>JANAVB010035418.1:17913875-18513875 GCA_029216955.1 Iris pallida | reverse complement strand
TTCTTGTTTATATATATACACCTATCAGATCATGATTATTGTTTACTTATTTTTGTTCTCTTACTCTATTTAATGTTGTGTAGTTTCTATCATGTTATAATTAGTGGAATATTTTGTACTTGCTCCCATCCTGACTGAATAACCACATTTTTATGCGATGACTTAGTAGACCGAGGATTATGTATTCGACTTTCTGGATTGGATCTCTTGTGGACTTGTCTTTTTATTTCATATCTACATGTAGGATTGAGTCGTACTATTGTGGATAGCCAATCATACGTTGTCCGTATGATTGAGTCATACTATTGTGGGCATTGTTTAATGATGAACACTTGTTGGAAATGATGATTCAAAACACATAGTTCAATTCCTTCATGCTTATTTCGTATCCATTGTGATACTCTTTCTTTGCTCCGTCTTCTTATTATTCTTGCATGATATACCAAATAGTCTTACATTTGCATTTTGATCTCTCATACTAATATGCCAGGTAGCCTTGCATTTTGATCTCTGATACTATTATTGAGAGGTTATGGTACAGTTCTATATTCTCACCATGTATTACACTTACTATTACTGTTTTATAGCATTTATCATATAATTGGAACTACTGTTAGAGTTACGTGCATAGTTTTAAAAGGCGAAAGGCGCACCAAGGCGCAAAGGTTCCTGGAGCCTGAGGCGCTAGACGCAAGGCTCAAGGCGCGCCTTTTGAAAGCTGGGCGCACTTTTTTCTTTATATGTAAAAAATATCTACATTTAAAAGCTTAGCTACATAGAAGTCCAAATTCCTTGAAAATATCACTAATTATAGGCACAAAATTATTCTTTATATATATATATATATATATATATATATATATATATATATATATATATATATAACAATCTAAAAGCCCATTAGATATAAATAACCCAAACTATATACATATAATATACAAACCACATATATATAAGCTTTTAAATATAGAAGTACATTCTAATTTAGAAAACAATCTAAAACCCACAATAATATTAATGACAATAATTTCTATATTTTCCAATAAAGCCCATAAACTATATAACATGTATATAGAAGGTTGGAATATATATATATATATATATATATATATATATATATAAGTAAATTTACGCCTAGGCGCGTCTTGTTGAACTCCTGGAGCCTGCGCCTTTCTACACTAGGCGCGCACTTTTTTAAAGTGGTGCGCCTGGCTTGCTCCTAGGCGTTGTCCCTGCGCATCTCTGCGCCTTGCGCCTAGGCGCACGTCTAGACGCGCTTTTTAATTCAATGGTTACGTGCATCGCTCTAATCCTAACTGGGTAAAAATTTCAGAAGATCTAGAGGACTTTTGTCCTACGTATTATGGAGGAGGTGTAGATGAGGACTATCTGCAAGAGACCCACGAGGAGCCAGCCCAATAGAGGAGACACCGAGACACCAGTATATGTAGCCTAGTTAGCATTAGTATTTTATTGTACTGGATTTGTACTAGACTTTGAGACACTTTTTTTTCATATTGTACTTATGTGGATGTTGAGATAGCTAGACTCTTGAATCATGATGTTGTTAAGACACTTAGATTCCTGATTTCTTCTTGGATTTATTTACTCTTATCATTATCGTGTCATTTATCTTCCTTGTACGCATATTGTGATCGAGTATAGACTATTATCATTATATTGTCCTCTATTCGGAGTTGAGATATCATTTACAGGAAGGTTATGTTGAGATATAGATAGATAGCAGTTGACCTAGACATCGCTCTAAAGTCGATGTTGCGACATAGGTTGGACGTACTCACGTTCTCGTGCCCTTACGTCGGGTGCAGGTCGTGACAGGTTGTGACAGAGCAAAACTGCCATCGGAATCCTATTGGGCCGTACTATTAGCACTTGTGATTGAGTTAGAATCTTGTTATTATGATTTACAGTATTTTGCTGAATTGGATGTTATTTGAGGATTAAAAAGCGTACTACCACCAATTTTACGGCATAGGCTGAACGTGTTTCCATGTACTCATGTCCGAACTTAACTTCCGAATGCGGGTCGTCACACGTTTTTATGAGAATATCATTGATAGTGATCCCTCTTTTCAGTGCAAAGATCATAAAGAAAACTTGTATCAATATCTACTGATTCAGTTGATCATTGCACTGTGCATAATAGCATACAATGTGCTATAGAATGTGTGAGATGAATCGATATCACTTGTTTATCTATTCGCACCTCAAGGAAAACATAGATAATTCCTATTTGCAGTGAGAAGGACATCATAACTAACCGATGCTAGATACATAAACATGCATCGCTATTTAATTTATACCTCCAAAAAGTCCCTCCAAAGTATGTCTCCTTACGGGAGGCTGACGTGACAATGTCCCTCTAAACTATCCCTCCTTACGTGGAGGCTGATGTGACATCTGACATGTCAGCTAGCATGGCAAATGCTAACCCAAAAAATTAATTACCCAATTTTTTTGATGTTAATGTTAATGTTAACGAAAAGGCTATTTTGCCCGCTTGTGGGGCTGGCCCGCGCCCACGTGGCGGACAGCCATTACACCCCCCCCCCCCCCCCCACCCCCCCCCCCCTCCACGCTAACCCGGGCCCACCCCAGGAAGGGGAGCCAATGGCAGCCTGCCACGTGGGGGCGGGCAACGTAGCAGCTCTCTAATGTGAATATTATTTTTCATATTAATTGAAATGGTAATGTTAATATTAATTTTACTTTTAATCTTTAGTGTTAAATAGTTGATTGTATCAAGTTGTAGGGTAAAAAAGTTTTAAGGTAAGTTTAAAAACTGAAATAGGTGAGGATATCAAGTTGCACTTAAGCCTATAATCTATAAGCTCTTATTTATCATTTTATCGAGACAGTTGATTATCGTATTGTGTATCCTAAAATTCATGGTAGCAAATGGATTTCATGTAATGGTTCGCAAATGTAGGTTGTTGAGCAACAATAAATGTAGGTTGTTGAGCAACAATCACCATCACCAATTAGAAAGAACGTGTGAGATGAAATGATATGACGACTCATTTATCAATTCTTTGATCCTCCTGGAAAACAAGATAGATGTTGACGTCGTGTTAGAGTGCAAAGGACTCATAAAGCATAGCATATTATATTATTATCTTAATATGTATCGGGTATTGATTCAGATCAACATCGTATTGTGTTTTGTTTTCCGCAAGATACAATATAGTATTGGACTCTGTTTGAAAATTAATAAAACCCTACATATAGATAAATTGAACACATTGAACAACCAGCTTTCTCATAATGAGAATTATTAAGGGCAAAAAATGTGTGTATATATTTGTCTCTACTAGGAAGGATTTGTACTGCATCCAAAAACAAGAGTCATATGCTTCATTTTGACAATAAATTGATTTTAATGTCTTTCATTTTACTATTTAATTGGTATATTCATGTAACCTCAATCTTGTAACATCCAAATCACTCGGGCTACACAGAACCTGAACTCACCATAACTGGGGTCAAAGGATCCAAAATGTATTTCATAAGGGATGAAGGTAACCAAATATCTAAGGGAACTTGACAACCATTCCAATTTTTTGACCTATGTGGTTTAGGTATATGTTTTGCTGATATATCAAAGCAGATCCATTGTCGCCTCACATAAAACTTTCACCAATCAGCTACCACGGAAAAAAAAAATCATGATCTTAGTTACATGGATTGAGTTGTTTATATAGCTCATTGGTAACCCATTGCTTCAAACTAAACTCCTTGACACCATAACTCTCTCTCCACTGTAACTTACTGCTATCCCCTAGCTGAGACTCCAACAGGTATCACCACGCAGGCAACCCTGTTCATTAAGGCAACGCCTACATGACTATAATAACCACCATCTTCTACATTTCCATGCAAGAATTTTTATTTTAACAAATAACTACACATGTTCTCTAATAAAATTGAGAAGTACACAGTAGCTGCTTTTTGTATTTGTACCTACTGTATCAAGACCCTAAATTACTTGTTACTTGTTGGTTATAACGTTAGGTATTTAGATAGGACACTTTGTCTTTGTGTGTATATGATACAGATGTCCGACTATTTAATAAATCTCCAACATTAACATGAAACCAAGAGATGGAGAAGTCTTTCAATAAAAGAGCAAACCCTCATTATGGAAGAAGTCAAAATTTCAAGTTGCTGAAGTCTATAGAGAAGCTAGACACACTTGATATGAAGATGTCAGATATCACGTATGTTGTCAGCATCTTGCAATACACAATATTTATCTCGACACAACACGATACGCTACTTCGTTACATATCAGTTGATCCAATACGATTCATAAAGGTTGAGAGGTAATACCGATTTTTTTAAACTTTAGTATGGTAATGTATAATTATATATCTGGATTCTAGAAGTAAACAGACCTGTAAAGATGAAACAAAATTTTACAAGAATGCTGTACTAAATCATTTTCCTATGTGGAATTATAAGTATATACTTAACTCTCAAAGTTACGGTGTCGTACCATACACGATAAGATGTGATAATGAAAGCAAATCAATACACGATACATATCGCGATTTGACAACCTAGGATATATAATTTAAGATTCTGATAAAAGGACTTCAAAATGGATATTCGCATCTGAAGTTACACGGCTATTCGGAACGAGTTTTAGAGTTAGCATTAGATTATAATAACATTAATCTTAAACTGGGATTTAACATGCTCAAATTCAGTTAGAGCAATTATCGAACTTCACAAAATCCACTCATAAGCCTAACTCGAAAGATATGAAATCTGTATGTAAATTTTTTATGAGAAAGTTGTATTAAAGCATGTTCCAATATGAATTTAGAAGTACAAACCTAAACTCTCAAAGTTACTGTGTCAATACAATAAGCAAGCAATATTTTGATACATGATACATACATCAAGTCACCAACATAGGATATTGCTCCAAAACATAATTTAAGATTCTGATAAGGCATCGGAATGGATATTCGTATCTGAAGAGCTAAATTGGAAGAGATTGCTAGGAATGATAAATTTATAAAGTTCTCTAAGCAGTTACACGGTTATTTGGAACCAGCTTTAGAGTTAGCTTTAGATTATAATAACAGTAATATTGAACTACTCACACTGGAATTTATCATGTTTAAATTCCGTTAGAAATCATATACTACCTTCAAAAAATCCACTTTGTAAGCCCAACTTGAAAGATATCAAATCTCTATGGCCACTCTTAAAAGTTTCATAAGACTTGCTCATTAGATTGTTAAAATACAACAATATGAATACGAATAACAAACAAGTATGGCTTTTACTGTAAGTGTTCAAACTTCAAAGCTCAAGTCAACATTCAGATTCTTCAAAGTATATCAAGCAGTGTCTAAGAGAAGTGATACCAGATATTAGAAGAGTTCACTTAAAACATTACACCTTGCCTATTCACATCCTATCAATCTACATATCAAAATTTTATCTTTAGCCTTTTACACATTTCTGTCACAACCTCAACAAAGTTGAGGTCACCAAAGAAGAGAAATGGGCCTCTTGAATAAAGTATGGGATCTGGGCTTGCAATTTCGGGATAAGGCGTGAAACTTGAATTACAAAAATATTGATACTGTCAACTGCGTTCACTTTCTTTTGATAATTTAAGATTTAAATGTCAAGGATTGCAAATGGAGTCTTATCTACACATAAGAAGATGGACAAGGAGATGAGGCACAAAGCATATGAAAACTGAAAATAAGTTAAAGAAAAGGTTTAACATAAAAATGATATTATGCAAGCAAAATATATTAGGCATTAAAAAGTAAACGAACATGGTTAGCCCTTATCAAGCATCAAACACTACAAAGCAGATGCCAAAATTGCGTAACATAGATAAACCACAGGTCATATGATCTTAACCATCAAACAAGTTGCACTAGATTAATTTCTCAAACACTACATAACCAGAGTTTATATGATAGCACATATGTTTTGGAAGGGGAAACGTGTATCATAATATGTTATTATCAAAAAGAGAAGAAAAAACCTTTTATTAAATTAGGGAACTATAATCTAAAACAATGTGATGAGAATTAGAATTGCGAGGAAGCATGCATATGGAAGACTGACCTGAGTGAGCAGAGCATCATCAGTTGGAAGCCTCAGATCATCTTTAGTGCCACCATTTTCAGTAAGCAAACTCACCTGGCAAATACAATGAACGGTCATACATTTGTCACATCAGAACTCTAGAAATTAAAAAAAAACAGAAACATACAAATCCATCCTCAGAGATATCAATCAGCTGATAATCAGTGCGATTAACATGTGGAACCTGCAAAAACAAAAGGCAATTCAATGAAGTAACCTAAAAAAGAATACATGAAATAAAATCTTCGCAACGAGTAATAAATAAAATAGTTACGTCACAGTTATGGGATGAAGGCACAATATCCTCAAGCTTTTTTGCAGTAAAAATATCTATAGCAACAAAGTGGCATTTGGCATGACCGTGCTTCCCAGTCTTGGATGTTGAAACTTCCACAACCTACTTAGCAAAAGCAAGCAATATAATATGAGAAAATATCACACGAAAACAACAAAATTACAACTGTGGGAACTAGCACAAGCAACAGAAATAATAAAAGTGTGTCAGAAGTTATATAGTGAAACACAGCAAAAATAGTTGACAAGAGGAGGTGTAGCACCTCCTATATGAGCTTACTAAAAACATATTAAGCTCAAAGAAATGGATACAGAACTTTTATTCAAAATACTTTTCAAATTTACTTCAAAATCGTTTCAAGAACAAATATAAAACACTTCCTATAAAAAAATATTAGTGACGTGCCACATGACCCCAGAATCTAGAATTCATCTTTCAGTAGTAGGATATCATCTTAGGGGCAGTTTTGTTGCTTGTAAATAGAAATTTGGTGCAGTTTTTACAGCTGTATACTGGTGTTGCAGTCATGTTGGCGGCAGCAAATGATGTAGTAATGCAGCTTTTGTTACAACAAATGCGCCACTTACAGCACAACACTGTAATTGCTGCAACACCACTTCCAACCAACCCAACAGCCACTTATTTTAGATAATTTGGCTTCAGCAAATGATGTAGTAACGCAGCTTTTGCAACAAATGCGCCACTTACAGCACAACACTGTAATTGCTGCAACACCACTTCCAACAAACCAAACAGCCACTATTTTAGATACAACCTGAAATGCCATTATATAGTTGATCTACTCTGTTTCTTTATAGTGTTTATCATTCTCAAAAAAGAAATGGCCACTTTTGACACTACAACACTCTTATTTTATAGTGTTAACCTTTGTTCTCAAAAAAGAAATGGCCAAGTTTATACGCTACTACTCTCTACTCACTTCGCCTAGGTTATTTTGGAGTTTGTTGTTTTGAAACTGGGCTTTCAAATGAATAAAGTCCATAAAAATACAGTTAAATTTAAGTAGAAGGTGTTTGAGGGTTTATAGTTGTTAGTGGAGTTATATAAAAAAAAGATGTAATAAATTGTAGTTTATAAGAGTTATGGAAAAAAACACTCGGATTGGAGTGCTGCTAAATCCATCGTAGATGATGTTTGGAATGTTTGGTGTAAGAAATAGAGTTTTGTCCAACTCCAATAAGTCAATAACACAATGCAACAGAGTTTAGTATTTGGAGTTTGGAGGCCTAATTCTACCAAACCCCACTTTTCTTTTTAAAACACCCTTCCCAAACACACCAAGAAACAATCAAGAAAGAAATGGTAGAAAAGCAATTTCATATTACAACACATAATAGCACAGTTTCTAAAAATCGTTAGCTTGTCCTTATTGTGTCCCCTACAACAAGTAATGTTCGCTGCCTAGACTGCAAAATATGCAGTAGTATTACAAACTATAAGAAACTTAGTTAGGCAGTAAATTGTGTCATTAAGAAACTTAGTTAGGCAAATCTATAGTCAAAAATGGAGGGAAAACAAAGAAGACCACAAGCTAATCAATTGTAACAAACACCACCAGAATCTTCTCAATCTACAACAAGACATAGATAAAACAAGGGCCAAATAATCTTATCACAGATCCAGTACATAAAATGACCAACCAAATCAAAACAAAATGTAGATTTCACAACAATTTAGGGATTTGATCAATAGTTTGAATCAAAACTCCAAATTGAAAACAAAAATTAGTAATCTACAAAATCAATGAAAACTTTTAATAAAAAGGTAAACAGCCAACCAAAACTACACACACAACTACTACTAGACCTATACTTAGGCCAAATTGCAACTTGATAACCTCAACTATTCCAGTTTTTCAACTTGATACCCTAAACATTTAAAGAAGTTATACCATCAACTATTTAATATTTTCAATTTGGTAACCTACGTCAATCAGGCATTAAGTTTTTCGTAAAAAAATTGACTAAACTACTCCCTTCTCCCCCCTGCCACACCCCACCCCCCGCCCCAACGACATCGAGGAAGACCCCCACGCGCGCCGCTGCCCAACCACAACCCCCCTGTGCTGAGCCTTTCAACCCCCCATCCCGCCGATGTTGCACCCCCACCCGACAACGCCCCCACCACCCAACCCTGCTGCCACCCCCCACCGCTCTCTCCTCTCCACCCCATGTCGAAAACTTTTAATAAAAAGGTATCAGCCAACCAAAACTACACACAACTACTAGGTTTTAGGCTAAATTAAGGGTGCAACTCGGGCGGGCTAAACCCGACCTGGTCGGGTAAACCCGTTAATGGGTTGTGTTGGGGTTGGAGATACTCGGGTTCGGGCTCAGACTCGGGTTAAAATATGTGAACCCGATCAAAAAACGGGGTTGGGCTCGGATTCATATGTCGGGTTACCCAAAGAACCCGAAACCCTATATATATATATATATATACATAATGAGAAGGGATCAGCATCCCTCACTTTTGCATCCCCCAAACATTCCATCTTTCACATTCGTTGGATCTTTATCTAATCTTAACCGTTAATTTTTTTAACGGTTAAGATTATATGACGTAAACAAGATCCAACATGTGTTATCATGGGGATGCAAAGGTGAGATGATGTGGATCCCTCCTCATATATATATATATATATATATATATATATATATATATATATATATATATATATATATATATATATCTTCAATAAAAAAAATTAAATCTTAAAAAAAAATTCACGGAAACTCTATCCTAAATCGTATTTCAATTTGTATTTTGTAATGATCTTTATTGCTATTTGATTATGTGTTTAATATTACTTTTATTTAAAATTATTTCAAATATTATATTAGAGCGCACTAAACCCAATGGACCCGACCAAAACCGAGCATCAGGGCTTGGTCTTGGTCTTCATAAGTTAAACCCGAGCTCAGGCTATGATTCATCGGGTTGAGCTCGGGTTGATCTTCAAGCCCCACCCAACCAGCCCGAGTTGCACCTCTAGGTTAATTGTAACGTGATACACTCAACTATTCCAATTTTTCAACTTGATACCTTAAACATCGAAATAAGATAACTTAATGCCATCAACTGTTTAATATTTTCAATTTGGTACCGTACATCAGTTATGGATCAAGTTTTTCGTAAAAAATTTGACTAAACTACCCCCCTTCTCCCCTGCCACATCCCAACCCCCACCCCGACGACGTCAAGAAAGACACCCACGCCCACTGCTGCCCAACAAACCCCCCCTGCGCTGAGCCCCCTAACCCCCCATCCCGCCGATGTTGCACCTCCACCCACCGACCTGACAATGACCCCACCACCCCACCCCGCTGCCACCCCCTGCCGCTCTCCTCTCCACCCCATGTCGCCGCAGCTCCCTTGCCCCGCTATTGATGTTTCCGTCAGTCAAGCATTAAGTTTTTCATATAAAAATTGACTAAACTACCCCCTTCTCCCCCTCCAATGCCCTGAAGGCAACGAGGAAGCACCCTACGTCCAACGCTGCACAACCCACCCATCCCCCGAGCTGGGGCCCCAACCCCCATCCCGTCACTGTTGCGCCCCACCCCCACCCCCGACCCCATCCACCGCCCCATGCCGTCACCCCCGCTACCACCCTCGCCCCGCCGCTCTCCTCTCCAACTCATGCCGCCTCAGCTCCCCTGCCCCGCTACTGCCATTACCGATACCGCTGCCGTCGCCGAGAGCGGGGGAGGAAGAGAATTGGGGTAGGGGTATTTTGTCATTTTATTTTCCTGTTAACACTGTTAGGGTATTTAGTTGTACAATTATAGTTGAGGTATTAGGTTGGCTCCTTTCAAAGTTTAGGTTTTCAAGTTGAAAGTGGATTAGTTGAGGTTATCAAGTTGAAATTAGCACTGTATTTACCATGAATCGAAAATAGTATCCTAAATGATTGGAACAATAAATGATATGATTGGAACAATAAACAATATGATTGGAACAATTCAAAACATTAAATCAACTTAACAACTGCCAATGGAAGTCGATCCAAACAGAATCTTCCCAGCGAAATCCACCGCAAATCCATCGATCTTACAAACACGAATCATACTTCTGCTATATCATTATGGGTTTTGTTTAAATTACGAACCAAACCCAAAACATTCAAAAACTACTTGACTACTGCCAAGGAAGTCGGTCAAAACAGAATCTTCTGAGACTAAAACTATGGCTGAATAAAATATCAAAATCCTAAAATAGTACCCCAAAAATAGTACAAACATGACTAACTCCATCAAAATCTTGCCAGAACTACAACTAAACCTAGATTAATCGCCAACATCAAAAAGCAAATCTATAAAATCAATCAGATTGAGCACGTAAACAGTAATACATTAGCAGAAACAACATCAAACCTTTTGACATTTGACTCTAGAAGCTACTGCATAAATATACCAACCAAATCAAAACCACACGTAATCTTCGAAAGAAAAATCTTAGATATTCAAAAACAAGGAATTCCATTATAATTGAGACAAAACTGTAAAGGGTTCAATATACAGATATTTATCATATATAAATCTCAAAATACCTAATTAGATAGCAAAATCAATAAAATTTAGCCCATAAATTGAATACAGAAAACGTATTGAAACCACAAGTAGTGATTCAATTCGATTCCTCAAAGCAAAGCGAGAAACTCTCTGTCCACCATAACTAGTTCAAAATTCAAAAACCGACTTATCAATAAATAAACTAAACACCAAAACTATAAGGACAACTAAACTAAACAGTGAATCAACATGAAAAATTGCAATTTTACATAAGAATCTTATCAAAACTATAACTTTTTTAGATTTATTAAGGATAACGAGCGAAGCCCTAAACCTAGAGCAAAATTAATAAGAAAAGATCGGATCTGGACCTTGCATGGGCGGTTCTTGATGACGATGTATCCGTTCTTGCGGATCGTCCCGGCCTGCTGCGGATAGGTCTTGGACGCCCCAGCGTCGGCCTTCGACTCGAAGTGGTGCTCCTCATCCGACATGGTTCCTCCTGCAAAGGAACAAAACCCTAACCCTAATTTAGAACGATCGATGACGTACTAACCGGAATAGAAGGATTGTGCAAAGGAATATAATAATTAGAAAATAATTAGGGTTAGGATTTCACCTTTTGATGATGGACTGCTGCTGCTGTGAAGAGGCAGGAAGAAAAAGTGAGCCGGACGCCGCCACCGTTCGTGAGGAGAACTTAAATAGAGAGTGGAGTCGGATTATGGAGATTACTGGCCGTTGGATTGGGCGTACGTGTACGGCCGGATCTTTCAGGGCATCTCCACTTCGCGTTGGTCGCACGCTGGACCTCTAGACTGTTTTATGAACCCAAATTTTATGAAAACTAAAACTTCAACCAAAGTGTTTATTAAAAATCAAACCAAAATCATTCAATCTTTTCGATTAATTCGACTTTAGTTTTTAAAGTCCAAAATCAAAATAAAAAATGAATAATAACAAATTCACAGCCAAAACTAAAAATCAGACCACGTTTGGTTCACTGTAATGTAATCGTAATCGTAATGTAATCAAATAAAAAATAATTTTTTTGTTTTTTATTACATTGCAATTACAATTACATTACAGTGTACCAAACGAGACGCAAATCTAAATAAAAATCGAAATAAAGTGCTTATGTTGGTTTGAATCACTTTTTGGTTATCAACCAAAGCATGTTAAACCCTACCTAAAACACATTAATTTATTTCAATTTCAATTTTGGGTTTTTTTTTCTCATTAATTGTAAACCCTTGCTTAATTATCTATAGTGTGGGGAAGTTATATAGCCAAAATTTAATAGTGAAGTGAACAATGGTAACACTACCTTACTTAAATTGCAGCGAGTATCATTTCAAATTGCAAAATATTTGTTGTAGTTGTTTTTGTTGTTTCTTTTGGAAAAACAATAGCAACAACAAACAAGGTCCAAGTCCAGGTGACTGGGTTATACATGTTGTTTGGGGGAAAAAAATTATCATTAGATAGTGGGTTAAGATTTTTCTGTACCACCACTAGTAATATAAAAGTTTCAATTATAGTAGGGGGTGAGCATTGTTGGGGAATACGGTGTGACCCGAACCGGAGTTAGCCTATGAGGTGCAATATTGAATTGGGTTCATTAGAATTCTCATGTAAGGCCTGAACCAATTTCAATTATCTACACCACATGATCCCACCTCCTAAACGATGTGGGACTAAATTACCAACTTCATTGTCACCACCCATTTGAACACTCAACTGAAAACGAGATACAACCCAACAATCTCCACTCTAGCTCATTTTCGCTAGCCGAATAACCTTAGCTAGCACCATGCTACCTTTTGTTCGTTCTCGCCAGCCGAACAACCTTAGCACTCCTTCGAGATCCTATATATTGTCATCTCGATCCGTTCGACCACATAACCAAACCGACACGTTCATCCACACCACCATTGTGTGCCAACCACAACGTCTTGCTCCACCTTGGGCTCGTCAAACCCACATTTAAAGCCAATTCGTATAGGTGATGCTCTTACTCCACCTTAAGAAGAGAGCCTGTATATCCGTATATACGCATGAACGCTCGACACCATCTGTCTCGAACCAATTAGAGCCGCTCAAGCCAGTCATGTAACCACGGGCTCTGATACCACTTATTGGGAACGCGGTGTGACCCGAACCGGAGTTGGCCCATGAGGTGTGATATTGAATTGGGCCCATATGCCTTAAAAGAGAATTCTCATGTAAGGCCTGAATCAATCTCAATTATCTACAACACATGATCCCACCTCCTAACCGATGTGGAACTAAATTACCAACTCCATTGTCACCACCCATTTGAGCGCTCAACCGGAAACGAGATATAACCCAACAATCTCCACCTAGCTCGTTTTCGCTAGCCGAATAACCTTAGTACCTTGCTACATTTGTCCGTTTCCGCTAGCCGAACAACCTTAGCACCCATGCTAACTTTTGTTCGTTCTCGCCAGCCGAACAACCTTAGACTCCTTGCAACATTTTTATTCGTTCCCGCAAGCTGAACACCCAGGAGATCCAACATGTTGTCATCTCGATCTGTTATAACCTTAATTTTTATTTTTATTTTATGAATTTTAATTATTTTCAGCCTTTCAAAAAAATTTATAATTATTATTTTCCTATATTATTTTTCAAAAATAACAATAATAATAATAATAATAATAATAAATAGTGTAAATAAATAAAATTAATTTCCTTTTTCAAAATGCCACTCATGCAAAATCAATTTTTGCATTTTTACATGACAAGCTCATGTGGCATGCATGCATGGAAGAATGCCAAATGGCATCCATGCCTCATGACTAATCCAAAAAAGGTATTTTGGTCCTTTCATTTTGCACCCATCTTTATATTTAGAAAATAGAGAATGAATTTTTTTTCATTAATTCTTCTCCCGTTCAGGAATCCAGGTACTCTCTTCTTCTTCTTCTCATTCTTTTCTTCTTCTTCTTCTTCCATTCTTCTCCTTCTCCTCTTCCCTCCATTCATACTGCAATTGCTGCTGCTGCAATTGCTGCCAACGCTGCTGCACTGCGGCTACTGCTGTCACACTCCTTGCTGCGGCTGCTGCTGCGGGTGCCGGCGCCGGCGCCGCCGGCCGGTCGGCCACCGGTCGACCCCCCCTCCCTTCTTCATCTTCTTATTATTCTTCCTCTTCATTCTTCCAATTTCTCATCCCTCTTTCTCTCTCAAAATTTTTAAAATATTTCTCGGTTTTGAGATTAACCCCATTTCCAATTTGTGCCCTAGGTTCTGATTTGGACTTAGAAAGGAATTTATCATAGGGAAATATCCAAACTCAAGGCAAGTCTTCATCTCCTCTTTCAATTTCATATATTGTTCCAAAATTGATTTCCCATCCTAACAAATTTTATAGGACTTGGAACTCATATTGCATAATATTTCTTTCCTTGACACCGACTCATACACTGGAACATGATACAGACACATTAATCCTAAGGAGATAGTATTTTTGGATATGTAAGCTTGTTAGAATAGCATGTTTGGTTTGTAAACATGTTGCATATTAATTTCTGATACTTAGAATACTAGAACACTGGACAACTGTTAAACAAGACATGTACTCGTTGCCATCCATAAAGGATTAGGAGTTTAAATATATTATATTAATTCAAATCTTGGTCCTATGAAAATAGTTACAAAAATTTGAATATTAGGGTACTCTTAATTTGATTTTAGAAATGACATAGACCCCAATTCTGAATTTTGTTGTATATATATATATATATATATATATATATATATATATATATATATATATATATATATATATATATATATATATATATATATGTACATTTTGACACAATAGGAAGATACAAATTCTTGTCCATATATTTCATGGACAAATGTAAGTCTAGGCATAAATAAAGACTTAACCTATACACTCAAACAATAGATATATATATTTCCTATATTTTCCTTCTTGAATAAGATTTGTAAATAAGTTAGATTCCCATTTTTACATGTTACGTCAATTCTGTCCACAATTAAAAATATACCTATTTCACATATTTGGTTTGATTATTTAGTTAAAAATGGATGTCTATAGGTACCTATATGCTAAGGTAACATTACACTCATAAATCTTCAAGTTTAAACTTCCTTTACACCTTCAAGAAGCTAAACATGTATATATATCAAGTATGAGTTGAATAGAACCACTAGATTTAATTATATACATAGTTATTATCAAGCAAATATTGCAAAACAATCAAATTATTTGGTGACATTCGGAAAGTGAGACTTTGGTATCATTATGTTACTAATAATCTTGTTTTTCTTGAATTTGGATAGCTTTTAGAAGAATCAAAATTGTGGCAACCAATAATAATAAATTGCTTGCTTGCTTGCTAAGGTAAGAAAGCTTTAAATTTGATTATATATTATAAATGCGTGGTACGGTGTTGAGAGTTGCTCCACCGAAGGGGTCGGCGTACCCGGATATTAAATATGTGGTCCGGTGTTGAGAGTTGCTCCACCGAAGGGGTCGGCGTACCCGATTTCTATATTTTGTTATATTTTGTCGATTGTGAAAATTTCGGAATCGATAAATACAAAGGAGACTCTGCCGAAATTTTTAATAATTTCGGGAGTTAGCCAAATTTAGAAACATTAGGTATTGGAAAACCTAAAACAAGAAATCTAAGATTTTATCTAGTTTCTAGTTCAATTGATCCTACCATATGACGTGTTATCTTGATACACGAGATGGTAAGATAAGTTAATGAGCGTTTCTTGCCAACGACTTACCATATGATGTGTCGTTCTAACACACGGATGGTAATAGGTTGGATAAATACTTCCTCCAACAAGAGTTTACTGTATGGCGTATTGTCCTTAAATACGGGACGGTAACCAAGTTTGAGGATAATATTAGAGTTGAGAGTTAATAGACCTTGTCTATATTTATAGTTACATCATGGGGTGGGAGAGAACAACTGGATCACAACCATCGAAATTCCTGCAATATAATTACACCAGTAAAAGCTGATCAGTAGTCCCGCATCTGTAGGGCCTTACGATGTCGGGGGGTGAGGCCTAGCTCACCAACAGAGAACAGTCCAGTAAATTCCGAAAATAAAACGGAATTTAAAAAGTTAATGCATACAAGTTTTCCACAAGATGTGGAGGGGTCGGAATCTAAGACGTCGTACCCAATACAGACACCACCTGGTCCCGGGTAAATGGGATTATTGTCGGAAAAATAGAGGGTGATCGTGATCCACATGTGTTCTCTACAAAAGTGCATAATTATGAGGCATAAAGTCCTATCTAGTATGATAAATTGTTAAATTATAAGTATTTAATATTTTCATTTGTTTCACAAGGTGGTATTAGTCATTCACTTGAATTTCCTAAAATCTTCTAAAAATTTTGTTTTACTTATCTTCGCCTTTGATTGAGGACTTGCTTGTCGTTTCTAAACGACCTAGTATTTGTTCACTAGGAGAAGACGACGAGCCTGCTGACATGCTTCCACTTTATGACGAGGAAAATGGCGAGGAGTAGGCTATCCAAGGAATCACGAGAAATGACCAACACCGTTTTGTAACTTGCATATGTAAATTAATGTATTGTAGTATGGAACTTGTATATATGGTATCTTTAGAAAAACAATTATTGTATAATAGCTATAATTGATGCAATTAAATGTAGTGGTTGTACTTGTACTTTTCCATTCTAGCCCTTTACAGGCGACAATCGCAATACGGGTACGAAAGTACTCGTAGGGTACGTAGCCTGGAGATGTTGTTGTCTGTCCAATTTACCAAAATCTGAGAAACGGGACATGACACGTCTTTAAGTGGTGGCCCATGCAGGTCCACACAGAATGGAAAAGCTAGAATAAGTGAATAGGTTAAAGAGAATTAGGAAATTATATAAGTTATAACTAAAGTAAGTTTAAAACCTTGATTTCAATTACACCCTAAAGATTTCTTGAAATTTTCTAAGGATATGTAGTACCGAAGCATTTAGGAAGTACTAATGACACTACTTAGATTTTGTATTTCGTATGCTATCTGACCTATCTATTATATTTTATTTTGGGGTACTTGTTGGAGGGTACTAATTTAGAACTTCGTGGGTATAGATCATGCCTCGCTTCCTGTCTTATGCTAGGTTGGGGAATAGCATTCACAGTCTAGATGGTTATTACCGATTTGCAAAAAGGAAATGGTGACTTGCACCTAAACGGATGATAAGGGTATATGGAGTACACTATGAGCTCAAATATCCCGTGATATCAGAGGTCGCTGATGAAAATATGAAGTTTTTCAATAAGATGAATTACTTTGTGCTTATCAAAATGCAAACATATGAAGATCCCAGTGTAAATGACTACAATGGAACTTTCGAGGAATGGCTGGAATTCCATCCAGAAGCAACTGTTATCGGGAAGAAGGAAATGCTGATATGATACATGTTTAGGGGAAAGAAGTGTGAATATGTAATATGGTTTTTGTCTGTTGTATACCTCTTTTTGTAAAACAACAGATGTATATAAGGACTTGAAGGAAGAATGTGATCGTGTATATGTATATATGTTGTATACATAAAAAGGGGGGTACTTTGCAATATCACTTGGTTAAAAGTAGACTTTAAAAATCTAACATTATTTTATTTTTATTTGTTATTTTCAGGGATTTTATATATATTCGTTGGCATTTATTATTATTAATTTTCATTTGAGGATTATGATGGATGTAGGTTATGGATCTGTTCCACCCAAGTTTGCTGTGGGACGGAAGTGATTACACTCTTTATGTGTATCAGCAAACAGTAAGGGAGCGATGGAATCTACCAGATTGGTATAACATACCATTATATGAGATAAAGTATGGTATTCAGCGACCTATTACAAGAGACGTAGAGGACGGGGCTGAGGTATACCATGTGAAGGAGATCCACTATATCTATGTTCGAGATCCAAACTATATATAATTGTACCCCAAGGTAGAAGGTTACGAAGGGACTTATGATGATTGGGAAGAGCATTTTCCAGAAGCTACAATCCTCCAAAGGGAACGTGTGCGTCTGTGTGCTGGGAGTTCTTCTATATAGACCAAGAGCAGTGTAGCCCTATGTTTTGTAAATAGAAGGACATGTTTTGTCTGTTGTACCCCATTTTGTAAAAACAACAGATGTATATAGAGGCCAAGAGTAGGAGGGATATCTATATGGGTAGTATGTATATGTAAATATCTAGTAAAGCTAACAGCATGTTGTACCATTTTGATAAATAGTAAATGAATATGTTGTTTCTTACTCTTTTGGAAATACACGTGTTCTTTGATATTGAATTTCTTGAATCTCTGAGATATAAGATACTTTGATATCTTGTATGTCTCAAATCAAATTTTGATAAAGATACTTTATCATGGAATACAAAACCAGTTCCTGAAAATTTCCATCTTTGAATTGTTCAGGGGATGGACAATTTAAATAATCCTTTTCATCTACTCCTGCCATCCAAGCTGAACAGAGCACCCTCGATGTATGTCAATTGCTACGACAGATTCTAGAAAGTCATAGCCAGCAGGCTAATGCAGCATAAGCTACGACGGCTGCACTAATAGAACAGCTACGCACTCCATCTAAACCTAAGAAGAAGTCGGTGGCTGACTATAGGGATCTGGATCCACCCAAGTTTCGTGGGACCGAAAGTCCTATGGAAGCTGGACAGTGGATGAGGACCACAGAGGGACTAATGAAGGCAGCAAATATCAGTCCCGAAGACATGGTAGCAGTCATCCGGATCCAACTTTTGGATGTTGCAGATAGCTGGTGGAGCGCAGAACAACCTGAGGAATCTAATGAGATAGTTTCTTGGGAAGAATTCAAAAGAAAATTTGAAGAACGATTCTTTCCAAGATCAGCAAGACTGGAGCTAGAGCGAAGGTTCATCCAACTGAAGCAAGGACAATTAACTGTGGATGGATATGCCGCAGAATTCACCAGATTGAGTAAGTTTGCATCTTATATGGTGACAACTGAGGAAGCGAAAGTGGGCCTCTTCCAAGAAGGACTGAATCCTGAACTGAAGCACAAGGTAGCACCATATCGATGCAGGACCTAGTCGGAGATAACTGAGGCCGCCCGAGATCAAGAAAAGATGTTGAAGGAAAGACAAGCTCAAAGGTCGGGAGGTTCAAAGAGATCATGGAATACGGGATCTTCATCCCAGAAGAATCCATGGCAAGGACCTTCTAAGCGTCCTCAAACGGGACAAACAAGGAAAGTAACCACTTGCAATTTCTGTGGAAAAGTAGGACACATCAAGAACAACTGTAGACTACTCAATGGTCTGTGTTTGAAGTGTGGACTTTCAGGGCACCAGGCCTACCAGTGTGCTATGAACAAATCCGGACCGCAGAATCCTCAGCATGGTCCAAGGCCAATGCTACAAGGGAATGGTCCCAGACCTATGAACCAAGCAACGATGAATCCCCGAGCAATTGTACCATCCGGATACCAGCATAGGCCCCCGTTGGCTCCACAGGCACATCAGTTCCAACAGGCTCAAAAGGCAAAGCAGCCACACTTGGGGAATAAGAAGAAAAATATGGTCAAGCCTTCATGATGGATTCAGAAGAGGCCGAAATCGCGGGTGAAGTAGTGACAGGTACTATACTAGTTTCATCGTATCCCGCATCAGTTTTATTTGATTCAGGAGCCACACACTCTTTCATATATGCTAACTTTTTATCACAACGGGAAATTGAATCACAACCCTTGATTAAGAAGCTGAACATTCTCACGGGTAATGGAGTAGTAAAGGTTAATCGTGTCTGTAAAGCATGTCCAGTTAAACTAGGCGGGGGAGCATTTCGGGTATGATTATTAGTTTTCCCAATGAATAACTATGATGTGGTATTGGGGATGGACTGGTTGACGAAAACATCAGCCAATATAGACTGTGGCCAAGGTAGGATTTCATTTCAACTTTCCAATAAGAAGACATATTAATTTAACCGAAATCAAAAAGAATTTGATGCTAGAGAATTGGAAAGGCTTGAATTACCAATTCGAGGAAGATTCCAAGAATTGGAGGAAGAACAATTTCCAAGGGTTGTAGAAGAATTCAAAGATGTATTTCTACAAGAATTGCCCAGATTACCGCCAGATAGGGCAGTAGAATTTTCCATTAATTTGATACCCGGAGCAGCTCCTATAGCCAAGAAAATTTATCTAATGAACAAAGAAGAATTAGCAGAGCTGAATAAGCAGATCAAGGAGTTATTGTCCAAGGGATTTATTCAACCAAGTGCCTCACCCTGGGGTGCGCCAGTTTTATTTGTGAAAAAAAAGGATGGAACCCTACGATTAGTCGTTGACTATAGGGCATTAAATGAAGTCACCATCAAAAACAAATACCCCTTGCCAAGAATTGATGAATTATTTGATCAACTAGGAGAAGCAAAAGTATTCTCGAAGATTGATTTAAGATCGGGGTATCATCAAGTAAAGGTGAAAAAGGAAGATGTTCAGAAGACAGTATTTAGAACTCGCTATGGGCATTACGAATTTTTAGTCATGCCATTCGGGTTAACGAATGCTCCTTCCATATTTATGGATCTGATGAACAGAATATTTTATCAATACTTGGATAAATTTGTGATTGTGTTTATTGATGATATATTGATTTACTCGAGAAATGAAAAAGAACATGAAGAACATTTGAGAATAGTACTCCAAACCTTACGGCAAGAAAAGTTGTATGGAAAATTAAGCAAATGTGAATTCTGGTTGGACAAAATTTCCTTCCTGGGTCATATAGTGAGTGGAGAAGGGATATCGGTAGATCCTAAGAAAATAGAAGCTGTCAAATCTTGGCCTACTCCTAAGAATGTAGCAGAAATCTGAGCTTTCTTGGTCTAGCCGGATATTATAGAAGATTTGTAGAAAATTTCTCAAGAATTGCGGAGCCACTTACTCGATTAACCCGAAAAGATGAAAAATTTAATTGGACTGATAAGTGTCAAGCTGCTTTTGAGGAACTGAAGGAAAGACTTATCACGGCTCCAGTACTGGCTCTACCATCTGGATCAGGAGGGTATGAGATCTATAGTGATGCCTCAGTAAAAGGATTAGGCTGTGTATTAATGCAACATGGAAGAGTTATTGCTTATGCTTCTCGTCAACTGACACATGAAAGAAATTATCCAACTCATGATCTGGAATTGGCAGCTGTGGTTTTTGCATTAAAGTTATGGAGACATTACCTATATGGTGAACAAGTCAAGATATATACAGATCATAAAAGTTTGAAATATGTATTTACTCAAAAGGAGTTGAACATGAGGCAACGAAGGTGGCTAGAGTTACTTAAGGACTTTGACATGGAGTTGGAATATCATCCGGGAAAAGCTAACAAAGTAGCCGATGCCTTAAGTAGAAGACCCTCGGCTTTCTTTATGAATACATCTAAAGAAATGCTAGAAGATTTGAGGAAGATGGGGATTGAAGTAATAGGTCCAGTGACAGATAGAATGTGGAAAAACTTACAGATACAATCACCCTTAATAGAAAGAATCAAAGAAGCACAAAAGGATAATAGGAAATTGCAAGGATTATGGAGCAAGACTGAGGCTGGAACACAAACATGATTGATTAAACATTCCGATGGATCTTTGAGGTTTGAAAACCGATTATGTGTGCCATATGGAGAACTCAGGACAGAGATAATATCGGAAGCACATAGCTCACAATATTACATTCATCCTGGGAGTACGAAGATGTATAAAGATCTGAAGCAAAATTTTTGGTGGCATGGAATGAAACAAGAGATAGCCAAATTTGTGTCAAAATGCTTGGTATGTCAACAAGTAAAGGCCGAACATCAACGGACCGCCGGACTTTTGCAACCCCTACATGTACCTGAATGGAAATGGAAACATATTATAATAGATTTTGTATCCGGACTCCCAAAGACTGTCACGCCCCGATCCCGCAGAGTCCTTTCGTCCTCGCTTCGGCTCTTTTGGGATCGTTCGTCCTAGCTAAGGCGTGATGCCGTGCAAACTTAAGTTGCGCTTGCACAAGGCTAAGACCTGAAGCAAGACAAGATAGACAAGGTTGAAAATACGCAGCGGAACGTATCGCAGATAATTAAAGCAGCAGCGGACATATTTCAGAATACAAGCATTGAACACAATGGTAACAAAAAACAATTTTTTTTATTCATTTCATTTGAACAGATTACAAGCTCTCGATTCTCTCTGATACAATGTTATATTCTCTCAAAACTTTACAGATTATAATGATCCCGTTTCCATACATTACATCATTTTATATACAAAACCAACTCTTGCAACAGATGTCATCTCTTGGCATCTCTTCTGATTTCTGGCTCCTGCGAATGAGGCTCGGGCTATCGCTTCGGACTATCTTTCTCGATGCATAGTGCACCTGTATGCAGACTGATGGTGGATCAGTATATCAGCATACTGGTGATTGTGAACAAAGAGCTACATTTGTCTGAAACGATCACTGTTCATTTAGTGAGAAAACATTTTCTTGTGATGTGATCTTGCTACTTTTTACCTATGTTCATTCCATGCATACAGAGTCGGTTTACATTCTTTTGAAAACATCTTTGAAAAACTAACATTTCAATTCCATCTTAGCCGCTGTGCCTCCAACGGGTTCAGTTCGTCGCTAACCGCTGTGACTCGCATGGGTTCAGCTCGTCGCTAGCCGCTGTGACTCTCTTGGGTTCAGCTCGTCGCTAACCGCTGTGACTCGCATGGGTTCAGCTCGTCGCTAGCCGCTGTGACTCTCTAGGGTTCAGCTCGTCACTAAGTGGATACCCCAATGCACATGCAATATCAAATGAAACCATCATGCATCAATCGAGCAAGTCATAAACAATTCCATCTTCTTTTCAAGCAGGAAACCGTTCTCTTTCTTAGCAGACAATGTGCAGATTCTCTTATAAGAATACTCAAGATTACTGTCTTGTTATTAGCAATACATTCATTCATAAGCTCAGATTCTTATTAGGCGCAAACGAATCATAAAATGAGACTTCGTCCACTCACCCAGATCAATCGTCTTCTGTTGCAGAGCCAGCAATCCGATCTTTCTGTCTATCTAGTGCCTTCGCAGAGCGGGGCACTACATAATTACCCACCGAAAAGAAGTTTCGTCCTCAAAACTTAAGGAGAAACTCACGATATCCTTAGCAACGATAGTCCTCATCCTTTGCCATCATCAATCTATGAAATCATAATTCAGATCATATCAAAACTCTTATTCAATCAAGCATTTCAATCTCAATCAATCAAATCGATAAAACATATGCCGGCATCATAAAAAATATTTACGGACTTATTGTATGGAACGTTCATCTCATTATTGATATCGAGTAGGCACAGGAATTTTCGATCAGAAGAACATCGTCGAATTCAATCGAATCAAAATTGGCCAGAGGATCGTGTTACTTTGATACCATTCTGTCACGCCCCGATCCCACAGAGTACTTTCGTCCTCGATTCGGCTCTTTTGGGATCGTTCGTCCTCGCTAAGGCGTGATGCCGTGCAAGCCTAAGTTGCACTTGCACAAGGTCAAGACCTGAAGCAAGACAAGATAGACAAGGTTGACAATACGCAGTGGAACGTATCGCAGATAATTGAAGCAGCAACGGACATATTTCAGAATACAAGCATTGAACACAATAGTAACAAGAAACAATTCTTTTTATTTATTTCATTTGAACAGATTACAAGCTCTCGATTCTCTCTGATACAATGTTATATTCTCTCAAAACTTTACAGATTACAATGATCCCGTTCCCATACATTACATCCCTTTATATACAAAACTAACTCTTGTAACAGATGTCATCTCTTGGCATCTCTTCTGATTTCTGGCTCCTGAGGATGAGGCTCGGGCTATCGCTTCGGACTATCCTTCTCGATGCATAGTGCACCTGCATGCAGACTGATGGTGGGTCAGTATATCAGCATACTGGTGATTGTGAACAAAGAGCTACATTTGTCTGAAACGATCACTGTTCATTTAGTGAGAAAATATTTTCTTGTGATGTGATCTTACTACTTTTACCTATGTTCATTCCATGCATACAGAGTCAGTTTACATTCTTTTGAAAACATCTTTGAAAAACCAACATTTCAATTCCATCTTAGCCGTTGTGCCTCCCACGGGTTCAGCTCGTCGCTAACCGCTGTGACTCGCATGGGTTCAGCTCGTCGCTAGCCGCTATGACTCTCTTGGGTTCAGCTTGTCGCTAACCGCTGTGACTCGCATGGGTTCAGCTCGTCGCTAGCCGCTGTGACTCTCTAGGGTTCAACTCGTCACTAAGTGGATACCCCAATGCACATGCAATATCAAATGAAACCATCATGCATCAATCGAGCAAGTCATAAACAATTCCATTTTCTTTTCAAGCAGGAAACCGTTCTCTTTCTTAGCAGACAATGTGCAGATTCTCTTATAAGCATACTCAAGATTACTGTCTTGTTATTAGCAATACATTCATTCAAAAGCTCATATTTTTATTAGGCGCAAGCGAATCATAAAATGAGACTTCGTCCACTCACCCAGATCAATCGTCTTCTGTTGCAGAGCCAGCAATCCGATCTTTCTGTCTATCTAGTGCCTTCGCGGAGTGGGGCACTACAAAGACTAGGAAGGGTAATAATGCCATCTGGGTAATGGTAGACAGGCTTACAAAGTCAGCAAGATTTCTACCATTCCGGGTGGGTCAACCTACCGAGCTATTGGCTGGCATGTACATGAAGAATATTGTTAGTCAACATGGGGTACCGGTGAGTATCGTCTCAGACAGAGATACTCTATTTACTTCTAAATTTTGGAGAAGCCTGCAAGACAGTCTCGGTACTCATCTGAAGTTCAGTACAACATACCATCCACAAACCGACGGTCAGTCAGAAAGGGTAATTCAAATCCTCGAAGATATGTTGAGAGCTTGTACCTTAGACTTTGGGGGATCCTGGGATGACCATTTATATTTAATAGAGTTCTCCTATAATAACAGCTATCAGGCTAGCATTAAAATGGTACCGTTTGAAGCTTTGTATGGAAGGAAGTGTCGGTCACCAATATGTTGGAGTGACGTAGGAGAACGTCAACTTTTGGGCCCAGAACTAGTTACTCAAACTGTAGACAAGGTCAAAGCAATTCGGAGTCATCTCCAAGCAGCACAAGACCGACATAAAATGTGGGCCGACAAGCACCGAAGGAACTTGGATTTCAAGGCTGGTGATCATGTATTTTTAAAGATTTCACCAACTCGGGGAACTATCAGATTTGGGACAAGAGGAAAGCTAAGTCCAAGATACATCGGACCATTTGATATACTGGAGAAAATTGGGGATGTATTTTACAAACTGGCTCTACCACCCTCCCTCGAAGGAGTCCATAATGTCTTCCATGTATCTCAACTACGGAAGTATGTGCCAGATCCCAGTCACATACTGGATCATTCGGAAATCACAGTTAGCCCAACTCTCCGCATTGAGCAGAAGCCAGTAGAGATTCTGGATCGAAGACAGAAGATTCTTAAGAACAAGACCATGTCTTTGGTTCGAGTATCTTGGAACAAGGACTCACCGGGAATCTACTTGGGAAAGGGAAGATGAGATGCGGCAACTGTACCCCTATCTCTTTGATGATTAAGGTACTTAGCACCTTCCTTTCCTACTTCTCTTTTCCTTAAATTTCGAGGACGAAATTTAATTAAGGTGGGTAGAGTGTCATAATCTTAATTTTTATTTTATGAATTTTAATTATTTTCAGCCTTTCAAAAAAAAATATATTATTTTCTTATATTATTTTTCAAAAATAACAATAATAATAATAAATAGTGTAAATAAATAAAATCAATTTCCTTTTTCAAAATGCCACTCATGCAAAATCAATTTTTGTATTTTTACATGACAAGCTCATGTGGCATGCATGCATGGAAGAATGCCAAATGGCATCCATGCCTCATGACTAATCCAAAAAAGGTATTTTGGTCCTTTCATTTTGCACCCATCTTTATATTTAGAAAATAGAGAATGAATTTTTTTTCATTAATTCTTCTCCCGTTCAGGAATCCAGGTACTCTCTTCTTCCTCTTCTCATTCTTTTCTTCTTCTTCTTCTTCCATTCTTCTCCTTTTCCTCTTCCCTCCATTCATACTGCAATTGCTGCTGCTGCAATTGCTGCCAACGCTGCTGCACTGCGGCTACTGCTGTCACACTCCTTGCTGCGGCTGCTGCTGCGGGTGCCGACGTCGGCGCCGCCGGCCGGTCGGCCACCGGTCGACCCCCCCTCCCTTCTTCATCTTCTTATTATTCTTCCTCTTCATTCTTCCAATTTCTCATCCCTCTTTCTCTCTCAAAATTTTTAAAATATTTCTCGGTTTTGAGATTAACCCCATTTCCAATTTGTGCCCTAGGTTCTGATTTGGACTTAGAAAGGAATTTATCATAGGGAAATATCCAAACTCAAGGCAAGTCCTCATCTCCTCTTTTCAATTTCATATATTGTTCCAAAATTGATTTCCCATCCTAACAAATTTTATAGGACTTGGAACTCATATTACATAATATTTCTTTCCTTGACACCGACTCATGCACTGGAACATGATACAGACACATTAATCCTAAGGAGATAGTATTTTTGGATATGTTAAGCTTGTTAGAATAGCATGTTTGGGTTGTAAACATGTTGCATATTAATTTCTGATACTTAGAATACTAGAACACTAGACAACTGTTAAACAAGACATGTACTCGTTGCCATCCATAAAGGATTAGGAGTTTAAATATATTATATTAATTCAAATCTTGGTCCTATGAAAATAGTTACAAAAATCTGAATATTAGGGTACTCTTAATTTGATTTTAGAAATGACATAGACCCCAATTCTGAATTTTGTTGTATATATATATATATATATATATATATATATATATATATATATATATATATATATATATATATATATATATATATATATATATATACATTTTGACACAATAGGAAGATACAAATTCTTGTCCATATATTTCATGGACAAATGTAAGTCTAGGCATAAATAAAGACTTAACCTATACACTCAAACAATAGATATATATATTTCTTATATTTTCCTTCTTGAATAAGATTTGTAAATAAGTTAGATTCCCATTTTTACATGTTACGTCAATTCTGTCCACAATTAAAAATATACCTATTTCACATATTTGGTTTGATTATTTAGTTAAAAATGGATGTCTATAGGTACCTATATGCTAAGGTAACATTACACTCATAAATCTTCAAGTTTAAACTTCCTTTACACCTTCAAGAAGCTAAACATGTATATATATCAAGTATGAGTTGAATAGAACCACTAGATTTAATTATATACGTAGTTATTATCAAGCCAATATTGCAAAACAATTAAATTATTTGGTGACATTCGGAAAGTGAGACTTTGGTATCATTATGTTACTAATAATCTTGTTTTTCTTGAATTTGGATAGCTTTTAGAAGAATCAAAATTGTGGCAACCAATAATAATAAATTGCTTGCTTGCTTGCTAAGGTAAGAAAGCTTTAAATTTGATTATATATTATAAATGCGTGGTCCGGTGTTGAGAGTTGCTCCACCGAAGGGGTCGGCGTATACGGATATTAAATGCGTGGTCCGGTGTTGAGAGTTGCTCCACCGAAGGGGTCGGATATTAAAAGATTACAATTTGAATTCTAGGAATGGTACAACTTTAGGAATTCAATCTAGATGACGATTGCTTTATCCCTTGGACGATGTGAACTCTGAAGACGAAGCCTCTGAAGTTGAAGACTGTCACGCCCCGATTCGATAGAATCGATAGTCGTCCCCCGGGCGTGATGCCGTGCAAGCCTAAGTTGCGCTTGCACAAGGCGGTTCATAAGGTCATCCGAAACAACAGCATATATAAGAGTACGCAGAGAAATTGAACACATTCATTTAGAGAAGGAAACTTGCATTTTCATTGATAATAAGCATATTACAGACTCGATTACAAAAGAGGCCTCGCGGGCTTACAACCGACATCGATGAGATAGACATTCCATACATTTACATCCCTTTTTACAAACATCAAAATGACTCTCTAAGACCTGGGATCGGCGAGAGTCTGTGACTCATGATGCAGTTGGGTCGGAGTCTTCAAAATGTTGCAGAACTAGCCTTCGCTCTAGCAAGGCTTCAAAAGAAAGGAGCGTCGCCTTCAGTTTCTTAGCACGCTATCCTGGTCCCGAGTACCTGTTGAGAGCGAGGGTCAGCACTTTACACTTTGTGCTGGTGCGTGGCAATTTAAATCCCGTACTCTCATTTGTTGAAGAATTCAAGTGAGCGTACATACAAATATTTAGTGAAGTTTCTAGCCATCCTACTCAATTCAAACTTGTAATTGAAGGCACAACGTATAATGACGATAGATCTTACCCCCGGCAGTGCGTGCCGTCGTAACGTAAACTTACCATGTTCTTCCCTGTCATGTTGATAATAATGATACGTAATTGAGCGCGTTCGTGAAGGTCACTGGCATGACAAGCCATCCTGGACATATAGCTTGGTAGACAGAGGTCCTTCAGCGCGGGTAGCGAGCCCCGTTGAAAGCCACTGCCTACCGTGGCATGCATCCGGCATAGCTATCCGTGTTTCTTCCTAGGCCGGAACGGTCCCGTGGCCTCGGGATACCGTCCGAAGAAACAATCGCCCTTGTCGACAAGTTGTCCATGACCGTGCTAAGTTAATTTGTTATTTCAAGGCACATCTTATAGTATCGTTGCGACAGTTATTTAATCGATTCATCCTTTCCTTAGCACGGTTCTATATGATTTGATAAATTGCAAGCACAAATATATTGTATGACAAGCATCTGCATAGTTCGTGTTCGTGGGACGTCGTGTGACTGTTCATTAGAATATCATTCCTGTCATTGCATTACCTCTAACATAGCACATGTCTAGTATTGATAATGTATTAGAGAAGAGGGTCGAGGGAAGAAGGGTCAGCCACTCACCTTAGTATTTACTTGAGGCGAGAAACTGGTTGGCCGCGCTAGACGTTGCCTACGCGATCACTTGAAATCGCACAAGCAACTGATTAGAACACTGTGTTATTCAAGGAAATTCGATACGAATGCGAAGTTCGAAATGTAAGCCATGAAAACCATCGAAAACATTCACGAAAACGCATTCAGAAAACAAAGCCAAAACCAACGCAAGCGGCATGAAAAGCAGAGCAATGGGAGGTCTCTCCCGACTCAGCCGCAGAGTCAATCCTTGAGGCGCAGCCCGCTGAATATGGGACTTGGTTCCGAAGAAGCCATTCCATAACGGGGAATGGATCTTAATTCAACCGTTCCCGTTCGATCGATTCGATCGATCCCGACCTATCGGTCCCGACCGAGTCGATAGCGACATTGTTCCTTTCTCGCGCACCCCGTGGACGAACAACGGGGCACGATGTAGGGACGGGGCACTACACCATAACCAACTAAGAAAAAGTTTCGTCCTCGAAACTTAAGAACAGAACCTACCTCTACGAAAACAATGAAGGAAACTTCTCCTTCATCTCAGACTCGAGTTCCCATGTCGACTCTTCTGCCGCATGGTTCCTCCAGCGCACGCGGACGAGTGGGATTGCCCTATTCCGCAACAGCTTATCCTTGCGTTCTAAGATTTGAACGGGCTCTTCAATGTAGGATAAGTCAGACTTTAGCTCCAGCTGGCCAAAATCCACCACGTAGCTAGGGTCGTGCACGTACTTCCGTAGTTGGGAGACGTGGAAGACATTGTGCACACCTTCAAGCGCCGGCGGTAGGGCAATTTTATAGGCCACTGGGGCGACCCGCTCGAGTATTTCGAACGGCCCAACGAATCTCGGACTCAGCTTTCCTTTCGCGCCGAACCGAGTAACTCCTCGCATAGGCGACACCTTCAGGAACACATGATCGCCCACCAGGAACTCAAGCGGTCTTCGATGGGTATCGGCGTAGCTCTTTTGCCGACTCTGTGCAATCTTCAGTCTTTCCCGAATTAGCTTGACCTTTTCCACAGTCTGTTCCACCAGCTCCGGGCCGAGTATCTGCCGCTCCCCGACTTCATCCCAGCAAATGGGCGATCTGCACTTCCGGCCGTACAAAGCTTCATACGGCGCCATTTGGATGCTGGACTGATAGCTATTGTTGTATGCAAATTCCGCCAATGGTAGGTGGACGTCCCAGCTTGATTTGAAGTCAATTACGCAGAGCCGTAGCATGTCTTCGAGAATCTGATTAACGCGCTCCGTTTGGCCGTCGGTCTGAGAATGGTAAGCTGAGCTGAACTGCAACGTGGTACCCAGCGCCGACTGAAGGCTACTCCAGAATCGCGACATGAACCGTAAATCCTGATCAGAGACGATGGATACTGGAACTCCGTGCAGCCGTACTATCTCGTCAAGATAAATCTGCGCCAGGCGATCAACGCTCCAAGTAACTTTGATGGCAATAAAGTGCGCTGACTTGGTTAGTCGATCGACGATGACCCAGATGGCGTCGCTTCCCCGTGGTGTCTTCGGCAGGCCAACAATAAAGTCCATCGTGACATGATCCCATTTCCACTCTGGAATGGCAAGGTTCTGCATCTCTCCGCCCGGTCGCTGATGCTCAGCTTTCACCTGCTGACAGGCCATACATTGCGACACGAAGAGCGCCACATCTCTCTTCATCCCGTGCCACCAGAAGGTCGTGCGGAGGTCTTTATACATCTTGGTACTGCCTGGATGCAAGGTATATTTCGCATGATGCGCCTCCGACATTATCTCCTTTCGTAGTTCTGAATCATCCGGAACACATAGTCGGCCATTCATTCTCAGCACGCCGGTCTTATCTTTCGCAAAGTCGGTCGCACTACCTGTCGAAATTCGCTTGCGCACTTTCTTCAGGTACGGATCATCCTTCTGAGCGGCTATGATCTTTTCCAGCAAATTCGGCTCTAACTGCAGCTGCGCCAGCCGTATATCCCTGAATCGAACCCGGAGATCGATGCCCATTTCTTCTAGATCTTGTAGTAGTCTGCGGTTGATGGAAAGCGAGGCAAGATATTTCCGACTCAGAGCGTCCGCCACAACATTTCCCTTGCCCGGAGTGTAGTCGATCGTCAAGTCATAGTCTTTGATCAGTTCGAGCCAGCGCCTCTGTCGCAAGTTCAATTCCTTTTGAGTGAAAAGATACTTGAGGCTCTTGTGGTCGGTATAGATCGCGCACGCCACACCATATAGATAGTGACGCCACAATTTTAACACGAACACAATCGCCGCTAACTCCAAGTCGTGCGTAGGATAGTTCTTCTCGTGCGGCTTCAACTGTCTGGAGGCGAAGGACATCACCTTGTTTCGCTGCATGAGCACACATCCCAAGCCCTGGCCTAAAGCATCGCTGAATATCTGAAAACCCTCTGGCCCATCCGGAAGTGCGAGTATAGGTGCCGAAATTAGTCGCTGCTTCAGCTCCTGGAATGAAGCTTCACAGTCATCCGACCACTCATACACGACTCCCTTTTGAGTGAGGCGAGTCAGTGGCGATGCAATCTTCGCGAAGTCTTTCACGAAGCGTCGATAGTATCCCGCCAAACCAAGAAAGCTTCGAATCTCACTAGCAGACGCAGGCCGCTTCCAATCAGCAACAGCTTCCACTTTCTTCGGGTCGACTGCAATGCCTTCGGACGAAATGATGTGACCAAGAAAGGATACGCTGCTTAGCCAAAATTCGAACTTACTCTGCTTCGCATACAACTCATGTTCTCGAAGTGTCTGGAGCACGGCCCGTAGATGTTCTGCATGCTGCGCCCTGTCTTTCGAGTAGACGAGAATATCATCAATAAAGACTACCACAAATTTATCAAGGAAGGGTCGAAATACCCGATTCATCAGATCCATGAAGGCAGCAGGAGCGTTTGTCAGGCCGAATGGCATCACCAGGAACTCGTAGTGGCCATACCGAGTACGAAAGGTGGACTTTTGCACGTCGTCTGACTTGATCTTGAGTTGATGATAGCCTGAGCGAAGATCAATCTTTGAAAATACCGAGGCGCCTTGCAGTTGATCGAATAAGTCGTCTATGCGGGGCAATGGGTACTTGTTCCGGATGGTGGCCTTGTTCAGCTCTCGGTAATCGACGCACAGATGCATGGACCCATCTTTCTTCTTCACGAATAACACGGGCGCTCCCCACGGTGAAACACTAGGCCGAATAAACCCTTTATCGAGTAACTCTTGTAGCTGGACCATGAGTTCCTTCAGCTCGGCAGGAGCCATTCTGTACGGGGCCTTAGAAATTGGTTGAGTATCGGGAAATGTATCGATGCTGAACTCGATTTCTCGATCGGGGGGCATGCCGGGTAGCTCGTCCGGAAACACATCGGGGAATTCTGCCACAACGTCGGTCTGACCTGCATTTGCACCATCCTGTCGCATGTCTCGGACGGACGCCAAATAGCCTTCACACCCAGAATACAGCATCCTCCGAGCAGAAATTGCCGAAATCAGCATACAGGTCGACGACGCCTCACCACACGAAAAGCAGAATTCAGGCACCCCTGGAATGCGAAAGGTGACCGTCTTTCTGGCACAGTCTATGGTTGCGTTGCACGGCCCGAGCCAATCCATTCCCAGAATGATATCGAAGTCCTTCATATCTAGGACTATCACGTCAAGACCGATCTTTTGACCACCGATACAGATAATCCCGTCGGCGCAAGCTAAATTAGTGAGTATTGGTGTGCCCGAAGGTGTGCTTACGCTAAGGTCGAGGTCTAACGATATCATCGAAAATTTGTGCTCGACGACAAAGTCCGCCGATATAAAACTATGTGAAGCACCTGAATCAAATAATACACGGGCAGGCACATTATTGAAACTAAGTATACCTGTCACGACCATATCTGATGCAAGCACTTCATCTCGGGTCATGGCGTAGACGCGGCCCTGGGCATTGGGGCGACGGTCTTGGCCATTTTGCAGTGCGGGTTGAGGTGCTCGAGGTGCCGGAACTTGATTCCTTGGACGGTGCTGTGGATGCTGAGGCGCGTCTAAGTTGTTTCTTCTACGCTTCGGGCAATCTCCATGAAAGTGACCCCTTTTTCCGCAAATAAAACATCCGCCATTTTGAACTTCACAGTCGACGGCGAGATGTCCGTTCCGGTTGCATTTTGTGCAGTGAGGTCCCTGGTTTCGCGCCTGGTGTCCGCCCTGGGGCCCATTGTTCGGACGCTTGGTCACGTTGTTTCCTCCTGCGTGGCTTGGGCGTTTGTGATTGTAGGTATGCACAGCGCCGGCAGCACCTGGAGGATATTGGCGTTCAAGGCGGAGGGCGTGGTTGAGAGACTCCCCCATCGTTTTGTATTGTGGAACGGACACATGGGTGTAGATGGATTGTCGTAGTCCCACTTTGAACCGTCGAGCACGACTTGCCAGGGAGGACAGGAATTCTCCAGCAAACTTGGCCAACTTGTTAAACTCCGCCGCATACTGCCGCACCGTCATGTTTCCTTGCTTTAGCTGCATGAATTCATTTTCCTTCTCTTGTCGAATGGCTATGGGGAGGTACTCGATCTCGAACGCCTCGCGGAAGGTGGCCCAAGAAATTGCCGTTGTCTCGTCGTCGCGTCTGATTGCTCGCTTTTGCACGGCCCACCAGTCGTGCGCGTTCGACCGGAGTAGAAGTTGAGCGCATGCGACTTTCTTGGACTCTTCAACGCCCAGCAGCTCGAACTTGTCTTCTAGTTCCTCTAACCAGTCAATCGCCAAGGACGGATCTTCCGTGCCGTTGAATGAAGTACGGCAACTCTTTGTGAATTTCGACACGTCGAAGTTGGAACTTCTCGGTGCTGCAGGTGTAAGCTCGGGTGCCTCCGGATCGACTTCGCTTTGTCTGACCGCAGGCTCGGTTACGGCAGGAGTTGTCGCTGAGTTGTTGTTGTTGTTGGCCACCACCGTCTGAACAATCTGCTGGAGCGTATCAAGCTGCTTCTGCTGCAACTTAAATTGTGCTTCGAATCGGGCCTCGAACTGAGTTTGACGTGCCTCCGCCTGCCGTCGATGTTGTTCATTCTGGCGTTGACTCTCCTCAGCTTGTCGTTGTTGCGATTCCAGCATGCGCAACATCCGCTCCATGGCATCGTTTGAGGGTCCGGGCCTCGAGCTACTCGAGCCGCTCGAAGCACTTTCTTCGTTCGCCGCCACGTTCACCGACGTACCTTCTGGGATTTTGAAGGCAAAATATATTAGTCACCAAACTTATTGCGGGCGCACTCGTATGGAACGACATATCTCATCGACACGAGACCAACGATTTTGAGACTAAAAACTCGACACTGGAGGCCAAGGACGTAAAGCCGTGCTCTGATACCATTATGTCACGCCCCGATTCGATAGAATCGATAGTCGTCCCCCGGGCGTGATGCCGTGCAAGCCTAAGTTGCGCTTGCACAAGGCGGTTCATAAGGTCATCCGAAACAACAGCATATATAAGAGTACGCAGAGAAATTGAACACATTCATTTAGAGAAGAAAACTTGCATTTTCATTGATAATAAGCATATTACAGACTCGATTACAAAAGAGGCCTCGCGGGCTTACAACCGACATCGATGAGATAGACATTCCATACATTTACATCCCTTTTTACAAACATCAAAATGACTCTCTAAGACCTGGGATCGGCGAGAGTCTGTGACTCATGATGCAGTTGGGTCGGAGTCTTCAAAATGTTGCAGAACTAGCCTTCGCTCTAGCAAGGCTTCAAAAGAAAGGAGCGTCACCTTCAGTTCCTTAGCACGCTATCCTGGTCCCGAGTACCTGTTGAGAGCGAGGGTCAGCACTTTACACTTTGTGCTGGTGCATGGCAATTTAAATCCCGTGCTCTCATTTGTTGAAGAATTCAAGTGAGCGTACATACAAATATTTAGTGAAGTTTCTAGCCATCCTACTCAATTCAAACTTGTAATTGAAGGCACAACGTATAATGACGATAGATCTTACCCCCGGCAGTGCGTGCCGTCGTAACGTAAACTTACCATGTTCTTCCCTGTCATGTTGATAATAATGATACGTAATTGAGCGCGTTCGTGAAGGTCACTGGCATGACAAGCCATCCTGGACATATAGCTTGGTAGACAGAGGTCCTTCAGCGCGGGTAGCGAGCCCCGTTGAAAGCCACTGCCTACCGTGGCATGCATCCGGCATAGCTATCCGTGTTTCTTCCTAGGCCGGAACAGTCCCGTGGCCTCGGGATACCGTCCGAAGAAACAATCGCCCTTGTCGACAAGTTGTCCATGACCGTGCTAAGTTAATTTGTTATTTCAAGGCACATCTTATAGTATCGTTGCGACAGTTATTTAATCGATTCATCCTTTCCTTAGCACGGTTCTATATGATTTGATAAATTGCAAGCACGAATATATTGTATGACAAGCATCTGCATAGTTCGTGTTCGTGGGACGTCGTGTGACTGTTCATTAGAATATCATTCCTGTCATTGCATTACCTCTAACATAGCACATGTCTAGTATTGATAATGTATTAGAGAAGAGGGTCGAGGGAAGAAGGGTCAGCCACTCACCTTAGTATTTACTTGAGGCGAGAAACTGGTTGGCCGCGCTAGACGTTGCCTACGCGATCACCTGAAATCGCACAAGCAACTAATTAGAACACTGTGTTATTCAAGGAAACTCGATACGAATGCGAAGTTCGAAACGTAAGCCATGAAAACTATCGAAAACATTCACGAAAACGCATTCAGAAAACAAAGCCAAAACCAACGCAAGCGGCATGAAAAGCAGAGCAATGGGAGGTCTCTCCCGACTCAGCCGCAGAGTCAATCCTTGAGGCGCAGCCCGCTGAATATGGGACTTGGTTCCGAAGAAGCCATTCCATAACGGGGAATGGATCTTAATTCAACCGTTCCCGTTCGATCGATTCGATCGATCCCGACCTATCGGTCCCGACCGAGTCGATAGCGATAGTGTTCCTTTCTCGCGCACCCCGTGGACGAACAACGGGGCACGATGTAGGGACGGGGCACTACAAAGACAACTCTTGAATTGAAGGCAAAAAGCCTCGGAAGTGGAAGGCAAAAGCCTCGGAAGAATGCAGCAGCACTTGGACAAGAACTCATGGACTCTCTGAACTTTGAAGTCTGATCTCTCTGATTTCTGATTATTGATTCTTGATCCCTTTGAATGGAGACTTGAAACTCTATTTATAGAGTTGTGAGAAATAACTAACTTTTAGTTATTCTGGACTGCGCATGATGGATTGCGCAGCAATTGGTTTGCGCAACAATAGACTGCGCAGGCAGTTGCTGGATCATGGGTTAACTGTCTTGGACACATGGCATCATTTGATTGAAATGCGCATGATCATGCACAGGTAGTTGCCACGAAATGAGCAATTGATGGCATGAATGCCACGTGTATTTTGTCATTTGTACTGATAGAACGCGCACATTGAATTGCGCAGGCTTTGGATTGCGCCAACTTAATTTGCACAGGAAATAGATTGCGCCAACATGGATTGCGCCAACATGGATTGCGCTGCCAGCTGTCCTCGAGCGCCGTGCTGCACGATTAAATGAACGGCCGCCTCGATCTCCGTGCTGTCAGTTGTTAGAAGATTTGATTTGTGTCAGGTAATGATGGTGATTTGCCACGTCAGCCTGCGCACTTGAAAGTGTGCGCAATCTATCCTGCACAATCTGAAGGATGCGCAATCTGATGTCTGCGCAGTTCATCTGAAAGTTGTATTTCTTGATTTTCTGACTTTGTTGATGTGTGCAACTTGATTTTTTAGGACCTACAAGACCCCCTTCAAAGTTTTCGAAAGTTGAATTTATTCAAAATTTCGAAATACTTTGAATTTTGAATATGAAACCATTTTGCGCACATAATGAGCTGTCTGCGCAATCTGAGGGTTTAGCCCCCTTTTTTAGGCGCAATCGAAGGCGGCCGTTTCGATTCTGAAAAACTATAAATAGTTCTTCAATTCATTCGAAATGTTCTTTACTTGCTTCCTTTGTGCCTTTGAGAGAAAAACTTCTGAGCTTTTTTCTCCTTCCTTCTCCGACAATCCCGATGGCTCCCCGACGATCCTCTGCCACCGCTAAGGGCAAGGCCCCCGCTGAATCCACTACTAAAATACCCCACTTTACCGACGGAAGTTTAGCGACGGACGGATTCCGTCGCTAATAGCGACCAGTTTCCGACATCTTAGCGACGGATTAGCGACAGACAACATAACATAATTTTTTTCCAATTTTAAATGTAAAAATTTGTCGGGTTTCCGTCGCTAAGTCGACGAACGTTAGCGACGGATTCTTTTTCGTCGCTTATTCGTCGCAAATGTTGGCGGCAAAATCTTTAAAACATTGGCGGAAACTTTAGCGACTAACTGGCGACGGATATATCCGTCGGAAAACACCTTTTAATTGGCGACGGTTTAGCGACTAATTTATTCCGTCGCTATTCCGTCGCTAGGTTCTGTGCCCTAACTTAAATTGAACCGACGGGGGGGAATTTTTCATTCCCCCCAAAACTCTCTCTCTCTCGCGGCTCTCTCTCTCTCGCGCGCGGCTCTCTCTCTCTCTCTCGCGGCTCTCTCTCTCTCTCTACCAGGTATCTCTCTCTCTCTCTCTCTCTCTCTTTCTCTAATTTTGGGTTTTGGGGCCGGGGGGGGGAGTGGGGGGGGGGGGGGGTCGGCTTCGCGGGGGGTGGAGAGGGCGGGAGGGGGGTGGTGAATGGGGTCAGGGGGTCGGGGGGGTGTGGGGAATGGGGGCAGGGGGTGGGGGGGGTGGGGAATGAGGGTCGGGGGGTCGAGGGGGTGGGGAATGGGGGCAGGGGGGTCGGGGGGTGGGGGGTGGAGAGGGCAGGGGGGTCGGGGGGGTGTTGAATGGGGGCAGGGGGGTCGGGGGGGGTCGGGAATGGGGGCAGGGGGGTCGGGGGGCGGGGGGTGGGGGGTGGAGAGGGCAGGGGGGTCGGGGGTGTGGAGAATGGGGGCAGGGGGGTCGGAGGGGGTGGGTAATGGAGAGGGCAGGGGGGTCGGGGGGGGTGTTGAATGGGGGCAGGGGGGTCGAGGGGTGGGGAATGGGTTGCATTCCCCGATACGGATACGGTTTGGCATGTCCCGATCCTAAGAAATAATACTATTTCATTTAATTTAATTTCATTTAATTTCAAAACTACTAAGAAATAATACTTAAAACACTTAAAATTATGCCTAAATGTATAAATTATATGTTTTTAAATGTAAATAATTTATTAATAATTATTTGTTTTCCAATACCAAAAAAATCCGATACTTCGATCCGATACCGCCGATACTACCGATATCGCCGATACCAATACTAGATTGCTTAGACTTATATTGCAAGGTAACTAGATACAAGTTATGATACATTGTAAATGCAAGTATACATGTTAGCTAGATACCTTAGACTTATATTGCAATCTCCTATTCACACGAGTATTGATATCGCCGATGCCAATACTCGTAGGAATATATAGTCCGATACCGATTCCGATACCGATACTTTGAACCTTGATTTAAATACATGTTAGTATAGTATCTTCACATATATGTTAAGAGTATATACATGATTAGCAAGGTAACTAGATACAAGTTATGATACAATGTAAATGCAAGTATACATGTTAGCTAGATAGCTTAGACTTATATTGCAATCTCCTATTCACACGAGTATTGATATCGCCGATGCCAATACTCGTAGGAATATATAGTCCGATACCGATTCCGATACCGATACTTTGAACCTTGATTTAAATACATGTTAGTATAGTGTCTTCACATATATGTTAAGAGTATATACATGATTAGCAAGGTAACTAGATACAAGTTATGATACAATGTAAATGCAAGTATACATGTTAGCTAGATAGCTTAGACTTATATTGCAATCTCCTATTCACACGAGTATTGATATCGCCGATGCCAATACTCGTAGGAATATATAGTCCGATACCGATTCCGATACCGATACTTTGAACCTTGATTTAAATACATGTTAGTATAGTGTCTTCACATATATGTTAAGAGTATATACATGATTAGCAAGGTAACTAGATACAAGTTATGATACAATATAAATGCAAGTATACATGTTAGCTAGATAGCTTAGACTTATATTGCAATCTCCTATTCACACGAGTATTGATATCGCCGATACCAATACTCGTAGGAATAGTCCGATACCGATATACATTGTAGAGCTCTGTTTTGCTATTCTGGAGATGTTGTGACCTGTGCTGTTCTAAATAGGAGCCAGACACACTCCTGAGACGGGGGAGTATGTATAGTGATGTGGATTCTTACTAACTTATCATGTGAACCCATTTATGGGCCCTTCATTGAACCTTCTCATGTGCAACTTTCAGTCCATTCACAGTTCCCTATATTGTACTCTACATCACCTAGTTCACTTATATCTAACATCCTAACCCTAATCCAAATTTATGAGTATCGGTATCGGGCTATTCTTATGTTTAGTTTGTCTTACGATACAGATTTTCACATCCAAATTGAGGATGAGTCGTTATTTTGTTGATCGTACATGGATGTACAAACGGCAACACGAGAGTAGAATTGGTGTGAGTGACGATTTTCAGGCAGGCGTGGAAGTATTTCTTAATTATGCAATGAGCAAAGCTCAGTACATGGACGGTAACAAAATTAAGTGTCCATGTGTTAAATGTCACAATAGACGTTACGAAGAAGTGGTGACTGTGAGAGATCATTTGACCCGTAAGGGTTTCGTACGTAATTACGGCCTGTGGTCATCGCAAGGTGAACTATATTCGGAAAGACAGGCTGCGGAAGCTGCTACTTATGCTTTTGATGATAATGCTGCAACGGATGTCATCGAAGACCACGGATGCTCTGTTGATTATGGAGATCTGCAGAACCTTGCACGAGATATGGTGTATGATGCGGCAGGGCCTAATTTTGATCCGGAGGATCCTAATCCCGAGGCGAAGGAGTTCTATGACATGTTTCAGGACGCAGATACTTCTCTATATCCTGGTTGTGAGACTCATTCCGCACTGTCAGTGACGATGCGGTTGTTGAACATAAAGTCTGATTTTAACTTGCCACAAGCTTGCTATAATCGGATCACAGAAGTAATCAAGGAGGTGTTACCGAAGGAATCAAAAGAGCTACCAAAAAACTTCTACAAGTCAAAGATGATGGTCTGACAACTGGGACTGGGGTACGAGAAGATAGATTGTTGTCGCAACGGATGCATGTTGTACTACAAAGAGAATTGCGTATCAGAAAGTTGCAGCTTCTGTAATGCGGATCGTTACAAGCCAGTACAGGGAAAAGGAAAGTCGACTAGAAAACGACGTCCTTAGAAGTATATGCATTACTTGTCGATCACGAAGCGCTTGCAGAGGATGTATATGTCTCTAAATACAGCAGAACACATGACGTGGCACAGCGAAGAACGCATAAAGGACGAAGGAGAATTGTCACATCCTTCGGATGGAGAGGCATGGAAACATTTTGATTTGTGTCAACCAGATTTTGCTGCAGAGCCTAGAAATGTACGCCTGGCGCTATGTGCTGATGGCTTCGCCCCTTTCGGACAGTCGGGATCTCAGTACTCATGCTGGCCGGTCATTCTTACCCCTTACAATCTGCCACCATGGATGTGTATGAAGACTCCTTATATGTTTCTGACAGCTATCATACCCGGTCCTAAAAATCCGACGAAGAACATCGATATATATTTACAGCCGTTGGTGGATGAGATGAAACAGCTGTGGGAGATCGGCGTCACGACCTATGATATTTCCAGGAAACAGAACTTTCAGATGAGAGCTTCACTCATGTGGACAATCAATGATTTTCCAGCATACGGTATGCTGTCGGGATGGAGTACGCACGGCAACATGTCTTGTCCGATATGCATGGAAAATAGTAAGGCGTTCCGCCTTAGGCATGGAGGAAAAACTTCTTTCTTTGACTGTCACCGTCAATTTCTGTCCGCGACCCATCCTTGGAGAAAGAATAAGGACGCGTTCAGATATGGAAAACAAGAATTTTCTCAACCTCCTGCCAGATTTTCGGGATACGATATTTAGGAAGCTGTAAAGGAATTGCCCACCGCAATGGAAGATCCATCGAACCATCGTGTCGAGGGGTTCGGACAAAGCCATAACTGGACCAAACGGAGTATCTTCTGGGACTTGCCTTATTGGAAAGATAATCTTATAAGGCATAATCTTGATGTCATGCATATCGAAAAGAACGTGTTCGATAATGTCTTCAATACCGTCATGGATATTAAAGGAAAGACGAAGGACAATCCAAAAGCAAGACAAGACATAGCCGAGATATGCAAGCGTCCTCATCTGAACTTGATACAAAGGGGTGCTGGTGGACAATTAAGTAAGCCTATAGCGCCATACACATTGAGCAAGGAAGATAGATTAATAATCTGCAAGTGGATATCTAATTTAAGATTTCCCGACGGCTATGTTTCGAATTTGTCTAGATGCGTTGATCTCAATGAACGCAAGCTAACGGGAATGAAGAGTCACGACTGCCACGTGTTTATGGAAAGATTACTGCCCATTGCTTTGAGAGAGTTGTTGCCTTCTGCTGTATGGGTTCCGTTGGCCGAGCTGTCTACATTCTTCAGGGATATCTGTTCAACTAAGCTGACGGTGCAACATATGGTACAACTTGAGGAGAAGATTGTCTTAACAATCTGCAAGTTAGAGAAAATATTTCCACCGGGCTTTTTCGACAGCATGGAGCATCTACCGATTCATCTAGCATACGAAGCCCGTGTCGGTGCATCTGTTCATTATCGATGGATGTACCCCTTTGAAAGGTAAATAAAAATCGATATAATTTAAGTGAAATTTAAGTGGATTTTACAATTCATTGTTAATTCTCAAGATAATTTGTCTCTTTAGGTACCTACACCATCTAAAGAAGAAAGTTGGCAACAAGGCTCATATAGAGGCTTCGATATGCGAATCATATCTTATCGAGGAGGTGTCAAATTTCTGCTCCATTTATTTCGATACTCATGTCGAGACAAATCAAAATAGACCTCAAAGGAATGAAGAAGACGTTGAGGATGGAGGTATATTCAATTTAAGGGGCAAGCCTATTGGGGCTAGTAAGAAACGGTGGTTGACCGACGATGAGTATGATACCGCTCACCGATATGTCTTGTTAAATTGTGACATACAAGAAGTGAGAGATTTGGAGAAGTAAGTGACTACGCCTCGTTATAATCTCTAATTTGGTGAATTAAGTGACAACACTTATTTTTATTCTCTCTAACAGTGTATTTAGAGGTGAAGTCAAAATGAGGACACCATATATTACAGATGAAGGACTTCAAAGAGAGGTTGATTGTACCTTTCCGTCCTGGTTTCGTAAATACGTAAGTAACTGAGATAATATGTTATGCGGCTACCATTAAAATATATGCAGCTAAAATATTTAAATTATCAATACATGTTTACAGGTTTTATTGCCTGAAACAACACTCATAAATGAGAGCATTCGTTATTTGGCATTGGGACCGAAGAAGCATGCAAAGACTTTGTCAGGCTATGTCGTTAATGGCTTCAAGTTTAAGTCAACTCAGCATGCTATAAATGCCGAATTTTTCAATGACGGCTTCGATACCAAGAATTCTGGTGTTTGCATAAGAGGCACCATCTATGACGACGAGCCGGACTTTGACTATTATGGAGTGCTTCGGGAGATTGTAGATTTACAATATAGTGCCCCATATGATATGCATATTGTGATGTTCAAATGTGAGTGGTTCGATACGAGACCAAATATGGGTTGGAGAATCGATAAACAATTTGGATTCGTCGATATAAATCATCGCAGGAGGTATAGAGGGTCCGACACGTTTGCGATAGCAAGTCAGGCTGTTCAAGTCTACTATACAAGCTACCCAAGGCGTCGTAGAGATCGATTTGACTGGTGGACAGTATGCAAGATTAAATCTAGAAATACATTCAACGTTGGAGACCCAGCATACCAAGAGGACCAGATCGAGAAGCCCCAATACATGGGACAACAGTCGGATACCATGGACGTGGAAGATGTCGATATACCTCATGCTGAGGAAAATAGAGGGGAGGAAGAGGTTGATATACAAGACTTAGCTGTCAACCAGGGGAGAAAGAGGCGTCTTGTCCCAAGTATTGAGCCTGAAGAAGAAGTAGAAGAAGAAGAAGAAGAAGAAGAAGAAGAAGAAGAAGAAGAGGATGAGGATGAGGATGAGGATGATGATACAGATGAAGTCGACGATGAGGATGATGATATAGATGAAGTCGACGATGAGAATGAGGATGAGAACGATGACGATGACGATGAGGACGAGGACGATAACGATGATTAGATTAAATATCGGTATATATTAGAAGCACTTACAACTAACTTAGTGAATTCAGTTTAGACGGACACATTCTTATTTCAGTTTATGTTTTTGTCGTTCGATCATCTACTTATTGTATGATTTTCTTTTTACAGATGGCACTCTTAGTTCTCATTGTCTTGACGGCACTTGCCGCCCTGCTGCTGGTATATATATTTTAGTTCAGTTTTATATTCATTTATACTTCTATATTGTTAATTATATTTATATGTTCTATTTACAGGTCATGGTCACTACCACTCGTGCTGCTGGTAGCGGCAGTGGCCGTGGCCGTGGTGGTGCTGGTGGTGGCGGTACTGGCCGTGGTGGGCATGGTGGTAGCGGCACTGGCCGTGGACGTGGTGGTAGCGGTCGTGGTGGTAGTGGTCGTGGTCGCCTTCCACATTCCCCGGATATAGAGTCCTCCGATCCCGACCTGGAGAGCCCGGCCACAGACTCTTCCCGCCGTCGATCTATCTCTGCGCTACCTTCATCTTCATCGAGGCCTGAGACTCCATCCGCTAGCGGATCCGTTCCGCCCCCGGATGCACCAGCGGGTACACCATCAGTACGTCTGGCTCGAGAAGATGAAGGTATATATATATCTTTTGGTTAATTATTAATTATTCTTTAATCCACTAATTTTTTTAATTACGTGATAATTTAATTTGTATGTCAGACGACGTTCTGGTGGCCCCCCCATCGCGAGGAGTTGATTCGCAAGGCCTACAAAGCCGCCGCCGGGAAGAAGATACGGGATGCGGTGTACGACGTTCGTACGGCGCATTCGAGGAAGAAGTGGCTCCGGAAGGAGTACTACGAGCAGATGTTGGATAAGATGAATACTGCTCAGTACAGGGAGAAATCAGAGAAAGCGAAGGCGAGCAGACAGGCCGCTGGTCTGCATACGGGAGGTTCAAAGCCCCACGCAGCGACGCGTGCAGATTTGGTGAGATACCGCAAATTCATTTCACTATTAAATTCGGTACTATTAATATACGTAGTTAATTAAATTCGACGTATATTTCGTATGCAGGCACAACGGGCGGTAAAGGAGGGGAGAGAGCCGGAGTCGGTCACCGCCTACGATGTATTCCTGCATACACACAAGAGGCGGGCAGACGGGAGCTTCGTCGACGCGAGGGCCCAGGCGACTGATGTAAGTAATTACGTTTATGAGATTTATATTAGAAATATAATTATTGTTAACTTAATTAGGTGAACGTAGGATTCAAATTATAACTTAGGGAAACATAGGATTTAGATTATAACTTAGGAAAACTTATAGTATAAACACATTCATTGGATAGGCTGCATATCGTGAGGCCCTTAGTCAGATTGAGCCCCCTGCCGAGGTTGTCGGCGAAACGACGCCCACCCAGACGCCCTCTTCTATGGCCGCTCGCTACGACGACGTGTTCGTAGAGTATGTCGGCGGCTTTAATAAAGGGCGCGTCTACGGCGTAGGTTCCATGGCGGCGTCGTTGCAGGGCGCGACTCCGAGATATCCACCGCCCCCGCCTCCTCCCGCACCCCCGTCGGACGATATGAGGGCGCAGCTTGCGACTCTCACCTCCGATATGTCGGAAATGCGGAGTCTAATGTCGGATGTGCTGGAGCGCCTTCCGCGTCCTTCTTCTGCTCCCGGTCCAGATCCGTCTGCTCCCGGTACGTCTAGTGCGGTTGCCGGTCCTTCCGACCCTGGACGTTATTCATTTGACCGTTCTGCCGAGGTCCGCCTGGTACCGGATACTGCGCTCATTGGGCTCATGGACTTGATGTCGCCAGAGCAGCTCCGCACGCTTCCAGAGCATGTGTTGTCCCAGGTGCCGGCGTACATGGTGGAAGAGTACATCCGCAGAGCCGAGGCGGCGCCGAGACGACGACGCGATCCATCTCAATGATATTTGTACTGTTTTTGGATATTTGTACTATTTTTGGATTTTGAATTCTGGATATTTTGGAAGCGTACATGAATGTTTGGATATTATGAATTTGTGTATTTGTGTTTGGATATTTGTACATAGATGTTTGGATATTTCTGTTTGATATTGGATATTATGAATTTGGATATTTGGATATTTGTTGATCGTACATGGATGTTTGGATATTGGATATTATGAATATGTGTAATATTTACGAAAAGGAAATAGAATGTTTCTGTAATTTTTTTTTAATTAATGTTGCATTTAGCGATGGACTAGCGACTAACTAGCGACGGATATATCTTTTAGCGACCGATGAGCGACTAACTAGTGACGGCAAATCCGTCGCTAACTGGGTTATATAAATATTTGCAGTTACCGACGGACGAGCGACGGAATATCCGTCGCTAACTGGGTGATATAAATATTTTGCAGTTAGCGACCACCTAGCGACTACCTAGCGACGGCGAATCCGTCGCTAACTGGTTGAAATAAATTTACAGGTAGCGACGAGCTAGCGACGAACTAGCGACGGAACGTCCGTCGCTAACTGGAATATTAGCGACGGAATATCGACTACCTAGCGACGGCAAATCCGTCGACATGGTTCTGGAAATATGGTAGGTTTCCAGAGACTTAGCGACGGATAGTGGGTCGCTAATCCGTCGCTAATCTGTCGAGGATGACGACGGACTAGCGACGGCTTAGCGATCCATTATCCGTCGACATGGTTCTGGAAATATGGAAGCTTTCCAGAACCAGGCCGACGCCCTACCCGTCGCTAATCCGTCGCTATAACGTCGAGGTTAACGACGGAATGGCGACGGAATAGCGACTGATTTTGCGTATCAGGAACCTCTCTGATACGCTTTTACCGACCTATTTACGACGGCTTAGCGACGGATATTTTAATATTATATGGCATGTAAACCGACGGGAACAAGTCGCTAATCCGTCGCTAAACCATTGAAAGGCAACCGTCGGTAATCAGTCGCTAGTCCGTCGGTTAATCATTTGTCCGACGGCTTAGCGACGGACAAATTTTAGCGACGACGTATTTCCGACGGCCATTTTCATCAAATATCCGTCGCTATTCCGTCGGTAATTTATGTTACCGACGGATGAGCGACGGATGTGGCCGTCGCTAAAGTTGGTTATTTTGGTAGTGATCGTCGACTAGGGCTGCGCGTCGAGCTTCGCGCCATGAAACCGCTCATCCAGCAATGACAGGTCGAGAACCTTAATCAAAAACTATTTTTAGAGTTTTGATTTCACTGTTCTTTTCATAATCCATCTCTTTTTAGAGATAGGATCATACTGCGCCACCCTTTTTAGGGTTCTGGTTGCACAAATCAATTCACCCTTCATTTTTATGAAGAACGACTTTCTGCGCAATCGGTTGAATTGCGCTGACAAAAGTCAGCGCAACTTGCTGATTTGCGCGAGTCTGTCAGCGCAAACTGATGTTCATTTGTTTGCGCAATCTGGTTTTGCGCAATCTGATGTTTGCGCAATTTGATTTTTTGCACAACCTGAATCTTTGATTTTGACTTTGTACTGAAAATTTTTATTTTCTCTGTCTGATGCAGTTAATACCAGAGAAGACCCAGAATATGAGAACTTCGTAGGGACCCTTTCAGAATCAGGGTATAAAGAGGACTTGTCACATGTACATTATCCTCAGTATGATCTGCCGACCTCCCGTCAGGCCATTTTGGTATCCCAGGACAATGAAACACTGCAATGCTTAATGAACGGACAACCTCTGGAAACGGCAGATGCTGTTATACACAAGAAACCATTATTCTTGTTTGGTGAAGCTTTTGAGAAAAGTTCTCAACCAAGACCGAGGATGGAAGAAAGAATTGTTCATCAGACGGATAGATCTTTCTCGATACCAAATATTCTACGCTGCCTCCCATTATCCCGGTATGCTCATGCGAGTTACCCGAGAAAGATGGAATGGAACCTTACTCCGTTCCAAGATGCCCGTTCGGGAAGAATCTTTGTGAAGAAGGGTCCGAATAAGAAAGATATGTTCTATAGTTCTTCTGAAAGGTACAATGTTTTGCTGAGAGGACTGAAACCCGGTTGCATTCCGCCGGAGAATTCTTCATTGTTAATGCCCGTCAGGACCCCAATTTTCGCAAATGAATTTGCGAAAGTCGAAGGAAGATATCCGGAGCAAGACATCAGACTAACTGGATTGGTGAATCCAGATTTCAAAAGATGGAGCTGCATAGCCAATTGGATTCTGACCAAGTTTGAAGGCGAATTGCAGCAAATCAACCTGTACCAAGCAGTGCATGCTACTGTCTATGGTTTTGCTCTGAACCCTCACCTGTTCTTGGCTTTAGCAGAGAGGTATAATTACAGAACAGGGACCTTCATGACTCCCGGCGGAGAAATTGGTTTTGCACTCCATGAGATGAAGTACATCTCTTTTTTGCCAATGGAAGATGCCCCTTACGAAGAATTTGTTCCAACCAATGATGAGTTGGACAAACTCCGGAGAGAAAATGCAGAAATGGTAGCAGTATTCGAGGAACTGCTATGCCATTACAAGATCTGTTCCCTGTTCTATAAGAGTGCCACATCAAACACTTGTTATTCCTCGAAATGGCTACCTTATTTGTTCTTAAACCACATTCAAGAACCAAAGACCAAGGAACATGACAGATGTTATCCTGATTTCTTCAAGCCATTGAGCAACACAGAAGTGATGAAGTTGATGGAAGAAAGTGGTGATTTTGATAAACAGATGAAGGATGACTATCAGTGTCCTCCTTTGAAAACAGGAGATACTCTCGAAAGTTATCTGAGAGTAGGATATAGACCGATGTCGAAGGAAGCCCAGTTAGCAGGGTTTCTGACACATTGGCTTCGTCGATTTGTAGTTCCGGGATCCAGTACAGTAGACCGCTTCCACCGCGGTGTTCTTTTTGCGGCTGTTAGATTAGTCTTTGGCTATAAGATGGATCTTCTGTCAGCCATGACTTGTAAGCTGAATGCTGGTCTTCGTCTATATGTCGATCTGATGCTGAAATCCAAGGGTGAAAAGGAATTTCCACGGTTGGAATTACCATATACATATCTGTTTGGGTGGTTGCTCCTCCACCATCCCACTTTGATGGACCCCGGCATGGGACCGGTAGATGGCAGCTTTTTACGAAGATACTCCAATGGTAAATGGAAATTCACTGCTCTAAGAGACTGTAGATATGCTCTAAACTTGAGCAAGGGATGGAACTTTTATTGTACCAAGCCTCCTGCTGGTTACGAACAAATGCGAACAAATATGATTGATTCGCAGATGCATCCTCTGAGCCGTGTAGCATTTGAATGTTGAAGACAATCCGACCTTCTCACTTGGTATACCGGTTCGAAGATGAATGTTATCTAGAGCCGTATCTTCCTAGTCGATTCGTTCGACAGTTCGGCTATGACCAATTCCATGTGGGGAATGCCATTATATGTCTTCAGGGAAAGGGTTATTTGATAGATGGGGCCCGGGCCTGGGCTTACTATAATGCTCGAGATACGAAATCAACGTTCTCGATGCCTGTAAACAGCAACCATGGCCCTCGGATGTTGTTTACATACTCAGTTTTTTATACATCTTCAAATACCTTTGCCGAAAATTTCAACCTCACAGATAGCTTCGCATCTTCAACAAGATTGAAGAGAGGAGGAGTTGTCCTGTCGCTCATAGGAAATGAGGAGGTACATGAGCCAGAAGATGCACCTTTGGAAGCCTCAAGGGATGTTATGTTCCCTCAAGAAGTTAATGCACCACTACGTGTCTCTCTAAAGGTGGGCAAATCTCCAGCAAAAAGGAGGAGAAGAGAGGAACCTCCGGCTCCAGCAGCAAAGAAGAAATTGATCCTAGATCATTCTTCTGAAAAGATCACCACTCGATCTTAGTCTCGGCAACTGGCCGAGTCAACTCAGCAAGAAGAGGCTATTACACCAACCTCTATCCAGAAACAAGTTGAGACTATAAATATAGAGAGCCCTGAGAGGCCGCTAAAAAGAAAGAAGTTGGCCCACAGAAGGAACCGAGCTCCATCATCAATGGTAATGGATGCTGTGGCTGGATTAATCTTGCCATCTCCTACTCATGTTCTAGAACCTAGGAATAAGACTCCTAGTCCCGAACATAGAGAGGAGGTTGAGCAAAGGACAGATCTTGCTCCGAGAACTGAGGCTGAAGAGCCTAGAGGAAGTACTGTGGAGGAAGTGGAGGAAGAGCAGAATATTGTACACTCTCTTTTACCTGCTATAGAGATTGTTGAACTTCCGCCTACTCCTAGAACCCTTCGCGAAGAGGAAGATTGCGAAGTAATTGCAGCTCTAGAAGGTTGCAGCTACAGCCCTCTAGATGACTATGGTGACCAAGCCGCGACAACCAGCGGGAATGCACCAGAAGAAGAAGAAGATGAAGATAAAGAGAGCTCTTCGTCTGAGAATATTGATGACTACATGCAAGATCTTGAAAGAGATGATGAAGTGCACACATCTCCGAATGCTATCAATGATATTTTGAATCCTGAAGAGGATATTGAGGTTCCAGAGAATGCTGCTGATACCTTAAATCCTGAAAAGGATGTTGAGGTTCCAGAAAATGCCGTTGACATCTTAAATCCTGAAAAGGATGTTGAGATAACAGTATCTCCAGAAAAAGCAATAAATGAAGAAGCCCCGGAAGAAACTCCCGCCAATGATCCTCAAGGTATAAAATGAGATTAGCAATCTCCTCTTGATTGAATTGATAGCTAACGTCTTTATTTGTATTTCTTGTAGATCATGAGACTCCTCTAGCACCTCCGACGTGCACGGACATAGTGCCCATAACGACGGTGGTTGTTAGTAGCAGTCATCATTTGTCCTGTGGTTCTGAAGCGGGCAGTAGTTAAGCTATCATAGCTGAAGCTACTTCTGCTCGGCCAGAGTCTACTCCAGCAGATAATATGCTCGTTGCTGGATCAACCCATGGTAAGATAATTTAAATCTTTAATCTTCTTGAACAATAGCGATCAACATGCAAAATGACAATCTTTACTTTTTACAGAAGAACAACCAGGAGGGGCAACTAGCTCCACTTTGGCTCCTCTGTTCAAAGAACCGGCTATCCAGACACAAGAGATTGAACGTCCCACGGCCTCATCATCAACAGGAGTGGCTGCGACTCCTGGTGCTATAGCCACTAATAATCTTGTGATCCAATCTTTTACTAGATGCTTCTTTGAATCTTTGGGGCCTCTAGTAAAAAGAATGATGGAGAAAGAAGGCACCGATTTTTTCATGGTTAGGGGTCCAACGTCTCTCTTGATAAGAGCTATCCGGGAACAGGGTGATGAAGCTCAAGCCACTCTCCTGGATCATATCTTGAATGAATTAGAGATTTCTGTCAAAAGCTATAAAGAGCTCAACCAGGGAGACGTAGAATCTCTAGTACAGGCAGAATTCGAGCAACTGGCTCAAGCAGCTGATATTGAAAGGGTTAATATCCAGAATCTTTTAGAAGCCTTCTCTGCAAAATCTGCTGAGTATAACTCAAAACTGGAATCAGTAACCTTAATGGCTACTAGAAAAGAACAGAGAGCTGCTGAGCTAAGAGCAGAGATTACTCGTCTTCAGAAGGAGTTAGAAGATAAAATTGCTGATCATCAACTTGCAACTCAACAATATAATGCTCTGATTCAGGAAAGGGATGAATATGTAGAAGCTCATAATGCTGAGATTACCTGCAGAATGGTGACCATGCCAGCTTTTAATGAGGAAACTGAAATGGAGGAGGCCAGAAGGAGGGTGATGTCCACTCGCGAAGAACGGCTGCAGACTCTCAAGCAGCAGATTGACAATCTGATAATACCTCCGTCTTAGTGGAACACTTTGTATCTTCGTGTCTTTTTTGATAAATACTGTGTTTTTGTAATGTCTTATATTTCAATTTAATAAATGACATTTTTGCTGTGGATCCATTATTTGTTGCATATCTTGTTCAGATATAAATAATAGAGATAGAAAATATATTCAAAGGTACAAGACATGATATATTTCTTGATGATTTTGTAGAAAATAATTATATTCATTATATCTGCTCAGAGGTAATATGGACATGGCAGAATATACTGAATATTATTATCTCAATTGACAACTTAATCGAGACGATAAGTTGCTGATGTGGATATGAGATGAACGAGAAAACCGTCAAATGATGGAATGAACGGACGAACCATCGGGAAAATGATGAACAGATGAACCGTCGGATGAATGTGAATGGATGAACCATCGGATGAATGTAATGAACGGACGAACCGTCAAGTGAATTAAATGAACGGATGAACCGTCAGGAGATAATGAACGGATGAACCGTCAGATGAATGTGAATGGATGAACCATCGGATGAATGTAATGAACGGACGGACCGTCAAGTGAATTAAATAAACGGATGAACCGTCAGGAGATAATGAACGGATGAACCGTCAGATGAATGTGTTGCTTCGTTGTTTGAGAAATCTCTGTCTATAAATAGAACAGAATTTTAACAGAAAAGAATACTTCCACTTTTCCAACATAAAAATGTCGTCTGGAGATGCACTCAAGAAGACTGAACTCGCCTCGAAAATTGAAGAAGGCGTTGAAGAACGTCCTGGCGATCCAATTCAGCCAAAGGAGGCAGAAGCAGGCGAAGGTTCGTCTGCACCCAAGCCACCGCGAGACATCCTGGACTTTCTGCTTGAACCAGGAAGGACTGAAGAAGAAGAGGCCATGAGACTGGCTGCTTGCAAATTCCTAGTGGGTTCCAGCAAGGAGGTTCTCAGCTCTTTTGCTGACCGTGTTTTTGAAAAGGACGGCAGTAGTCCGCGTCCAAATGTAGAGAAGGATGATAGTGACCTTCCTTAATATCATGTACTATCATTCATGATGAAATAAAATTTTATTTATGAACATGAATTTGTCTGATGATTTACAAATATTTATATTTACATATAGTACTTTTTAAGGAATTTGCCATTGATAGGCATCATTGCAATTCGTCCATCCAGTTCTGAGAGTTGATAAGCTCCGTTTGATAAGACTTTGTTTATAACGTAGGGACCTTCCCACTTTGCGTCAAACTTGCCTTTGCTCATATGAGTCATAGTCATAGGACGTCTGACTGTTAAAACAAGTTCTCCTTGCTGAAAGGCTCTGACCTTAACTTTTCGGTTGAAAGTCTTAGAAATGCGAGTTTGGTATAACTCAATATGTTGTTGAGCCATTAACCGCTTCTCATCAAGTGCCTCCAATTCTTGAAGTCGAAGAAGGTCATTGTTCTCTGTAGTGAGCTCGTTAGCAATGGCAATCCATAAAGAAGGAATTTGAAGTTCCAAAGGAAGAACAGCTTCACAGCCATATACCAGAGAGAAAGGTGTAAAACCTGTAGGGTTACGAACAGTAGTTCGGTATGCCCATAGACATTCGCCAAGCTTTTCACTCCAATTCCGTTTGTTAGTGGATACAAACTTTTTGAGAAGCTTGATTATAGTTTTGTTGAAGGCTTCGGCTAAACCATTAGCGGCAGGATTGTATGCAGTCGAGGCGACATTGTCAATCCGGTGATCATCACAGAATCTTGTAAACTTCTGGCTGATGAATTGCGGTCCGTTATCATGAATAATTCGTCGAGGGACACCAAATCGATAAATGACATGGTGTTTGACGAAGCTGATGACACTACTGGTCTTGACTTCAGCTAAAGGTATAGCTTCAGCCCACTTAGAGAAGTAGTCCGTTATTGCTAAAATAAACCGATATCCTCTAGAAGAAGGAGGATTAATAGGACCTATGACATCCATACCCCAAGCTTCGAAAGGCCAGGAAGCGGCTGTCGGATGTAGAAATTCCGAAGGTTGATGAATGAAGTCTGCATGAATTTGACAGGCTCGATATTTCCTTGCATATTCGATGGCATCTGATACCATTGAGGCCAATAGTAACCTATTCTTCGGATGCGATCCTGTAATTTAGGACCGAGTTGATGTGCTCCGCAGACACCGTCGTGAGCTTCATGCAGTACTTGTTTTGCTTTATCACCAGCTAGACAGCGTAGAAGAAGACCATCATAAGTCCATCGATAGAGAGTCTTGGTGGTTTGGTTGTAGTAGAACCGTAAAGATCGTCGTCGAATACTTGTAGCCTCCTTAGGATCTTTAGGGAGTATGTCATGAACCACGAAGTCGATGAAAGGAGTTCTCCAATCTTCATTGATAACATTAATTTCAGCAAAATTACTGAACTCGATGTTACGATTGTTTTCAACACAAAACAATTCTCGATTAGAGATAACCACCACTTGTTGTCTTCTGATGGGGACAGCTAAGACTGCTGCAAGATTGGCTAAGACATCTGCTTCAGTATTGCAAGCTCGACGTACATATTCAATAAAGAAAGCTTTGAACGATGTAGCCATGTTGATTGCTGCTTCAAAGTAAGGTACCAGATCTTGATGACGAACCTCGTAAGTTCCTCTAACTTGATTAACAACCAGCTTAGAATCGCCGTAAACTTCGAGATACTCGACGTCGAGTTGTTTAGCTAGATGAAGGCCAATGAGTAGAGCATTGTACTCTGCTATATTATTGGAACAGGATTCATCTAAAGAATAAGCTCTTTGGATAGTTGATCCTTCTGGGAAAACGAGAACAACTCCAACTCCTGCTACAATAGCACCATTTGGTCCAATTCTGGATGCTCTATCAAAGAATAAACGCCAAGTTGGAAATTCTTCAGAGATCAAGTTGACTTCTAACGTCTCGTCTGGAATTTCATCGTAAAGCTTGGATGTTTTCGGTACGGGATGAGCCGCCAAGAAATCTGCCAGTGCTTGACCTTTGACAGATTTTTGAGGAACATACACCATATCATATTGGACTAGAAGGATGGCCCATGTAGCAAGCCGAGAGTTGAGTGTGCTAGGCTTCTTCATCAGTACCCGAAGAGGATTGACTCGGGATATGACATGAATGGTTTGACCAATGATGTAATGTCTTGTCTTTTGAATGACGAACATAAGGGCTAGACATTCTTTTTCAACCGGACTATAACGGTGTTCAGCACCAATCATAGTACGACTGAGATAGTAGATGGCTTGTTCATGACCTTCTTTATTCTTTTGGACGAATAAAGCACCCAATGAATGATCCATAGCACGGACATACATTAAGAATGGAATGCCTGAGATTGGTGGCACCAAAACTGGTGGGTTCATAAGATATCGTTTGATGTCGTCGAATGCTTGTTGACATTCTTCAGTCCAAATAAAAGATACACCCTTCTTCATTAGTTGAGTAAATGGTCTGCAGCGTCCAGACAAGTTCGAAATGAATCGCCTGATGTACGCAAGTCGGCCTTGGAATTCTCGTAGCTCTTTTAGGTTGCGTGGAGGACGCATCTCTTGAATGGCTTTGATCTTCTCGGGATCCACGTGTATACCCTTAGAGGTAATAACGAAGCCGAGAAACTTACCACTAGAGACACCCAAGAATGACTTGGTAGGATTCATTTTGAGCTGATGTTGACGCATGAGATTGAAGATAGTTCTCAAGTCTTGGATATGATCTTTTTTTAGACGACTTTTGACGGCAATATCGTCAACATAGCATTCGACAGTTTTGCGAAGATGTTCTTTAAAAATGGTACTCATAGCTCGTTGGTAAGTTGTACCAGCGTTCTTGAGACCAAATGGCATCACTGTGTAGCAATAGACTTCCCGAGGAGTACGGAAAGATGTGTGTTTTTCATCTTCGGGATTCATCTTGATCTGATTGTATCCAGAGAATCCATCCATAAAAGATATTCGCTCGAACCCACAGGTATTGTCAATCATAACGTCCGTGATAGGGAGAGGAAATTCATCTTTCGGACACGCTTCATTAAGATCCCGAAAGTCAATACAGACTCGGACTTTGCCAGTTTTCTTCAGGACTGGAACAACATTGGCTACCCAATCAGGATGTTGTTCTTCTCTGATAAAGCCACAAGCTATAAGCTTCTTGACTTCATCATCAATTGCGTCCATCATTTCAGGCTTGAATCGCCGTTGTTGTTGTTTGACTTGTTTAGCATTAGGAAGAATGTTCAGTTTATGAGTAGCAATTTTGGGATCTAAACCTGGCATATCTTTGTAGCTCCAGGCAAAGACATCAATATATTCTTTAATGAGAAGAATCAACTCTTGCTTATCTGCTTCCGGAAGATTCTTGCTAATAAAGATTGGACGAGGTGACTCGCTTTCTCCTACATCAACTTGAACTAGTTGATCTTCAGTAGGAGGTTCTCTTTGTTCAAATCGGAGTACCCACTGATTATCCAACTGTTGAGCCCAAGGATCTGTTTAAGAACTTTCTTCAATGTCTCCATCATATCCTTCCGGAAGTTCAGCAGAAACCATATTGGAAGATACGATTACACGATGGACTTCACCGACGCTAGTGTCAGAATCCCATGATCTGAAATCAGAAGAATTAGAACGTTCTTCATTATCAGATTCAGAAACTGTTGGGGATAACATTGGAGGGGAAGCATATCCGAGACCTCTTTTGGTCCTGCTGTAATACATTTCTGACTTTCCTTGTGGAACAGCGGTACGGAGAGGAGTCTTTCTTCCCTTACCGTAGTTGAGGCCGCTTTTGAAGTCGTAACCCATCTTTCGGACGATGTCTTTTGATTGTTCACTGTAACGACGGAATTGAAGATGTCCCGTGTCGTTAACTTTGCTATCATCCGTGTAGCTAAATTTTGTTTCGGTCTTTTACTAAAAAGTATTGGACGTTCACCTTTCTTGCGAGCAGGAACAATACGATATGAATCTTTTGGATGTTCACATGAAACTTCTGTTTAAGAGATTGTACAACTCCCATTATAAATGACTGAAAGCTATCTAACATATCCAAATAGTATTTAGTATGATAAATAACATCAGTATACTGAAAAGTATATACTTTTTCATTGATATGTACATCTGTATTTACAGCATGACCTTTAGCCTTAGCAGGCTTGGTCAGATTAATTACAAGAGGGGAAGAAGAAGAACGTGGAGGAGGCTTGTTACGACGAAGGTCAATAACAAGTGGCTCAGAGAAGGTGAGCTCCCTTTTTTCTTTGTTGTGAGTTAAATCAACAACAAGAGGCTCAGAAGAAGTGAGCTGCTTTTTGTCCTTGTTACGACGTAAGTCGATAACAAGTGGCTCAGAAGAGGTGAGCTCCCTTTGATTTTGATCAACATCAACTGATTTCTTTTGGACTGGCAAGTGAATAGCCAGTGGTTTAGAAGATTGAGGATGAGAAACACGCCCTTTGACAGGTATGATGAGAGTGTCATTGGGTACTGCTTCTTGGTCTTCTTCAGTATCCATGGCCAATACCACTTTCATAAATTCCTCCTTGTACATACGAGCATCGTTGCAATATGCTTCGACGCCTTTGAAAGGATAAAGATCTACAACTTCCTTGTTAACTTCTCCTTTGTCATCAACATATTTAAAGCATTGATGAAGAGTTGAGGGAACAACATTGTGCTCATGAAGGAAGGGTCTTCCCAGAAGAGCGTTGTAAGAACAACCATGATTGTCAATGATATAAAAGGTCACATTTGTGTGAAGATTGCCTATTTGGAGTTTCAGGCGGATCTTGCCCAAAGGTTCACTTCTTCCTTGGTTGAATCCCAAGATAGTGGTGATTGTGCTTGAAAGACTATGCACTGGTATCTTCAACGCATCTAGCATTGTCTTTGGCATGATGCTAAGTACAGACCCTGGATCTATCAGGATACGATCAACTTTCATCGAATCGACATACCCTGTATAGTAGAGAGGACGATCATGTCTATTATCCTCCAGTAACATATCATCTTGAGTGAAAGTGATGTTTGGAATCAACTCCAAGATACTATGACAATGATGACAAGAGACAGGTTCGGCATCTGGCTTTTTGAGAAGAGTTAGGCAAGTTTCAGCCTGCATCAGAGCTTCACTTAAAGTTTCTCGAGTCTCTTTGGAAAGGCGCAAGAGCTCAAAAATTGATAGCCTAGCCGGTGTATTGGCTAGTTGAGCCAATATATCAAAATTGTATGGCTTTTCAAGTCCTGTAGGAGATGATTTCTTCAGAGGTTTGTCAAAACGGACTTGTTGCTTGCCTTTGTCAGCAACCACCGGCTTGGGAGGAATAGGTACTACAACTGGTGAAGATGTAGAAGGGATCTCTTCAGTAGAAGCAGGTTGTGCTGGAGTAGGTTCAGAAGAAGTAGGATTCTCTTGAACTTCAGAATGATCTTTCAAATAGGCTTTCCCTGATCTGGTGCCTAACAGAATCTCTTCATCAACTATGGGGTCAAAAGACACCATGTTGCAAGTCTTTGTTTTGCTTTTAGAACGATCTTTCTTCTTGGAAGAAGAGGGCACCTCAAACTCTGGAGCAAGATCGGGATGGATCCACATAATTTTGTCGTTGTTAAGAGACAAGGGAACAAGACTTTCATTTGGTGGAAGTGGGAGATTCTCAATCTCAAGAGTAGCTTTGAGAATTGGAATGACACCGTGCTGTACCATTTGCGGAGGAAAGTCACCAAATTGGACTAAAACCATGTTCGCAGTAACAGTCTTCTCATCTTGCTGTAGAGTGACAACACCAACATTGACAAGCTCTTGAACTTTGCCCTTGAGCACGTAGCATGCTCGAGTAGGATGTCCAATGAACCTGTGGTAGACACAATATTTAGGATGATCTGTCTTACCGACTTCATCAGGTTTCTTTGGGTATGGGAGCTGAATTTTATTGCTTTTGAGTAAACATTCAAAGATGCTTGCAGTGTCATTCTCGTCAAAGGAATATTCCACTTTCGGACGAGGTTCCCTCGGTGGAGGTACCGAAGGAGTAGGAATGGATGTAGGTGGAGCCACATTGACAGCCAAAGATTCTTTATTCTTGTTCAAATTAATGTTCAAAGTTTCTTTTGCTTTGCGGTTATTCTGACGGTTGCCACCACCTGACGTTTGATGTTCATCTCGATCAGGGTTAGACATCTGTACCCCCAATTGTTTGAACTTCTCGGCACTCACTTCAGCAGCTTTGGCGTTGACAATGAATGAAGGCCAATCTTGGAATTGGGTAGATCCCGTCCACATACTGATAATAGGCAAAAGATTTGCCTTACAAGTATCAATAGTGACAGCAGCTGGAGTTCCGGGAGGCATTTTCAAAGCTTCACGGCGGAACCGTTCAATGAAGCTCTCAGCAGTTTCATTGTATTTCTGTTTGATTTTGTTGAGAGCTGACATAGTCATGTCATTAAATCCTTCATAGAACCGTTTCAGGAAGATTTGCTTGAGACCTGAAAAGGAAGTGATACAACCATCGGGCAAACTTCTGTACCAGTCGTATGCTACGTCGGCTAAACAACCGACGAACACTCTGGTAAGAAGAGCGTCATTTGGCTGGAGTTGAACAGTCATTACCTCAAAATGATTGATGAATTGACTAGGAGAAGTACTGCCATCGAACAAAGAGATTATTGGGATCTTGTACTTCGGTGGGAACGGGACTTCTTTCCATTCAACTGGATAGGGCTGCTTGATCCCCAATCTTTGCAAGTTGTCTTTCTCTTTGAAAGCTTCGAATTGAGTTCGCAAGAGTTTGACAGCTTCATTGGCATCTTCTGATGACGAAGAAGGAGCAGGTTGAGTTAGAATGGTAGGAGGAGGAACAGCATTGTAAGTACTACCCCCAGCTCCGGACTGACTAGGTGTAGTTTGAACTTGTACTTGTACAGGAGGCATTTGAGGAGACACTACCCCCAGCCCAGTATTGGCAGGTACTGAAGATGCTATGATTTCCGGACTCACAGTAGGTGCAGTCGGTGGTGTAGCATGTTGTGCCACAATGATGGAATGCATACTAGCAACCATTTCAGCCATGGTTTTTAGTTTATCTTCAAGTGCAGCGATTCGCTGTTCCTGATTGGAAGAAGTCGAAGCATCTGGATCATCAGTGACAACATAAGCTGTCACTTCTCTTGGTATAGTGGAAGACACTGTTTGTTCAGAACTTTCGTTGTATGCATCATAGTCGGAGAAAGAATCGTCTCCTGACTGAGAAGTAGGAAGATAACCTGAAGGATTTTGAGGAAGATTCCTTTGACCGATTGTATCTCGGCTTCGAGAACGGGTATGTCGAAACACTCCTTCAGAAGATTCTTGGAGTAATTCTAAGTACCGCTGGCTTGGCTTGCGAGGTTTACCGTACTTAGAGCATCTTCTACCCCTAGTGTCTCGGGAAGTCATGTTAACAGAAGCATACAAGACTTCATCTTCCTCTGACATAGGTTCAGATTTAGCAAAAGTCAGACGATCGAAGACAGATCGTTTTGTTGTTTGACAACAACATTGGATGATGACTTTATGGTTGCAATGATGATCAGATGGTTGAGATGGAGGTGTTGAGACATTGTCCCGTTTTTGTCTGAGATGTTCTCGGAGATCGGGAACAACAGCAGGACGAGAAAAATTCTGAGGGATCTGTTCTTTGATAACATTCGGAACATGATTCCGATTCTTCAAATATTTAGTCCCTTGAGTATACAGAGAAGTGCTCACTTCATTGGCATAAGTGTCGGGATTTTTGACCCTGGAGAGTTGTTTCTGATGATGTTTGATCTTCGGCATTGGCTGTTTGCGTTTTACCGAAGTGGGTCTATTGAGATAAGTTCTGAGATCATCAAATTCAGCCCCAGGGGTTTCTGTCTGAGACACTAACAGTTTTCCCTGTCTGGAACGGGAAATCTTGAGAGTCGGGAGGTCTTGGAATTTTGCTACCGGGGTAGGCAGAATACCTCTTTGATCAGTACAAGTTCTCTTATTATAAAGGAATGAAGAATCCTTGTTTGAAAGAGTTCTAGTACTGATTGGTACCAAGGCACGTTCAGATGGATCTTCTTCGGTAAAAACTGAAGAAGATTGAGAAAGGACCAAAGGGTCTTTTCCTTTGTTTTGTGACGAAGGGTTAGCTAAAGAGCGTTTCCCTCTGTTGTCTTCCAAGTTATGGGACAAGAAAGTTTGATAAAAGACCAACGGACCTTTCCTTTTGTTTTGAAGAGAAAGAGGAATAACCAAAGGACAACCCCCAGTGGATTGTGCAGGAGCAATAGAATGTTTGAGAGGAGGAACAGAGTCTTTTCCCTTGTTATGAGAAGAAGAGAGTTTAGCCAAAAGGCTGTCACTCTTGGATTGCGCAGGAATGCTTTGCGCATGAGTTGATGGTACACTGGTTCTGGCCACAGAGACTGTGGTTTACGCATCAGGAGTTCTTGCCACAGAATGCTTAGGTTGCACTCTGGTTGCTGGAATGTTGGTTTGCGCAGGAAGTTTGGCAGCCAATTGCGCCAAAGGCATAGAAGTTTTATACTTAGCCATGGCAGCATATGAAGTCTTTTGTGCACTGGCCATAGCAGACTGCGCAGCAGTAGCAGAGACAGATTGTACACTGGGCTTGGTGACAGAAGCTTTGGACTGCGCAGCAGACTTGCTGGCAGATTGCACAGAAAACTTGATGTTAGCATTAGCAAATGCGCAGCAGTCTTTGGGACCCACACTGGGAGCACTTTGCTTGTGGCAGCAGTGGTTGCAGTGCGAGGAGTGGTCTTGGAGTTGATCATAGATTCGTAGGCTGTCTGGTTGATCTTCACAACCAGTGTCTTCTGTGTCTTTTCGATAGACGCTACGTCACATTGAGTTGTCACTTCCTCATCGGAGGAGAAAGTCATCCCCAGCAGAGTCGCCATTTTGTTTGCAAAAACAAAAGTTGAAGAACTTTATTGATACAAACTTTGTAAAAGATTACAATTTGAATTCTGGAAATGGTACAACTTTAGGAATCCAATCTAGATGACGATTGCTTTATCCCTTGGACGATGTGAACTCTGAAGACGAAGCCTCTGAAGTTGAAGACAACTCTGGAATTGAAGGCAAAAAGCCTCGGAAGTGGAAGGCAAAAGCCTCAGAAGAATGCAGCAGCACTTGGGCAAGAACTCCTGGACTCTCTGAACTTTAAAGTCTGATCTCTCTGATTTCTGATTATTGATTCTTGATCCCTTTGAATGGAGACTTGAAACTCTATTTATAGAGTTCTGAGAAATAACTAACTTTTAGTTATTCTGGACTGCGCATGATGGATTGTGCAGCAATTGGTTTGCGCAACAATAGACTGCGCAGGCAGTTGCTGGATCATGGGCTAACTGTCTTGGACACATGGCATCATTTGATTGAAATGCGCATGATCATGCACAGGCAGTTGTCACGAAATGAGCAATTGATGGCATGAATGCCACGTGTATTTTGTCATTTGTACTGATAGAACGCGCACATTAAATTACGCAGGCTTTGGATTGCGCCAACTTAATTTGCGCAGTAAATAAATTGCGCCAACATGGATTGCGCCAACATAGATTGCGCTGCCAGCTGTCCTCGAGCGCCGTGCTGCACGATTAAACGAACGGCCGCCTCGATCTCCGTGCTGTCAGTTGTCAGAAGATTTGATTTGTGTCAGGTAATGATGGTGATTTGCCACGTCAGCCTGTGCACTTGAAAGTGTGCGCAATCTATCCTGCGCAATCTGAAGGATGCACAATCTGATGTCTGTGCAGTTCATTTGAAAGTTATATTTCTTGATTTTCTGACTTTGTTGATGTGTGCAACTTGATTTTTAGGACCTACAATGATGTGTCGTTCTAACACACGGATGGTAATAGGTTGGATAAATACTTCCTCCAACAAGAGTTTACCGTATGGCATATTGTCCTTAAATACGGGACGGTAACCAAGTTTGAGGATAATATTAGACTTGAGAGTTAATAGACCTTGTCTATATTTATAGTTACATCATGGGGTAGGGGAGAACAACTGGATCACAACCATCGAAATTCCTGCAATATAATTACACCAGTAAAAGCTGATCAGTAGTCCCGCATCTGTAGGGCCTTACGATGTCGGAGGATGAGGCCTAGCTCACCAACAGAGAACAGTCCAGTAAATTTTGAAAATAAAACGGAATTTAAAAAGTTAATGCATACAAGTTTTCCACAAGATGTGGAGGGGTCAGAATCTAAGGTACCGTACCCAATACAGACACCACCTGGTCCCAGGTAAATAGGATTATTGTCGAAAAAATAGAGGGTGATCGTGATCCACATGTGTTCTCTACAAAAGTGCATAATTATGAGGCATAAAGTCCTGTCTAGTATGATAAATTGTTAAATTATAAGTATCTAATATTTCCATTTGTTTCACAAGGTGGTATTAGTCATTCACTTGAATTTCCTAAAGTCTTCTAAAATTTTTGTTTTACTTATCTTCGCCTTTGATTGAGGACTTGCTTGTCGTTCTAAACGACCTAGTATTTGTTCACTAGGAGAAAGACGACGAGCCTGCTAACATGCTTCTACTTTATGACGAGGACAATGGCGAGGAGTAGGCTATCCAAGGAATCACGAGAGATGACCAACACCGTTTTGTAACTTGCATATGTAAATTAATGTATTGTAGTATGGAACTTGTATATATGGTATCTTTAGAAAAACAATTATTGTATAATAGCTATAATTGATGCAATTAAATGTAGTAGTTGTACTTGTACTTTTCCCTTCTAGCCCTTTACAGGCGACAATCGCAATACGGGTACGAAAGTACTCGTAGGGTGCGTAGCCTGGAGATGTTGTTGCCTGCCCAATTTACCAAAATCTGAGAAACGGGGCATGACACGATCCGTTCGACCACAGAACCAAATCGACACGTTCTTCCACACCACCATTGAGTGCCAACCACAACGTCTTGCTCCACCTTAGGCTTGTCAAACCCATATTTGAAGCCAATTCGTGTAGGTGATGCTCCTACTCCACCTTGAGAAGAGAGCCCGTATATCCGTATATACGTATGAACGCTTAGCACCATCTGTCTTGAACCAATTAGAGCCGCTCAAACCAGTCCTGTAACCATGGGCTCTGATACCACTTGTCGTAGAACGCGATGTGACCAGACCGGAGTTGGCCCATGAGGTGCGATATTGAATTGGGCCCATATGCCTTAAAAGATAATTCTTATGTAAGGCATGAACCAATCCCAATTATCTACACCACATGATCCTACACTCTAACCAATATGAGACTAAATTACCAACTTCATTGTCACCACCCATTTGAGCGCTCAACCGAAAACGAGATACAACTCAACAAGCATTAGGTTTAATCGGTTTCAACCGAACTTGAATAGTTAAACTTGAATAAACAAAAAAAATTCAAACTTCAAAATCGAAATTAAACCGAAATAATCGGTTTGTTTTATTCGGTTGACTATTAATATTGTTTAATAGAACGGCCCAAAAGTTAAAATTGTGGATAAATTATATTTAAAAAAATATTTTTGTCCACATATTTGTTGTATTTAAAAATTGAATCCAAAGTTGGACTAGTTAAATTATTAAAATTGAATTTCGACACACATACAAATAATTGTTCTCAAAAAACAGAAACCCAAAATTGAAATAAATTTTTTTTTTTGTATTTTCGACAACGAATCAACTTTTTTGTTCAAGTCGAACAAAACGTGTTATTCCATTCCAAAACGTGTTATTCGGTTCAAAACTAAATAATGCTCACCCCTAAATTGGAGTTATTTCCTCAAATATTTTTTATATTTAGTTTTTTACAAGTCTATCCCGCTAGTCATAATTGCGGGTACAAAACAATCGAAATGATCCGAACCAGAGTTGTTCCATGAGGTGCGATATTGAATTGGGCTCATATGCCTTAAAAAAAAATTTCATGTAAGGCCTGGACCAATTCCAATTAGGACCGAACTATGCTGAGTGGTCTCGGTCGATACGTCTCTCCCTGATCTCTAGGCGAAAGATCACCTTTCTGGAAGGTACTGAAATCAAACCTGTTACTGATGCTAGTAAATTACTTGATTGGAGATGTGTGCAAGCACTATTGGTTCAATGGGTTCTTAATACCATTGATCCGTCTCTGAAGAAATCTTTGCCGTACTTTGAGAAGGTTTATCCATTGTGAAACTTGTTGGAAAAAAGATTTGTTGTCAGTAACGGCACTCGAAGGCAACAAATTAAGGTGGCTTTGGCTGAGTGTAAACAAACGGCTTCGATGTCTGTGGAAACCTACTTTGAAAATTTGCAGTCTTTGTAGGATGAACAAGCTGCTTTTTTCCCATTGCCTACTTGTACCTGTGGTGAACTTGCTGCAAAGCTACAGGCTATGAGGGATGAAGACCACTTTCAGGACTTCATGTATGGCTTGAATGCTGAGTTGTATGGTCATACCCGATCTAATCTTCTGGCTCAGGATCCTCAGCCAAGTTTAGATCGGACATACTAGGCAGTCCGTGAGAAGGAGGATATACAAAAATTTCTGGTCCAATCCGCTGCTGAGGAGGTGTTGGCACTGACTATCAAGACTTCACATCGTCTTTCTACTACTTCTAATAGTAGAACCTCAGATTCCAGGGACAAATCAGGTATGATCTGTACTCATTGCAAGAAAATAGGTCATGATGTTACCACTTGCTTTGCCAAGATTGGCTATCCAGAGTGGTGGAAGATTCGTTCTCGGCGTGAGGGCGAACGTGGTGCTGGCGGTGGCCGAGGCCCGACACCACAGCAGAGACGTGATGGGGGATGCGGTACTGGTGGCGCAGGGATTGTTCATCATGTCGCCGCTGCTGGTCATGGTGTCCCTGCTGGTCTTACTGGGAGTTCGACAGACATGATGCATGGAGGGTATCCTTCGCCACTCTCAGGTGAACAATGGCAGAAACTGATGAGCTTGCTGGGTAACGACAATCCTTTCAAACCAGGTTCCTCAAACTCTGTCCGTCTGATGGGTAAGAATTCTTCTGTCCCTTGGATATTCGATACTGGGGCTACTCTTCATGCAACAGGCTCTCGTGACTGTTTAGTTGATTGCTTTGAGGGCCCTGTCTGTCCTGTGATTTTGCCCGATGGGAGCACTATTGAGGCTGTTCTAAGAGGCAAAGTAGTTTTGATTGCATCATTGGTATTGACGGATGTTCTTTACATTCCGACATTGACTTGTAATTTGATCTCTGTCTCCCAATTGATTGGTGCCAGAAATTGTGATATGTTATTTACTCCTGATTTGTGTTTTGTTCAGGACCGAAGTACGAGGATGGTGATTGGAGCAGTTGAACAAAGGGGTGGACTTTACTTCTTGGGGAAGGTTCCAGCTTCTTTGGCTTCAGTGATCCTGGCATGCAAAGAGTGTGATTCTGAGGTTTGGCATAGTAGACTGGGGCATCCTTCAGATAAAGTAATGCAGACTTTACCTTTTCTCTCTGGTAGTAGTGTGTTTTCTCATAAGGCTTGTGATATTTGTCATCAAGCTAAACAGACTCGTGATGCCTTTCCTGATAGTAGTAGTCATACTTTGAGATGCTTTGAACTTATACACTGTGATCTGTGGGGACCATATAGTGTTCCATCTTCTAATGGGGCACGATATTTTTTGACTTTGGTGGATGATTTTTCTAGAGCTGTTTGGGTTATTTTATTAACGAATAAGTGTGCTGTTTATTCTGCGTTTCTCCAATTTATTACTATGGTGAAGCGTCAGTTTGGGGCTGATATCCGTCGGGTGCGGAGTGACAATGGCACTGAATTTAATTGTTTACGAGATTATTTTTCATCTCAAGGTATATTGTTCCAAACATCCTGTGTTGGGGTACCACAACAGAATGGAAGGGTGGAAAAAAACATCGACATATTTTAAATGTAGCCAGGGTATTGAGATTTCAGGGTTCTCTTTCCATGGATTTTTGGGGGAATGTGTTCTGGGTGCATGTTATTTGATAAATAGAACCCCTTCTAGTATCTTGCATTTTAAGTCTCCTTATGAAGTTTTATATGGTTCGGCTCCTTCGTATGATCATCTACGTATCTTTGGTTGTATGTGCTATGAGTATGATTTGAAATTCCGACATGATAAATTTGCTAGTATGAGCAGAAAATGTATCTTTGTTGGGTATCCACTTGATAAAAAGGGATGGAAACTGTATGATTTGGAGACTGGTGAATTTTTTGTATCCCGTGATGTTACTCTTTATGAAAAAAAATTTCCTCGGTGTGGTTCTGCTAGCGAGATGTCTTCTGCGACACGTCATACATCTGTTGAGGTGCCGGGACACGATATAGAGTCTTTTGGGATGGTGCCAGCTACGGTTGCTGAGGCTGGAGTGGTTGCTGGTGGCTCAGCACCGAGTGGCAATGATGTACAGGTAGATACAGAAGTATTGACAGAAGAGTCCGCTGGGGGTGATGGGGATACTACTAATGATACAGGGGATACAGTGTTGCCAGAAGTGCCCGATGAGGTAGTATTGGGAAGAGGAATGAGAAAGAAATCACTGTCAGTGCGATTACAGGATTTTGTGACGAATGCTGTTCGAAGTAAAAGTCCCCCCTTCACCACAGTTTATCTGTTCCCGTCACTTCCTCAGGTACTTCGTATCCTCTAACACAATTTATAAGTTATGACATATTTACTGCTGGACACAGAGATTTTTTTGCAGCTATCACTGCCGGTGTTGAGCCTACTTCATATCGCCAGGCCTCGCGAGATTCAGGCTGGCGCACAGCTATACAAACTGAAATACAGGCTCTGGAAGATAATGGGACATGGAGTCTTGTCGATTTGCCTCCTGGGAAGAAAGCATTGGGAAGTAGATGGGTGTACAAAATAAAGTACAAATCCGACGACAGTGTTGAGCGCTTAAAGGCACGACTGGTTGTGTTCGGTAATCATCAGGTTGAGGGGATCGACTATTCAGAAACATTTGCCTCGGTAGCTAAGATGCCTACAGTTCAGACGTTTTTGACTGTTGCAGCTGTGAAAGGCTGGACTTTGCACCAGATGGATGTGCACAATGCTTTTCTTCATGGAGATCTGACAGAAGAAGTATATATGAAGTTGCCGCCAGGTTTTTCGCATAGTGAACCCAACAAAGTGTGTCGCCTGCGTAAGTCTCTTTATGGATTGAAATAGGTACCACGTTGTTGGTTCGCTAAGCTTACTGCTTCTCTGATATCCTATGGATTTATTCAATCACATTTCGATTATTCCCTTTTCTCTTTTTTTAAGGGGAAGGTAGAGTTGCATGTTTTGATCTATGTGGATGATATGATTGTTTCTGGTAATGACATAGGTGCTTTAGATGCTTTCAAAAAGTACCTTAGTTTTTGCTTTCACATGAAGGACCTTGGTGTGTTGAAGTACTTTCTTGGCATAGAGGTGGCTCGGAGTGCGGAAGGAATTTTCTTGTGTCAAAGGAAGTATGCTTTGGACATCATTTCAGAATGCGGTTTGATGGGGTCTGGCCCTGCTGGTTTTCCTATGGAGCCCAATCACAAGCTGGCAGAATCGACTAGTCCAAGGATGGCGGATGCAGAGACTTATTGGAGGCTGGTTGGGAGGTTGATTTATCTATCATTTACTCGCCCTGACATGGCCTATGTTGTGTATATCTTGTCTCAATTCTTACAGGAGCCTCGACAAGATCATTGTCATGCTGCTTTGAGAGTTGTCAGATATCTCAAAAATGCACCAGGACAGAGTATTCTTTTGAAAGCTGATTGTGATCTCTATCTTTCTGGTTGGTGTGACTCCGACTGGACAAGTTGTCCCTTGACTCGCCGCTCTGTTACAGGCTGGTTGGTATTTCTGGAGGGAGTCTCCTATTTCTTGGAAGACCAAGAAGCAATCAACTGTTTCCCGATCTTCCGCTAAAGCTGAATACCGATCTCTTGCTGCGCTTGTTTGTGAGTTGAAATGGTTGAAGGAGTTATTGGTATGTTTGGGCGTTCGCCAGGAGTTTGCTATGTCGGTGTATTCTGACAGTCAGTCAGCTCTGCACCTGGCTCAGAACCCAGTATTTCATGAGCGCAGTAAGCATATTGAGGTGGATTTGCATTTTGTTCGCGATGCTATTAGAGATGGCACCGTAATAGCCTCGCATGTTCCTACTTCTTCTCAACTGGCTGAGATCTTCACCAAGCCCCTTGGAAAGCAAGTGTTTGATTCTTTCCTTCCCAAGTTGGGCATTTGTGACTTGCATGCTCCAACTTGAGGGAGGGTGTTAGATTATATTTGTAATGTAAATATGGCCCATTATGGCCCATACCCATAAGCCCAAATGTAGACACGATATATATTGTAACAAACCCTAGCAATGGAAAGAAGGCATTATTATTTCCTACAGGATTACACCCTCTATAAACTTCTCCCGATCCAAATCGGATCCCCACAACACTTAGAAGCAAGAATAAAGATTACAAGGCTACGAAGAACAAAGACGACGAGTAGATATTACTCGAACACGATTCTCCTTCGAAAACGGCCTTCAATCCTCCTTCTTCTCTTCCAAAGTTGCAATGGCACTCTTGCCTTTTTTCTCTCTCTTGTTCTTCAATGTTGTGTTATGATTAGGATTAGGAATAACCATGTATAAACCTCCCAATCCGTAGCAAAACCTGGACCGTAGGATGCAATCCAATGGTGATTAAACACCCTGAAAAATGCTTCAACCCTGACGACACAGAGTTCGGCCAGAACTCTGTGTTTTGCAATCAGCACAGTTTTGGAACCAAAAGGTAGAGTTCGGCCAGAACTCTGTGTAGGGGCAGAGTTCGGCCCGAACTCTGCCTCCCCTGTTCCAGAATATATAATGGTGGCTCCCGAGCTTCTTCTTCGTCTCCGAATGGCCTCGTCACCTCTCCGAGCTTCTCTGACACACAGACGGCGCTCGTCGTACTACGGGGTCTTCTCCACATAGATTGGAAACCCCACCCACTCCAACAAATCTTCCCCTTCACAACTAGGTGGAGGAGGTCGTCATCCCGATGATCTGCCTGCAGTACTCAAACTTCTTCCTCGGTAGAACCTTCGTGAGCATGTCCGCTCCATTGTCATCAGTATGAACCTTCTCAAGCGTCGCGTCCTTCTTCTCAACCACATCCTGTATCCAATGATACCGAGTCTCGATGTACTTGGACCGACTATGAAATGTCTGGTTCTTTACAAGGTGAATAGCACTCTGACTGTCGCAAAGCAAAGTATACTACTCTTGCTTCAGCTCCATTTTCTGCAACAGCTTCTTCATCCACAACAGCTCCTTGCAAGCCTCCGTCGTCGCAATGTATTCCGCCTCCGTCATCGATAAGGTAACACACTTCTGCAACCGCGACTGCCACAATACCGCTCCTCCGGCAAACATCATTACATAGCCCGAAGTCGATCGCCTCGTGTCTACATCTCCAGCCATATCAGCGTCGGTATACCCAACCAGCTTCGGCTCATCACCACCAAAAGAAAGTCTCCAATCGGTAGTGTCCTGAAGATATCGTAGAATCTACTTGACCGCACTCCAATGTACCCTTCCAGGATTTGAAAGATACCTGCTAACAGTGCCAACTGCATGAGCGATGTCTGGTCTCGTACACACCATAGCATACATAAGGCTCCCCACAGCTGAAGCATATGGAACCCGCTCCAAATCTTCCTTTTCGTCCTCGGTAGATGGACACTGCTCCTCAGTGAACTTAAAGTGGGCCTCAAGGGGGCAACTCACTTTCTTCGACCTGTCCATACCAAAACGCTGAAGTACCCGGTGAATGTACTTCTTTTGGGACAAGTGTAGCAGCTTAGACTCTCTCTAGACTGATCTCAATTCCAAGAATAGTCTTCGCTGCGCCCAAATCCTTCATAGAGAAGGTCGGGCCCAGTTGGCACTTCAACTCCGCTATCCTAGTGGCATTCCGACCCACTAATACCATGTCATCTACATAGAGCAATAAAATAATGAAATCATCATCGGCAAAATACCTCACAAATATATAGTGATCCGACGTCGTCCGTGCATAGCCATGCTCTTCCACAAACGACTCGAACTTCCTGTACCACTGCCTAGGAGCCTGCTTCAGACCATACAAGCTCTTTCTCAACCAGCAGACCAAATGTGACTTGCCCTTCTCACAGAATCCATCTGGTTGCTCCATGTATAACTCCTCCTCAAGATCACCGTGGAGGAATGTCGTCTTCACGTCCATCTGCTCGACCTCCAAGTCGAGACTGGCTGCTAATGCTAGCACCACCCGAATAGACGAATGCTTGACGACAGGCGAAAAGATCTCATCATAATCTACGCCTTTCTGCTGACCGTAGCCTTTAACTACCAGTCTCGCTTTGTATCGAGGGCGAGTAGCATCATCCGCCTGCTTTACTCTAAATACCCATCGATTCTTCAAAGCCTTCTTGTCCTTTGGCAACCGCACCAGCTCATAAGTGGAATTGACGTGTAAGGAACTCATCTCCTCCTGCATAGCGGCCTCCGTCCACTCCTGCCTGTGTTCGTCTTCCATAGCCTCTGTAAAACTTTTGGGCTCTCCCCCGTCAGTCAATAGCACATACTCACCCGGTGAGTACCTCGTAGATGGTCGACGCTCTCTGTCGCTCATTCTCAGTGGAGCCACTAGTGCTGGCTGTATACCAACAGCCTCCTCCACTTTAGGAACTGTCTTTCCGACATGCTCATCCTCCTGAGGGACACCCTGACCACCATCAGCAGGATGATGATTAAGGTTGGAAGCAACCCCATGTACTGGCTCTCCCATAATTTGATCCTCTGCGATGTCCTCTAGAAACTGCTCGAAGTAAAATAACTCTAACTGAGGCAATTCCTCAGCCTCAGAAGGCGTTTCGGAATCCTGAGTGTTGGTCATGGTCTGATCATCGACGAAAATTACGTCCTTGCTTCTGTAGAGCTTTCTTTCCATCGGGTCGTAGAGTCTATAGCCAAACTCATCCCGACCGTAGCCGACAAAGATGCATCGCCTCGTCTTCGGCTCAAGTTTGGTCCTCTCGTCCTTCGGTACATGTACGAAGGCCTTACAGCCAAACACTCGCAGGTGATTGTATGACGGCTCTTTGCCGTACCATACTTTGTTAGGTACATCACCCTGCAAAGGAGCCCTAGGAGATAAATTAATAACATAAGCAGCTGTGAGAAGAGCCTCACCCCAATAACTGCCCGGCAAGTTTGCTTCTGACAGCAAACACCGCACCCTCTCCATCAGTGTCCTGTTTATGAGCTCCGCTACACCATTGAGCTGAGATGTCTTAGGCGGAGTCTTCTGGTGTCGTATCTCTTGCTCTCTGCAATAAGCATCAAAGGGACCGATGTATTCGCCGCCGTTGTCGGACCGAACACACAATAACTTCTTGCCCGTCTCTCTTTCAACAGAGGCCTGAAACTCTTTGAAAGTAGGCAACACCTGATTCTTGGTCTTTAAGGCATAGACCCAAACCTTCCTGGAACAATCATCAATAAAAGTTACAAAGTAAGAAGCACCACCAATAGATTTTACCTTCATAGGACCGCAGACATCCGAGTGAATCAACTCGAGCAACGCCGACTTCCTTGAACTTGGGTGACTTTGGAAAGACACCCTATTTTGCTTTTCAGCTAAGCAGTGCGTGCATTTCTCCAACTTTGTAGACTTGAGCCCTAGAATCACCTTCATGTTCACCAAGTATCTCATCCCCTTCTCGCTGATATGGCCGAGCCGCCTGTGCCACAACTCGGTAGATGCATCACTGACCACGTTCACCTCCTGTGCTCCCTGTGCGCTCCCCTCCATATAGTAGAGACCGAACTTCTTGCTTCCTCTGGCAATCACCATCGAACCGCTGGAAAGCTTCCACTGACTGTTGTAGGGTGTGAAATTTATGACACGCTGATATAAGACCCAGCCCAAGTCATACGCTCAAGGCCATATGCTCAGCCCAAGTCATACGCTCAAGGCCATACGCTCAGTCAAAGCCATACGCTCAAGGTCATACGTTCAGCCAAGGCCATACGCTCATCTAAAGGTCGTACGCTCAGTGAATATTTTATTATTTTCTGAGATGACAGCACATCATGTATTTAATAAAGGATGAATCTGACACTTCGTCTTTCGTGCAAAGACAGCTGCCCCATGAAGATTAGCCGTCGTATAGGTTTTCGAGAAAAGATTTTGTCTCTTACGAGGACAGCTCAGCAGCCATCATAAATAAAGAGCCATTATTACTGTCATTTCTGATAGTCTGTCATCATATCTGTAGCACGACGCTCAAGAAATATTTGTCAGTATTTGAAGATATGGCGTATTTGAGAAGATTGAGAAACAGCCACGTGTCTACTCCCTCAATGCATACGGCTTCTTGCCATCCAAGTGAGCGTATGGACTCCATACGACTCTTTCCATCCAAGTGAGCGTATGGACTCCATACGACTCTTTCCAACTAAGTGAGCGTATGGACTCCATACGACTCTTCCCAACTAAGTGAGCGTATGGACTCTATACGACTCCTTCCAACTAAGTGAGCGTATGGACCCCATACGACTCCTTCCAACTAAGTGAGCGTATGGACCCCATACGACTCCTTCCCAGCCAAGTAAGCGTATGGACTCCATACGACTCCTTCCCAATCAAGTGAGCATATCAGCTTTATATGATCCAAGTCAGCGTATGTAAGACATGTGCTTTCAAAAGCTAGCGTATGACTCTTCTTCAAAGACAGCGTATCACAGCAAAGGCATCCAGGATGACTTTCAATGTACAGTCAACACACATTCTCATGTGTCCTGTACTCAGTTACTCAGTTATTCAGAAGTTATGCAACGTGGCATCCATGTCACCAATCTCTCCTAGATATATTCTACTACTCTCAACCGCACTCCAAGGTGTCTTTACCAAAATTCGCCACGCGTCCCTGCAGTTATGCACACGTCAAGTAACTGACTGAGCGTATGCTTCAGAACAGTTATCCAGAACTCTATAAAAGAGAGTTTCTTCATCTTCATCACAGGACAGTCAATTTCAGAGAGAACAGTGAGATTGCCCAGTTGCTATCCAAGTTCTTCGAAGTTCGAGTTTTTTTCATCGCATTGTCCAAGGGATAAAGTAATCGTCTTCTAGATTAGATTCCTACAGTTGTAATTTTCTCAGATACAAAATAAATAAAGTAAATTTATTTATGGAAAACAAATTGGCGACTCTGCTGGGGAAAGCTGTCTCCTCCAACGAGATAGCAACAACTCAATGCGATATTTCGTCGATCGGCTCGACGAAGAAGACGATGGTCGTACAATTCGACCAATCTGCTTACGAAGAAATGCTCAAGGCGAAGGAGGGCAGAACTGCTTCCTCCGCTCTTCCTGCTGCCAAGAAGAAGGGACGCTCTGTCTATGTCCCTAAGTCTTCTTCAACAGCCCGAGACGCTTCTGTCACTTCTCACGCTGACAAGAACACGTCTTCAACTTCCACGAAGCACACTTCGGCTTCTCTGAACACGGCAACAGTGGCTTCTCCTAGTCACGCTGACAAAGTTGGTTCTTTAACCAAGTCAGCGTGTCCAAGGAAAACCATCTCTGGACATGTCAAAGTCTCTTCCCCCTCTACTCTTACGACAGCAGTCGGCTCTTCAGCCATTGATGACTCTGTACGTATGGCAGTCAAAGGGCAGCGTACGGCAAAGGCAGCGTATGCTAAGCCAAAGCCAGCGTATGCTAATAAAAAGGCAGCGTATGACCAGAAGTCCAAACTGAAGTCAGCGTATGCTAACAGATACAGTCCTTTGACTGTTTCTCAAAATCAAGCTGGGGGTTCTCTTCCACAGAACATACAAATGATTCTCCCTCAACTTGCACATCTTGTGCCAACCAAGGAGAAAGACTCTTTAGTCAACTCCTCTACTCCTAAGGTCTTTACCTCTGGAGTTAATTTGACTAGTACTCTAACTAGATCAAACAAAGGAAAACGCCTTTTGGCTAATTCCTCTAAAGATGGATTATTACCGACTCCCTGTCGGAATAATACCCATCTTCCTTCTCTCAAAATTTCTTGATCTGAGAAAGGCAAATTACAAGTATCCAAGACTGATACCAAAGTCAGATCTCCTACGGATCTTCGTAACAAGCTTCATCAGAATCGTCTCGGTTCCACTGAGACAAGTATATTAGACCCTGATGCAGAATATGCCAAAAACTATGTGGCTCAAATTAAGCAGTCTTTATACACTCAAGAACCGAGAAGACAGAAGAACAAAAGACAAGTTTCTACACAGAAACTATCTTCAAGTACTTCCCAATCTGTTCCTACAGATCTCCGGGAGTATTTGTAAAATAAACGGAGAATTGACACTCCATCAGGTTATGATATTGCTCATATTTGCCATGAAAAGCATGGTTGCAACTTCCAACCTCGAGTTGTGATTCAATGTTGTTGTTCACCAAAAAGACGATCTGTTTTCGAAAGGATTCAATATGAACCAATATTGGATAAAGATGAACCTCTTTATGCTTCTGTCAACATGACCTCCAGAAATATTGGGGGTAGCATACGATCTGATGCTATATCAGATTCTGAAGATGGAGTTTATCTCGGCACCCGATCCAGGACCGGAGCCTTGGCCAGAGTCTCTTCTTCTTCTCATCCATTTGGTAATCCGGAGATCACAGAGGACTTCCTTGGAGAATCCAACTTTCCAGTATTGATTCCCGTAAATAGCCCCGAGAAAGATACTGACTCACACAGTGATGATTCAGAACAGACTGTTTCATTATCTATTCCTCGAACGATTACCACTTACATGGCAGAGGACAATCATGAACCTTCAACTAGCACCGAAGCTCATGAACAAAGGATTTCTTCCTTAGAACAACAGTTGCGAGCTATGGCAGATACATTGAATGCTATGCACACTCTTATGCAAGCTCAGCATCAAACTCAGCAAGTCCAACATACAGCCCCTCCAGTTGTATTAAATACTCCTGTTGTTCCAAACCCGGAACCCTCTACTATTTCGGGGGTACAATCTAATGTTCCTGTACAACCCACTCCAAGTCAGTCTGGAGCTGGGGGTGGTACATATGCTGCAGTCCCTCCTCCCAATTACACTCAACAAGTTACAACTCCATAATCCTCCGAAATTGTTACTGAAGAGTTAAGAAATCTCCGAACTTAATTTGAGGCATTCAAACAGAAGGATGGTTTGCAAAGGTTAGGTATCAAGCAACCTTACCCGATAGAATGGAAGCAAGTATCATATCCTCCTAAATACAAGCCTCCGACTATCTCTTTCTTTGATGGGACAACCTCCCCAAGTCAGTTCATTAATCACTTTGAGGTAATGACTGATCAACTGCAACCAAGTGACGCCCTCCTTACTCGGGTGTTTGTTGGATGTCTCAAAGGAACGACTTATGAATGGTATAGAAGTCTCCCTGATGGGTGCATTACCTCATTTGCCGATTTCAAGCAAATGTTTCTTGAACGGTTCTATGAAGGACTCAATGACATGACCATGTCAGCCCTCATAAGAATTAAACAGAAAAATAATGAAACCACCGAGGACTTCATTGAAAGATTCAGAAGAGAAGCCCTCAAAATGCCTCTCGGAACTCCCGATGTTGTTACTATCGACACTTGCAAGTCGAATCTCTTACCAATTATCAGCATGTGGACAGGGTCCACTCAGTTCCAAGATTGGCCTTCTTTCATTGTCAGTGCCAAGGCTGCTGAAGTCAGTGCTGAGACCTTCAAGGGTCTGGGGGTACAAATGGCTCCCAAGGAATCAAATCAGAGTGCTAGCAATAGTACTCGACCCAACAATCGCAAAGGGAAAGAAGCTCTTGAAGTCAATCTCCAAAGCAGTAGTCAAGAGGTAAAGACTACTCAAGCTACCCCAGCTCCAACAAATCAACAACAGAGACCTCATCGGCCGAAGAAAGAATATTCTTTCGACGATGACGATGTTCAGGGTATCTTTGAATGCTTGCTCAAAGGTAACAAGATTCAATTGCCAGAAATCAAAAAGCCTGATGAAGCCAATAAGACAGATCATCCAAAATACTGTCCATATCATAGAATGCTGGGTCATACAATCCGGTCTTGCTATGTATTAAAAGGAAAGATCCAAGAGATGATTAAATCAGGAGCTGTGACACTGACACCCAAAGACAAGACGGTCACAGCAAATGTAATTTTAATGCAGTTCGGTGACTTCCCTCCTTTAATGGTGGAAAGTGGGATTGTTCCTATCCCCAAAGCAACTCTCGAAGTTGTGAACATCCCATCAGCACAGAATGAAGGACTTGTTCCTGTCACAACTAAGAAGGGAGAGATCATGTGGATTCACCCGGATTTAATGACGGCGTTTGAGACGTCTTCCTCTTCTCCTCGGAAGACTCCCTCATCTAAAAAGAAGCTCGGGAAGACGAAGTCATGCAATGTGACTTCTAGTTTCACACCCGATTTTTATCTAACCTCTACTTTCATCTTGGCAGGAAATTCACTCCCTACGGAGATAAAATCTGTACCTCAATCTGAAGATAGGTACAAGCCTGCATTTTATCTATACAGTTCACAATCTCGTGAATTAATGGCGAAAATGGGTTATGATCTAGCCACTGCTCCTGGTTTGAACTCAGGCAAAGGACTCCGAGCACCTTTAGCCATCACTATGAGACATAATCAATCTCGTGTTGGCCTTGGTTTCTGGAATGAAGCTCTTATCAAGCATAAAAGAACCAAGAGCAAGATAAAGAATTGCAACATGGTTTTCATAGACCCTGAACCGGAATCTGAAGTCGAAGTTCATGCTGGAACTCGGTCAGGAAAAATATATCTGAAAGATTATGTTGACGTTCCTGAAGAAATTTCTGATGTTCTTCCGGTTACAGCTCTAACACCAGTCTCTACTGAAGAGCCTTCAAATGTTCCTGTTGAGACAGTTCCTTCCAAACCAACAACAGCTGACAAAGGCAAACAACAAGTCCGCTTCGACAAACCATTGAAGAAGTCATCTCCTACAGGACTTGAAAAGCCTTATAATTTTGATATATTGGCTCAACTAGCCAATACACCAGCTAAATTATCAATCTTCGAGCTCTTACGCCTCTCTAAAGAGACTCGAGAAACTCTGAGTGAAGTACTGCTGCAAGCAGAAACCTGTCTAACTCTCCTCAAGAAGTTGGAAACAGAACATGTTTCTCATTGCCATAATGTATTGGAATTTATTCCAAACATTACCTTTACGCAGGACGATATGCTGCTAGAGGATAATCGACATGACCGTCCTTTATATCATACAGGATATATCGATTCTATGAAGGTTGATCGTCTACTGATTGATCCAGGATCTGCTCTCAGTATTATGCCAAAGGCTATGCTAGATGCACTGAAGATACCTGTGCATAGTCTTTCCAGCACTATCACTACCATCTTGGGATTCAATCAGAGAAAAAGTGAGCCTTTGGGCAAGATTCGCCTCAAATTTCAAATAGGCGATCTTCGCACCAAAGTTACTTTTTACATCATCGACAATCATGGTTGCTCATACAATGCTCTATGGGGGAGACCATTCTTGCATGAACATAATGTCGTTCCTTCGACTCTTCATCAGTGCTTCAAATATGTTGATGATAATGGAGAAGTTCAGAAGGAGGTTGCAGATCTCTATCGATTCAAAGGAGTCGAAGCTTACTTCAATGACGCTCGCATGTACAAAGATGAATACTCAAAAGTCTTGCAAGCTATGGATAATGACGATGAGATATCAAAAGTCGACACTTTTGTTATTCCTGTAAAAGGGCGTATCACTCCTCCGCAGTCTGTTAAATCATCCGAAGAAGGCTCACTGATAATTTCTGTCAATGGACGTACTACTTCATCACCTGCCCAGGCTCCACAAGGCTCACTGATAATTCCTGTCAGTGGACGTACTACTGTGTCGTCTTCCCAAGCTCCACAAAGTTCGCTGATAATTTCTGTCAGTGGACGTACCACTCCCCCTCCACCTTCTCAGACTAGACCAGATACTCTAGTCATTCCAGTCAGTGGACGTACTACTTATGCACGATCTTCTTCAAGGGAGCTCACCTCTTCTGAGCCTTTTGTTATCGATCTTAATCGAAACAAAACTTCTGATCGCTCTTCCTCTCCCCCTTTTGTCATTAATTTGACTAAGTCTGATAAGGCTCAGCCTTCTGTTGTAAATACAGTATCTAATATTAATGAAGCATCTCCTTTGCAGTATATTGATGTCTGTAATCATGTACAAAGTTATTTACAATTGCTAGATAGCTTAAAGCCACTAACTATAGGAGTTATTCAAACTCTTCATACAGACGTATCATTGGAGTCCATACAAAAATCATACTTTGTGGTCCCTATTAGAAAGAAGGGAGAAAATCCAATATTCTTCTATAAAGGACCCCAGAATCCTCCTAATCTGGAAGAAGATGACACAAACGACGATACTGGAAGGTTACAACTGCGTCGCTACAGTCAGCAATCCAAAAATATCATCAAGAATATGGGTTATGACTTCAGAACCAGCCTCAATAATAGAAAAGGAAGAAGAATGCCCGTTCGAATTCCTCCATTAAAATACGGAAGGACAAAATGTGGTTTAGGTTACATTGCTCCTACTTCCTTTATCAACATAGTCCATGAAGATTCAAAATCCGATGAAGACGAACGATCTGAGTCTTCCGATTCCCTCTCTTGGGATTCTGACACGAGTATTGGCGATCTCCATCGCTCTATTCTATCCATCAATATGGTCTCTGTTGATGGCCCGCAAGAAAATGATGAAGATGAGGATGATTTTGAAATATCTCCTGAATCAGAACAATGGGCTCAAAGATTAGATAATCAATAGGAATTCAGGTTCGAGCAGAGGGAACCTCCTACTGAAGATAAACTGATCCAAATTGATGTTGGTGAAGAAGGGTCCCCTAAACCAATATTCATCAGTGAAAGTCTTTCAGAAACAGATAAGCAAGATATGATCAAGCTTATTCACGATTATATCGATGTCTTCGCTTGGAGTTATGAGGATATGCCGGGACTAGATCCAAAGATTGCAATGCACAAACTTAATATCATGCCAAATGCTAAACCAGTCAAACAACAACAGCGACGATTTCGTCCAGACATTATGGATGCAATTGAAGCTGAAGTCAACAAGCTTATGGCTTCCGAATTTATTCGAGAGGAACAACATCCTGAATGGGTGGCTAACATCGTTCCTGTCCTTAAAAAGTCTGGCAAGATCCGAGTCTGTATAGACTTTCGCGATCTCAATGCAGCTTGTCCTAAAGACGAGTTTCCTCTTCCAATTACAGATGTCATGATCGACAACACATGTGGTTTCGAACGGTTGTCATTCATGGATGGGTATTCGGGATATAATCAAATCAAAATGTTTCCAGATGATGAAAAACACACTTCCTTCAGAAAACCGATCGGTACATACTGTTATACAGTGATGCCGTTTGGTCTCAAAAATGCAGGAGCAACATATCAGCGAGCAATGAGCACTATATTTCGCGAACATCTCCGAAAAATAGTCGAATGCTATGTTGATGATATAGCAGTCAAAAGTCGACGAAAGGAGGATCATATCCAAGATTTGAAGACTATCTTTGATTTAATGCGTCAGCATCAACTTAAAATGAACCCTACTAAGTCCTTCCTGGGCGTCTCTAGTGGTAAATTTCTCGGCTTCGTCATTACCGCTAAAGGTATACACGTGGATCCCGAGAAGATCAAAGCCATTCAAGAGATGCGTCCTCCACGCACCTTAAAAGAGCTACGAGGATTTCAAGGAAGAATCGCTTATATCAGGAGATTCATTTCTAACTTATCAGGACGCTGCAGACCATTCAACAAACTTCTGAAGAAAGGTGTATCTTTCGTCTGGAACGAAGAATGTCAAAAAGTATTTGACGATATCAAACAGTATCTCATGAACCCTCCAGTTTTGGTACCTCCCGTCTCGGGAATACCATTCCTTCTATATGTTCGAGCCATGGATCATTCTCTTGGTGCATTACTCGCCCAGAAAAATAAAGATGGCCATGAACAGGCTATTTATTATCTCAGTCGCACAATGACAGGCGCTGAACCGCGTTATTCTCCAATCGAGAAAGAATGCTTAGCATTAATGTTTGCTGTTCAGAAAACACGACATTATATTATCGGTCAAACGATTCACGTCATTTCTAGAGTGAATCCCATCAGGATTATGATGAAGAAACCCGGTATTCTCAACTCCAGACTAGCTAATTGGGGAATCTTGTTAGCTCAATACGATATGCATTATATTCCTCAGAAGTCAGTTAAAGGACAGGCTCTTGCTGATTTTCTGGCAGCTCATGCGATTCCAGAAGATTCTAAATTATATGATGAGATCCCAGATGAAGTTTTGGATTCAAATCTGGTTTCTGAAGAAATTCCTACCTGGCGTCTATTCTTTGATGGAGCATCTAGAATAGGTCCTAACGGCGATATTTTCGCCGGAGTTGGGATTGTTCTTGTATCCCCAGAAGGACTAACTATTCAGAGGGCTTATTCTCTGGATCAATCATGTTCAAACAATGTAGCCAAATACAATGCATTGCTCATCGGTCTTCAACTTGCTAAACATCTAGATATTCAATATTTGGAAGTTTATGGAGACTCCAAGCTTATTGTCAATCAGATCAGAGGAACGTATGAAGTTCGTCATCAAGATTTGATACCTTATCATCGAGCAGCACTCTCTATGGCCTCCTTCTTTGAAGGTTTCTTTATTGAACATGTTCGACGAGGCTATAATGCAGAAGCTGATGCTTTGGCTAATCTTGCTGCTGTATTAGCCATACCAATCAGACGCAACAAATAATAGTGGTTTATAACCGAGAACTATTCTGTGTTGAGAATAATCTGGCTTTGGCTTTTTCTCATAATCCTCATGAAGATTCTCTCAACCTTGATGCTGGATTAAAGTTTGACAAAGTGTCCTCGTCTTCTTCCGATTCTACTATGGAATATGTCTTTTCTAATGAAACAGCAGCCATAACTGAAGACTGGAGACGCCCATTTCTAGACTTTGTATTATATGACATACTTCCTGATAATCCGAGTGAAGCAGCGTCTATTCGGCGTAGATCTCTCAGATTCTATTATAATCATACTACGAAGACACTATATCGTCGGTCCTACGACGGTCTTCTCCTTCGATGCATCGCTGGTGAAGAAGCACAACAGATAATCCGTGAAGCACATGATGGTGTTTGCGGAGCTCATCAACCAGGTCCTAAACTTCAAGATTGTATCCGACGTATGGGTTATTATTGGCCCACGATGGTGGCTGACGCCATTCAATATGCTCGGAAATGTAAAGCCTGTCAAATTCATGCAGACTTTATCCATCAACCGTCAGAGTTCTTACACCCAACAGCGGCATCATGGTCCTTTGAAGCTTGGGGCATGGACGTCATTGGTCCCATCAACCCACCATCATCAAGAGGACATCGGTTTATTCTAGCAATAACCGATTACTTTTCCAAATGGGCTGAAGCCATCCCGTTGTCTGAAGTCAAAACTTCTAGTGTTATCAACTTCGTCAAGCATCATGTCATCTATCGATTTGGTATTCCTCGGCGTATTATCTATGATAATGGACCGCAGTTCGTCAGTCAGAAATTTACTCGATTCTGCGATGATCATCGGATCAATAATTTAGCTTCTACAACATATAATCCAGCAGCTAATGGATTGGCAGAAGCTTTCAATAAAACGATCATCAAACTCTTGAAAAAGTTCGTTTCTTCCAACAAACGCAACTGGAGCGAGAAGCTTGGTGAATGTTTATGGGCCTACCACACCACAGTTCGCAATGCAACCGGATGTACGCCTTTCTCTTTAGTATATGGGTGTGAAGCTGTTCTTCCCCTTGAGATCCAGATTCCTTCTCTGAGAATTGCAGTCTCCAATGAACTTACAACAGAAAACAATGATCGTCTTCGACTTCAAGAATTGGAAGCTCTAGATGAAAAACGATTGTATGCTCAACAAAATATCGAGCTGTATCAGGCCCGAATCTCAAAAGCTTTTAACCGGAAAGTCAAAGTCAGAGCATATCAGAAGGGAGAACTGGTCCTTACTGTCAGACGTCCTATGACCATGACACATATGAGCAAAGGCAAATTTGACGCGAAATGGGAAGACCCATTCGTAGTAAACAAAGTCTTCTCTAACGGAGCATACCAGCTTGCCTCTATGGATGGGAAAGTCATGATGATGCCTATCAATGGCAAATTCTTAAAGAAATATTATGTATAATATTTTCATCATTCCCCAGCAAATATAAAATTCTTCTCTACAAAAGTTATCTCGATATCGTTATCCCCAGAGGAAACCGATATTCTACCATATATTATTTTCCCAGAGAATTTGATATCTTGTCTTATTAGATCCCCAGTGGACTTAATAAAGATCTTGTATAGAAAATCATGTCCATATTACCTCTGAATTTTCTATCTCAGTATGTATCATATTTTCTATTCTCTGAAAATGATATCTCGTCTTTTGATCTTCGAGTCCAAAGATCATGGAAAATAGAATCTAAAGATATCTTTATATCTGAATTCTGTTTTCTCTAATCAGTATTAAACTAAAATTATCTTTGGTTTAGTATCATGATAGAGTTACAAAGTTTATTTGTATATTCTATTTTATTGAAATATGTCATGTATTATTTACCTCTGGACATGTTTTCTACAAAAATATCATCCACAGAATTGAAATCAAGCCAAGATATTCATTTCAATCAAAATCAGAACATTGATTACAAATGGGTATCAAAACTTCAATACATGATAAATGTAAAAGATCTATTTAGGAGGAGTAATTATCTCCTAAATACGAACGATTACATTATTTATCTTTTCTTCATGAGCTTTCTTGATTCGCTCTGCTGTTTCAGCTCCAATCATCCGTTGGTCATATTCCACAATAATAGAGCTACGGCGGTTGGTCTCTTCAATCTGATTGGTTTGCATCAATTCTCGCTCTTGCTGTAAAACTTGACAGCATTTAGCTGCAGATTTACGATCAGTAGCAATCTCTGATTGTTCTGTTTCCACAGAGGCAATTTGCTCCTGAAGACGAGCTAGTTCTTCCCTCAACTTCCTAAGCTCTTCAGCTTTTGATGCTTCATCTTTCTCTAGGCGCTCCATATTCTGACGAGTACTTATTATTTCTTCGTCTTTCGCCATTAACTCTTTGGAAGACTGAGCGAGGAATTCTGTCAGAGCAATATGCTGAGCTTGAGCTTCATTCTCCAATTGAGCAATCTCAGCTGCAGTCAGGGAATTAATATCCTCCTTTTTTATCTCCCAATATTTATGGATGTTTGCTTCTAAATCATTCAGGAGATGTTCAAAAAAGACACATTGGGTCCCATAACCAGCCTGTCTCAAAGCTGAAAGTGGAAAACTAGTCGCCTCTCGAAGACTCGAAAAGGGCATAGTCTCATCCTTCATAAGTCGTCTTGAGAATGTATCCAGATACGAATAAATAATATCTGAATACATCCCCATGATCTTTGCTATCCCAGTATCAAAATCGGGAGTCGCTGTAATAGTAGGGGAAGGAGCAAGAGGAGCCTCTATTCTTGGAGCTGAAGTTAGTGCTTTTGGAGAACTCGGCAAATGTGAACTCCTCTCACCTACATCAGTTTGAACAAGTGGGGCTTGAGTAGAACTCATAGCCGGTGCAGTTTCTACAGCTGTTGGAATCAAAAAAAAAAGCATGATCAAAACCAAAAGACAATAAAGCAGAGACAAGACAAAACTCTGATGAATAAAATATTACCTGGAGCTGGTTCATATTCAGTTTCCTTCGGATCATTCAGCCCGGCTCGTAGTCTGTTCAGAGTACTTTCTGACACGGGATTTATTTTACTGCTTCCCGCCCCAGAAGTACTCGGAACTTGAACCTCTATATGCCTCTCTGGCTCTGGTGCCAACCCTGAGTGTTGACCAATGGTCTTCAGTACATCAATTGGTGTTTTAGACGGTGATTCATCGTCTATCTCCATGTCTTCTTCTCCGGAAGAATGAGACGACGGTTCATAGTCAACTTGTTCGCTCTCTGAAGCTTCAGCAATTGGTTTGAGAGAAGTGGCTTCCTTCACTGATTCTCCCAAAATCAGTAAGTCATTAGCTGTTTCAGTCTGATGCTCGGCCTCTACCGCAGGTTGACTAATCTCCTGCGTATCATCGGCCATTGGCGGAATCGATCCTATATCAGAAGGCATGGATGACCCAACAGGTTCAGGAATATCTTCTTCAACAGGTTCTGCCTTTACAGAAAAATCAAAAGCAGCTTGTTTTTCTGAAGCCAATCGCACAGCACGATCGGTGGGACTCTCTGCATCGAGACAAATTACGGATTTAGTTTTTGAAACTATCACTTTCCTTCCTATTCTTTTTGTGAATGGAACAGTAGGATAATTGTCTTTTGGATCACTACCTGCTTCATCAGTATCTCTGACTCGATTGGAAACTGGAGAAGTCCCTAGAATGGTAATTCCTCCACGATTTCGAGTCTCTGCTCGAGTGACTCTTTTTGGGGCAGGCCCAGCAGCACCTTTGCCCCGCTTCCTCTTCGGGGTATTATCAGCAGATATACTTTCTTCAGCACTCCCGATGGGTACATGTAATGGTTGATGAAGGTCATCAGAGAAGAAAGTTTCTAGAACTTCATCATCAACTTCATTGGTAGCCAAAGGATCTTCTTGATCATGGCAATCTCTAGGCAGGGCTAATTTAGTTGATTTCTTTTCAATATGAATAAAGCTTCTACCTAAGATGCTGAATTTTTCATCAAAGGTATTAGCTGATACATAGAATTTGGCATAAGACGCCAATATTCAAGCTCCTCTCTGATAGGTGACCGGATCTGGCATGGAAAAGGTAGCCCCTGTACCTTTAGCAATGTAATATATCCACGCTCTGGCACCATCAATCAACCCGCCTTGATAACCAAAATACGTCGTTGCATTGCCTACATGCAACTGATCGTAACCAAATTGTCGAGCAAACCTGCTCGGAAGATATGGTTCTAGATAAGTGATGTTGTCACGGCGGCAGATTAAATGAGATGGCCTGATCCTCTTCAGCCATTCATGTTGAACATCATCCAATTCATTGCCACCAATACCATCAATCAACCTTCCAGGCATGGTCTCATATCCAACAGGTGGAGGAACACAAGTGAAGCTCCATAGTTCTCCCCTGTTTAATATAGTCCTGCAATCTGTCAAAGTGTCATATTTCCACTTTGGTGTGTGACTGTATCTTTCCAGAAAGGTGTCATCTGGTCTAGCTATCCCAGCACTCATAAGAGATTCAAAATGCAGAAGTAGCCATCCAAATAAATATATAAAGGGCATTTCTACCCGAGGAAAGGATGTAAGGCTCTTCCTTGCCAATTCGAACATTCTGTCTGTGTATGCCCTTAATCCAGCATTCAGACGGCATGTCATCGCTGTCAGTAAATCCACCTTATACCCAAAAACCAGACGGACTGCTGCGAAGACAACTCCTCTGTGCATCCTGTCTGCTGAACAGGTGCCAGGAACTACGAATTTTCTCAGCCAGAGAGAGATAAATCCGGCCAGATGACCTTCAGTGGATAATTCTCGGCTGCCCTGCTTAATATAGGTCTCAAACCTATCACCGGCTTTATAAGTGCCTTCGTCTTCCTCAATGACAATGTCGTCATGAGTGGTATCCCGGATGAGCCTATCAATCTCAGCTTGATTCAGAGGTTTAAATTCACCGACATACTGCTCAGACTTCTTCTTCTTTTGAACTTCATCAGTACGGCCTTGAAATAAATAGGCCATCCATTTGGAAGAATAACAGTTAGAATCTCCTTCTCCACCTTGTCCTTTATAAAATGCCTTACAAATACTGTAATGGCACATCAATTCTTCAAAGACATGAAGAACCAATGGGTTGGCTTCGGAGATCTTATTCATTTCATCAACGAAAGGGATATACTCTTCATATGGCAAATCTGCTGTTGGCAGTTGAGAAATATATGCCATTTCATGAAGGGCGAATCCCATTTCGCCTCTTGGGGTCATGAAGGTGCCGGTACGGTAGTTATACCTCTTCGCTAACGCCAAGAACAAATCCGGGTTTGGCCTGAAACCATAGGCAGTGCACTTAATGGCATCATATAGGCCTATCACCTGTAACTGTTCACCAAAATTCTTCAGAATCCATTTCACAAGAGCAGTCCATCTGGTATTCTTCGGATTTACCAGACCAGTCAGCCTCATTGACTGTTTTGGATAGATGGCATTTTCCAGTTGAGCAAATTCGTTTGCAAAAATTGGGACTCTGACTGGCTTCAGCAGTGTCGAGTCCTCAGGAGGGATGGTGGCAGGTAGCAGTCCTCGCAGAGATGTGACATGTGGTTCAGTACCACTGCAGAATCTTCCTTGACGATATCCTATCCACCCAGCCTTTACTTGTCGGGATGGAGTGATATCCCACTTCATCTGTCTTTGACAACTCGCATGAAATAAACGAGCTATGTTGATGCTTTTTGATAAACCAGTCAAATACATTGGCTGATTTACATCACCATCCCTATAGTAACAGTATGATACTTTGTCCAGAGCAGGCTGAGAATTCATGTCAATAGCATCTCCGAAAAGAAATGCTGGCTTCGAATGGGTAACACCATCTACACTTTGTAAAGGCAGTCCACTCATCAGGTTCAGCAAAGTGTCATTTTCTTGATTGGTCAAAAGAGCTATTCTTGTAGAAGGTCCATCGAATTGGGGAAAACGAACATGTGATAAGTCACTTCTATAGTTATTTCCCACACATCCTTCAAATTCTGCCTCCTGAGCCAGAATATCCACTGCAAAAGAAGAATAAAACCTTAGTAATCTTCAACATCAAGAGATGACAAAGTTCAGCATACGCTCAGTTTTCCTTAAGCGTATGGCAGATTCAAAGTTCAGCATACGCTCAGTTTTTACTAAGCGTATGGCAGACTCAAAGTTTAGCATACGCTCAGTTTTTACTAAGCGTATGGCAGACTCAAAGTTCAGCATACGCTCAGTTTTTACTAAGCGTATGGCAGACTCAAAGTTCAGCATACGCTCAGTTTTTACTAAGCGTATGGCAGACTCAAAGTTCAGCATACGCTCAGTTTTTACTTAGCGTATGGCAGATTCGAAGATCCATATACGCTCAGTTTATTCTAAGCGTATGACAGATTCAGAGATCACTTTTTACGCTCTGTTTATCTTAAGTGAATGATTTTAAAAGTTCAGTTTATGTTCAGGAGTTAGCGTATCTCAGTGAGACAACTCGCCATAGCATATTCTTTCAAGACAGCGTATTTTGATATTTCTATCAAAAATATGCGTATCATACAGAATACGCTCCAAACATATTTTTCGTATAAACAAAAAATATGGGATACGGCTGAACCCTAAAGAGGGAAGCGTATTTTCTGACGTATTTGACCCTAAAAAGGGGATACGTTTTATGATTTTGTTCTAACCAGAGCCCTAAATAGGGGATAGTTACAGTTCATCATCATCATCCTCACCATAGAGAGGCTTCAATGGGCGTTCATTTCGTCGAACGCGCTCATTTGTAGTCTTCTTAGCAGCGTCGACGGCGGGCTGAGATGACTCCGCAGGAGCCTTCCCCTTTCCCTTCGCAGCAGCATCAACCTTGGGCGCCATTGATAAAGCTTGAGTCGAAGAAGAAGAAGAAGTTGAGTCTTGAGTTTCTTTTTTCTCTCTCGAAGATGGATGCAAAAGTAAAGAAATAAATCAGGTCTTGGAAGACCTATTTATAGAAGAAAAGAAGAAGTTCAAACGGCGGATATTCTTTAAACAGAATCCCTAAAGATTTGCACTGATATTGAGGAAGATAACAAACTTATGCCAGCGTGTCAGGACTTATTCCCACTTTAAGTTCAAAGTAATTTCGAACTTTTGAAATTCATAAAGTTCGAAAACTTTGAAGGGGGTCTTGTAGGGTGTGAAAATTATGACACGCTGATATAAGACCCAGCCCAAGTCATACGCTCAAGGCCATACGCTCAGCCCAAGTCATACGCTCAAGGCCATACGCTCAGTCAAAGCCATACGCTCAAGGTCATACATTCAGCCAAGGCCATACGCTCATCTAAAGGCCGTACGCTCAGTGAATATTTTATTATTTCCTGAGATGACAGCACAGCATGTATTTAATAAAGGATGAATCTGACACTTCGTCTTTCGTGCAAAGACAGCTGCCCCATGAAGATTAGCCGTCGTATAGGTTTTCGAGAAAAGATTTTGTCTCTTACGAGGACAGCTCAGCAGCCATCATAAATAAAGAGCCATCATTACTGTCATTTTTGACAGTCTGTCATCATATCTGCAGCACGACGCTCAAGAAATATTTGTCAGTATTTGAAGATATGGCATATTTGAGAAGATTGAGAAACAGCCACGTATCTACTCCCTCAATGCATACGGCTTCTTGCCATCCAAGTGAGCGTATGGACTCCATACGACTCTTCCCATCCAAGTGAGCGTATGAACTCCATATGACTCTTCCCAACTAAGTGAGCGTATGGACTCCATACGACTCTTCCCAACTAAGTGAGCGTATGGACTCTATACGACTCCTTCCAACTAAGTGAGCGTATGGACCCCATACGACTCCTTCCAACTAAGTGAGCATATGGACCCCATACGACTCCTTCCCAGCCAAGTAAGCGTATGGACTCCATACGACTCCTTCCCAATCAAGTGAGCGTATCAGCTTTATATGATCCAAGTCAGCGTATGTAAGACATGTGCTTTCAAAAGCTAGCGTATGACTCTTCTTCAAAGACAGCGTATCACAGCAAAGGCATCCAGGATGACTTTCAATGTACAGTCAACACACGTTCTCACGTGTCCTGTACTCAGTTACTCAGTTATTCAGAAGTTATGCAACGTGGCATCCATGCCACCAATCTCTCCTAGATATATTCCACTACTCTCAACCGCACTCCAAGGTGTCTTCACCAGAATTCGTCACGCGTCCCTGCAGTTATGCACACGTCAAGTAACTGACTGAGCGTATGCTTCAGAACAGTTATCCAGAACTCTATAAAAGAGAGTTTCTTCATCTTCATCACAGGACAGTCAATTTCAGAGAGAACAGAGAGATTGCCCAGTTGCTATCCAAGTTCTTCGAAGTTCGAGTTTTCTTCGTCGCATCGTCCAAGGGATAAAGTAATCGTCTTCTAGATTAGATTCCTACAGTTGTAATTTTCTCAGATACAAAATAAATAAAGTAAATTTATTTATGGAAAACAACTGTTTCCGAAGAGACTGAAGAATCCCTCGTCATCCAATCTTTCAACCGACACCAGGTTGAAACGGATATCAAGAACATGACGAACATCTTTGATAACAAGAACTGCACCCATCTTCGTTCTCAAATGCACATCTCCAACGACAACCGTCTTCGACACATCTCCATTGCCCATCTTCAACACTCCATAGTCGCCTGTTGTGTAAGTGGCAAATAGTGCCCTGTTGTGAGATACATGCACCGAAGTCCCTGAGTCCACCAGCCAAGAATTGTCATCGCAGGCGAGGTTTGTGATAACCTCATGACACGTCCCGCTCCCGTAGGAGCGATCGTCCTCGCTAAAGCCTGATATCGCACGAGCCTAGATTGCGCTCGTGCAAGACAGTTTCGTAACGGCCGATTACATCGGCGGTGACGGGATCGTCGCACAGAAGTCCCAAGCAGAAATATTGAAACATGCAGCAGAATTTAAGAACAAGTACACATGAACACAAGTCATTCAAAAGGAGCTCTTTATTGATATTGATTACAAGATTACATTTGTGGGTGCAAGGCCAAATTACAAGTCTCTCGTGCTCACTTTTCTCTCATTTACAAGTCACTCTGCTCTCTCTCATCTCTCGATTACAATGCTTGAGCCAGCGGAAGCTTCGGAAGGCGATGTCCATACATTATGTCCTGTATAAGTCTTCAATCCACGCGGCCGCACGCTTTGAATCGCCAAGGAACTCTGTGCCTCGACGCATCCAAGCGAGCTCCGCGCCATGAGCTTCTACCTGTGCCTGCACATGAACACTGTGTGGGTGTCTGTCACTCCCCGATCCTGGAATACGTATTTTAATACGTAAACCGATAATTTGTATTTACCTTATATTTATACTATATTTATTATGCAGTATTTCTTCATGAATTTTCCAATATATTCGACAAAATATTATTTCGTAATTTATTTTCTGCATTTGGGCCTACAGTTTTGGCTCATTTGGGTAACCTATTTTTGGTTCACCAATGGTTCATCATGAACCCTTTGGTTCATCATGAATCCTTGGGTTCAAGATCTTTATATATAACTCATCTTACTCTCTCTCCTCTCATTTTTTTCCTCTTATTTATTTCCTCCACCAACCAAGGCAAGTACCAACTTGCTCAAGAGATGGATCCATAAATTTTTGTCAATGTTTCTTACAAAATTACTTGTCAAAATATGTTCTTCTCCTCAACCTATACTAGTTTAGAACTTGGAAATTTTCATTTTGAAGCTTTGATTTTTGTAGATCTACGTTTTAATCATTTTCGGATTTCCTTGGTTTTGATCTATTTTCGTTGGGGTTTTATGGGTTTTGATGCTTCCATGTGGAAGAGAATTCAATTTTACTCAAGTTAGAACTTTGAAAACCTAGATTTGATTTTGATTTGGTCAAGTTATGAGAATTGGAAGTTTTTGGTGTTCTTGAGGATGCTCTCGGCCTGGAGGAGAAGACCCTTCAGCCTGCGCTCTTTAGCGCAAGGTTGAACCCTGCGCAGCTCGTCTCTTGACGAATTGCGCAACCCCTCGGCCAGCGCATTGCGCTGAGCTGAACTACGCTGGCGCTCCTTAGCTCCAGCGCCATCCGACCCAGCGCAAGTCAATCCATGCGCGCTTGACTTCAGCGCAATCCATTCCCTGCACAACCTGACCCTGCGCGATCTGATCCTGCGCAGTCTAATCCTGCGCAGTCTGATCCATGCGCAATCCGACTCTGGCGCAATCCATCCCCTGCACCATTTAACCGCTGCGCAGTCTAATCCCTGCGCAATCTAACCCAGCGCGCTTGGCTCCAGCGTACTCTAACCCTGCGCACTCTACCCCTGCGCGTTTTGACCCCTGCGCATCCTGACCATGCGCATTCTGACCTGGGCTCTCTTTATATTTTATATTTTCTTATAGTATAGTGCTTATATATATATATATAGGTGAATGTTTGTGTGTGCTATATATCCTTACGCCTTTTGTCCTGAGCATGTTATGAGCACTAATGTGACCCCGGTGAACAAAGTGTTCCTACCTGATACATGTAACTGAATGTCCCAGTTCTTGTTCATGCTCGACAAATGACTCGTAACTCCACGTGGCGTATTTGCAATGATGCATTACACTAAGGAGGGTAGAACATGTTGACATACTGATTGACATGGATCCTCTTTGGGGTACTCGTACTTGAGTACGACTTTTAGGAGGATAATCATGCAGGCCACAGCATGTGCGTCCAAGATTTCATCTAGGGTTAAATTAGACAACTAAATATACTAGATGCATGGTGAGGGCAAAATCCCGAGATCGTGTTACACCAGCCGCCTTGAGATATTGTCTCGACGCGCCGGCTGGTCTCCGCGGATACTGTGTCATCTGCAACGAGTGGATGACTGTATCCGATTAATTTCTGCTATATATTATATGTTTTGCAAGGCGGCCTTACGAGGGACCTGTGCTCAATCATACCTGTCTACGCGAACCCCTGGGTTGGCTAGCCTTGCTGGAAAGATACGATCTGAGGATTTCTAAATAACATGATGCGAGGATAACCTCGTCCTACTAGAAACTCGTAGACTTGATTGGCCGTGAAAACGACTTGCTTGTATCTTATTACCTCCCGTGAATAACTGAGGGAAGCGGACTGTCATGGTACGTGATCCAACCCATGTTCTTGTTTGATTGTTGGGTTGGTTATCGTACTATGACAGGCTGTGGACCGAAGTTATGAACGGAAGACTTATTCTGGTTGTGAAGTGCTACTTCTGTGAATGACTGAGGAACATGGTCTATCATGGTACATGATCCAACCCATGTTCTTGTTTGATTGTTGGGTTGGTTATTGTGCTGCGATAGGCTATCGACCGAAGTCACGATCAGGAGATTTTATTATTTATACCTTTTTCTTATGTGAAAGTTATAGAGTACGACACGTCCCGACTCCATGCGGCACCTTTTGTCCTTGTTTGGTTGTAAGGGTGCCATAAGGGTTCGAGGAGGTTGCGCTACCCTATAATAGTAGCATAAGTATTACTATTAGCAATAATTCTATTAACTGGGTTTTAATCTTAACTCTTGTGCCCCTTTGGCGGTACTTGCTATTCGGGGCTGACCCCGCTGGTTTTGTTTGGCCAGATCTCGTAGCAGAGCCGGAGGACACGATCTTCCTTCCTGACATCCATGGTGCATACTAGGAGCATGGCGGTTCGGGGACTAGAGTGGGTTTCTTCTCCACCACTCCTGCCTTTACTTTGTGCGGCGTTTAGCCACCGGCACCTGTTAGCCGGATTACTTGATATTTTGTGTCAGTACAGAATTGTAAATAAACAGACTGCAGCTGTGTATAATTTTGTACTCCTGACTCTCTGAGATAGCTAAATTATAAAGCTAGTCTCTCATGATCATTTTGATGAAGCGTCGGGGACGCCTTACTGCTTTATCTTTAATGTTCATTTAATTGCTGATGTGATTTGATTGATTGAGACATAGAACTCTGTGGGACCATAGGAGACTTGAATGTAGCATGTACCTCCTAGTCTCTCGATAGCCACGATCGCCGTATGACGTTACGTACCTCATATGGAGTAGCTGGCCTAGTCCGTCCCCGTATTTCGGTACTGGGGCATGACAGTGTCAGTACTCAACTGTATTGGTGGAGTGAGCTCCTCGCCCACCCATACATAACCGACACGTTCATTTACTTTGTGCAGCTTACAAGTCCCTTTACGATTGTCTTTCTAGTCTTGTCTTAGGATCAATTTTAAAACTTGACGTCTAACCAAATCGTTATGCGACGACATAGTCGTACTAGTATGTCAACGTATATTTCGATCGAGGTAGTGCCTCATCGCCTAGGTACTTGACCAAACTTCAACTCGGGACGGCAGGGTTGTGCCGTATTCTATTCGTAACTTAACATATTCGAGACAGTGATTCGCCGAGGAGCAACTTATGCGAACTCGGTCGTGCCAAGGCATCAAGGGGTTGACTCGTGCAGGACGTGCCCCTAGACTTTGCTTAGACTTGTCCGTGCTTCAAGATGAGGTCGTGCCTAACGACTCCCTGACTTAGCCAACTTATACATTACGGTCCTTTTCGACTTAAAGCGATGGCACTCGACTTAACTTATGCAACTCAGGCCAACGTATGCCGATACGCGAAGCCACTACGCGAATGCCAATACCGATACGCGGAAGCCTTGGTTTGTACCGAAGCACGTATCTTGCTAACTTGATACATGTCGTGCTAGACTGTCTTATGATTCGACCGACGCTGGTGCTAGTACTCGACGTTATCCAAAGGCAAACATGCGGATTGCCGCTCTTGCCGACACATCTACATGAGTGGTCACTAGCAATGTCACTCTATCTTGGACACGGCTCGGCGGGGGTATCGGGCCGCCCTTCCAATGGGTAGCTAGCCCCGGAAGTGCCGATACTCCCATGCGGTTATCCTACATCCTGCTTTGAGCCGCAACTCGCTTCCCCCGGGAGAATGATCCTGGCTCCTTGGCAATCATTCGAGAAGACTACACCTTGTCGACAAATTGTCCAATGACCATGCAAGATCCAACTCGATCTATCAAATCCTTCCTTAACATGACCATGCTTTCCTTCTTTCTATCGAGACTTAACGAGACTCCCAAGCCGGGGGACCGATCTCGTGTGCGGGACATATCAAGACATAGCGAGACTCCCAAGTAGCGGGACCGATCTCGTGTGCAGGACTTATCAAGACATAGCGAGACTCCCAAGTAGCGGGACCGATCTCGTGTGCAGGACTTATCAAGACATAGCGAGACTCCCAAGTAGCGGGACCGATCTCGGCGACAACCAGTCGCGTGGACTTCCTTTGTTCGTAGTAAGCTTTTCACTAAACCGGCCGTAGCTCGTGCCTTAGACAGACCTGATTCTTTAGCAATGCTAACGCTCAAGTCATATACTTATACGACGAGCCTTGTTCTCAAGGGACTACGTGACTTGACAATCGCAGATAGAACGGGACAGTGCTAAAAATGGCTTCGATAGCCCAATACAACACTTGTCTTAACTTATTCGGGCAAAGACTCGACGAGCAAGGGCTACGTCGAGCTACGCATCGAGGGAACGTGCTATGCACGGGGTCGACTTGAACAACCAAGTTTGTGCCTAGACTCAAGCCAAAAGCCGTGCAAGACGACTTAACTTGCGGAACGTGCGAAGTCTATGCCAAGCCTTGCACGACGGAACCGTACATGCATTTTCAAGCATTCAAGCGGGCGACGCCTATGACTTAGGCTTATTCGAGTGTTGGGACAAAACGATGGGACCGTGCATGCTTTCTCAAGCATTCACGCAGGCGACGCCTATGACTTAGGCCAATTCGAGTGTCGGAACAACTTAGCAACTTAGGCCAATTTTCTTCTCCCAAGCCACGAGAACGAAGGATCGTGTGTCATTTGAAAGCACGCTGAGCCGACTTCTATGAAGACCGTGGGATCATTTTCCATGTTCTAAGACATTCCGACGAGTCGGGATTATTCCCTTTGCTATGTGCGTTCGTAGCTTTTAGATTTGCCTACTTGTGCAAGTTGAAAACATGCGAGTTATTAAGTGAAGGCTAAGATGAGGCAAGTTCACCGAAACTACCCCACCTGAGCGAGGAGTCGTCTCGACCGAGCGAGCCTTCAAGTAGCCGTTGTAAGGCTAAGTCCGAACGCCATCGGCATTTTGATTCCTCCGATTGACTTTGCGGGACGGGGCACTACAACATACACCACTCAAAACAAGTCTCGTCCTCGAGGCTTTCCTTAAGGCAAGCCATCCTACCATTTCTGTGGCCAAGACTTAATCGTACACATTTCACCTACGCGTTCCTTCGATTCCGAGCCACGCTCGTACGACTATCAATCTTTCCGTTAACATGATTTCAAGATCTCGACACTCTCCAATTTTTTAAGTCTTGCTTGAACTCATCGTATCACTTGGCTGGATCGTGCACGCATTCTAAGCGTCTCCAAAATACATGTATTTAGCCAAGCCACATGATAGAGAATTTGTCTTTCTCACTCGAGTCGGATCGTGCACATACCCAGGCGTCCCTGAAATATATGCATGTCAGCCGAGTCTCGTGAGCAGGGTTTCCTATTCTTGATTCACTCTTTCAGTCCATGCCAATCCCCAAGATCAATCTTTTGATTACAACTCTTGAAACAGGGCGTCTCGCCTAACCGCTAGGCCATCTTTCCGAGGCTAAGTCAATGTCAGGATTGGAATCATAGTTCCCCAATAATAATGCTAACACTGACCCCAATCCTAGGGTCAAACCAAAGTCGATAGTACGGGATTTTCTACCCCAAGCTCGTATCACTCAGATTTTTTAAACATCAAACATGATCACCTAATTCGCATCAAGGCATTCGTCGTGCAGCACAACGAATTCAAATCCATTCAAATCACCAATTCTAACCAATTCACGTATTCGATCACGAGGTCGTCTAGCTTTGACAATATATTGTGCCCCAATCTCACGTAAGTCCGATTATCCACGGTGGTTCATGAATCACCATGCAACGCTCCTGCGGAATAATCATTCTCATCGGGGCGTAACTCTTGTTTGCGTCTAGACTAATTCATTCTCGATACGCAGATTGGACCTATTCAATCCTCAAGCTCAATCATCAAGCACGCTAAGTCATTCTCGAGTCTACCTTCGCGTCAAACCACAAGTCGAAACACATGAATTGCCACGCCATGCTAGTTCAAGCACCCCCGCTATATGAATCACCATACCAGCGCTCATGCGGAGTGATCGCCCTAATCGGCACGACGTATGTGCGAGGCTGGGGTTGCGCTAGCATAAGACAAGAATGTCGACGTTGGGGTTATCGTCGAAGTAATCCAAACATTTCATTTTTATCCAAGTCGAGATCTCTATTCGATAGTCCGACCGTCATTCATTCAACCATAAAATCCTCGAGCCACGTCAATATTTTCCTCGAAACGTTTCAATATCCCGAGTATAGCATCCGTCAGAACAATGACATTTGTACGATCGTCATTCGCCGAGTCAGAGTACTCCCGAGTTATCGCATATCGATCTTTGATACGCCTCAATACCATTGACGATATGCGTAACCTGACGATCTTCCTTTGCAACCAATTTTGAATCGTGCGACTGATGCTATTGTTCGAACTGAATGTACCACAATTCCATTCGATTCACTCCAAGATCAAGTTCGATCGCTATTCCTCAAGCTAGTTTCAATATCTTTCTCCAAAACTCAAGTCACATTTCATTTGACCCAATCCGAAATCACAAGTGCTATCCTCTAGCTTCCTCGATCGAGACATACATCTTTATTTATCGTTCCGAGTCATTTTCTAACTGCGTTGCCCATTGACAAGTTGTCCGAACGACATCTCGTTCGGGACACACGAAGTCACGATCAACTAAGTGTGACGCGTTCTAAGGCTATGCACGATCGAATCACCTCGTCGACATGCTCGTTGTTACTCGTAATCCTCGATCTCGCTCGAATGATTTCCAAGAAAATCCATACACCACTCGGATTCGAGCCATGCGATCTAGTCCTCAATCACGTTCGCACTATTTCCTCAAAATCCAAGTCAATCCTCCGTGTACGCCTAAGCGTTAACTCGATAGCGTTCCTATCGATAGACACTCTAAGTGTAGCTTCATTCCCGACTGAGCGGTACTGGATATCGCTCGCAACTCGTTTGCACCAAAAGTCGAGGTGCGCGATACACGGCACAACATAGTCAAAAGGCCGTATGAAATAGCTATTCTGTGAGGACTATATTCGAGTTTGCATGCTCAATTGCTAGGGTCAACTTAGGACTAGTTGGGCGCGCACATGACTTGCTTAACTTTAGCACGAGTTTCCTTATCAAGGTAAGTTTGACACCGTACGGCACAAAGGCCTATCGATGCATTTGGCGATAGCCTATCGATGCGTTCGGTTGAACACTTGTACGAGCTTTTGAAAATATTTAGACTTATTGTATGGACATGCCGAGGGACATTCGAGAGAGAGCGCACATTTATTTTCCAATGATGAGCTTTCAAAACTGAGAAATTCGACGTGAAGTCCAAGGACGTAAAGCCGTGCTCTGATACCATTATGACACGCCCCGCTCCCGTAGGAGCGATCGTCCTCGCTAAGGCGTGATGTCGCACGAGCCTAGATTGCGCTCGTGCAAGGCAGTTTCATAACGGCCGATTACATCGGCGGCGACGGGGTCGTCGCACAGAAGTCCCAAGCAGAAATATTGAAACATGCAGCGGAATTTAAGAACAAGTACACATGAACACAAGTCATTCAAAAGGAGCTCTTTATTGATAATGATTACAAGATTATATTTGTGGGCGCAAGGCCAAATTACAAGTCTCTCGTGCTCACTTTTCTCTCATTTACAAGTCACTGTGCTCTCTATCATCTCTCGATTACAATGCTTGAGCCAGCAGAAGCTTCGGAAGGCGATGTCCATACATGATGTCATGTATAAGTCTTCAATCCACGCGGTCGCACGCTTTGAATCGCCAAGGAACTCTGTGCCTCGACGCATCCAAGCGAGCTCCGTGCCATGAGCTTCTACCTGTGCCTGCACATGAACACTGTGTGGGTGTCAGTACTCAACTGTACTGGTGGAGTGAGCTCCTCTCCCTCCCATACATAACCGACTCGTTCATTTACTTTGTGCAGCTTACAAGTCCCTTTACGATTGTCTTTCTAGTCTTGCCTTAGGATCAATTTTAAAACTTGACGTCTAACCAACTCGTTATGCGACGACATAGTCGTGCTATCATGTCAACGTGTATTTCGATCGAGGCAGTGCCTCATCGCCTAGGTACTTGACCAAACTTCAACTCGGGACGGCAGGATTGTGCCATATTCTATTCGTAACTTAACATATTCGAGACAGTGATTCGTCGAGGAGCAACTTATGCGAACTCGGCCATGCCAAGGCATCAAGGGGTTGACTCGTGCAGGGCGTGCCCCTAGACTTTGCTTAGACTTGTCCGTGCTTCAAGATGAGGTCATGCCTAACGATTCCCTGACTTACCAACTTATACATTACGGTCCTTTTTACTTAAAGCGATGGCACTCGACTTAACTTATGCAACTCAGGCCAACAGCCGATATACGAAGCCACTACGCGAATGCCAATACCGATACGCGGAAGCCTTGGTTTGTGTCGAAGCACGTATCTTGCTAACTTGATACATGTCGTGCTAGACTGTCTCATGATTCGACCGATGCTGGTGCTAGTACTCGACGCTATCCAAAGGCAAACATACGGATTGCCGCTCTTGCCGACACATCTACATGAGTGGTCACTAGCAATGTCAAGCTATCTTGGACACGGCTCGACGGGGGTATCGGGCCGCCCTTCCAATGGGTAGCTATCCCCGGAAGTGCCGATACTCCCATGCGGTTATCCTGCATCCTGCTTTGAGCCGCAACTCGCTTCCCCCGGGCGAATGATCCCGGCGCCTTGGCAATCATTCGAGAAGACTACACCTTGTCGACAAGTTGTCCAATAACCATGCAAGACCCAACTCGATCTATCAAATCCTTTCTTAACATGACCATGCTTTCCTTCTTTCTATCGAGACTTAACGAGACTCCCAAGCCGGGGGACCGATCTCGTGTGCGGGACATATCAAGACATAGCGAGACTCCCAAGTAGCGGGACCGATCTCGTGTACAGGACTTATCAAGACATAGCGAGACTTTCAAGTAGCGGGATCGATCTCGTGTGCAGGACTTATCAAGACATAGCGAGACTCCCAAGTAGCAGGACCGATCTCGGCGACAACCAGTCGCGTGGACTTCCTTTGTTCGTGGCAAGCTTTTCACTAAACCGGCCGTAGCTCGTGCCTTAGACAGACCTGGTTCTCTAGGCAATGTTAACGCTCAAGTTATATACTTATACGACGAGCCTTGTTCTCAAGGGACTACGCGACTTGACAACCGCAGATAGAGCAGGACAGTGCTAGAAATGGCTTCGATAGCCCAACGCAACACTTGTCTTAACTTATTCGGGCAACGACTCGACGAGCAAGGGCTACGCCGAGCTACGTATCGAGGGAACGTGCTATGCACGGGGTCGACTTGAACAACCAAGTTCGTGCCTAGACTTAAGCCAACAACCGTGCAAGACGACTTAACTTGCGGGACGTGCGAAGGCTATGCCAAGGCTTGCACGACGGGACCGTGCATGCATTTTCAAGCATTCAAGCGGGTGACGCCTATGACTTTGGCTTATTCGAGTGTTGGGACAAAACGACGGGACCGTGCATGCTTTCTCAAGCATTCACGCAGGCGACGCCTATGACTTAGGCCAATTCGAGTGTCGGGACAACTTAGCAACTTAGGCCATTTTCCTTCTCCTAAGGCACGAGAACGAAGGATCATGTGTCATTTGAAAGCACGCTAAGCCGACTTTTATGAAGACCGTGGGACCATTTTCCATGTTCTAAGACATTCCGACGGGTCGGAATTATTTCCTTTGCTATGTGCGTTCGTAGCTTTTAGATTAGCCTACTTATGCAAGTTGAAAACATACGAGTTATTAAGTGAAGGCTAAGATGAGACAAGTTCACCGAAACTACCCCACTTGAGCGAGGAGTCGTCTCGACCGAGCGAGCCTTCAAGTAGCCGTTACAAGGCTAAGTCCGAACGCCATCGGCATTTCGATTCCTCCGATTGACTTTGCGGGACGGGGCACTACACCTCATCACCTACGACGATCACATCGCCTCCATGTATCGAGGCCGCCGTTGTAGTGTTCTCATCTTGCTTCCCCTTGTCGTCCTTCTTCTCTCTCTTTCAAGCGAAACAGTTCCGCTTGATGTGGCCCTTCTTGCCACAGTGGTAACACTCCAAGCCCTCGTAACGACCCTTGGACTTCCCCCTGTTCTTGTCTCTGCAACCACCTGGACCCCTGCTTTTGCCCCTTCCGCGGCTCTCTGAAACCAATGCCTCTGAGTGGTGGGATATGGATGAAGTGCCCTGAGAACGTCTCTGCATCTCTTCATTTAACACCCCGCTCTTGGCAAACTCCAGACTAACCACGTCCTCTGGAGCTGAAGCGATCATAGATACTCATACGGTCTCCCACGAGTCTGGCAATGTACACAGCAGCCATAGTCCCTGAACTTCGTCGTTGAACTTGACTCCCATCGAAGACAGCTGGTCAACCACGCCCTGAAAATCACTCAAGTGATCTGTAATAGACGCCACATCTTTGTACCGCAGACCCATCATCGTCCGGATTAGGAACAACTTGTTTACCTCGGTCTTCTTCGCGTACAAAGATTCAAGCTTATCCCATAACGTCTTCGCGTGCTTAATATTGGCAACGTGGTTGTACACGTTCTCGTCAACGAACTGCCTGATATATCCGTACACCTGTATATGCTCGAATTTCCAGTCCTCCTCGGATTTATCACTGGACTTTTCGGATGCAAATACGGGCAGATACAGCTTCTTGACAAACAGCAAATCTTTTATCTTGCTCCGCCAATAGTGATAGTTGGTGTCGTTCAGGTTCACCATGCGCACCGGCTTCGCGTCCATCTCTCCTCTCTAGTTTTTCTTGTCAACTCCTGACACCCTTCTGAATTCCAGAACCTGACTCTGATACCACTTTGTTGGGAAAGAAATGCGGAAACCTTTTCCCAAACTAGAGAGTACCTGCGAGAGAACCGAGCAATACAACGCACGAACCAAAACACCAAAACAAACCACGCAGACACAGAAAATTTTTGATGTGAAAAACCCTTGCGAAAAAAATCACGGGACGATCGGAGTCCAACCCTGAGAAGCCTTCACTAATGAAATAAAGGAATACACCCTCTACAAACTTCTCCCGATCCAAATCGGATCCCCACAACACTTAGAACAGGAATAAAGATTACAAGGCTACGAAGAACAAAGACGACGAGTAGATATTACCCGAACACGATCTTCCTTCGAAAACGGCCTTCAATCCTCTGGTGCTGCCGCCCAGGATGAAATTCGGCTTGGATCCTTGCAAAATCTTACCATAACCCCCAATGAAATTCGGCTTGGATCCTTGCAAGTTCTCCAATAACTCATGTAGAACTAGCCATCCCTATGACTTTTAACTCTTTCCAAACTCTTCAATATCTTCTCTCAAGTGACAAGGAGGTAGAGACATAAGCACCGTGGCTAGATGGGTTCAATTTCGGGAGAAGTATATTATTTTCCATCACACGTAAAAAAAAAAGGTATCGTTCCTTCCATTTAATGGTGGAAATTAAAAAGAAGAAGATATTTTTTACTTATGCACAAACAATAAAATAGGTACAAATTAATAATAACTCAAAGAGGTTAAAAACAGCGAACCGGTCAAATCCGAGTTGGCCCAGCCTAGGCCTAATCAACGATTCAGACTGGTCCGACCCACGTTCAGCAATGAGTCGAGTGGGGTTTTAACCACCCCCAAATTCGAATCCGACCCACAGGCTAATGGTTCCGGGTTGGATTTACCCCCAAGCCCAGTTGACTCATACCGGTCCGGTTGTGAACCAGGTTCAGGTTTAGGTCCAGGTCCAAGCCTAACTCGGTCCTAACCCACAAACAACCCATTGCCATATTTAAGGGTAATATGGTCTCTTTGGAGGGTTTTTTTTACCAAAATAATTCCGTTTTAAACCGTTTCTAAACATTAGCAAGGGATTTTTTTATTATTTTGCTAAAAAAATTACCGACATACTCCAAAAACAGTTATATTCTAAAGATATTTGTAGTCATTTGGCAACCCAAAAAATCCTATAAATAGGAATTAATTCATCCAAATTTACCACACCAAATTTTTTCTGTCTTCTAATACTTTCAATCAATTTTGTGTTCTATTTGGTGAATTAACTTATTCTTCATTACCATAAAAAATGAGCAACAATCACATAAACTGAGAAACCATAAGATCAAGAACCTTAACCTGCGTAAGCTCAATGAGTACAAGACAGTGGAGAAGGATGGCCTCATAATCGGAGTTCGTCCGAAATTTGGGAACACTTTAGTGGGTTTTACAGTGAAAATGTTGTAGGCTGAATTAGTCTATCGAATGAAACTCATGTTTAATGCATGTATTGTGGGAATCGAATCAAATGGGTACTAAACCGTTGCATGGGAAAACTATGTAGGGTATCTAGACAATTAATCTAGTAATATCTTAAAAAATGTTTAAACTTAGGTAGTTACATTTATCACATTGTTTGTTGATTTAACTTATATTTTGCTTTTGGACTTTTATCCTCTCTACAAACTTTTTGTGGTACCATAAAAAAAGTTTGAAGAGAGATTGAAATCCTGAATGCTAAACATTAAGTCATGTTAGCAGACAACTATTTAAAGAGAATAATATATATTTAAAATATCTCAATTAAGTAAAGTTTATTAAATAGCGATTTTTTTTAGATACTGGTCCCAAACGTTTTCTTTAGTTGTTTTGTTTAGATTGCGACTTTTTTTCAGATAGTGGTCCCAAAAGTATCAGCAAAACATATGTTTTTTGTTTAGTTTTTTATTAGATACTGGTCCCATAAGTATCAGCCAAATCGAGTTTTTTTAAATAGCTGGCTCAAACTTTAATGGGAAAAATAAAATAAAAGTTAAAAATAATAAATAACAAATAAATTAGTGAACTATTTGACCTATCCCTATCTAGCCGGTCAAACTCAGACCAGATTCTGGACTGACTGGATTTAGGATTTCGACTAAAAATCTGACATGGCCCGACCCGACCCGTTTCTCCTAACCGGACTGGATCGGTCCGGCTCACCTCTGGTCAAAATTAGTCAACTATGGGCTTGGGTTGGCCCGACACAGCCCACATTACACCTATATTTGACCTAAAATGGATCACTCCAGTGATCTCTACAAAAAATTTGGAAATAAAAAAAATTATATATTAAAAAAATACAGGTGATCCAAAAATAATGTGTTTCATATTTAGTATCCAAATCCAACCAAATTTATTGGGTTCTTCTTTCACCTTTCTTGGATTATGTTAACGTGTGACATAATATATTGATAAATATATATATTACATGAGTATTCTTACCAGCACATTTATCAATACATATTTACATTTATCGATACAAAATTTAAATGAGATATGCAATTTATCGATGTATTAACATGTGCCTACTTTCAGACCCAAAATTTTGTTGTTTAGAAATTTATTGAGCTTACTGGTTATCATGGAGTCATTGATAGATCTATCCCAATGTGCACCCTATAGTTTATTGAAAATTACAAAAACTTATTAGGGCCTCGTCCCTAGAACTTAGAAGCAGAATTAGGGGGCGTTTGGTACGCGGTATTTTTTTTTTATTCTCGGAAAAATTTAAGATGAGAATCTATTACCACGTTTGTTTGGCTTATAAAAAATTTATTTTCGAAAATTATAAATACCCGGGTAAATAGTTTACCCACAAAACATGGGAATTCTATCCTTTGAGAATAGGTGGATATTTTTTTTTTTTGTCCGGAAAAAAAAATTTGTCTAATTTTTTTCTTCTTTTTTGATCAATTTTGATTAGTTTTGAACATTTTTTTCTTTTTTTGTCGTTTTTATCGCTTTTTTATCGTTTTTATCGCTTTTTTGTCCATTTTTTTTTTATCTTTTTGTCACTTTTTGATTATTTTTTGTCGTTTTTATCGCTTTTTTGTCATTTTTTTTTCGTTTTTAAGCAATTTTTTGTCGTTTTTTACCCATTTCTTGTCTTTTTTTTGTTATTTTTTTATTATTTTTTGTCGTTTTCATCGCTTTTTTGTCATTTTTTGTCGTTTTTACCCATTTTTGTCGTTTTAAGCAATTTTTGTTGTTTTTACCCATTTTTTGTTTTTTTTGTCACTTTTTGATTATTTTGTCGTTTTTATCCAATTTTTGTTCTTTTTGTCGTTTTTTTTTTGTCAATTTTTGTCGTTTTAAGCGATTTTTTGTCGTTTTGTAGTTTTTTTTGTTGTTTTTACCAATTTTTAGTCGTTTTTTCGTTTTTTTCGCTTTTTGGTCATTTTTACTAATTTTATGTCGTTTTTTATCATTTTGTCGCTTTTACCGTTTTTTTGTCGTTTTTGTCGCTTTTTGGTTATTTTTGTTGTTTTAACCGATTTTTTGTCATTTTAACCGATTTTGTGTCCTTTTTTGTCGTTTTTTATCGATTATTTTTCGTTTTTGTCGCTTTTTGGTTATTTTTTGTCGTTTTAACCAATTTTTTGTTATTTTTAACCGATTTTTTGTCGTTTTTAACCGATTTTTTTTTTGTTTTTTGTCGTTTTTGCCGCATTTTGATTTTTTGTCGTTTTTACCGATTTTATGTCGTTTTTGTCTTGTTTTAGTTATTTTTGTCGTTTTTACCCTTTTTTTTGTTATTTTTGTCGTTTATACATTTTTTGTCGCTTTTTGGTCATTTTTGTCGTTTTAACCGATTTTTCGTCGTTTTTCATCGTTTTTGTCGTTTTTTGTTATTTTGTCGTTTTTATCGATTTTTTGTCGTTTTTACCATTTTTTCGTTTTTTACCGATTTTTTGTCCTTTTTACCGGTTTTTTTTATATTTGTTCATTTTTTTTCGTTATTATTATTTTTATTTTTTTTCGGGAATATTTATATTGTCACCAAATATAGGAATGTAATTTTCCCGGGAATTTAATTCCTTGGAATTTGATTCCCGGGAATATAGAATTCCCGGCTATATAGTATTCAGCATACCAAACGAGTGTTTTCATAGCATGTGACATTTGCCATGTGCTATGTGCACCCTATAGTTTATTATAAATATAGTAGTAATTAACTGTTTTAAATGTGGCATAAAACTTTGATACAGTAGGAGTATCAAAGTTTTTGATACCCCCTATATATGACATGTGAGCCCCTCCTGCTTTGTAAAACGTGTACACACACACACACACTTATATATATATATATATATATATATATATATATATATATATATATATATATATATATATATATATATATGGGTCGTTCTACAATACATCCGCTGGAAATAGATGTATCGATACATCCGAAATTTGGACCGTTGGATGTTGATCCAATGGTTCAGATTGAATAATAGTGTAGAAACATCATTTAATGCTGATTTAGACTTTTGACCTGTTGGTAACTTGCTTTAGCAGGTCATTCTTCACTTTAATTTTTTCAATGAACACCCTAAATTAACTCATATTTACTCTCTCTTTCGTCCATCCAAATTAATATTTCGTAATTTTTTTTGGTTACAGGCCGTCGTGGTGGTGGTGTTGGTGGTTGTGGTGGAAAGAGAAACGGAGATGAAGAAGGAAATAAGAATCGGTCCGGATCGCGTCGAACGTCGCCGAGCCCTCCTAGAACAACGAGGAGTACCAGCTGCGCCGAGAAGAATAGGTCCGGTTCGCGTCGGACGTCGTCGAAACCTCCTCGAACAAGAAGAAGTACCAGCGGCGCCGCTCTAATTTTACTGTCCATGCCATTGTCAGAAATCTTATTTTTCATCTAATAATTTAATATTTTGTTAATAAAGCTACATGTCATGGTGGTGGTGGTGAACTGAGGAAACCTGCTTCTGAGGTCGGGCGGATCATCTGCTCACATATTTAAAAAAAAATCTGTATTGATCGGACGAAATATTTTTTACTTTTCTAATGATAATATTTTCGAAGAGAATATTTTTTTTGGACGGTGAATGGCCATTCTATTTTCTTTTAACACGTAGAATGGCCATTCTCTTTGCTTTTAACACGGCGAATGGACGGAGAATGGCCATTCTCTTTGCTTTTAACACGGCGAATGGACGGAGAATGGCCGTTCTCTTTGCTTTTAACACGGCGAATGGCCATTCTCAAGGAGAATGGCCATTCTCCGTTCCTTTAACATGGAGAATGGCCATTCTCCGTTCTTTGAAAACGGAGAACGGACACTCTCTGTGCTTTTAACAAAGTATGGTACATTTAGGACTGGAAATGTTAAGTATCTCATATTTTTTTCACCAAATATTTACAGTATTTTTAATATCATTTACCATAGTACATTCATTTAATATTAAATTATTTTCAAGAAAATTCGAATATCATTTTATCAGGCTTCCACTGTATGGCTGAACAAAATTTCTTGCGAATGTTTGAATATAATTAACCTACTATCAAAGAGAATTTTTCTTACATTACATTATGCATTACACTGGCATCGACTTCATACTGATGGCATCGATGTACTGATGGCAATAACAAAGGATGAACAGGCAGGATTACAATTATGTTTCAGCAATAACAAGGGATGAACAGGCAGGATTACAATTTTGCTTCAGCAATAACAAGGGATGAACAGGCACTGGCATCGAATTCATACTGATGGCAACGATGTAATGATTTTTTACAGAAAGCAAAACACATTACAATCAAATAAAGTTTTAGTGATCCCAGGAATGCATCCGTAATGAGGCCACCTGTAAACCCTAGGAATGCACCCAGGACTCATGAAATCTGTGATGGGCATCTGCAAATCAAAGGAATACACCAAAATATCAATATCATCTATGAAGGCCAACTGCCAACCAAATAAACGCTTCAACCAAAAAATCATAATCAAATTAAGTATACTTCATTCCAAGTCCAATAAACTGCATAATTCACGTTACAGTAATCTGCCCAATCCACGTTAGTAATTCAACATAGAACCTGCATAATTCACAATACAATAATCCAAATAAATATCAGACCTACTCTAAATTCAAGACCATATTACATTTTCAAAACAAATTACGAACTATGCACTTAGTACAAGCGAAAAGTTTAGTCTTACAATATTTCAAACACAAAATTTAGTTTGACCGCCATGACCAACAAATATTCAGAACCATATTACAAGTCAAATATTACTTCCAAATTGAAATAAGAGACATTCAAAACTCAAAAGATGAATCTTCATAGCCATCTCCATCTTCTTCTTCTTGTTTCTTTTTTTTCCTACTTCTTCTTCTTTCTCAAAATATCCTTCACCTACACCTTGAGGGACGGATTAAGAAAAATTATAGTCAGTATGGACTCACTGTATATGTAGAAATGACATCCAGAAACATAAATAGAAGTATCAAAGTGATGGCTAGCATTAAAGTGTCAATGTGCACAGTGTGTATTTTTACATAAGAGTTTGGGCTAGCCCCATTTACCTTCTTCACGAGGGAAGGAAAATCTTATTCTTGGTCAGCAAATTCAACCTCTATCTGGTTAATCTTATCCAGAATCAATTTCTGGTTGTCGGATATAGTCTTCATCTCTTTGAAGACATTCTCAAAGTTTGCAGCAACAAAATTGTATAGATCATCAACCCTGTCCTTAGTGTTTTTTATTCCATAAGTTGATGATTTTCCAGATGTTGATGGTTTGCTTGCAGTTGCTGCCCGTTTTCCAAACATTCGAATGAAGGTTAGTTTTCTCATGGGGCCTTTGTTTTTAATATAAACATCCCCTGCTAAGCTTGGGACAGAATGTTTATTAGCCATCGAGCATACAAATACTCCGAAAGGGAGAGCTGTCCTTGCAGTTGGTTTTTCCACGAGATGCATCATTCTACTGAACATGTAGGAACCTATATCCATCCTTTTTTTCTTCCCCATATAATAAAGAAATTTTACTCTCTCGGGATGGATGAAAAACTCATGTCCAGTAGGGTTGAGTGTTTGAGATACGTAGACATGCAACAATTTATACAAAGTTTTTAATTGATCTTTGTATACATTTTGAGGGGTCCTGGCACCCATTGAAACTGTCACGCCCCAGTACCGAAATACGGAGACGGACTAGGCCAGCTACTCCATATGAGGTACGTAACGTCATACGGCGATCATGGCTGTCGAGAGACTAGGGGGTACATGCTACAATCAAGTCTCCTATGGTCCCACAGAGTTCTATGTCTCAATCAATCAAGTCACATCAGCAATTAAATGAACATTAAAGATAAAGCAGTAAGGCGTCCCCGACGCTTCATCAAAATGATCATGAGAGACTAGCTTTATAATTTAGCTATCTCAGAGAGTCAGGAGTACAAAATTATACACGGCTGCAGTCTGTTTATTTACAATTCTGTACTGACACAAAATATCAAGTAATCCGGCTAACAGGTGCCGACGGCTAAACGCCGCACAAAGTATAAGCAGGAGTGGTGGAGAAGAAACCCACTCGAGTCCCCGAACCGCCATGCTCCTAGTATGCACCATGGATGTCAGGGAGGAAGATCGTGTCCTCCGGCTCTGCTACGAGATCTGGCCAAACAAAACCAGCGGGGTCAGCCCCGAATAGCAAGTACCGCCAAAGGGGCACAAGAGTTCAGATTAAAAACCCAGTTAATAGAATGATTGATAATAGTAATACTTATGCTACTATTATAGGGTAGCGCAACATCCTCGAACCCATATGGCACCCTTACAACCAAACAAGGACAAAAGGTGCCGCATGGAGTCGGGACGTGTCGTACTCTATAACTTTCACATAAGTTTAAAGGTAGAAACAATAAAATCTCCTGATCGTGACTTCGGTCGATAGCCTATCGTAGCACAATAACCAACCCAGCAATCAAACAAGAACATGGGTTGGATCATGTACCATGATAGACCATGTTCCTCAGTTATTCCCAAAAGTAACTGTCACGCCCCAGAACCAGAATACTGGAGAGCGGAGGCAGACATAGCCAGCTACGTATATTGAAATAGAATACATCTCAACTATACGGTCACGGCTGTCTAGATATGAGGGTTTACTACAAGCCAACAGTCTCTTAAGGTCAAGTCTATTGTCTCAATCTCAAGCAAGTAATATAATTACAAGATGTTTGACCACCAAATATACAATAAAAGGCGTCCCAAATATTACATATCAGCTGATCATGAAGCTAGTCGTACAAAATACGAGGACTAGCAAGAGTTAAGTCATACATGATCAACCCTAGGATTTGTTAATCATGTTTACAGCCGGTAGGCAGACAGTAAGTAAAGTGCATCGAGCTAACAGGTGCTCGTCGGCTAAACGCCTCAAAAGAATAGTTTTACAATAGAGTGAGCGAAACAAAATAGAAAACCCACTCGTAGCCCGGGTTCCTTCTAGTCGCTACCATCGGGCTGGAAGCTTGGTAGATCCTCGAGAGCTGCTCCGAAATCTGGCCACACAAAACCAGCTGGGTCAACCCCAGAAAGAGCAAGTGCCACAAGGGGGCCACGAAATAAGAACAAAAGCCAGCAATCAGCACAGAAAATCTAATATTAAAACTAGAATTTACGAAAACATGCCAGGATGATATACGACGAGATAACCATGGGACTATTCCGATAGCCAGGTTACAACCCGTAAACCAAACAAGGACCGGGGTTGTAACCCTTCATCTGAACCGAACATGGTTTCCCACCATTTATCGGCAAGATAATAATGTAAGAAATCAAGACATGAAGCAAGCTTGTACTGGATCAAGACATGGCTAAACTGGTTATACCTCATTCAATCAATCACGGCCAAGCAGATACTACGGCTTACTACTTTAACTAACTAGGGTTATCACAAACCTAATTACTAACAAGATGCAGTGAGATTGTTCCACAGCCACAAGCCCTGCAGACCATCCAGGTTACCCAGGTCGAAAATTAGGGGTTGAATTCAGGTGGGTACATCGCCCGGGAGACAAATGTACCCTTAGGTGACTTAGAGGGTGCAACACGCGACGGTGTGCTGGAAATGTGCCCTACTCGACGGCAGGCTACAGATCCCAAGAGCGCCCAGGTAACGGGATTGCCTGTAGCTGTGTCATCTCTTCATGACTACTGAGTTATTCTAGTTATTAACCTTAATCCATTTTAGTAGGTACTCCTGACCGTGGTACTCAGGAGTCCCCTCCTAGACATGATGCAAGACAGGACAAGTGGATTTGACAATCAAGCAAGAAAGAACTACCCACGGTGTCAAGGCAGGTCAAGTTAAGTTATCAAGATAAATCATGTCAGGGTACTTGTCAGGAGTGCGCCACGACGGGCCACTATCATGTCAGGTTGGTCATGTCAGGAGTGCACCACTATGGGTCACTGTCGTGTTATGCTAGTTCCTTGTCATACCATGCCATGTACAATAGTCATTCCAAACATATTAAGTAAAATCAAGTTCATGACAAAAGGCGTAAGGATATAAAATGGGCATAAAATATCTAATAAAATATCAATATACAGGGCTAAAAGAAATAAGACCAAAACTCCAAGAGCCAATGGGTTAAGCAAGGGGTCAGGGGAGCAGCGTAGGTGAAAAGTCACGCACGCCAGACAGAGCAGCGTAGGTGAAAAGTCACGCACGCTGAGAGAGCAGCGTAGGTGAAAAGTCACGCACGCTGAGAGAGCAGCGTAGGTGAAAAGTCACGCACGCTACAGGGAGCAGCGTAGGTGAAAAGTCACGCACGCTCAAGGGGAGCAGCGTTCGTGAAAAGTCACGCACGCTGAGAGAGCAGCGTAGGTGAAAAGTCATGCACGCTACAGGGAGCAGCGTAGGTGAAAAGTCACGCACGCTCAAGGGGAGCAGCGTAGGTGAAAAGTCACGCACGCTCAAGGGGAGCAGCGTTCGTGAAAAGTCACGCACGCTGAGAGAGCAGCGTAGGTGAAAAGTCACGCACGCTGAGAGAGCAGTGTAGGTGAAAAGTCACGCACGCTCAAGGGGAGCAGCGTTCGTGAAAAGTCACGCACGCTGAGAGAGCAGCGTAGGTGAAAAGTCACGCACGCTCAAGGGACACGCTTCCAACAGGAAGCGTACCTAAGTCTGCGTACGCAGCGCTAAAGAGCGCGCGTAGCTCAGGGTGCGTAAGCTAAACAGCTCTGCACACTGCTCACTGTCTTCTCCAAACAGCAAGAACACCATGGATGAACCCAAGGCTTCAAATCATCATAACTTGGCCATCCGAACTCCAAATCCAGATTTCCAAAGTTCCAATTTGGGTAGAATTGAATGCTCTTCCACATGGAAACATCAAAAACCCATAAAATCCAACTTAAGTAGCTCAAACCATGCAAAATCCAAAAATAGAAATAACTTAGATCTATAACAAGGGAGGCTCCAAATCACAAAAACCCAAGTTCTAATGTTGATCACCATGTCTTAATCTAGCAAATGTCGATCTATAACTTGGCCTGCATGATTATCCTCCTAAAAGTCGTACTCAAGTACGAGTACCCCAAGAGAGGGTCCATGTCAATCAGTATGTCAACATGTTCTACCCTCCTTAGTGTAATGCATCATTGCAAATATGCCACGTGGAGTTACGAGTCATTTGTCGAGCATGAACAAGAACTGGGACATTCAGGTACAAGTATCAGGTAGGAACACTTTGTTCACCGGGGTCACATTAGTGCTCATATCATGCTCATATCATGCAAATAATATATACATATAAAAATATAAGGTATATGGGAGTCCAGGTCAGGCTATGCTCAGGTCAAGCTACGCTCAGGTCAGGCTATGCTCAGGCCAGGCTACGCTCAGGTCAAGCTACGCTCAGGCCAGGCTACGCTCAGGTCAAGCTACGCTCAGGTCAAGCTACGCTCAGGCCAGGCTACGCTCAGGTCAAGCTACGCTCAGGTCAAGCTACGCTCAGGTCAAGCTACGCTCAGGTCAGCGTATGTACTCCATACGACTCCTCCTCAAGGCAGCGTATGAGGTCCATACGACTCCTCTTCAAGGCAGCGTATGAGGTTCATACGACTCATCTTCAAGGCAGCGTATGAGGTCCATACGACTCCTCTTCAAGGCAGCGTATGAGGTTCATACGACTCCTCTTCAAGGCAGCGTATGAGGTTCATACGACTCCTCTTCAAGGCAGCGTATGAGGTTCATACGACTCCTCTTCAAGGCAGCGTATGAGGTCCATACGACTCCTCTTCAAGGCAGCGTATGAGGTCCATACGACTCCTCTTCAAGGCAGCGTATGAGGTTCATACGACTCCTCATCAAGGCAGCGTATGCAAGACATACGCTTCCAAAGGCAGCGTATGGGGCAGACTACGCTGCGCTAAAGAGCGCGCGTAGCTCAGTGGCGTAAGCTAGAAAGCTCGCGCACACTGCTCACTGTCTTCTCCAAATCAGCAAGAACTCTATGGTTTGAACCCAAAGCTTCAAAAGTCCATAACTTGGTCAAAATAAGTCCAAATCCAACTTTTCAAAGGTCAAAATTGGGTAGAATAAAATTCTCTACAACATAGAACACTCAAAACTTGAAAATAATAAAGTTTGCTAGATCGAAACCAAGAAGATCCGAAAATGGTTAAAACTTAGATCTACAAAAATTAAAGCTTCAAAATGGAAAATTTCAAGTTCTAAACTAGTATAGGATGAGGAGAAGAACATATTTTGACAAATAATTTTGTAAGAAAACATGAACAAAATTTATGGATCCATCTCTTGAGTAAGTTGGCACTTGCCTTGGTTGGTGGAGGAAATAAATGAAAGGAAATAAATGAGAGGAGAGAGAATGAGATGAGTTATTATATAGAATCTTGAACCCATGGGTTCATGATGAACCATTGATGAACCAAGAACAGGTTACCCAAATGAGCCAAAACTGTAGGCCCAAATGCAGAAAATAAATTACGAAATAATATTTTGTCGAATATTTTTGAGAAATGCATGAAAAAATACAACATAATAAATATCATATAAATACAAGGTAAATACAATTTATCGGCGTACGTATTAAAATATGTATTCCAGGATCGAGGAGTGACAGAAACACCTGTAATCTCATGAATTGCATCCGTTATGGAAACATTATCAATATCTTTCATATCAAACTCAGGAACTGGATCAAATCCATAAAATTCGTTGATGACAGCAGCATTTACCCTAATCAGTTTCTCTCTCAGAAACACCAGTGGTTGATCCTCTTCTTTTTCTTCAATTTCAGCCGGAAGATTTGAGTAAAATTCTCTTACTATTGTTTGGAAGATTTTCTCAAGACAGGATTTGTTCAGTTTCTCCAATTGATAGAATTTCAATATATCCAGGAAAGTTTCGTCTTCGACATCATCCATCTTAATTAATCTTTCAGGCATAACAGCCTTTTTCTTGAAATATTTAATGTAAATTTTCTTAGTTTTAGAGTCTTTAAATTTTTTTACCTCCTCTCCAGCCTGGAACTTATTTGATGATTGCTCTTCCTCTTTATTTTCCTCTTCTGATGAGGATTCAAAATCCACAGAGTATGCTGATGACTCTGTATCCGTTGCCACCTTAGCCTTCGCTTGAGTACGCCTTCGATCTTCATAAGTTGAGTCTTCCGACGACTCTGTATCGAAGATAGATTTTTCGGTCTTTGTCGAGCAATGAGTGTTTTTAGCCTTTTTTGCACGTGGCTTGGCTGCCGCCTCCGCTTTCATCGTCGCTGCCGCCGCCGCTGCTTCCGCCGCTGCCCTTTCGGCCTCTGCCCTAGTGACCATAATCTTGGTTTTCGTCGCCCTTGTAAGTTCTGCCCTTCGGGCCTGTATCGTATCCCGTTGTGGATTCTTCTCCTTCGGCGACGGTCGTTGTTTCTTCGGCGGCATTTTGATTAGAAGAGGGTTTGGAAGAGGGTTTGGGAGAAGGAAGAGGGTTTGAGAGAAGAAGAGGAAAAATTCGACCGTCTTATATGACCTTGGGAAGTGGAAAAAATTAGAATAGTTTTGAGTCTTAAATTAAATTTATTACTATCATTACTAGTATAAGACGGTCGAATTTATTACTATTAAATTTAAAAAACTACTTTCCAAAATTAAATTTATTACTAGTATATATCCATGTGAAATCACTACATAAACCTTTGGGATTTTGAGACCCTAATTTTAAAAACTACTTTCCAAAATTAAATTTATTACTATTATTACTAGTATATATCCACGTGTTCCATATAAATTATTGAAAAATTTGGCAGAAAAAACGTGGTGGAAACATGTTTATTTAAAAAAATTTGACAACATATTTAAGAATGTGAAGTTTAATCTCAATATTTCCATTTTTCAAATATTTGATTAAATTTTTGAAAATAAGAAGACTATGTACTTGAAAAGAGTAAAATTGAAACACTCACACTGTGTTTGGGAACATTTGTGGGGAGGGAGAGAAAAATTTGAGGGGAAAGAAAATGGAGAAGAGGAAAATGAAAGTAAAGTTAATTTTTTCCTTCCTTTGTTTGGATGGACAAAAAGTAGGGGAAGGAAAAGTTTAAAAATAATTTTTTATTGTTTATGGATATAGGTATAATTACTATTTTCTCCTTGGTATTCTCAAATGATGATTTAATATTAACTTTTTGAGGGGTGGTGGGGTAAATTCACTCAAATTCCTCTCATCTCTCTCCATTTTCCTCCCACATTTGGGAGAAAATTTTTTTGGTGGGACCCACCTACTTTTTTCTCTCAAATTTTTCTCCCACATGTTCTCTCCCCCTTTCCAAACACCATCATTTAAAATTTTCCTCTCACTTTTCCCTCAACTTTTTCCTTCCTCCCCTTTTCCACCCTTCCCAAACAGTACCTCAAAGTTGTCCTCTATTTTACTTTGTAATCATATTTAACATAGATTTGACGGCAAGATTGACGCTGGCAACATAATCAATTCTATGACGTAACAAGTCATTGATGGGGATATCGTCGCTGATATATGGATTTGACGTAACAAGATTTGTTAATTATAAAGAGCAATGCTATAGTTAGCAAATGGGTGTAAGTTGTAAGAAGGTTGTAAAAGTTTGATTGTAGCCGAAACCAAATTGAGTTAACAAAATATTATATTTCATTAAATCCCAGCTTGTAGCCGACTCTTCTTATTCCTTATTGGAAGTTGGGGATATAATGCTACAGTTACAACCAAATGCTTACAACACTCTTACAACCTTCACCCATTGCTGACATGTGGGCCATGGCCCACATGTCAGCAATGGGTGAAGGTTGTAAGAGTGTTTTAAGCATTTGGTAGTAGACTTAGCATATTGATGTCTTATTCCAGGCTTAGTTGGTTGTGCTGTTTGGCTTTTACATGGAAGGCCTAGGTTCGAGTCTGGTGTTTGGGTTCTGTAGAATTTTTCTATTGTTAACATTTTTTGGGTGCTATTATATGCTTTTAACTTAGTATGGAACAATTTTTGGGACTGTTAATGGCCATTCTCCGTTCCTCTAACACGGAGAATGGTACATTTAGGACGGAGAATTGTACATTTAGGACGGCAAATAGTACATTTATGACAGAGAATGGTAAATGTAGGACGGAGAATGATACATGTAGGACGGAGAATGGTCCATATAGGACGGAGAATGGTACATTCAGGACGGAGGTAGGACGGAGAATGATACATGTAGGACAGAGAATGGTACATATAAGACGGAGAATGGTACATTTATGACTGTTCTGTAGGGTTGTGAATTTTAAATAGTTTGGCTGTTTAGTTTTGTTTTAAATCTATATAAATTGGTTTTGAAGGCTCGTGAAAATGAATTAGTTTGGCTGTTTGGCTGTTAATGGCCATTCTTCGTTCCTCTAACACGGAGAATGGTACATTTAGGACGGAGAATTGTATATTTAGGACAGCGAATGGTACATTTAGGACGGAAAATGGTAAATGTAGGACGGAGAATGATACATGTAGGACGGAGAATGGTCCATATAGGACGGAGAATGGTACATTTAGGACAGAGGTAGGACGGAGAATGATACATGTAGGATGGAGAATGGTACATATAAGACGGAGAATGGTACATTTAGGACTGTTCTGTAGGGTTGTGAATTTTAAATAGTTTGGCTGTTTAGTTTTGTTTTGAATCTATATAAATTGGTTTTGAAGGCTCGTGAAGATGAATTAGTTTGGCTGTTTGGCTGTGTAAATAGATTTTAAAGGGTGGTGAAAAAGAAACAAATGTTTTCGTATCGATCACCATTAATTATGGTGAATGGCACTGATACCACTAATATGAGTGGAATTTGCACCGCCAGAATTCATTTTGAATAAAGTAAAATCTGTGTTGGGAAATGGCAAAATCTCTTGGATATGATTACACTGAGATGTTGTATTAATGGTAAAATCTGTGTTGAAAAATGTCAAAATCTCAGAAGTGAGCCGTCTTAGGCGTCATTATATCACAGTCCATTTTATTTATAAAAAAAATTAATCATGTAAAAATTTAGTATTGACAAAAGTAAAATTTTGTCAAAATAGATAATCGAACTCATAAAAAATATCTTGTATGTAGACTAGTGAAAAATATAAAGAAATGCATGCATCATGCATGCTAATGTTTTCACCATTCATCCCAGGAATGATAGATGATATCTAAATCATTATACATCTCGTATACAGGTTCCCCTGGTACTGGGATTACATTATCAAAGGGTTTTTTAAACGTCTGTATTGAATAACAAAATTTCTAGAGTTCGTCGTCGAAGATCACCTTGAAGCACCCACGCATGTCGAGCACGCGAAGACCCTTGCAGTTACATATGATAGATCACAGCGTGTCTCCATTGAACATGCCGAATCCCATATGTAGGTGCTCGAGACGCGGCATCGAATCAGCCACTGCCTTTTCCTCTGCCTCATTTTTCGTGTCCAGCATGAACATGTTCCTGAGCATGAAATCTGGAGGGGGCATGTTCCTACCCAGCTTGACCAGACGGCGACAATACTTTCCGGCAGAAAATATTCCAGTCGACGTGATATAGAGGCAGTAGCTAATGTCGAGTTCTTCCAGCACAGGGAGAAACCCCAAGTGTCTCACGAAAGTTTCATCACTCACGTCGCACTTCGGAATGCGCAGCACCCTTAGAAATTTCCCACTGTATTATAAAAATAGGAAAACATCAATATAAATTAACAAAAGTATACGTAAAATTTTGTAATAGAAAAAATAAAGTATTAGAATAAGACCAAATAAAATTTTGTACTGGCCTTAAACATGTAAAAGAGAAGGCTGCTTCGTCGAGCTTGTACGCGGAGAAGGACCCTAGATATCCCTCACTGCGAGCCACGAGCTTCATTACGGTCAAACTAATCTCAGCGGTTTGCTGGGTCCTCCGGCACCACTGTACCAAGTCGACGTTAGACCAATAGTCTAAGGGACCGTTGAGCGCCTTCCACCACGAACGACAAACTGGGGCCACGTTGTACATTACCTCGTCCGCCGGCATTCCCGACAGTACCAGTATCATCGAGAGAATCTCGGTAGGGATGACGGCCCATCCGCTGCAGTTGATCTTGCTCTTCTCCATTGCGACTGTTCTTCTTCTTCTTTCCTTTGTTTCTCTCTAGTCGGATGGGTTCTCTTCTTTGGAAAAGGCTATTTAACCCCTCGTTTAGGGGGGTGTAACCCGCTCGTGGAGGGGTGTGACCGAACAAGGCACGAATCTATTGGGAAATAACGGTAATGCCACTGTATTAATATTAGCAATTAGTCGTTTGGGCTCCCAACATATTTGGGTGATGCCATCTACCATTATGTGGCATCTGACATGGCAGATGACATAACAGCTGACATGGCAAATTTTAACACCAAAAATTAATTACCCAAATTTTTTAATGTTAATGTTTATGTCAATATTAATATTAATGTTAATGTTAATGTTAATGTTAATGCTAATGCTAATGTTAATGTTAATGTTAATATTAATATTAATGTTAATATTAATTAATGTTAATTTAATATTAAATTATTTATTTACTATTAATGTTAATTTTAATATTAATTTTATTGTTAAATTTTGCCATGTCAGCTGTCATGTTAGCAACCATGTCATATGCCACATAATGGAAGATGGTATCACCCAAAAATTTTGGGAGCAAATAGCATTTTCGTAATATTAGTTTTAATTATATTGTAAATTTTAAATTAACAGAAAAGCCAATGTAGATTTAATATTAATGCTACTGTAAAATTTTTCCAATCATACCTCGATACTTACGTTTGTCGACCGAGTTACCGTCTTCATCATTATCAAGTTTTCACCCGAATCATCGTCCTCGCTGGGGCGTGATGCCGCATTTAATTTGGAGTTGCGCTCGTGCAAGGCAAGATAACAGATTCACAATAGTATTTATAGCTCAAATTGATAACATAAGCAGCAGAAGGAAAACGTAGTATACAACAAGAATCTCTTTTATTGATAATGAACTGAAGGTTACAATGGCTCTGAATAGCCCAACTTAACATGCCAATTGGCTACAACGCTCATGATCTCTCTAGCTCACAAAGGAGTACATTGTTCCATACATTATGCTTCTTTATAGCCAACAAGTAGTCTTCGGCTGAACATGTCCATGTCGCAAGTCCGAACGTCAATGCGGTAGCTCCTCTTGAACGCTAAGGACTCCATGCCTCGGCACGTCCAAGCCGAGCCCCGCCTCGAGCCGAACATATCCTGAACTTGTACACTACCGTGTCCCTGCGGCATATACAGTTAGACATAATCTTAACATAAACATAGTGATCGTGCTCATCTATGTCCCATTTCGCCTAGCCTGCAAGGTTAAAACTTTACATAAGAAATCATATCATTTCACTCAACCAACCAACCGTAAACTTAAACATATGCATAAGGGTGGCAGGCCCTGCGCCTGCACCCAGCGCTAATCTCAGCCCACCGGCCCTATCTATATGAAGGTCACGGTGTTTCGCACCGTAATGCATCTTTGGCATCCTTATGTGTAAGACTATGATCGCTTCGATACGGGATGCTAGCCCAATATCCGAAGGATCCCAAACTTACTGATATCATAGCTTATCACAACACTGGACGGTCGCAACCCGTCCTAATAATGTGCACCATAAATACCATACATAATTCCCTCCTTTGAACTACTCGGTTGAATTAAGATGATGTGCACCATAAATACCATACATAAATACCAACACTGGACGGTCGCAACAATATAATAGCTTATTGAGTATATTATATTGACATTGCTTGTCCTCCATTCGGAGTTGACCGTTCTCGACAGGTTTTGATATTATAACTGTTGTCAGATAGTAGAACTAGACAGCGTTCTACGTCGTTTCTGCGGTGTAGGCTGGGATGCTGTCACGCACTCATGTCCTTACTCCGGGTGCGGGTCGTGATAGGGTGCGCGAGAAAGGAACAATGTCGCTACCGATTCGGTTGGGACCGATAGGTCGGAATCGGCCGGGTCGATCGAACGGGAACGGTTGAATTAAGATCCATTCCACGTTATGGAATGGCTTCTCTGGAACTAAGTCCCATATTCAGCGGGTTGCAGGTGATCGCGTAGGCGACGTCAGCACAGCCAACCAGTCGCTCGCTTGAAGCAAGTCTAAGGCGAGTGGCTGACCTCCTTCGCCTCGTCCCTCTTCGACGTCACTGGCATCACAAGCCATCCTGGACGTATAGCTTTGTTAATCGGGGTCCTTTCAACGCAAGTAGCTAGCTCCGATGCAAGTCCCCGCTTAACCTGTGTTGAAACCTTATGCACGACTATACCCTGTTTCCTCCTAGGTCGAAACGGTCCCGTGGCCCCGGGTTGCTGATCGAGGAAAATACCGTCTTGTCGACAAGTTGTCCATAACCGTGCGAAGACATATTTTCCTTTTAGTTATTAAGACATAGCCTACATTATCTTTGAAAACTCAATCACTTTCCCGTGTTTGTGCCCTTGCATTTATCCTTTCATTCGCAACAACATTATCGATTTACCTAGGAAGGGGGTCGAGAAGAGGAGGGTCAGCCACTCACCTTGAGTTTACTTCAGGCGAGAGAATGGATCTTAATTCAACCGTTTCCGTTCGATCGAGTCAATCGATCCCGACCTATCGGTCCTGACCGAATCGATAGCGACAGTGTTCCTTTCTCGCGCACCCCGTGGACGGAGTACGGGGCACGATGTAGGGACGGGGCACTACAGCTATAGACTAAGATGTCGTCTATGAACACTATCACGAACTTATCCAAATAGTGCATGAAGATACGATTCATGGGGTCCATGAATACGGCTGGCACACTGGTCGCTCCAAATGGCATAACAAGGAAATTCCAATGTCCATACCTCGATCTGAATGATGTCTTCTGGATGACTTTCTCTCTGACTCTGATCTGATGGTACCCTCATGACCGCAAGTCAATATTCGAGAATACAGCCGCTCCCTTGAGCTGATCAAATAAGTCATCAATGTACGATAATCAACACATAATCTTGACGTACCATCCTTCTTCTTCACAAGAAGCATCGGTGCTCCCAAGGTGATCCACTAGCACGAATGAATCCTTTGGTTCTGAGTTCTTCAATCATCTTGTACAAGATTTTCAACTTTGAAGGTGCCATCCTGTAGACTCTCTCCGATCCTGGTGTCGTCCCTGGAATCAAGTCGATGGTGAAAACTCTGCCTCACCGGAAAATGAAAACTCTGCCTCACCGGGAATACCAAAAATAATCCTGCCAATATGGCAGTCTATTCTTGTGTATTGCTCCTTCAACCAATCCATTCCTAGGCCAAGGGACCGATTTGGCCCGCAGCAAAAGGGTCGTCGTCTAACCCAGCTATAGTCCGTGATGGCTTGACATTGCCAGTGGCCTTCACACCCTTTCACTGCTTAACAAATGCACGTGACACGGGACGGTGCTTGCTATACTTCGATAGCCCAACAAAACTCTTTTCTAATGTGTTCGTGCAACGACTTGACAAGCAAGGGCTACGTCAAGCCTTGCATCGAGGGAACGTGCTGTGCACGCGTTCGACTTGAACAATCAAGTTCTTTGGGTGCATAGACTTAAGCAAGAAGCAGTGAAATACGACTTAAACTACGGGACAAGCGAATGTTAATATTAATTGTAGTTCCAATTACATTTTAAATAAAAAAGAATACAATTTTAACTTTAACTAGTTTTAAGTAAATGTTAAATCAAAAATATTTTAAATTTTAGTATTAATATTAGTTTCAATAATATTGTAAATTTTAAATTAACAGGAATACCACGGTATTAGAAACCTAGCTAGCTGATGTCACGTTGCTCGGGGCTCGGTTAGTGTTCGTCTAAACTCGTACGTGCGAACTAGTTATTAGTAATGATAACCAAAAATTGAATTTTAAGTTTAAAATCTAGTCGAGCTCGATCCTTCCTCTTTATGCCATCTCCCACACTCTCTCTTTCTCTCTCTCTCTCTCTCTCTCTCTCTCTCTCTCTCTCGGGTTCTCTCTCACAGGTTGTGTTCCTTACACAACAGATCCCGTAGCATTAAATGCTCTGCATGCGTTATCCTACACAATTTAATAATAAACACTGATACCATATCATTAGAAGAGTAAAAGTTGTCTTAGAAGTCGTAAAAAATTACTTTGTATTGTCTTCTCAATACTTTTTTGCATTGGAGATGACTTTTTAAACTTATTGTCATTTGTGAATATAGCCGCCTATGCAAGTTATTGTCTTCTGCCTCATGCCACATAGGATACACAACACATAACAAGACAATAGGGTTTCGTAGCATTAAATGCTGCTGCATGCGTTATCCTATAGAAGAGGACCACGTGGAGATTGCTGTTGCATGCTTCCTCATGCGTTATTAGCTACACAATTTAATAATACATGTACCCAGAAGACGAGAAAGTTGTTTTGTTGGAAGTTGTTTCCTTAAAATTATGCTTGCTCATAGAATCACTCAAGATTTTTCATGAGCCATCAAAAGAGGGCCACGTGGCGGAGTTACAAGGAAGACGAAAAGGTTGTGTTGTTGCCTTGCTGGAAGTTGTTTCTTCCTGAATAATGCTTTTTGTACCTCCAAATTGCACTTTCAAACCGTCCATCCTTACGTGACAGTTGACGTGATATGTTGATCTGGCAGCTGATGTGGCAAATTTTTTTTTAAAATAAAACTAAAAATAAAAATTAACATTAAAGTTAATATTAACATTAACATTAACATTAACATTAATATTAATATTATCGTTAACATTAACAATAATATTAATATTAATATTAACATTAACCATAACATTAATATTAACATAAATTAATATTAACATTAAATTAACATTGATATTAACGTTAAATTATTATGGAAAAAATTGGCTAGTTAACTTTTTGGATTAAAATTTGCCATGTCATCAGTCATGTCAGATGACACACACTATTATTTAACATGCCACATCAGATGGGAGGGCTATATATTAGAGGGACAATTTGGAGGTACGAATATAGCATTACTCTTTCTTCTTGTATTGTTTCTTGTCCTTCGTTTCTTCTGCTGGTTTCTAACACACTCTATTTTCTTCAATGTCGACGTCACATGGAGAAAGTGATCATCGTGTGGAAGATTTAGTCGATGAAGAAAGCTTCCTTTCAAGAGGACTGTCAGATGATTTGGATGATGAGCAAAGTTTGGAAGATGTTAACTTAGGAGACAGTAAAGAACAAGATGAAGAAAACAATGGAAGAATGTATCATAACGACGACGACAACATCAATGCAAACAACGAAATGTTATTTCGCATCACCCTTTCTAATGGATTTAAGAAATGCATTATATTTTTACATCTATTTCTCATGTTTATTTTGTTTTATTCTGTTCTTAGGGACGACGGTGAATCTCCATTGGATTTCGATGCAGTGACGATGAAAAAAATATTGCAGTCTGCCAACATTAACAAAGATCTAAAACATCTCTTAGAAGAAGATATTGTCAGTCTGCAGTTCAACTCTATTGAAGAAGCAGAGACATTCTACCGGATATATTCAAAAGCATATGGTTTCAGTATTAGAAAGAACGAGGTAAAGAAAAACAAATCTGGGATGGTGATGATCCGTAGTTGGTGTTGTTCGAATGCAGGATTCAGACACAAGAAATACAAGGAAGCTCCAAACAGGGTTCGTGAGCCAAGAAGTGAAAGCAGAAGTGGTTGTAAAGCAATTTTTTGTATTGGGTACACCCATAAAACAAAGATGTGGTCCGTCAAAAAATTTCATGTACATCACAACCATAACCTGGCGAATGATTATGAAACATTTTTTTTGAGATCCCATCGTACGATATCACCCGCAGAGTTGGAAGAAATTAAGCTTATGAAGCAATCAGGTATGGGGACTGGACAGATATGGAATTTAATTGTCCAGAAGAAAGGTGGCTGGGATAAGGTTGGATGGACGAGAAAAGATTTATACAACGCTCTAGCTTAAGATAGTAGAGCACTAGACGATGTTCATGCTACGACAACACTTACATTTCTTCAATCTAAGGAGGGCAGTGACCCAGATTTCTTCTACGCGTACAAGGTAGACGAAGATTCCAGATTGACCCATCTCTTTTGGGCTGACGGTGCATGTCGATTCGATTACGAATTATTTGGAGATTCACTAGCATTCGATTCTACATATAAAACAAATAGAAGTCAAATACCGTTGGTGGTTCTAGTGGGTACAAACAATCATGCGATGACTTGTGCGTTTGGGTTTGCAATAATCCATAATGATACTGCAGAGACATATTCTTGGGTTCTAGAAAAATTCCTAGAGTGTATGAATGGCAAATTACCAGTGACAGTTCTCACGGATGGTTGCAGATCCATGAATAAAGCAATTGAGGATTTAATGCCCAGCGTAGTTCATCAAACGTGCTCATGGCATATCCTAAACAATGCAGCCAAACATGTACATCGAGAGGGTTTTTACAATAAACTGAGTCTTCTGATTAAAAGGTACATCGCACACTTGCTACTTTACTTTGAAGTATGTTGTTGTTACAATATCACAACTTTAGTTACTGTCCATGTTTTCTAAACAGGTACTACTCAGTCGAAGAATTTGAAAACAGTTGGCAGCAGATGCTAACAGATTATAATGTAGAGAACAATGAGTGGACCACTGCATTGTACAGAACGAGGGAGCGATGGGCGGACACATTCCTACGTGGAAATTATTTTGGCGGTTCTACTGCAACAAATAGATGTGAATCTATGAACGCATTTCTGAAAAAGTTTTGAATGAGAAGCTGCCACTATGGAAGGCCCTTCAAAATTGTGACTGCGGTTTGGCGGCCTTACGTTACGGCCAGATGGGTAAGCATGTCAATGATAAACTCTCAACACCAGTTGTGAATCAAACTAGCATGGCCGTAATAGAAGGTAAATTTGCCGCAATTTACACTAAAACGGTGTTTGTAGATGTAAGGAAGGAAATCACCCGTTCTGATGCATATATTGTTCTCCATCATCACATCATAAGAGAGTCAGAAGTTTGCACTGTCCAAAAGTATATGTCGCCAAACAGTGTCAACCGGAAGGTTACATTTGATCCGGCCGACAACATCATAAATTGTGAATGCTTGTGGATAGAGGCCAAGGGGATTCCTTGTAGGCATATTTTTTCAGCAATGAAGAGATTGCAAATTGGAAATATTCCAAAGAACTTGATAAAATTTCGTTGGCTCAAGGATTGCAAAGAGAGTTATCTCTCCGGACCTGGCTCAGAAAGAAGATTCATCCACCCAGACAGTATTGAGAGCAGAAGGTATGGTGGTATTCATGAACAAGTTAATCTGTTTACATACTATTATAAAAATCAAACAAAATTCAAGAGAGGGGAACGGAGTTGATGTCGTCTGTTCTGATGGAGTTGAAAGAAATGGTGACCGATATTGGTGAAGAAGAACAAATGGTAGCTGATGCAGTTCATGGAGTGCATGAAGCTTTAAAAGAGCCAAATCCGGTAGCAACAAAAGGAAGGCCTTCTCAAGGGAAATCAAGCCAGCCTACAGAAAGTCAGCCTATCCCGAAGCCTAGAGTATGTAGAGTTTGTAAAAAATTGGGTCACGATTTTCGTAATTGTAAAGTATGAAATCGAAATAGCGACAAAGAGCAAATAGAATAAAATGAAATGTCATTGACTTAAGACAATGTCTTTCTTATGTGGCAAGATGTCATTCACACGAGACAATTAGATAAAAAATATTTTCTCTAATGCAAAAGTTTGAGAAGACAATTAGATAAAAATGGAGAATATCAAATTCCAAGTTCAAAACGGAGAATATCAAAAATGGAGAAAATATGTTCTCCGTGCAGTTCAAAACGGAGAATATCATTCTCCGTTTCAAATGACACAGAGAATATCATTCTCCGTTTCAAATTAAAACGGAGAATGAACAATCTAATGTGTTTTTAACACTGGAAATCTTATTCTCCGTTTCAAATTAAACGGAGAATGCCGTTCTCCGTTCCAAATTAAACGACGAATAGAATCCTCAATCGTTTTAATACTGGGAACGACATTCTTCGTGCAGTTCAAAACGAAGAATATAATTCTCCGTTACAAATGAAACGGAGAATATCATTCTCCGTTTTAAATTAAAACGGAGAATGAACATTCTAATGTGTTTTTAACACTGGGAATGCTATTCTCCGTGTAATTCAAAACGGAGAATTCTATTCTCCGTTTAATAAAACACGGAGAATGCTATTGTGGTGTCGTGGTTACAATGCTAGACTTGTATTTAAGAGGTCATTGGTTCAAATCTTGACTATAATAAAATTTTGTTTTATTTATACTTTTTTTGTAAGTTATGCATGGGGCCCATTTAAAAGGGAAAAAACTTTGATACAGGAGAGAAGCTTTGATACAGTAGGGGTATCAAAGTTTTGATACCCCCTATGTATGACATGTGGGCCATCTCAAAATTTATGTGTATATATATATGTTTACACGTTTTACAAAGCAGGAGGGGCCCACATGTCATACATAGGGGGTATCAAAACTTTGATACCCCCTACTGTATCAAAGTTTTGATACCCCATATGTATGACATATGGGCCCTCTCAAAATTTATGTGTATATATATGTGTACACATTTTATAAAGCAGGAAGGGCCCACATGTCATACATAGGGGGTATCAAAACTTTGATATCCCCTACTGTATCAAGAAAAAAACTTTGATACAGTAGGGGGTATCAAAGTTGGCAGAATTCGAAGGGACAGATTCATTGGTATTAATGGCAGTATTTGGGAGAGTTTGTTCTAGTCTTACTTAGCTTTACTTGAGAAGGGGCAGATGCATTGGTATTGATGGAAATTAATTGAATTGAATTCGAAGTGGCTGCCACTTGGCGCATGAGTCCGAGTTATTCTATGCCTATAAATGGCAGTAGTGTAGGGAGAGTTTTGTTCTCATCTCACTTAGCTTTTCTTGTGGAGATGGACTCTACCGATCCCCCGCCTTGGCAAGACGCTTTCCTCTTGGTTGTCGATCTCCTCGTTCGAAGAAGCTTTGGTGGTGAAGCCCTTCAGAAGACTGAGATGTGCCTGGGTTTGGATTTATTGCCAACCCACGCTCTGTCGAAGCGCCCGCACGTTAATTGGCTCGGACTATGCACGGTGTTCCTTTGCCGCAAGGAGTTTATTTCTTCAACGTGTTCCATTGGTCCGACGATGCACGGTGGTGAAGTCCTTCAGAAGACTGAGATGTGCCTAGGTTTAGATTTATTGCCAACCCACGCTCTGTCGAAGCGCCCGCACGTTGATTGGCTCGGACTATGCACGATGTTCCTTTACCGCAAGGAGTTCATTTCTTCGACATGTTCCAGGATGAAGAAGGATGCCTTTGCACGGTGCTCTGCCTCAAGGAATTCCTTTGCCTCAGTGAGTTCCTTTGCTCGGACGATGCACGATGAAGTGACTTGCCTTAAGGAGTCATCCAACGGTTCCTATGCTCTGACGATGCACGATGAAGAACATATACCACGTGGACACGAACTGAAAGACGACGGAGAACAACACTCCTCCTTCACAGTCGAAGCTTTCAATTGAATTCCTTGAGGCAAATCGCTTCATCGTGTTTCGTCAGAGCATAGGAACCTTTGGATGACTCCTTGAGGCAAATCACTTCATCGTGCATCGTCAGAGCAAGAGCAAGATGAATTCCTTGAGGTACAGGAACAGAAACAAAGGAATTCCTTGAGAGCAAAGGACCTTGCAAAGGAATTCTTTGAGGCAGAGCACCTTGCAAAGGCATCCTTCTTCATCCTGGAGATGCACTCTACCGATCCCCCACCTTGGCAAGACTCTTTCCTGCTGGTTACTGGAAGAGCCGCAGGGTTTTGGTTGAAGAAGCTTTGGTGGTGAAGTCCTTCAGAAGACTGAGATGTGCCTGGGTTTGGATTTATTGCCGACCCACACTCTGTCGAAGCGCTCGCACTTTGATTCGCTCTGACTATGCACGGAGTTCCTTTGTTCATGGAGTTCCATTGCTCTGACTATGCACGAAGTTCCTTTGTTCAGGGAGTTCCATTGCTCTGACGATGCACGATGAAGTAATTTGCCTCAAGGAATTCCTTTGCCTCAAGGAGTTCCATTGCTCTGCGATGTCCGCACGCAGCTCACATTCAACTTTTTTCTTGATAGTAGGATTTTATGTAGTATTTCAGACTTTCATAATGTAAATGTAACTCAAAAAGTCAAACTTTTCGTGGTTTTCACAATGTAAATGTAACTCAAAAATAATTTTATTATAAAAGACAGCAGAGCAGACATTATAAAAGACAGAAGTTATCTTGAAATCTAATTTTTAGCCCATACCAACCTCATCATTGTAGTCTTCTTAGCCCATACCAACCTCGTCATATTCTCATCAAGCTCATCTTCATTCTCCTTTTCAAACTAAACGGAGAATAACATTCTACGTTTCGAAAGACACGGAGAACGTCATTCTCCGTTTAAATAAAAATGGCGAATGAACATTTTAATGTGTTTTACCACTGGGAATGTTATTCTCCGTTTCAAGACAGACGGAGAATGTTATTATCCGTTACGAAATAAACGGTGAATAGAATCCTCAAACGATTTAATTTAAACGGAAAAGTTATTCTCCGTTTCAAGTAAACGGAGAATTCCATTCTCCGTTCCAAATAAAACGGAGAATATAATCCGAAGGGGCAGATTCATTAGGAATAAATGGCATATAAATGGAAGAATTCATTGGTATTAATGGCATATAAATGGCGAATTCATTGGTATTAATGACAATAAAAGTGACTGCCACTTGGCGCATGAGTTCGAGTTGTTAAATTTTGCCAATAAATGGCAGAAGTTGGGAGAGCTTATTATAAAAATGACTGCAACTTGGCGCATGAGTTCGAGTTGTTTCATATGTAAATAAAAGTCAAACTTTTCGTGGTTTTGACAATGTAAATGTAATTCAAAAATAATTTTATTATAAAAGCAGAGCTTATAAAAGACAGAAGTTCCATGCCCAATTACATCATAATTACATTGTTGTTTTACAATGTCATTGCTTGGTTCGTGTTACATATTTGCTTGAAAGCAACTCCTTAGCCCATGCCAACCTCATCGTTGTCATCTTTTGGTGAGTTTCATTGTCATTTCCTCCCGGTATTTCGAAGGGAGTAGTCGTCAACATATTCATATAATACGCCGTGTACAAGAGGCAGTTGGGTGCCCGTTGTTTTGGGCAATTTGGAGAACAATTCAGCACTTTGCTCTCATACTCCATCTTCGCCGGGCATCTCTCCCTCATCTTATCAACTTTTCTCCTGACGATAGGCTCTAAGGTGTTCTTCATTAATTCTGCATCCACCTTGCACTTATCGTACGTGTTTTGCCTCAAGGAGTTGTAGTGTGTCCAGTCGTAGGAGATAAAATTGAATGTGAGCAGAGTATAGTGTTTGATGGATGCATTAAAGAGTGGGATGAATAGCAACTCTATGTCGTCCTCCAAACCCATGACGAAGTCTACTAACTCTGTTTGGATGTCTTCAAGGGCGCCGGCTTTTGCGTCTCGTGCATTGGCACGTTCAACGATGGTCTGTTTCCCAAAAACAAAACACAATATCATGAGTAATTTTTTTCTGTCATTTTTCATCGGTGTACACATGAATATGGATTTTTCTGTTTAAATTCTTACCAATGTGTGGGCCATCATGAATGCAGACCACTTATGTGATTGGGGCGCCGACTTTTGCTTCTGGATCAATGGCACGTCCTTTGAACTAGACGGGGCACACCTTTTACTGCCTTGAATTTCTCTCAGCTTCCTTATTATTATGTCCAGTATGCCAGCCTCCATGTCGTCATAGTTGAGTATGTCTTGCATGTCTACTGCCGACAGCTGGACTGAAACTCCTTTTTCACCCTTTTTTGGATAAAATGTGTATACAATATCACTGCACATAAATTTAGTTTAGATTAAATTACTAAAGATAGATTCTCATTACATAATTGTGAAAAAAGTCTAGAAAAAATAAAAGAAAAAAAGGGTTCAGAATACATACTCTGGACACTTCTTTCTGGGAATTATGATGTCGATGTATTGCTTCTTCAGCTCTTCATCCGCATATTTCCAAAGTAAGAGTTCATCGCATTCCCTTAGTATGATATGGTTCTTCTTTAATTCAGCCATTTTGGCGTCTCCTCCGGATTTCGGAGCGGCATTAACCTTCCGCTTTTTATTAGCCTCTCCAACTGTATTGCTTTTTATTAACCTCTTTCCCCCCGATCCTCCTCTTCTTTTGGCTTCTTTTGGAGCAGCAAGTTCAGCAGCTGCTTGAATCTCCTCACGCTGAAATGCTACAACCATGGCTTGGAGATCAACAATTTTCCCATCCTTTTCATTGGCTTCAATATTAAACGATTCAACTTTATTGTGAAGCTCCCATTTCTCCTCAACGAGCCTTTCATTTGTTTCTCTGAGTTGCTCGGTTGTTCGCACTGAAATAAAACAAACAACAATAAAATGTATGATGTGAACCTAACACGGAGAATGACATTCTCCGTGTAATATAATACGGAGAATAGCATTCTCCGTTTGGAATTACACGGAGAATAACCTTTCCAGTATCGAAATGATAGAGAATAGCAATTATCCGTTTCAAATAACACGAATAATGCCATTCTTCGTGTTATAATACACGAAGAATAGTCATTCTCCTGGAAGATTACAAATCAGAAATTTGAAATAGAAAAGATTTTACCTTGTGCATGTAGCTCTGATTTAAGAACAGAATTCTGCTTTCTCAAATCCTCCAGTTCATGCACAGAGCCCTCCATCACAACGTTGACTGCACGTTGTTGTGCTTCTTGTGCCTCGAGCTCTTTCAGCTTTTCTTTGAGTTTCTCGTTCTCAAGGTTGGCTGCACGTAACTGCGCTCCTTGTGCCTCCATCTCTTTTAACTTTTCTTTGAGTTTTTCATTCTGCGCAAGAATATCAGAATGATGTCTTCTCAAATCCTCCAGTTCATGCACAGAGCCCTCCATCACAACGTTAACTGCACGTTGTTGCGCTTCTTCTGCCTCGAGCTCTTTCAGCTTTTCTTTGAGTATGGCATTCTCAAAGTTGGCTGCACGTAACTGCGCTCCTTGTGCCTCCATCTCTTCTAACTTTTCTTTGAGTTCTTCATTCTGCACAAGAATATCAGAATGATGTCTTCTCAAATCCTCCAATTCCTTTGCTGAGTCGTCCATCACAGCACCCATTTTATGATGCTGTGGTATCCGTTGTTCATCAAAATTATCCCCACCTGCTTCTTGGTGTTCTTCCTCTCCCTCTTTTTCAACTTCTTCTATAGGTGGCTCATCTTCTTTGTGCCCTTCTTCTTTCCCAACAGGTATAACCAGATCTTCAAATATCATCTTCGATCTCATTTTGTTGTGATATTCGGCCTTGAGAAAGTTTGAGATTTCGTATCCATTCCATGTGAAAAATCTTGGGTAATCAGGAATTGAGGCGAACTTCCTTTCCACAAATTTACTATGTTCTGCAAACCAATAGAGGAAGTATATTGTGCAACATTCCGATTTGTGGAAAGCCATTGAGTAATCCCCCTGTTCAGTTTTGCTTCTACTCCTCTTTATGCTATCCATTACATATGCCAGGATTAACTTGGCCAGCATATACTGTTGATGACGTCCACACTGTCTACCAAGGCCAAGAATCTGTACGACAAATTTGAACCGCCAGACTTTGTGAAGAATACTGTTTGGCACAAGTGGAAGATTATTAGCTTGGCCAAATCATCTGGATTAACAGCGTTATCTCCGCCACGAAGCCGTCGTAACAATTCAGAGAACTTGTCTCTCACTTTCTTATTCGTGACTTCTGAGTGTTTGCCCTTGGTATTAGCCAGCAATCTTGTGAAGTGATCTCTACACAGGCTCAATGATGCTGGTCGTGTGGGCTGCTATTATTTTTCCTTTATCAATCTTCTGTAAGAAACATCATCATCGCTTTCTTCATTCAGCGGTAGACCGAATATGACTGCCATATCCTCGACGCTTGGCGCAATTTTAACAGTGGTGCTAAATTCAAAGCACCCGACGCCATCTTTTTCTTCTGTGTAACTTGCAATTAAATTCTCAAGCCCTTCGGAGACCTTGGCCACTTCGGAGACGTGGACTCTGTTTTGATAGAAAATCTCGACAAAATTCCAGAAACCGGTATTCTTCAAGGAACCAATAACTGGCTCAGGTAAACGGCCAACATCTCGATTGACATCCTCCATAAGATTTAGCATTGGCTTGAAGGTAGAACGGAAAAGTCTTGAATCCTTATTCCTGACAGATTTTTTTCTACAAAACAAAAAAACAAAAAATTAGGTCGGAGAATGGCCATTCTTATGGGTTTTAAAACTGGGAACGACATTCTCCGTTTCAAGTTAGACGGAGAATGCCATTCTCCGTTCCAAATTAAACGGCGAATAGAATTTCACATTCAAATGCGTTTTATGACGGAGAATGTCATTTTGCTTGTAATATATACAGAATTTGCGAACATAAAATCAAAGTTATACCTTCTGTTTGTACTTCTTTTTGTTTAGCAATTTTTTCCTTTTTCCTTTGTGCAACTTTCTTAGAATAGGGTTTCGGTTGTTCTCCGTCTATCGCTTTTGGATTTTCTGTAACTGGTGCATCTTCTCTAATTGGTGATGTTGCCGGTGATGATTCTGCCGCTGATGCCGACATGGTGTGAATATTGCGAATGGGGAGGAAGGTTTGAAGATTTTGGAGGAGAATGACCTAGGTTTGAGTACAGAGTGGAGTATGGAAGAAGAGGAAGCTTCGAAACGGTTTTCTTTTTTCTTTTTCTTTTTCTTTTAATAAAGGGTTCGGGGATGTTTTGAATTAATTAGAAGGGCAAAAATATCATTCGATGGAAGGGCAAAAGACTTCTTTCTGCTTAATTATATTAATTTGAAGGGCAAAAATAATTCTGCTTAATCAAAAAGAATCGAAGCCGTTTGGCAAAAATGTCATTACAACTCAACAAAACAAATGAACATAATACATTAGGGGTTTCCATACATTAGATATAAGAGAAGAAGAAAAAAAATCATCGTCTTCCATATTCAATCATTTCAGATTGGACTTCTTTTTAGCTCTTCATTGTGCTCTGAAGTTGTAATCCATTCAGCAGCTTTGCGTCTTTCCTTTCGCGCATCAAACTGCATATAACAGACATAACATCAAAAATATTGCTCTAAAAAGTTGAAGTTTTTGACGACATATTTTCAGACTTAAATCGAGAGAACGGTAGTTTAGACTACATCGGTCTTTCATGAATGATATTACAAAAATCCCACAATCAACATAATTTCCTTGGCGGGAAACATAAGAATGACGTTTTATTGCAAAAGTAGAAAAGCTGAACCTAGCATCTCTCAACTTCAAAATCTCTTCTTGGAGAAAGAGATCCAAATTTGAAAGCTACAATTACCAGAATACAATATGTATTAGTATACCGCGTATCTTGTACCCAATTCATAAAAATTGATGAATATGAGCTTACTATTTCTTTTATGACTGTTTTGCTTTGAATCGGATCATCTTTAGATGCAAGTGAGTCCCAAATTTCAACAGTCCTTTTTTTAACCAGAACTCTTGCAAGAGTATAGTGTTCACCCAAATGAATGGGTATGTATATCTGAATCAGGATAATTAGGTAAACAAATTAGTAAATTTTTCAGAAAATTAGGATTAATATTTAAACATAAATACATTAATACCTCGTTACAAGTGCTTAAAGATCCCATGTAATCCTGAAAATATTTACACTTCTTCCATATTTCATGAGGCTTTTTGTCGGATGGAGGTAACGTTGCTTTCTACATACACATCAATTAATACATTACGAAGGACAAACAAACGAGAAAATTGTTAATGCATATGCATTGAAGAATAAAATGCTCACTCACCGATAACCTTATTGGTAAAAACCATACATTAGCTTTATTGGAGGTTATTTTCCGTTCCTCCGCGGTGAGAAGAGCAGAGACAATACCTACAATCTGAATAAATCATTAAAAATGTCAGCGATGGAATCGAAGTAAACATAGATGACATCTAAGAAGAAATATACTATCTATACATACCCTATTGCTAATTTTCGTTAAAGGAGCTAAGGTCTTCATCTCAAACCGAGACACATAGTTTTTGTTACAAGATGATATTATTTCTCTAAGAAAAGAAACGAATAAATTAGGAGAAAAAACTGTTGGAATTAAATCAAAACTCATATTACTTACTCGTCAGGTCTATCATCGGCAAAAATATAGTCGTAATATCTCGAAGAACCACTAGTACAATTGCTAGGCTTCGAGGTTGAACCCCTTATTAAATTTTTCGATGGTGTGACCGGATGTAAATTTCCATACATTCTTTTAGAAGAACTGCTAAAGTCAGTTTCTTCTGTAGGGGACAATGCGAGCATTAGGTCCAATGCTTTACTACGAGACTGTAGCTCCACGTCCTCCTCATCGGAAGAAGATACAACGGAAACCACCTTCACATTATTAAATACTCCAGATGAAGATGCCTTCTTCAAAGCTGGAGATTCTTCAATCTTCTCCAAACGCCGAGATAAATTCATTTGTTCAATTTGTATTGAACCAAGCATAGAATTGATCGATGCAACATCAGCTGAAATCTTCGACAGTTGTTGTTCAATCCTGCGCAACATACGCGGAATAAAGGTTTCATTTGGAGTTGACAACCAATCTTCTACGTCTTCTACATTTCCCTCCACACGAGTAGACATCTTGAGAACAAGAAAATTATTGTATTTCAGAAAACTATTCTATGTATTTCAGAATGAATAATAGTACTATGAAACAAGAAAACTATTGTATATATAGCAAGAGAGAAGTACAAAAAGTGAGAAAGATGGAAAGACAAATAAATTTTGAGACTAGCAAACAATCTACTAGCCGTTTGATTGAGGAGGGCTCGAGGAAGATTCTACTAGCCGTTTGATTGAGGAGGGCTCGAGGAAGATTCTACTATCCGTTTGAAAAATACAAAAGGTTATCATGATCAACTTCAATTAAGGAACTCTATAAGAGGTTTAATTCTGCTTGATTGAGGAACTCGACGAAGTCCACCGCGAACCGGAACTTCTTCTTCTTTTCTTCTTCATCTCCGTTTCTCCTTCCACCACCACCACCATGCCCTGTAGCTTTATAACAAAAATATTAAATTGTTAGATGAAACAAAAAAACTAATTACGGAAAGATTACTAAATCAAAATCAAACAGAACACATATTCATAGAAAACATGAGATTAAAGATGAAAGTGTCACAGAAGCAACACCACAATTTTACAACAACTAAGCAGACTCTGCTAAGCAATAACTAAAATTAGGGATTGTGTCCTCCTTGGATTTAATTTACACAAAGAAGAGATTTGAGAGAACGAACTTTTGTCGACTTCCTAAATGTACCATTCTCCGTCCTAAATGTACCATTCTCCGTCCATTCGCCGTATTAAAAGCAAAGAGAATGGCCATTCTCCGTGTTAAAAGCAAAGAGAATGGTCATTCTCCGTCCATTCGCCGTATTCACCGTCCATTCGCCGTATTAAAAGCAAAGAGAATGGCCATTCGCCGCATTCTCCGTCCATTCTCCGTCCTAAATGTACCATTCTCCGTCCTAAATGTACCATTCTCCGTCCATTCGCCGTATTAAAAGCAAAGAGAATGGCCATTCTCCGTGTTAAAAGCAAAGAGAATGGTCATTCTCCGTCCAAAAAAAATATTCTTTTCGAAAATATTATCATTAGAAAAGTAAAAAAATAATCCGCCCGACCTCAGAAGTAGGTTTCCTCAGTTCACCACCACCACCATGACATGTAGCTTTATTAACAAAATATTAAATTATTAAATGAAAATTAAAATTTCTGACAATGGCATGGGCAGTAAAATTAGAGCGGCGCCGCTGGTACTTCTCCTTGTCCGAGGAGGTCTCGACGACGTTCGACGCGAAGCGGACCGATTATTCTCGGCGCAGCTGGTAATCCTCGTTGTTCTAGGAGGGCTCGACGACGTTCGACGCGATCCGAACCGATTCTTATTTCCTTCTTCATCTCCGTTTCTCTTTCCACCACCACCACTACCATGGCCTATAACAAAAAAAAAAAAAAATTAAGGTTCAGATTAAATTGGATGGACTTTTGAGAGAGTAAATATGAGTTAATTTAGGGTGTTCATTGAAAAAATTAAAGTGAAGAATGACCTGCTAAAGCAAGTTACCAACAGGTCAAAAGTCTAAATCAGCATTAAATGATGTATCCTGCATTATTTAATCTGAATTAAATCTGGACCGTTGGATGAACATCCAACGGTCCATATTTTGGATGTATCGATACATCCCAAAAGGGTGGATGTATTGTAGAATTTTCCTATATATATATATATATATATATATATATATATATATATATATATATATATATATATATATATATATATATATATATATATATATATATATATATATATTTATTTATTTATTTATTTTTTATTTTTTTTTTTGAGAGGGGCCACATGTCATACATAGGAGGTATCAAAACTTTGATGGCCCCTATTGTATCAAAGTTTCCCTTGAATGAATATAGTAGTTATCCATGCAATCCCATACTCATTTATTTCATTTCATCATGGCGGGGGACAAGTTTTAAATGCCATGAATAAATATAGTTTTAAATGACATTATGGAGTTTATATTATCCTCTCTGACAAGTATGAATGGACAGCTTATTGAAATTCTCTATGCATTGTTACTGCTTATTATGTCAGGGGATAAAGATGATATGCTTCCTTAGAGCATCATTAGTAAGGCCCATCCCATTTTCTAGATTCTAGATTTAGAATGTAGGAGCTCATTTTGTAGAATAATAAGTCTCATCCCTAGTCCAAATTTCTACAATTTCGGTCCCAACCCATCCATGGATGCTAAGGGTTGGGCCTCCCAATTTCTAGATTCTAGATTGTAGAAACTCGTTTTGTAGAATAGTAAGTTCCAATTTGGAGCCCAACTTTCTAGATTCTAAACTTTATATTATTTTTTTTCCTACATTAATTTTTGACCACACAATTTTTGGGACCGGAGCTCACTTTATCATTTCCTACTATTCTCATACAAATCCAACCCATTCTACATTTACCTTTTTTTTTTTAATTTTGGGCTCCAAATTGCATTGGAGAGTCCCAACTATTAATGATGCTCTAATGGCCACTCCCATCTTATTCTAAGTTCAATATTTAGTCCATCTCTTTTTCTTTATTTCTCTCTCCTTCAACTATTTCATACTAATAAATAAGTAAATACTGAGCAGCACAAATTATCGAAAACTCCATAATTGACACTCCTTTCATCCCACCCACTATTTTGTTTATTCACAAGATTTTTTTTTTTGGGAATTTGGTAAAATAAAAAATTTAAGAGAGAGGGAGAGACTAGCTCACCAATTGAGTCACAGGTATCTCTTATATATTCGTACCTAATAAAATTTTATGTAGAAAATAATAATTGTTGTATTTTTATTGATTGGCTACTCCACTATTTATAGGGAGTCTAGCTCCTCTTCATACTATATTTTTTTAATGTGGGACTAAATCCCTTATTAGTTCTCAACACTCCCCCTCAAGATGGGCGATAGATATTAATCATTCCCATCTTGTTACATAGCTTCGACAGACTTAATGAACTAAGACCCTTAGTCAAACAGTCTGCCACTTGTTCTTCTGAGCGAACATGATCAATCTTCAGTATCCCTTGTTCCAGCTTCTCTTTGATGAAGAATCGATCGATCTCGATGTGCTTCATTCTGTCGTGCTGAACTGGATTGTTAGCTATACTTATTGCAGCTTGACTATCGCTCAGAAGACGTAACGGTGCTCCCTTGTCCAGCTTCAACTCTGTCAGCAACGCTTTCACCCACAGTAATTCCGACACTCCTAAGGCCATTGCTCTGTATTCTGCTTCAGCTGTAGATCGTGCTACCACTGACTGTTTCTTGCTTCTCCATGAGACCAAGTTTTCTCCTACAAAGACACAATATCCTGTGGTAGACCTTCTATCGTCTATGCAGCTCGTCCAGTCTGCATCGCAGTATCCCTCAACTTCTATACATCCATTCTTCTTGAACCATAACCCTTTTCCCGGCGTCCCTTTCAGATATCTCAAGATCTGAAACACTGCATCCATATGACCCGTTCTTGGATCATGTATGTAGCGACTTACTACACTCACCGCAAATAAGATATCAGGGCGAGTGTGCCCCAGATAGATCAATCTCCCTACAAGTCGTTGATATCTTTCACGATCAACTGGCTCTCCTGCTTCTGCTCCCAACTTGCACTTATGGTCAATTGGAGTGACTGTTGCTTTGCATCCCAGTATCCATGTCTCATTCAGCAGATCTAGTGTGTATTTTCTCTGTGAGAGAACAATTCGTTGTTCGCCTTCACACACCTCGATACCTAGAAAGTACCTCATCGCTCCTAAATCCTTCACTTCAAACTCCTTCGCGAGTTTTGACTTCAGCTTAGCGATCTCGACTTCATCATTACCTGTGATTACTATATCATCCACGTATACAGCAAGTATAGTGATGTGGCCTCTTGCATGCTGAAGAAAGACCGTATGATCTGCATTTGCTTGATAGTATCCCATGCTTGTAACAGCCTTTCTGAATCTGTCAAACCAGGCTCGAGGAGATTGTTTGAGCCCATATAGCGACTTCTTTAGTTTGTACACTTTTCCATGCGACGTCCCTCCGTCCGATTCTGTAGCATAGCACCCTGGCGGGAGTTCCATGTACACTTCTTCTTGTAGGTCCCCATGGAGAAAGGCATTCTTCACATCTAATTGGTATAACTTCCACCCATAGTTTGCTGCAATGGAGACCAGAGTTCTTACGGTGCTCATTTTCGCTACTGGAGCAAACGTCTCATCATAGTCGATGCCATATGATTGTGTGTATCCCTTTGCAACCAACCTCGCCTTGTATCGTTCCACCTTTCCTTCTGACGTCTCCTTTACTGTGTACACCCATTTGCATCCCACAGTTTTCTTCCCTTTGGGTAATGGAACCAGCTCCCACGTCTTATTTTTCTCCAGTACCCCAAGTTCTTCCATCATTGCAGCTTTCCACCTTGGATCTTTCTTTGCTTTCTGCCAACTTTTGGGCAACGAAGTAGAGTCTAATGATGCAATGAAGGCTCGATAATTCGAAGAAATGTTAGAATAAGACAGGTAGTTGGCAATATCATGTTCATAATCATCAAAACAACTAGGAGCCTTACCCGCATTGATGCGAGAAGATCTCCTTAAGGGAGCAATAGGTGGTGGAGAGATCATACCATCAGAGTCAGAGAGATCCGCATCAGAATCAGATTGATTCTGTGCGGGGGTAACATCTTCAAGAGTTGGAGCAGGAGTAGACGAGAGACTTGGTACAGTAGGCACAGGGCACGGTACAGGCATAGTACTGGACTTCTGCTGTCTCCTTCTGTAGACTTGGAGCTCCTTTTCCATTGTCTGTTGCTCCTCCTGTTTAACATATGTATCTTCTTCATCTTCTGTATCGGAGTCACTGCTTTCTCCCCCTTTCGTCCAATTTTTCACAACCGGGCATGGGACCGATCCGACTACCACAGATGTGCTTATTTTCTCCCCCTCACATCTAACACCCTCTGTGTTAGGTGTGTCACCAAACGCCGAACCGTCATCCGAAGCATGATATGGTTCCAGTTCTCTGAATGTAACGTCCATGCTGACAAACATCTTTCGCTCAACTGGGCTCCAACAGGCGTATCCCTTCTGAGTTACCGTGTACCCGACAAAGACACATTTAACCGCTCTAGGATCCAGTTTGCCAACGCCTGGCCTATTATCTTGGACAAAACATATACACACCCAAATACTTTCGATAGAACAGTGTACGTGGTTGTACCAGTAAGCATCTCCAACGGTGTCTTCCAGTCCAATACCTGAGATGACATTCTGTTGATGAGATAAGAGGCCGTTAACACCACCTGCCCCCATAAGTGTTTCGGGACATTCATAGCCAGCATCATCGTCCGTGCGACCTCCAGCAGGTGTCTGTTCTTCCGTTCGGCCACACCATTTTGTGCCGGTGTGTAGGCACATGAAGTTTGGTGTAGTATTCCATGAGTAGATAAATACTCAACAACCTGCTTATTTGTATACTCTGTCCCATTGTCAGACCGTAAGCACTTAATTTTAGTGCCATATTGTGTTTCTACCCGGCGATGAAAGTCGCGAAACGCCTCAAAGACGTCACTTTTATTCTTCATAAGGTAGACCCATGTCACGCGAGTATGACAATCAATAAAAGTGACGAACCATCGAAAACCGTTAATACCGGCTGTAGGACAAAGGTCCCATACGTCCGAATGTATCATATCAAATGCAGCTGAACTTCGATGTCCTGAACCCACATACGTGCTTCTGGTATGTTTACCCAACTCACATGCATTACAAAATAACTTCTCTTTATTAGCCCTTTGGTATAAGGACGGATACATTCGACTAATAATTTTAAAAGAAGAATGACCGACACGCTGGTGGTGGAGTATCAATTCATCTTCTACACTGTGTCATGAATCTTCAGGTGGTGTGTCTGCTACCAGAGATGCCAATGCGTTGTTCAGTCCAGTCCTGTCCAAGTACCACAACCCCTTATGCCATGTGACAGTCCCTAGTCGTTGTCCTGTCCCCTTCTCCTGAAAAGTCACCGTAGGAATGTCAAAGGAAACTGTACAGTTAAGATCAAGAATAATGGCACTAATAGAAAGAAGATTGACAGGAAAAGACGGAGCATGTAACACATTGGTGAGAGTGAGAGAAGGGGTGCATGCGACAGTGCCTTTACCCATGACAGGGCTGGAGTTACCATCAGCAGTCTGAATACTCTCCGGCGTCGGTAGGTGAGTATAGTCCTGGAACTCACCGCGGGACCCCGTAACATGGCGAGATGCCCCAGAGTCCATAATCCAACCTGGTTGGTGGACAGCTGCCGCAAGAGCACGCACAGGAATACCTGTGCTGGTCTGGGCAAAGCAAGTGATGGGATCCCCCGAGGAAGATGACGTCCCATGACTGCCGTCCGAACCCAGCTTTGTGCTGCGTAACCTCGCGAGGAACTCCTTCTCAAGAGGGGTTAACTCAGCCAGGTGATGTTCGCCCCCTTCTTCCGCCAGATTCGCTTTGTGGACGCCAGAATAATTTTTTCTTCTTCCAGCATAACCGCCTCTACCACCTCGACGTCCTCCGCGGCCCCGTCCACGATCACTCGACAGGGGTTTTGGACAAAATCTGATGTAATGTCCTGAGTCACCACAGTTGTGGCAAACACCGGCCACAGAGGGAGGCTGATTGAAGGCGGCAAGGACAGACTTGTCAACAGCAGCTTGCTCCCCTGGAAAGAGCCCTTATTGGGCATCAATTTTAATCGAGCCTCTTCTTGTGCCATGGCAGCTATGGCTTCTTCCAAGGTTGGAAGCATGGGCTGTGCTAGGAGTACATTCCTTATATGCTCAAACACAGGGTTAAGACTCTTCAAGAACTTCATCATCCGTTGTCGCGAAATATAATCCAAGAACTTTTAGAAATGTTTCGCAAATGCTGGTTCGACTTGTGCATCTTCCATCCCAAGAGGATCATAGTGATCCAGATCAGACCAGTATTTCTTCAACAGTGCGTCGTACTCAGAGATGGTACGGTCGTCCTGGGCCACCCTATCAAGTTCATCCTGCAGTTGGAATACCCGCATAGGATTGCCGGAGCCTGAGTACATATCCTTCAAAATTTGCCATATATCAGCAATAGCCTCCATTGCCTCTACATTGCCCGACACCTGGTCGGTCAAGGAGGCTGTCAACCATCCAGCCACAACATTGTTGACAATTTTTCAAATAGCAAACTCCTTTGAGGAGGGATCAGCTGGCGCCTTGGTTTGGCCATTGACGTAGCCAACCAAGCCTCGTCCCTTGAGCGTCCGCAGTGCCTGCCGTGACCATTTCAAGTAGTTGGACGTGCCTTCCAACTTCGTCTCCAGCTTGTCCAGCTTCTCCATTTTGTAGGGTGACGGATCCACATCAGTACGGATCACACGTGGGGTTGCCTCGCAGACATTTCTCCAACACTTCTAAGAGAGGATTTGACAACTTATTGTCAGCCTATTTTAGATTTGAATGTATCTAAATTAAAGGAAAAAAAAAACTTAAATATCAGTTTCAATTAAAAGGGTTTGAATCAACTCCATCAGTATTTACCATCCAGAAGAGAAAACACTAGAATCCTCAAAGTCTAATATATTTGAGTTTTATTCTTTTCCTTCCATGGTAACTGGCAGGTGTTCAAAAACAAATTGGTCTTAGTTATTCATGGCACAATGAATAATGAGAAGAGGATATTCTATAACAGAGAAAAGTATGGTACCGAACTCGAGTGGCTTTTGTGGTTACCGAAAAGAGGTATAAAATTCTGACTGGGTGATGGAAGATCAATCGATCGAGCCACGTGGGCATTATTCTTTCTATTTATTTATTTGGTGAGAGTAAAGTTTGGTAGGAAATCCTATTTTGTATAGATTCATCCCTATGGCCTAAGAGATGTCCTTATTTGGAGCAATGACCAAAACACCCACAATCAATGTACATTAAATTCCTCCACTGCTACAAAAATGGCACATCCTTCGTTGTTGCACAGTAAGTTACTAGTAGCCATTGAAGTTCTCGGCCAATAGTGGAAATGACTCTTTTCTTATCACAACTTCAACTAGCACACACTACTACTATTTGATTCAACACAAAGGAAACAACTCTTTGATGGCATTCAAAATGAATATATTGATCACATAACATAACTATGGACAACCTACCATCTTTATATTTTGTAATATACTTCTACTTTATTGTTTCATCAACATACGAGTAATACAAGATTTTAGAGAGGGGTTTCGCCTCCGATCTTCTCTTCTTGCTTTACAGCTGCACTCGTCCTCGCTACTGCCTTTCGTCCATTTGGATCATAAATATCACTACAACATGCTAAATCTTCATTGAGCTACCATGATTGTCGACAACTTTTCATGGTTAGCAAAATCTATCTTGTTCAGCCTCACGCAAGATAGCACATGCTCCGGTAATTCCTCCTGCTTCTGTGCCTGCATCATAAATCCTGTGAGCGAGCAGGTTGCTGTAAGATAAATGACACGAAAGTCTTGTATCAATAAGGCACGCTAAGGATGATGATATGATATCTTGCTATATATCTCCTCTCCACTCCCTTCTCACTGTTAAAATTGTCGACTAAACTGTTTGGTCAAAGCCTATCATCTTCGATTCAGGACAGATCACTCAGTTTGATAATTACACGGTCCAAATATGAAGGGGTAACTAAAACGGAGTGGCAACTTCAGTAGAGTCAAGGAGTCTTAGATCACTGCATCAAGCTTACAAAGTGGGTGTAGGTGTAGCTTAGGATTTCCGGGTACAGAAACAGTAACAGCAAGCCCGTTACGAAGTTTCCCCCAGAGTTGCCCTTCTAACACTATTCTGATAAAAGTACAGATTTCCTCGTACCTTTGTCATGTAATTTCTGTGTGCTTCTGCTATATTTCAGTTTTAATGTAGTATTAAACGTTATTATATACGAAAGGAAGAAGATACTCGTCTAATGTTGTCCCCTCAATATTTGTGTAAAGGGACTATAAAGAGTATAAGGTGTCTCCTCATTCTCTCCGTTATTGGTACTAACGAGTAACGATATCATGTTTATGTAAATTAATATTCCCAGAGCTCCAAGAAATTAAAGCTGTTAAAAGGGTTCTCTTAAAAGTTGCCAATCAAATTCTTGGTAACACGAAATAGGAGCTCTTGCCAAATCCATCTCAAGTTTGATCTCTAAGATGCGGAAGGGTAATTTAAGCAGCAGAAACAATACAAACCCACCATTCCTCTTCCTTTTGGTACTCAGTAAGAATCAACTTTTGTATCAGTCAAGTAACTTGTATAAGGAAGCGATCATACAATTCCTAAAGATAAAGAAGAAACTAAACAGAGTAATACTCAATTTCAGTGAGCAGTAGTCAAGAATGCAAAGTTCTGAGTCTCAGTAAGTAGTTATAAGCAAGTACAACTTGTCAATTAGATAGAAGAGACCAGTAGAAATACTAAGAAGTATGCCAATTTTTCAATATAGAAAGAATGCACTGTCGTATATATATTGTTGCAACGAAAATGAATTTTATGTTAACCACTTTAGCTGCAGCAGTACCTCATGGTCCAAGATAATTTCATACTAAAAATTTAAAGAATAAGGTGATGGTGCAATGAATATAACCTGGATCGTCAAACCAAAATCCAGAATCCCATGTTTCAAACGTTCCCGGAATGCTTCTAGTCCCTTTCTCGATATGTAGCTGAAGCGATGAATATCCAGGTCGATCTCAAAGTAATTTGAACCCTGCACAGGTAGTTAACCATAAATCCACCAAACCAGAGTAACTCAAAGTATCAAAGAAATACAAGAATCTATTAAATTCTCCTCAACAGAAGAAGAATGAAATGCATCTACTAATCACATAAAAGATAATACTATTATGTATCAGTAAGTGTCCAAAGGAGATAAATATTTACGTTTAGAAACAAACAAAAAATGAAGCACAAAAAGTGAATTGCTTGGAAATGGTGGTTGGTAGAATGCCAGACTTATACTAAAATCATATACTATTATGCTGCCAGTAGCCTTACCTGGTAAAAGTTATGTTGTGGGCGTGAGAGCACTGGCTTCTCATTATAAGCATGCAAAAGCTTCCTTTCTGCAGCACTCAGATGGAGGTCCTCCGGATTAACCACCCCAGCCATAATTTTCAACCGTTCTCGAAAAGGAACAGTTGAATCCAAGGGGAATCCTTTGACCTTCTCGATTTCATCATCTACCAATCTCTGAGAAGATTCCATAGCATCAGTTGACACGATTACTTAAATGGTTCAAAGGAAGTCATCCAGACTTACCCTAAGGCTATCTTGGAAGTTAGGAGGAACTTCCTTGTCATACATATCAGATATTCTGAAGTACAATACAAGACTCATTCCCTCCCCATCAGTGTCGCCAAGAAACATTGCAGCCGGATAAGTAGGCAGCTGACAAGAATCGATGGATATCAGAAATTTTATAACTGACGATAAGAAGAAACAAATCAAGGAGTATTGCATTACTGGTCAACTGAGAGAGTTTGGAAGCTTACTTGAATATTAACAATTAGTAGTGAGGGAGCTTTCTCATGTGCCTTCACAGGTGGAAGCTCAATGTGCTGAGCAATATGATGTACTTTGCGGGGACAAATAAATAGATCCACGCCAATTGGAGTATATGGGGAATAATTTGGCGCAGATGCTTTCTTCTTGTCCTCTGGATAATGATGAAACCAAATTTCACCAGGATGCATATTAAGATGTTTGCAGATTATCAGTTTCATCGCCAAAAGATGATATGGACAAGCAAAAGAATGATCTCAATCTAAATAATCGTACCTGAAATAGCTCTCCCCGCGTAGATTAAAGGTTGAAGGTTCAAGAACAGACCAACATCCTTGTGTTAGTTTCTCCCCCTTTGAACACGGAATTGATAATCCAGCTCTAGGACGGTATAAAAAACTTCTTGAGGTGCCTATAGAATTAAGGTTTCCAATATACTCATCAATTTTCTCTGTGAAATATATATACAAGATAATTGAGAAATAAACTTTGAACCGTAACAAAAATGTAAATGGCTTGCCAATTGAGATAGTGTGAATGAAGTGCTGCAAGTTTTTTTTATAAATTCTTGAACAGTTCTCATCGCTGCCACTATTTGTAGTTGATGTTGATGAAAACACCAAGTAAACATGGTAAAAGGTAAACAAACTTTACTTACAAGTTTCTGTAGATTCATCTACATCACATGATCTTTTCTTAAATGAAAGTCTGATAACAGCAGATGTTCTTCTTGGACATGGTGGGCTTGCACCTGGAGCATGTTGCAGTTTATCATTAAAACTCACAGAAGGAGCTAAACTATGTGCACGACATGATGTCAACGGCTTCAGGGTGGTCTCATGAGCATTTTCCTCCTGGCCATGACTTGCCCCTTCTAAATCTTTAAAGAGCGAATCCTTGGAAACTATCTTTGTTTTACTACGGATTTCAGTACCTTCTGAACTTTGCAGGCTTATAGTACTAAATATATCTGCTTCTCTGCATTCACGTTTATGAAGAAGATTTTCTAATTTACCGTCATCTTTCCTTAAGAATTGTCCAACAGCCAAAGCTATCGGCATGCTATCGCCAATTTCCTCAAAGTTACACATAGCATCTACAAAGCATGAAGCATTTTCGCACTGCAGCATCTGAACTCCAATTGTATTGCTTACAGTTGGAAAAGAGTCTACGGAAAGTATAAGAACATAAAATTAATAAGATACAGGCTAAAAGAAAGAAAACTGATGCGACTGTTCAGGGTAATTTACCTCCGTGCAGACTATTATAGTCATCATCAGAATCAGACCCCAAAACACTTTGAGAGTCATACCATGCCTCATCCTGACATGTCCCTATAATATATCCAGTTTTATTGGGGTAAGATCAATTGGATAATATATAAAATTGGATGAACAGACAAAAATGAATTATCAATTACTAAATGGCAGGATTAAGTTCATTTGTAATTAATAAGATCTTCGGCTGGTTTGTATAAGCTTGCAGGAAATAAGAACAACTCTAAGGTCTATATGCATAAATATGATAACAATTTACAATGTGGCAATTGTTTGTTTCATGGACTTTGAAGTTGCAAAGGAACAGGTAAGTAAAAAAAAAAAACTGCACATAATGTAGCATACAGATAGATAGTAAGTGGATTGGAAATGAACAAGTTAATAGAGTTGTAGCACCATATTGGTCAAAGACTGTACTTGCATGGTTGAATCTTCAAAGTATGAGTTATATCTATGAGCAGTAAAAAATTCTCATATCCTCTTAATAGTATGACAAAGGGAGATTTAAAATACCACTTGCATCCATCTGGACGTGATGCCATTGCAACTGTGTAAGATGGACTGTTAAATTAGAAACCTCTGATTTTCGGCGATTTGTTGGATCAGTCTCAACACGAACCTCTCTAAGAGCAATATGATTGCCACAATTGGTAATTCGAGGTTTTGGTGCATCAGAAACTGCAGCAGAAACCTTTCCGCAATGCTTCAAGGATCTTAGAGAGCACTTCCTTGATCTGGCTGCCGTACTTGAAGTCGACAAGCAAGCACCCATGACGATGACTCAATATTGAGAAGCTCAAACTTTAGTAAACTACTCCATATAATATGCCAGCACTTGAAAAATCTGGCCTACCTTGTTTTAAACGTACACCTGCATTCACATGCTGGAAAAGGTAAGTATCAGAACTGGACAGCACCATATCTCACTCATTAATCAGTAGAGCACTTTAAGAGAAACTACTTATATGATATCAAGGACAAGAAGGAAAATATCTAACTGTTGCATTACCTCAAATTAATGACTAATCATGTGCCTCATGAACTCTCAACAAAATTATGTTCATCAAAACATGCCAACACGAACGATTATCTGTCTTCCATTAAGCTTCATTCAAATACATTACGATTGTTATCAAACATGCATAGGTTCATGTAGAGAATCCTGGTTGTCAATTTAACTCAATACCCAACTTGCTAAACGTAACTGCAAGCTTATAACCCTTACAATTTGTTCTTCTATAAAAACAATAAATTGACAATACTAAACAGAGATTTGACAACATTCTAAAACATTCATCTCATTTCCTTCTTGTGGCAACCTAGCTTCATGGTTTGAGATCCTTTATCAGGCCACTCATGGTGTAAGGTTCTGTAAGATGACACAATTAAATTTAAGCTAGGCCGCTGCAACCTCCGAGTAGAACACTTTGGAGAGTAGATACAGGGTCAAGATTCAGATGCTCCAAACAATAGAATATCTACCATCATGTAGACTGAATAAAACCAACGGGATGCTAGAATTGTCTGCAGAGTAAGGCTGGGTTTGGGATTGCTTATTGGAGGCTGCTTCTGCTAATTTTATTGGAAAGCGGTCCAAGGATGTTTGGTAACAACTTATCAAAAACTTCTCAAAAATAGTTCAATTTTGGGGCATATTTTGACAGCAGCCTCCCACCTGCTGCCAAGAGCTGCTTCTTCTGGCTTCTGCCAATTTTGAAAAGCAGTAGTAATCCCAAACCAAGCCTAAATTATTTCTCCATGCTCCTACCTGGTGCTTCCACCAAAGAAACTTTTAAACTTGAGGGCCAAATACTCCTAAGAACATAAATTAAAATGAAGGGCTTTTAATAGTTTCTTCTATTTATTTTTCTACTTTGTAGCTTTTGAAGGTTAAATCCAGTTCTGACTTCTGGATCTAAGAGGGTAGTGATGCAGTCATGCAGCATTTGATGGTGAATTTTTTTACTCTGAGACAAATGGGGTGGTGAGGTTGCCCTTTTATTGATGAAAAGTTTATTTTGTGCAACCATCATTTAAGTGTTGTCGATCCTTCAACTGATTTGGTGCATTTTTGTTGAATAAACTATACGAAAGAAAACAGAGCAATTTGAATGTCAGACAATCATCACAGCATATAATTTGATGATTTGATCTAGTTGCCCCCACGAAACCTAACAAAGGATGAAGAAGACAGAATCCAAGGAGTCCTATACAAGAAGGAACATAAATCCTAAAATCCAATTGTTGAATTCAGCCAACTTGTTGAAGTCAGGAACAAGTTGGCATCCAAGTGTTGCTTTTAATATATTGTTCTCTTTTTTTGTTTCCATCGTTGAAAATTGAGGTTCATTTCCGCTTTATTGCTTCTTAGGATTCTGAACTTATATTTTGTTTCATGGATCCTCATCTCATGCAGAAAGCATATAATTATCTTTCGATCTGCTGTCTCATGATCTTTTGATGTGATTCTCAACTTTCCAAATTACGAAATCAAGACTAGTAATTCAGAGTTCAGAATGCCTCACATTAAACCAAAGCTACAAATAGAGGAAGAAAACCTTAAATAAGGCTTATATACTACTTACTCGACAACAGCATATAATTCGACCTGAATTAATATGCCAATAAAAGCTAACAATGATATACTTGATTTCCATATCTACAGAAAACATTTAGAACAAGAACTACGGAGTTCTAGAGATCAGAAACTACCATAATTGATGACAAACACATCTTCCGCAACACGAACTACGATAAACAATTCATCAAGACTTTTTTTGGAATTCGTTTTTGTATCCAAGAGTCACATCCACTTAGTTTCTTTCTTCTTCTTTTTTTTGAAAATCCCACTCACACACACAATTGAGGGGCTCGAACCTTGTCGGCCCCTCCGGGTGTCCACTCTAATACCACTAGGCTAGAGAGCTCGGACAGTTTCTTCTTTTTCAATCATGCACAATCTACCTCTTTTTTGGTGAGCCAAGAGTCGCATCCACTTACTTAGCTGCTGGTTGGGACTTTTTTATACAACAAATTTTGTTGAGAGAAAGGAAGTTTGGAGAAATAGACAGAGGAGAAAGAAGCAACAAAACATTCCGCCAGTCCCACTGGCGGAATTCGAGCACCCGAGTATTAAGATGGATCCTTGGTACCTAGAGGGAAGTTATGTAAGCCATAAAGAAGGTGAAAGGTATTTGGAATTGTACCTACCGCTCATCATTAGGCCATCTCCAATGGGTTTCTTTAATCTCCCCTATTCTATGGTAGAAATCATTTTAGGAAAAACTTCTCACAACCATGATTTCTATCCCAATTTCTATCCTATATGGCAGTGATGTAGGATGCAGAGGTTTCTATCTCATACCAATTAATATTAATATTGGGCCCCAAGTTATTGAGTGAACCTTTTATTTGTTGCCACGTAGGATAGAAATGTAGAACTATTTGAGAGTGTTTTTTTGTGTGTGCAATTTCTATATAGAAACTCTGTCAACTAGGATAGAAATTTCCTTAAAGTACAATGAAAAGTAGGATAGAAACTCAATTTTTGAAATCCCCATTGGAGATGGCCTTAGTTCTCCCATACTTCAACTAGACTGAGCACTAGATATGGCCACTTTTTTGCCATTGGACATCATTGAAAGTGCAAAAAAAATTAAAAACTAGAGACATTAACCAATTGTAATAAGTCTAAACCTGTGGTTGATATATATATAAGTGCATCTCTGGTGTTACCCATATCTGAGGTGGAAACCCAATTCCAAAAGAAACCTTGCTTGAATTACGCCAGTCGGAATGGCGGAATTTATTGTAGCTGCAAATTTTGGCAAAGTTCTTTCTTCTCCGCCCATTTCTCCGAACTTCCTTTCTCTATACAAAATTTTCTGTTTTTTATACACAGGATGGACTCCAAAGTTACAAAGACGAATTCCAAGTGACACAAAAAGGACTTAGATATATCCTTAGATTCATAAAGAAATCATCAATGATTCAATGCCTACAAGTGGATGTGACTCTTGGCCCACCAAAGGTTGGCAGATTTTGCATGATTGAAAAAGAAGAAAAACTAATCAAGCCATTGGTGAGGGGAACTAGTAAAGACTGAAAAATTGGAAGCATAACAAAAAGACAAAGTCCAGTGGTGTATGATCCAATGTTGGACTAATTTCGGTTTTTTTACATTGGAAGGGAAAAGGAAAGAGTTATAAGGTTTAAATACAAATTTTACATTATTTTTCATCACAAAAAACAAATATTTGCACTAAGTTCAAATGATTGGAGTTAAAATAGTCATGAAAATTAATGCTGACAGTTACATCAAGTTTAGAAGAATGAAATACTGAAAAATCATTGAACGGTCACATTTGGTTGGTGGCGTTAACAATTCAACAAAAAAAGAGAAAATATAAAGAAACTATATAGTGGGAAGGAAAAGGAATATCTTAGAAAATCAACTACAAACTTTGCATTATTTCTTCATCAACAACTTTGAGTAAACTTGAAATCAAAACAAAACACAAAAATTCACCGAGACCCAAAGATAACAACTGAAGTAAGCAAAGAATAGCCAGTAAATTTGATAGTGACAGTTAAATTAAGTTTAAATGGTTCAACTGCTGAAAAATCTTTGAAATAAATTTTTTACATTATTGTTTTAGTAATAAGATTAAATAAACATAAAAGTTTGCATTCTTTTATCAGGACCTTCTACTGATCTATGATCTTGTTTTAGTGATCTATAATCACAACAAAACATATGGGCAAAAAACTGAAAAACAAAATACCATAATGACAGAATATAGAAAATATAATAGAACATTACTAAAAATAAAAATAAACCTAACTTTGCATTCAAAATCGCAACTATTAAACTCTTTTCTCAAAAAAAAAAAAAAAATGCACCTAAAATCACAATTATGACATCAAAAAATACCAGAAAATTGGCCCCAAAAAATCGACTTTGAGTGTTAAGCTAAGATTAAATAATTGAAATAATAATCATTGGTGGGTCAAGAATCTGGTTGGTATCTTCAAAAATTCAACAAAAAGGGCTAAATTTTATGACAAAGATCCCAACCTTACACTCAAATCACAATAACAGTACTAAAGTTAACATTCAGTTGAGAAAAGGAAGCAAAAAAAATCAAGTTCTGGAAAGAAAATTTGTAGAAATTCAGCAGAAATTAGAAGAAAAAAAAAATGCACCTACATCACAATGATGCCATCTAAAGTAGAAGAAAAATAGAAAGAAAAAAAAAATCGACTCGACTGTTATTCCAAGATTAAATATTTGAAAAAATGCGCAAAAACAATGGTGGTTCAAAAATCCCGTTCGTGTTTATAAAATACAACAAAAAAGGCTGAGTTTTATAATAAAGATCACAACTTTAGATGCAATCACAACAACACTACTAAAATTTGATCATTTAATAGAAAGGAAACAAAAATAATCAGAGTTTAGGGAAGGAAATTGAACAATAGTGTGGAAATTCAGCAGAAATTTGGAAAAAATAAATAATTAAGGAGTCAGCTTTACAAGAAAGTAGAGTAAAGTAGCAAACTTTATTCAGAGATCCGAAACATCGGAGAGAGGTGTTACCGTAAGCCGATATATCGCCAGATTTTCTCCTCTCCCTCTTTTTTCCGGCAGAGAGGAGTACTGAAGAGGAGTTGAGAGGAGAGGTCTTCTACTTAAATGTACTCTCTCTCCTCCTCTCTCTCTCTCTCTCTCTCTCTCTCTCTCATGCCACTTGGAGGAAGCAAGCAACACTCTTCCCTCTCTCTCTCTCTCTCTCTCTCTATTTTTTTTTTTTTTTTGACATTTTTATTTAAAAAAATTCTAGAGACTCGACCATAAATGCATTTGGATTATATTAATTTTAGTTCTTAATTTTTTGGGATTTTTTGACTTTCATCCCACTTATTAATATGACTTTGTACTTACATCCTATTTTTTTTTTTTTTTAGACTTACATCCCACTTTTTGTCACTAAAAGTATTTTTCGTGACAAAACAAATACTTTTTGTGACAAAATGAATGTTTTTTGCGACGAAAAGTGGGATGTAAGTCTAAAAAAATTAAAAAGAGGAATGTAAGTACAAATTCATATTAGCAAGTGGGATGAAAGTCAAAAAATCCCTAATTTTTTCCAAAGACTTGGACAGAAAAAAAAAATTTAAGAATCTAAATATAAATAATATCAAGTGTCCTACTCACATTGTAAGTTTCTATTTCAGCTTCTATTCTATTTAAGTTTCTATTTGAGTTTCTATTCTATTTGAGTTTTTATAGTCCAATTGAGTATATAATCTCTTTGAGTTTCTATAGTCGGACTGTTTTTTATTACAAGACTATTTTGTTTGATACAAAATGATAATATCTTTGCTTTTGCTTTGTCACTGTCCGTCTGAATCCCACTTACATTATGTAAGTGGATTGAGATATTTTACTTAATAATTAATCCTTCATTGTTTCCTTAATTAACTTTGCACAATATGCAAGTATAAAAAGACTCGAACAAAGTATTTGTTTTATAATTATTTTCTATCATTTTTATGTTTTATAATTATTATTTTTGTTTTGAGGTACAATTTTTTTTGTCAGACGGACGGTCTCGAAATCAAACCGGAGAAAATGTGTGGATGTATGTGTGTAAAAATTGGAGACGCTGGGTCCAAATGACATGCAACCAGTGCCGGACTTTAAATTTTGGGGCAAAAGCTTAATCTTTGTATTATATTTTTTTGCACCAGCCAATTATTTTCTTATAGGAGGCTTGTTTGCTTATCTAGTCTATTAGTTCTATGCAAACAAAAAAACAGATTCAACAAATTGTTTTATTATATGAGGCATGTTTGCTTCTCTAATATAATTCACATCATATCACATTTTCAATAAATAATCTAGACACGATCACTATGCGATCAAATAACATTATCATAATTGTCCAACAAATAATAATAACTAATGACAAATGAACAATTAATAAGAAATATAAAAATATTTTCTTTCTTAGTTTCTCTATTAGTTGATTTCAATCTCAATAGGATTATGCAATCAAATGGCATGAACATATTTTTCAAATAAATTAGTCAAATACAAATAAAAATGGGTGCTGCTATTAGCACTCCTAAAATGCCATTCGACACTCCTTCTTAATTTTTTAACATTCAAATTTCAGATTTATCCCTGCATTAACATTATTAACACTACTAAAATGTCATCCTACACTTCTCCCTCCATGCATACACAAATTAATGTTATATTTAATGCAGGGGTAGATTTGGAATTCGAATCTTAAAAAAAAAAGATGAGTGCCGAATGACATTCTAGGAGTGCTAATAGCAGCACCCATAAAAATAATCAACAACATTTTTTAGTCAAGAACATACTTTTCAATAAACTATGGTTTATAAGTCCATCACACTTTTAGACCTCACCTACCTGTGTTTATAAAAATAATTATGAGGATTTACTAATAATGTATGTGACTCCTAAAAATGTAGTGTGACAACGGGAAGGCATCATTGACACAATAATTAAGAATAGACCAAATTTTTAGTGCATCATTGAAACAACAACTTATATTATTATAAATAAATAAAATCAAAATTTTACATGTAGAGACATGTGGAAAGAGAGGGACTGAACGATTTGCGGCTTTTAAAAAGAATTATCCCACAGTCGACCATAAACAAGACTCTCTGTAAAAAAAAATTAAAATCCTAAAAAAAAACTCAGTCAGCAGCCACAAGACTCTCTTCTAATATTTGTCTCTTCAAATCCGGGCCACAATAGTAGCTTACAAATTCAGACCATTTTAGTATCATGGTGGACATGATACCACTTGTCTCTTCATTTCAAATTTGGTAAATATAATTCCAAATTATACTTACTACTTGTCTCTTAAGTCAACAGGCATTTTTAGTTGCCACAGCAATAGCAAGCTCTATAAAAAATTTCTTTCCGATGTTTGAAAATGCCAAAAAATTTGGAAAAAAAAGTAAATACTTCAATATGGAAAAGTGATTCCTTGGTTGGATGGATGGAATCACTTTTTTTCCTAATTTTCTTCCATTAAAAATTATTTTTATTTCCTCCTCAATTTTTTTGGCACCCAAATATAGAAAAATAATCACTTTCCTTTTCCAATCCGATAATTCTGCGAACCAAACCAGGCCTTAAAGACTTCACTATTAAACCTTGCGTGAACGGCATCAGTTTTGAGATTTTTGTTCATCTTTTTCTTCCTACCGCTTTGGCATTTATGTTTATATAATATATTATCTTATACTATTAATGTAGAGGGTAGATGAATGAATATGGACATCAGGACCGGCTCCAGTATTTTGGAGGTCCTATATAAGTCCAAAAATAAGACCATTATCTCTTTATGTAAATTTTATTTTTACAATAACGAAGATATATTTTGCGATCTCCTCTACTTATGCGCTTCTTTCCAATCTTTAAACAATTAATATTAGAAACTTCACAAGAAAAGAAAAAAAAGACATTAGAAACTAGAAAGGAGAAAAAAAATTCATTGACACATTTGTTGAGGAAGAGAGTGACTGTTTTATTTTTTCCATAGGTTAGAGATTTTTTGTGGGAATGTGAGAGAAGATAAAGTGGCGGCTTAGAAATAGGTGCAACATTTCAATTTTTTTTTCTTCTTGTGAATGATTTATTTAATTCTTCTTCAGGCAGCCTCCATGTCCACATTTTTTTTTCTTCCGGTATAAAATAACTAAAAATTAAAAAAAAAAATTGGAGGCCCCCTGGGGAAAGGAGGCCCTAGGCGGCTGCCTAGCCGGCCTCCCCCTGGAGCCGGCTATGATGGACATTTGATGTATTGTTGCTCAGATGATTTTTTTTTTTTTTTCCCTTTCTAGCATTGGTTTGGTGGAGTTGACTTAAACATGTAAGACAATTTTTCAAAAAATGTACAAATTTTTAACTCCAATAAAAAAAAGTTACCCTTTCTTCTATCCACATAAAATTTACCTTATAGTGTTTTTTCAGATTCTGCTAGGAAACAAAGAAAAGACGAATCCCCTATGATACGTCAAATTCAATTCGATCATTCAATGAGTGAATTAATTTGCCATTTTTTGATATTTTTGTTCTGATTCAAAATTGTTGTATATTTTTCTTGTTTCGGTCATAGAATAGATAAAATAAATCAAACATTAATTTTTTGTTCAATAATTAAATATTATATTTAGAATGTCCATATTCGGTTCATGCTTCATAACCATGTTACGTCCAAGTTCTGATAAAATAGGATAAATTGAGACAGTATTTTATAAGTACATAATTATCTTAGATATATCAATCGTTTTTTTAATTTCAGATCACTTCAAGAATAGAGACATCTTATTTTATTTCAAAATTGTATGATCTCTAAGTGGTCGAGCTTCTAAATAGGATCGTCTCGTTCCCTCCTTCCAGCACAGAGCAAGTGTCGAATTCCATACATCATATTACCACTAGCAGAGTCATGTATTTTTAATAAACAATTACTATCCTCTGGTATATAACTTTTCCAATCAAAAGATTAGAGAGCACCATTCTTCCGAAGTTACGAGATCATTTTGCGAGTTCCATCCCTAAGGCACTAGCCTAGTGGTAGTACGAGGGGTCGTCCGAGCATAGATCTCGGGTTCGAATTCTCTCCTGGACGGCTGGGTAGTTTTGGGCCATGGTCCGGTATGAAAAAAGGACGCCTAAAAAAATGACTAGATAAAGTTCTAATCATCTGTCAGAAGGAAAAAAGAAGAAAAGAATGAATGAATATGCAATACACAAGTAAAAAATTTCAACCACTATAAGTATACAATATATCAAGATAAATAGTGCACCTATTAACTAGTTTCAGTCTTTGATTAATTGTACCATTCCATACTGTTTTATTTTGTAATTGCTCTGGGTTGTTTTGTTAAAAATCTTTAATGAAATATGGAGGAGACTTTTCTCCCTATCATCTCAAAACGAAACAGAAATCATTCCCCAATATAATGAAAGTATAACTTTTTGTTTATTTGTTCAAAAGGAATTTTATTTTAATATTTATAGATTAAAGTATAACTTTTTGTTTGCAGTTTTACTTATTTGGTTATCTTTTCTTCTTCTTCTTCTTCTTCTCTTCTTCTTTTCTTTGCTCTAAATTAAAAAAGAAGAAGAAGCAGAGAAGTAGTTGCAACTTGCAAGCCAAGAGAAGACTAATGAAAGAAAAGCATATTACACATGCAGGACTTATAACTCAGCTCAGAATTTTAAAAAGTTATTTTAGGACTAGAAGGTGCAAAATAAAAATAAGAGATCACTTTTACAAAAGTTCCAAATACTCCAAACTTTTCTGTGTTTAGACAAATGAACGTCGAAGAAAAATGCAATTAACATACTCTTTAAAACTGTTAGTTTTCTTCATAAATCTTAACAATTAAACCTTTGATAAAAGACGAACACACACACACACACACACACAAAATATATATATATATATATAATACTTAAAAAATAATTTACGGGATGATTAAACTAATATTAAATCTCTCTTACGAAAACAAAGCAGAACAGAAAATAAATATCGTTTCCTTGAACAAAATTCATATGGAAGAGATAAACCTGAATAAAAAGATTTATATTTCCCAAAAGAGATTTGTTTACCGAAAAATAGATATTTGTTAGTCCCTTGGCGAACAATCGATGGAAAAACACGATTTCAGAAACTATTGTAAAGACAATGTTTCCAGCAACACACCCTAAAGAAGGTGATGTTGTATTACGAGAATCTAAAAGATTATTTCGTAATATTTCTCGAAGGCAACAGAACCGTATAACTTCTAAAGAGAAGCGACGGTATTCTCGAAGGCAACAGAACCGTATAACTTCTAAAGAGAAGCGACGGTATTCTCGAAGGCAACAGAGGAAGAAGAAAGCCTGCTGGGGTGAAAGATCACCGGCGCTCAAAGCTATATCCGCCTTACGGACAAGCCTCCAGGAACCAGCAAGTTCGAAGAGAACTTTAGAACGCTGGCCAAAAATGTCGACGACTCCTCGGAATAGCAGCAGCACTCTCTCTCTCTCTGGAAATTCTCTGATTATACGCTCCGTACGCTCCGTACGCCACGCAGGGCCGCGCAGAGGCTCGCGCACGAGCGCAACTAAAGCGCACAATACGCCTTGCGACGAGCTAAGTGCAAAGTGCCATCAAAAAGCCACAATAAGCCTCAAAAGCCCATTAGCCCGAGTCCGAGTCCGAGTCCGAGTCCGAGTCGCTAAGCCCCTTCGGGGCTTAGCTCCAATAGATTTAAATCTATTTTCATTTGGCCAAAAGTTGGTTTCTTATTCTCACCTCTATGTAAAATCCTCCCACATGGCACCCTCCATTGGGCCTCAACCCATGTGCATCTCTCTATTCCTTCATAAGTAATATATAGAGATACATATTGGTGTGATTTTTCGATGTGGGACTATCTTTTAACAATAGAGTGTTGTGAACACACAACTCATAGAATAAAACACCAACAATCCCCCACATATCTCTATATATATGAGTTAAGCATTTCACATAATAACTGTCCATTATGCATTAGGATAGATGTCGCTGACGACTTGAATCTTCCCGCATGGGTTGAACAACAGTATGATACAAGAATGGACTACGCCTTGAATTCTGCACCACAGCTGTAATTTTTCCCACTCACATAATGTAGTTATCTGTGCTTCTGGCTGCACATTAAAGGCCTTGTGCCAGCCTGGATTTCAATGTATTATTTTGGGCGTCTACAAATTTACCCTCAAGAGACGGCCTATTTCTCTTTCCATACATTATAGGTGAGTTCTTTATAAAGAGTCATGGCATGAAGCATTGCGCTCCTTTGCGGTGCTACGCCGCTATGACATGGCTCAACGCCGAGGCTTTACCCCACCTGGGTACCTCATCGTAGTGTCATACTACTGTAGCATGAGGTCACAATCCTCTTTGTAGTGCCAAACTACTCAGCATGAAGCCTTGCGCTTCCGTGCGGTGTTACGCCGCTCTGACATGGCTTGCAAAGCCGAGGATTTACCCTTCCTGGTACCTCTTCGTGGTGTCATGCCACTGTAACATGAGGACACTGTTCTCTTTGTAGTGCTGTCTACACCTCTTTATGATTATGCAACATTAGGCTACCTGTCTATATGCGGTGCTACGCGCCTGTGACTTGGCTAACAAAGCCGAGGCATTACCCCTACCTGGGAACCTCATGGTGGAGTCACCCCACTGTAGCATGGAGTTGTAACACTCCTTTGTGGTTGTTGCGCCACCATGCTTCCTGTAAAGCATAACAGACCTTCACTCAGTCTGAGAACTCATTAAGGCATTATGCCATCCTTTCCACAGGATCAATTTTTCGTAGAAAATTTATAGTAGACAACAGTGGTTCTGGGTCCGAAACCTTTACATGTTCCGCAGAACAAGTACCCATTGTTAACTAATATTTTTCCAGTCAATAGTCCCTCCCTTGAATCAAAAAATTAGATATCTGGTAGATTTCTCTTTGAACCAATAACATAAAATTTATTGATAGGATTATAATGACACAATATTAGAATGCCTTCAAACCCATCTTCCTTGCTGTGTCCTCGACCAGCTGTCGTTTGAGGCCTTTCGTGAACGGATCCGCCAGGTTCTCCTGACTCCGAACATCGATCACTGCAATGACGCCTCGTTTGATGAGATCGTTCACTGCTCTGTGCTTTAACCGCACAGTCATCTTCTTTCCGTTAAAGAGTTCATTTGATGCTACTGCTGCTGCCGCCTGGTTGTCACAGTATATCGGGATTGCCGGTATCTGAGCTCCAACCACTGGAAGATCATACATGAGCTCCCGAAGCCACTCTGCTTCATCTGCAGCAGCATCCAATGCAAAGAATTCAGATTCCATGGAGGAGCGAGATAACATTGTCTGCTTCTTCGATTTTTACGATATAGCAGCTCCGTCCAAAGCGAATATGAATCCACCTGTCGAATACTCGCTCTCCACCTCTGAACACCAGCTAGCATCACTGAAGCCATCCACTACTGACGGATCTCCGCTGTAGTATAGTGCAAATGTCTGAGTTTTTTTTAGATATCTTATAACACGCTTCACAGCGTTCCAGTGTTCAACGCCTGGGTTGCTAGTGAACCGACTCAGCAGTCCCACCGCAAAAGCTATGTCAGGCCTTGTGGCAGTAGTAGCGTACATCAAGCTTCCGATGACGCTAGCGTACTCCAACTGCCTGACGCTTTCCCTCGAATTTGGCTCCAGCTTCTGATCACTCCGGTACGGTGTATCAATTATAGGAAGATCTTGATACCCGTAGCGAGTGAGCATCTTCTCAATATAATGAGATTGTGACAGCGCTATTCCAGTACCTGTCCGGATGATCTTGAGCCCCAGGATTACGTCGGCATCCCCCAAGTCCTTCATACTGAACTTGGTCGAGAGGAATTTCTTTGTCTCTGTGACGCAGTCTAAATCCGTACCTAGGATTAGCATGTCGTCCACGTAAAGACAAACGATTACTCCTCTTCCATCAGCAAACTTCGTATAGACACACTTGTCTGTTTCACTGACCCTGTAGCCATTTGACCTTATCACCTTGTCAAACTTCTCATGCCACATTTTGGGAGCTTGTTTCAAACCATACAGAGACTTCATCAACTTGCAGACTTTGTCTTCCAGACCTCTGACGACAAAACCTTCTGGTTGTTGCATGTAGATCTCTTCGGTCAGCTCGCCATTAAGGAATGCCGTTTTCACATCCATCTGATGTATCACCAGCTTGTGTATTGCTGTTAGAGCAATTAACAATCTGATGGTTGTCATCCGAGCTACTGGAGCATAAGTGTCAAAGTAGTCGATCCCCTGCTTCTGAGCAAACCCCTTGGCCACTAGCCTGGCCTTGAACTTGTCAATGGTTCCATCTGCTTTCATCTTCTTCTTGAAGATCTATTTGCATCGATGGGTCTTGCTCCTTCTGGCAGGTCAACTAACACCCATGTGTTGTTGGAGGTGATTGAGTCAATCTCGTTGTCTATCGCCTCCTTCTAGAATACAGCATCTCTGGTCTTCATCGCCTCATCATAGGTAAGCGGATCTGCTTCCACATGATAGGTGACGAAGTCATCTCCGAAGTCTTTCGGCCTCCTTACTCGCTTAGTTGACGGCTCAGCGAGTTCTGGTTCAACTGGTGTCTCTTCGACAATAGCTTCTTCTTGGACTACTGGTTCGATAAGGACTTCTGTCTGCTTTGCACTCTCATCATTCTCCGGAAGATCCGCGAGAATAATATTTTTGTGCCTTGCAAACTTGTCTTCAAAATATTCAGCATCGCGAGATTCAATGATATGATTTGATTCTATATCAAGGAATCTCCGAGCGTCACTCTTCTCGGCATAACCCAAGAAGATAGCCTTAGTAGTCCTAGTCCCCAGCTTCTGAATCTTCAGATCTGGGAGCTTCACATAAGCCAGACACCCCCACACTCGAATGACATTCAAGTTAGGTCTGACTTTGAACCAGAGTTCATGAGGGGTTATATCCGAAGTTGCATACGGTACTCTATTGAGAATGAAAGTAGCCGTTAATGCAGCTTCTCCCCAGAAGCTCTTTGGAAGACCCGCAGTCAACAGCATAGAGTTCATCATCTCTGTCAACGTTCTGTTCTTCCTTTCTGCTACTCCGTTGGATTGAGGAGAGTACGGAGCCGTCGTCTCATTTATGATTCCATGTTCTTTACAGAATGATAAAAAATCATGAGACCGATACTCCCCGCCTCGATCACTCCTTAGCCTTTTGAGTTGTTGTCCACTTTGCCGTTCAGCCTCGGCCCTGAACTCCTTGAACTTCTCGAATGCTTCGTCTTTAGACTTGAGCAAGTAGACAAAAGCATACTTTGAGAAGTCGTCGATGAAAGTAATAAAATACTTCATCCCGGCTTTTGTAGAGAATTGCTTGAAATCACAGATATCTGAGTGAACCAACTCCAGAAGATATGTGCTTCGATGGACCCTGTGAAAGGGTTTCCTTGTGATCTTCGTCTGAGCACACACTTCACATTTCTCTACCTTACCCCTACACTTGGAGATAAGTCCTAGGCTAGACATTTTGTTAATTCTTTTACAATGAACATGTCCTAGCCTATTATGCCACAACTCAAAAGAATAGTTCAAAGTAGAAATAGCATTAATATCATTTTTCTGGGTTACAACAAGCTGAATTTTGTACATTCCTTCAGTCTGGAAAGCTTTTCCGAAGAATGTACCCTTCTTGGACATCACCATCTGGCCAGCATTGATGTCCATCCTCAAGCCTGCGTTACAAAGCAGGCTCCCAGAGATCAGGTTCTTAGCAATTGCAGGAACATGCTTCACTCCTTGAAGCGTCAAAGTGTTCCCCGATGTAAGTTTCAGCTCCACCGTCCCGATCCCCAGTACTTCAGCTTGTGCCTGGTTTGCCATTAAGACTTTCTCGGAAGTTGGCTCATATGACTCGAACCATTCCTTGTCTGAGTAGACATGACATGTCGCACCAGTGTCTATCCACCAGTCCGAGTCAACTCCCGCATTTGCAACCTGTGCTATCATTGCAACCAGATTAGTAACCAAAGAAACCTTACTAGGCTCACCTTTTTCTGGTTCCTTGCAGTCACTTTTGTAGTGGCCCTTCTTGCCACATTTGAAACAAGTCACATGGGACTTGGATTTCTGATTCTTGAATGAAGGACTCTTCACTTTCAGATTAGTGAAGTCCTTCTTCTTCTTATGAGGAGAAGCCGCCTGCTTCCCCTTGACTCTCTGGTTTGGACCAGATTTGCTTTCGCCAGTTGTTTAGACAGAGAATCCATCTTCTGTTGAGAGCGCATCTCGTCCTCAACATGGATCTTTCATACATATGTCCAGCTTCTTGCGGTGCATCCTTGCATAGAAGTTGCTCCACCCCGCAGGAAGTTTAGAGACGATTCCTCCAACGACAAACTTGTCGACAAGAGGCATCTTCTCGTCATCTAATTTTTGGCGCAGCTTCAGAAACTCCTTTACTTGGGGCAGCATAGCCTTCTCATCTTCGAAGGTCCACTTGTGGTATCTTTCAACCAAGAAGATCTTGGACCGATTCTCGTCATCTTCGTACAATTTTTCCAAGGAGTCCTAAATCTCTTTGGCAGAATTCTTCTTGGAATAAGACTCTGCCAGAGAGTCTTCCATGCTATTGAGAATCAACAGTTTACAGATACTATTTTCTCTAATCCATTTTGCCTGCTTGGACTTAGCAGCGGCAATAACTTCTGCGGTTCCGGTTGTTGGAACGACCGGTTCTTCCTCATTCAGCACGTGATCAACTTCCACGAGTTGAATGTTTAATGTTACTTTCCGTTTCCAGATTTGGAAATGTTCGCCGTCAAATTTCTCCAACTTGTTAAAGTCGGTATTGACGAGCGATGCACGTGAGTTATCCATCTTTTCGATATAGCTTTGAGATTGTTAGTCCCTTGGCGAACAATCGATGGAAAAACACGATTTCAGAAACTATTGTAAAGACAATGTTTCCAGCAACAACACCCTAAAGAAGGTGATGTTGTATTACGAGAATCTAAAAGATTATTTCGTAATATTTTTCGAAGGCAACAGAACCGTATAACTTCTAAAGAGAAGCGACGGTATTCTCGAAGGCAACAGAACCGTATAACTTCTAAAGAGAAGCGACGGTATTCTCGAAGGCAACAGAGGAAGAAGAAAGCCTGCTGGGGTGAAAGATCACCGGCGCTCAAAGCTATATCCGCCTTACGGACAAGCCTCCAGGAACCAGCAAGTTCGAAGAGAACTTTAGAACGCTGGCCAAAAATGTCGACGACTCCTCGGAATAGCAGCAGCACTTCTCTCTCTCTCTGGAAATTCTCTGATTATTTTCTGTAACTCTGGAGAGAGGAGACGCTGCTGATATTATAGGCACGAGGTGGGCTTTTCAAATTCTGAACGCACGCCCTGGATTAATGCCAGATCCGGATTTTCTGGATCTGAGCCATTTCCGGATCTGAGCCCACAAGACCCGCGGACGTTACATAATTTGAACGGCCCACTCGACCCGCTCGACCCGTACGCTCCGTACGCGAGCTGTCGTGCTAAGTGCCACAAAAAGCCACAATAAGCCTCAAAAGCCCGAGCCCGAGCCCGAGCCCGAGTCCGAGTCGCTAAGCCCCTTCGGGGCTTAGCTCCAATAGATTTAAATCTATTTTCATTTGGCCAAAAGTTGGTTTCTTATTCTCACCTCTATGTAAAATCCTCCCACATGGCACCCTCCATTGGGCCTCAACCCATGTGCATCTCTCTATTCCTTCATAAGTAATATATAGAGATACATATTGGTGTGATTTTTCGATGTGGGACTATCTTTTAACAATAGAGTGTTGTGAACACACAACTCATAGAATAAAACACCAACAATATTCTACTATATAATATGAAAAGAAGACTTCGTCGTGAAAATTTTAGTTTTAAAAATACCCTCAATATATATACTAATTAAAAAGAATATATACAATAAATATCACTGGCAACCATTCATTTAAAATATGTATTCTGGAGGAATTAACATATTATTGAAATCGAAGGGTTCATGCTACTTGCTAAGTTTTTTAAGTTATTAATACAAAATTCGAATAGTTGAATCCATAACCTATATAATTTAAAAACATCAAAGTTAAACCAACTCATCAACATCATCCACTCCAAGTATTTTTTGATCTTCCTAATTATAATCTATGACGTGCAACCCACATGCATATATAATAGTTTGATTAAAACAAAAATCAGATCAGAAATTATAAATCTCTCCTACTAGAGATTGTTTACGGGATAGTTATAGAATTTCTAAAAGAACATACTTGGTCACTTTTCTTTAAAAAAATTTAAATCTCTCTTCAGAGAGACATTATTTTTGGGTTTATTTTTAAATATAGATTATTTTTAAAGAGAAATTATTTAAAGCAATCTGGCCAACTAGAATGTTCAAATATAAAAGAATGTTTTTTTTTTCCGTATGTCAAAATATTTAATTTTGTTTGAACCAATAAGTTACATTGAACTTAGATACTACTTGGTTTGTATTTTTTTTACTATTTATTGTGATACTAACTTTCAATCAACTATAATATGCATCTTCTTTATAAGTTCATAGCGTGTATACAGTAATTGCTATTCTAGTTTGAAGAATGTAAGATAATTTAATGAGTTCATATTTTTTAAAGTTTCTCATGTTGTAAGTCTGAAATTGTATACATAATATATCCATGCATATATTTTATTAATTTACTGTATTTTTAATAGTTAATATATTTGTTAATTTATTTTAATAATTTATTGTCTTAATAGTTGTGTAGTAATTACAAATTAACAAAAAATAGAAGAAACAAAATACAAATGTTTGTGTGTGGTTACCTTGCCAATTTTAAAAATCAAAATTTATATCACTTCTACTATTTTCTTCATTACAAACCAAAATATTTGTTTAAGATCACTTCAACAAATATTCAAACACATTTTTTTTTTAATATTCAACTTCCAATCTACTTAGGAATTGTTTGGATAGCGGTAACTTTTTTAAAGTGTGAAAGTGGCACTTGTAATATGTTTAATTGCAGTGCACTTATAGCAAGTGACACTTTCCAAAATATGTTTAGATACAGTACTTTTTGTCTCTTGCAAGTGAGAGAAAAGGAGTTCGATTGTTTGGATGATTGTTAAAAGTAAAAAAGGATGAGTTCGGTTGTTTGGATAGCTATTGAAAGTGGATGTTAAAAGTGATAAAAATTACTGAAGATTAATTAAAAAGTGATAAATAATTATAATTTAAATCTAAATATTCTAATACAAGTTATTATAAATATTTATTGTTATTATTATTAATTATTATTTTATATTACTACTATTATTAATCATAATTATCATTATTATTATCATTGTTATTATTATAACTAAATTAATTACTATAATTGGATGAAAAAAATTAATTATCATAATTAAATTAATTAATTATTATAATTAAAGTAACAACAAATGAAGCACCAGATCCCAAACAAATATTTAAATTAAAAAAATCCTTTAGAGTCTTCCATGCTCTCTCTGGATTTATCTATGCTCTGGATTCAACAAAGAAAGGGATGTGAGCCTTCACAAGAAGGCCCCCATCCCACAAACACAAATAGTCCCCAATTTTTTTTTAAAAGAGAGATCCTTCTTTTTCTTCTTCTTCTTCTTGTCTCACCACAGCCGTTCTCCAAATCCAGGCACGGCCTCACCGTTGACACAGTCGTGGCACCGACGTCGTCGTTCTCCAGATCCGTCTTCCTCGATGTTGCACCGGCGTCATCATTTCCAGCGACGGGGCGTCCCTATAGGAGCTCAAAAATAAAGGGGCGCCACTCATCAGAAGGCGCCAACATCAAGTGGCGCTTGGCAACTAGGTGGCGCGACACACAGGTTGAGCCTATGTTAGGGTGCGCGAGGGCACGTGGCAAGCTGCCTCGAGAAGTTGTAACATAAGCCATCATTACTGACAGCTCGAAAGTCGAAGAATATCTCTTCGAATCCCGGGGAGTGCGGCGCTCGAGGAGATTATGTCAGTTGCAATTAATGTTGACAGACAAAGTCGCGCCAGTCATCAACTGGCGCGAGAAAAGCAGTGAGGATTGAACAGACAGATTAATTGAGAGGCGCTAGTAATCAGGTTGCGTCAGGCGCCACCTATCAACCTGGTGCCACTTAGTCAATTTCCATCCAGAAGTAAGATGACGTGGCGCACATGTCACTAATCTCGAAGAACGTGTTCACTACACTGCCTACGACCACGCGCATCTCATCAACAAGATGCCACGCGTCACTAGCAGTTAAAGTAACCGCTCGCGCAACTGGACAGGAGGCGCGCAACTCAAAGATGTGCGCCACTAAGAATAACTACTTGACAGTTATTTCAGAACTCTATAAATAGAGTTTCAAATCAGTTCTCAAGGATCACTAATGAGCATAATCTCCTGCTAAAGTGTTGTTGTATTCTCCAAAGGCTTGTGTCTTCAATATCACATCGTCCAAGAGATAAAGTGATCGTCTTCTGATCAGATTTCTATAGTTGTATTTTCCCAGAAATTATTGTACTCTTGTACTTTCTTTCTTTCTTAGTTTGTAGAAATCAAACTTTTGTTTTTGCAAACAGTCCCCAACGTCGTCATCCTCATCTCGCAAGGAGCACCACTCCCTCGACCACTACCCCTAGTTCTTCACTTGCAGGGAGTAGAGGTGAAATTTTGATGGAGGTGAAGGGAGAAAGAAAAGCAGGGGACAACAACTCTGCACTGTCAGAGTTTCTCACCTCTTCTCCAGTTCCTATGCCCATCCAAACGTGGGAACTGGGTTCACCTCCGGTGAACAGTGGCTGGAAATATACTTTTCACCTCACTTTCACTCCACTCCCCCCATACCAAATAGGTCCTTAAGTCAAAATATCCATATAAAAGAAGTAGAAATATACACATGACATGCATGTTGGTGTTATTTCTTTGGACTAGTGTAAAATAGTCCCACATCAGCTACACCATCAAGTAGGTATTTCAATATAATGCTTTGCGGTCTCGTTTGGTTCGCGAAAAGGAATAGAAAGGAAATCAATTTCTTGAAATTTCATTTCCTTTGAAAAATTATAATTCTCATTGATTTTCCTTTCTGATGTCTGAAAGTACCAAGGAAATTAAAAAAAAAAGTGAATACTTCAAGGTGGAAAAGTAATTCCTTCCTTGGATGGGTGGAATCATTTTTCCTCCTAATTTTTCTTCCATTGGGAAGCACTTTCATTTCCTCCTCAATTCCTTTGGCACCCAAACATGGGAAAGTAATTACTTTCTTTTCCCAATTTCAGATTCCGCGAACCAAACAAGGCCTGCATGTGTTGAGGTGTGTCCATTGGGTATGATGGGCACATGTGGGTGCCATGTGGGGGTATTTTTCAAAAGAAAAAATGATTAACTCATTAAAAAAAGTATGTATATGCTTTTTGTCGCTCAGATCGGACACGGAAACAAGCTCACTGTCCAAAGTTGTGCGTCGTGCATACACGGGCGCATGCGCGGACTGATGCATGACTCCGCTGAGTGCGGGATGATCTAAAATATCAAACTCATTTTTTGAGTATTGGTATTTTAGTCCCACGTTGGATAGGAGGAGAGGTGGATTTTTCACTCCTCTATAAGTAGAGCTCACATGCCTCCTTTTAGAGACACACAAAAAGAAGAAGAAAAATGGAGCATGTTGAGTCCAGGAGTCCGTTCGAAGTCACAAAAAGAGTTGACTACGAGCGTTCTAGAAGTTCTTTGAGAACTTACTAGTTCATGTGAGCAAATTGCGGTGGACGAATCTTGCTTTGAACAACAGTGGTCTTTACCACACCAGCAAGATAATAATATTTTATTCTATCTTCTTCTCCTTTCTTCTTCTATTTGTAATTTGTTATGTCTGTTCGCAACTGCAATTGCAAGAAAGAACTGTCATGAAGTTATTCTGTCAAGTTGTAATCTGAATTTAATAGTGGTTCCTCAGAGGCTTTTAGGATATTTTGGAAAGCAAACTTTTAGAACGGAGAGCAAAGTTGTTTGTGTGCATGTCTCTGTTTTTTATCAGTTTAAACTCAGAACAGAGAGTAAATTTGTTTTGTTTGCATAGAGCAAACTTGTTTGTACGAGATATTTGTTTCTGGTCGTTTTTCTACGTAGATCTGTCTGAATAACGGTGCATATACAATGGGTATACAAATTCCAATTTAACACATCCATAATTCCAGCACACATGACATGCATATACAATGGGTATGCAAAATTCCAATTTAACACATCCTCAATTTCGCTTAATTCTCCGTACCAAACAGTTTCTTTGTGTTTGTATCAAAAAGAGGGACCTCTGCAAGAATCCTCTTTTATAGACTAAGACCCCATTCTTTATAGGAACATTTTCAAGTGACATAACTTTTTTAAAAAAAAAACACTACGTAATAGATTTTGCTCCTACTTTTCTTCCAACGACATTGTTTCCAGCAAGTACTCAAAACTAGAGGGACTCTGTCAAAATTCCAAAATTAAAAATCAAAGGGACTTGTTTAAACCATCACGTGGTCCCAGGCAAGCAAGCAAGCAAGCCCTTCATAGACTTCCAAACAAGAAGTATTAAAATGACGAGTACCAGCTTCTAAGCAAAGCAATTTGTCCGTCACATCACAAGGGAAACACAAGCACATGTGCGATCAAGAACCAATAAATACGAAGCTCATGATGCCCCCAAATTCCCAGAAATCTAATTTTGATGGTCAATGCCTTGCACTCGTGAGCACTGTGAATGAGAGAAGAGCTTCAAATTCAATCATGGTTGGTGCAATGTCTCAGGGAGTAAGTAATGTGGCAAGTAGCAGAGACGATGGCTTTCCTTTTTCATGATCATTTCAGTGTTGAGTTCTTAATGTGCATTCACCACACCTATGGATGCATGAGTCATGACTATTCAATGCGTACCAATGGATCCATGACTGCAGTAGTAATTTTTATTTTGTTGACATTAATGGATGGCAAGTTCTTGGTTCGTTTGTGCATAGTCTTTAATAGGTGACCTACTCCTTAATGGATGAATATATATGGATAAAAATTTGCTTCAGCATATGGGATAGATATACTCCAATACAAAAACTTGATTTTATCAAGATAGCAATTTGTGATAGCTTTAAGATGTTGGCCTCCATCGGGATTGTGGCTTTTATTATTAGTGTGAGTTATGACAATACTGGTATATCATACATGATATAAATAAGGCTTAATTGTACTTTGATACCTTCAACTATTTCAATTTTTTAACTTGATATTTTAAACTTTTTTTTGTAACAAGTTGATACCCGAAATTTTTTTTTGACGAAAATACCCATGGTCAAACTTTAAAATTACCCCCCACCTCCCACCCCCCACCCCCTCCCCCTTCCCCCTTCCCGCTTCCGGCCGCCTCCCACCCCCTCGCTTCCGGCCGCCTCCCCCCTCCCGCTCCGGCCATCCGCCCCCGCCTCTCCCCCTAGGGCACAACAGCGTGGGAAGGGGGGGGGGGGGGGGGGGGCTGGGGGAGGGTGGACGGAAGCGGGAGGGGGGGGGGGGGGGGGGAGGCGGCCGGAAGCGAGAGGGGGGGGAGGCGGCCGGAAGCGGGAGAGGGGGGGTGGCCGGAGGGGGGGCGGGGCGGGGCGGGAGGGAGGGGGCTGGGGCTGTGCGGGAGAAGGGGGTGGCCGGGGTGGGGGAGGGGGGGAGAGGGAGAAGGGGAGAGGGAAGGGATAATGGCATTTTCGAAATTTTTAAAATTTTAGGTATGAAGTTGAAAAAAATATTAGTTGAGGTATTAAGTTGTTGAGTAAAAAAATTTAGGGTATCAAGTTGAAAAACCGGAATAGTTGAGGGTATCAAAGTGCAATTAAGCCTATAAATAAATTATGTTTAGTACTTATCTTATAGAAATATCACCATATATGGCAGTATTTGTACATGGTAGAAATATATTGTGTTTAAAAATTATCATATAAGAATATCATCATATATAGTAACACTTGTATCTGATATAAATATATTATATTTAAGGTTTATTTGCAACTTGACATTGTCAACTATCTAGGTTTTTCGACTTGATACTCTAAACTTTTTTACTCAATAACTTGATACGGTTAAATATTTTCAACTTCATAAGCTAATTTTTTTCCCCCAAAACTACCCTTGCCCCCACCTCCCGGCCACCCTCGCTGCCTCGCCCCGCCACCTCTCTTTATCTGTGCGCGTGCATAGCCAGCGGCAGTGGTGGCGACACCGCGGAGAGAGAAAGGGGGTGGGGGTGGGGGGGGGGGGGGGTGTTGGCTGGAAGGGAGGGGGTGATGGGCTGCATTGGATAAGGGGTTAGCTTTAAATTTTGAACATGAATATTTTTGTCCATTTTTTCTAGGGTATAAAGTTGTACCCAAAAAAGTTTAAGAACTGAAATAGTTAAGGGTATCAAGTTGAATTAAGCCTATATATATATATATTTAATAATTACCATATAAGAATGTAATCATATATGGTAATACACTCCTTTACATAGCCTCAACTGTGAGATGAATAAACATCGAAAAGTTCTCTCTCAAATACTTTTCCAAGCTCTATGTCTCCTTATTTTCAATTTGATTGTTTCTTAGATCAGTTTTAGGTCAAGAGCTTTCTTTTCAATTTAATCTTTTAGCTCAGTTTATAGTCAATAACTTTCTTTTTAGATTAGTATTTGGTCAAGAACTTCTTTTCTAGATCAAAAAAGATACTAATTCGGTCTGTTGATTATTTATTTCAAACCGTCGAAATATGTTTGTAGTTGATTCTATTGCAATTTTTCAATAGGGGATGCAAAAGAAGGCTCTTATAAGATCAATAAAGTCCAGAAGGTTGAGGTCTCTGTCAACAACTAGGATTTAGGTTTTGGTCCTTTTGGATAATTTGGAGGTACCAAGCTCAATGGTACTAATTTTTGGACATAAAAGAAGCATGTATGGCTATTTTCTTGGAATGCACAAGATGTGTGGGCTGAGATCGATCAGAAACGTCCTTGCAATATAAAAAAACCAGAAGGATATTATGTAGTATAGATCAGAAGGAGAAGGAACTCAAGCTACTTCATGTGTGATTGAGAGGGCTAGATGCTAAACATAGTACTGCCAATGGAGAGCTACTTAGGATGACATATCCTCCGAGTTTGACTACAACTTTCACATACACCCGCAATGATGCATGTGTCTCGGCAAGAGAGTCTCCGGAAGGCACAAATAGAAGTTTCAAGCTTAGTTATTCAAGGTAAGGCTCTTGTGCCTCCTCACAACAAAACACAGTCCTATTGTGCCAACATGATGGCTTGTGATGCCAGTGACCGTCATATATTTTAAACTACTTAGCTAATGATGTCTGGTTCACATGGAATAACATGATAAGTTCTGTTGTAGGGAATTAAATAAGACTATTTCGTGGATAAGAATCACCGTTGGATGATGTATATTATGTTGTTGCATTTTTTTCTTATGATCTATAAATTAAACTAAGAAAAAAAAATAAAGATCTTTATTAATATTTTATGCTTTTATATGATTTTAGTGTTGATTGTGGTGATGTGGGTCGATTCGCTGCTCATAGTACATGTCAATGTACTGACCCACGCCTCTACAGGTACTGCAAATCAAGGAGGTGTACCGAGGAACTAATGATGTAAAGTGATATGATGTGTGGAACGATGTCTCATTTGATTATTAAAGTTTTAAGCTAGTACGTCACCCTTTATCAGTTGTTCACAAATCTATGTATAAATATGAATTATCAACAAAACGAGTTATTCTATTATGTGCCATGTGTCATCTTTTTTTGCTAAGTTTTGCTGCAAACTTCTATAATCTAAAATGTTTCAAAGTGCATATGAATACGTCTTGTACAAGCGCAACTTAGACTTATACGATGTTACGTCTGGTGATGACTTATCAATTCAGCGGTCAAATTCGGACGTGATATGTAGCCCCAGACGTAATCCCAGCAGGACGAGTCGGCCATCACGTCACATTTTGAGGTGCTCAAGTGCAGTATTTTGGAGCTCACAATTTAGCCATACGACACAATGTTGTGTTACATAGTTGACTGAGTCGATGGAGCGCATCGTTACTGTGTTGAGTCAGTTATTACCACATAGCACTGGGCTGCTCTCCACCATGGATTCCTACAAGCTAGATTACAAGCGTTGGAGCAGATACGCCCTCCAGCACTACTGGAATCAACACCGCCTCTATTGACGATACCGCATCCTCCACCCGCTTGCACATGAGTAATTTGGCCAGCTCGTTTCATAGCTTCGCGTATGTGCTCCTCATCCTCCTCACATCAGTCTTAGATTGGACAAGTTTTATGAGTTTACGTGTCGGCTCTAGTTGGATCTTATAGTTTATACATTACTGTATCAGACAGTTTGTATCGTACATTGTTTATCATGTATTGTATTAGATTTGTGGTCCATTCTTATATTATATGATATATTGTCTGTCTGTGTTTGATATATTTTGTGATATATTATAAGTTTATATTTTGCAACAATGAATATGTTGATTTTTATTTATTTAATTTTATTTTTAGCGATGTTTAGCAACAACAGAATAATATCGCTAATATGTATTCGAACGTCACTAAACGTATCACAATGTTGCTAAACATTGCTAACGCGTTGCTAAATTGGGATATAGTTTGGGACAATTAGCGACTCATTTTACATTGTAAGGTGAAATATCCAACATCGTTAAACATCGTTATAAAATTTGCTTAATATGGTAGAGCTTGCCATGCCAACACTGACGTTGCAAAAATCAAAATTGTGTCGCTAAATAGTCGTCATTTTAGTGACAAGTAGTGACCAATCTGGCATCATTAAATTGACTGCGTTTAGCTTTATGCTACTAAACATTGTCGATTTAGCGATGTTTAGCGACGTCTGATGTGTTGCTACAAGGATGTTTAGCAACATTTTCATGGGAAGCGATCGAGCAATATGCGACCCATTAATAGCATCACTAATGAAGTTTAACAACATTATTTTTTTATTAGCGATATTTTTCGGCATCGCTAATATCACCTATTTTTGTAGTAATTAGTAAACCTATGACTATGAATGTATACTTAGAGTAGAGCTTAAGACCATTCTTTTCTCATCCAAGTCATTACATGATAGGTCAAAATCCTTTGCTTCTACTCTTCGTATTTTATCATATTATCAACAACTATATAAAACAAATATTTACATATGATAAATGAGTGCCATTAATTAATAATCAAAATGTTTGAAATTGCAAATGATATTTGTACAACTTAAACATTTTTTTATTTTGGATGTTAGGACATATCGCTTCGAAGAAATCATGCTATATCATAGCATATTCCATTTCATATGTAAACAATCTCCGAATCCTAAAATTTAATGCTTATAGTTTAGATTGTAGTTTGATGGATGGATGCCCTATACTCCTAGAATAAAAGGATCATTTAGAATTGTAGTTTGAAGAATGGACATTTTCTCAAACGTCCATTTTCAAAACAGTTCCACTAGCATCCCAAAATTTTCATTTGACGTAAGCTATTTAACTTTCTTATTGCTGTATTTTGCATCAAATAGTCTCTGATATTTATAGGAAAAGAGTAAAATGATTGTGATAGAAGTATGGCCGACCTAGATGTCACGACCCGCACCCTAGAGTTAGGGCACGAGAACGTAACAACGCCCAGCCTACGCCGCAGTGTCGGCGGTAGAACACTGTCCTAGGTCTCAATGCATCTAACAGTATAAGACTAAACAGTTTATACTCCCCGAATGGGGGTAACAGCTAGTATTACATTTCGAATATCAAAGTCACGATAAGGAACGTCAAGGATCTCAATTAGAAAGTGGGAGTTCAAGAGGTGGTAATTAATGCACAAAAATAATGAAGATCGAGTTAGTCATCTGCTTCTGATACTCTTAAGTTCATCTGGTCATAACTTGCCAATCATATCTTTACCTCACCAGTCTCCATATGAAAATTTAACCTTTACTTAAACCCTTACCATGACTACCATAGGCAATTTCCAATTTCCAAACATCACTCTTGAAGCACAACCCTCACATTTAGGAATCAACATTAACCATTTATTTAAATTTCCAAGTTCTTTCACCTTGTCTTAAATTTGACCCAAAACCTCTAAATTTCGTTTACGAATTCCTTGAACTTGTTCAAATTGTTCTCCTCGTATTATTTAATTTAAATCTCTAGGTCTTACAAAACTTATCTTTCATCATAAAATCAACTTTCGTATTTTCTTCGACATATACCCTTGAATATTATTCTTCTAAAAATATTTCACAACAATCTCTAAACTTCCATAACTTTGTGCTCTCTCTATCCCTAGTCATTTTCTCGTAACATCTTGTTTAATATCCTTATTAAACACAATTAACTTCTCTTTTCCATTACTAACCTTCTATATAGCCTCGAGTAAAAGTTTTCCCCAGAATCAATAACCAAGATTTTCTAAGTTCTCAAAACTAGGTTGACCTCTGATATCCTCATTAGTTTTGAATACACCTATAAACTATCTCATAACCCCAAAATTTCTCTAAATATAATTGTTTCCAGATTGGCAGTATACATCTCTTTATTCTATTCGAGACCTTTACCACATTTCTATCTCAAGTTTCCATATGGAACACTCCACATTTGATTTCCTTTAGATCATCATAAAATAACCAGTTACGTCTTCTCTGAGCTACATAATTTACGTCACTTCCTTAACATTTCTCAGGCAAAATGATATGAAGATTCAAGAGTTATCAAGGTATAGCTGACAGAATTATATACGAGATAGGGAATTGATATAATCAGGACAGGTATATAAGACAAGGAATGATGGTAGTAAAAATATTGGCAGGAAAGAATGATAATAGAATCTGTTCTGCTTATCTATTTAAAAGAGGGACCCATTTTTTTTGAAACAAGAATTATAATACCAAATCCAAAATAAGGCCTAGCAAAATCATTGGTTTATTGTATTAAAAAGAAATAAATTTTTGTAAGAAGTTACACAAGGTTTATAAAAATAGCTAAAGCTACATCCTAAGTAAACAATGAGAAACAAAACAAAACAAAACAACAATAATTCCTTCTCTTTTTTTTGAATGACTGAAACAAAAGTAGCAAAAACATGTTCGAAAACATTTAAGGTACAATCTGATAATCATATGCGTCTATCCAAAATCATGGTACTCTAAATCCTCGTCATACTAGTGAGCAAGGCTACGATAATTACAGAGTCCTTGACTTATGCACATACCTCTAGAATCATGGTATTTAACATTTTTGCGATGCCGCTAGCTTGGCTGCGAAAACCTTAAATTTCCACACCCGAGAAATATATCCAAAATCAGACTATATGTCCTCACCATAATGGTTAATGTGACTATAGAAGACAAGATTTCCATAACTTAGATGACCTAGCCCATATAATTTCATCTTGCCAAAAATTAAATTAAATCAACAATGAATACCAAAAAAAATTAAATTTATCAACGAACATCAAAATTCAGAAATGAACAAAATCTTTCAAATCATATAACTACAAACTCGGATGCTATAGCTAACATCAATATTCAAATTTCAACAATCTTCATCAAAATTAATAAATACAAACTCAAATTCAATAATAATCCATCAAAATCAAATTCAATAGCAGAAAGTAAAGATAAATCAAATCAAGGAAAAAAGAAAAGAGTTTTCAAATCGGAGTTAAATAAGATTCTCAAGGGTCGTCCCAGGAATCTCTCAAGGGTTCCTATTTGTGATTGAGTACCTTCAAAATATATCCTAATCCTACTGCAGGCTGTAGTGGTACTCTAGTTCGAATACTACTACACAAACTCGACCTGCATGGGCCACCACTAAAAACGTGTCACGACCCGCACCCTAGAGTTAGGGCACGAGAACGTAACAACGCCCAGCCTACGCCGCAGTGTCGGCGGTAGAACGCTGTCCTAGGTCTCAATGCATCTAACAGTATAAGACTAAACAGTTTATACTCCCCGAATGCGGGTAACATAGCAGAATGTAAACTCAATCACATCTAAGGTAGAGCATAAAGGAAGATAAATAAAATATAAAATCGAAAAGAGATACAACAGATAGAAGTCTAAATGTCTAAGATACAAACTCAGAATACATCTCAAAACCCAAATACAGTAATCCATAAATACAACTCAAGATGACTGAAAATAAACTATAAGCAAAAACCCTAGCTATCTATGCAACGCTACTGTCTCCTCTAGGCTAGCAGGCAACCTCCAGGCTATCTATAAAATTTATCAACAGGTCCAGTCAGGACAGGAGCGAGCACATTACATCTCAACAGTTCATAGCAGGTTAGAAAATATACTCATGTAGTAAAGTAAGATACAAGTACTGAAAGAAGTGCAATATAAAAACAGAGAGAGAACTGTAATAGAAATATCTACTATAAATAGAGAACTAGCAGTGACTAGTGAGTCAGAGTACAACATGAACATGTAAATGGCCTGGGATGATTCAATGAAGACACTACGGAATGATTCAATGAAGATACTACTGGTGTATTATTCACATGTCCACTTTTACTCTCCCGTACCCCCAATCAATACACAATAATCCAGCCAGGTTATGTTATATGATTCCATGCACGGCCCCCGAAGGGTGATACATGGATGTCCCATAAATGGGGAGTCTGGGGGTTACCCAACTGTGTAAGATTCAAAAGACTCTGTGATCATGAGGGTACATGTCACAAGTAATCAAGTGAACCAAGAAGCATAGTGATACGCCATGTAAGTGAAACGCACAGAACACGTAGTACCCGATGCTTCCTAAGGATAACATCTCAAGAAAGGATCCATATAGTACCAATCCGTGTGACCATCGTGACAGTACAAGTAAAGTAATCTACTGCAGGAAATAATTCTAAACATGATATAAAATGATCAGAGAATGTACTCGCCTGATATCTGAATGTCCAAGGTAAAGATACTGTCCGAGGAGAGGTGTCTGGCTCCTAATTAGAACAGCACAAGTCACAACATGTCCAGAAGGGTAATATAAAGCACTACAATACATTCTACATGAATCTAGGTCAAACTAGGCCAAAGTCAACCCTTGGTCAACTCTGGTCAACTGTACTAGTCAAACTAGGTCAAACTAGGTCATGTCCTAACCCAGCAAGTCTTACTAGGCCTAACAAAGACTATCCTAGCAAGCACACAACAATACAAGGCTATACAAGCCAACATACACCCAACTCTATATAGCATGCAATTATTCAATACTCAAATAGGCAAGAATTCACATTGGATATACACTAGGTAATCTATTACTTTAAGCTATATATGTCTACACATATATACACATGCATATATTGGTATTCAATATTAGGTCTATAATCATGGCATTTCAAATGGTTATATAAACTTATATATTACAACACAATATGCTAACATATATATAATATACATACATAGCTAAGTTAACTATATTCATAAATACTTATTTAAGAGGCTATGTGTGTGTATGTGAACATGGCAAAGGGGCAAGTGAGGGTTAAATGGGCATACATAGTGTATACATATCAAAGAGTGTCAAAGTGTAAGTGAACAATGTGTCAAGTGTGATAGTGTCAACATAGTGTAAGGGGGTACATGAGGTAATATAGGATTTGTGTTAACATAGAATATTACATCTCATTAACTTGTATATTGCATACATTATATCTATTATTACATTACATTCATGCTTGCATTCATTCATCATTCATTTATTCTCTTGTACCACTATATGCACCATACATTACATACTATGGAACCTTTATATTCATTACAAGCCATACTTATACATGCTTACATTAGATAGGATACTTACACCTCATACATCATTTATTTAACCATTTACTCATGCTTGCATTCTCTATTTAATTACATAATGTATATACATTAACATGGGTTAAAATCAAATAGAATATTAAATTACACACAAGGGTGCACAAAATGCATATGCCGAATAGTAACTCCTACTAATAATCAATACTGTACCATCTCAGCATGAATTAAAATCTAGGATTAAAGTATGTTATAGATCTATGTGTTAGCTTTCCGAAACTTTAAACGGATCGCGTTTTCGTTTTCGGAAACTCCCGAAATCGCGAAAACACCGAGAACGCGTTTGTCTTTCGTACAGCTGACACTCAAATAATTCTTCAGAAAGTTACAGAAAGAATTAAGCCTATTAATACATGTTTTTTGAAAGCTAACTTCAATACGCTTCTTTTAAAAAAAACGGAAGATTAAACCGAACTTTGAGCTAGAAGTTATGACATTTCTAAGTTAGGGCTGAAATTAAAAACGTGGATAAAAATCATGATGGATTTAGATAGTTTGAGCCAAAAGAATACACAATATATATCCTAATTATCCACAACAATAATAGCAATAATAATATGAAGAACCACACTCACAAACTTGATTATATAATCATTATGAACCATTTATTACATATATAAATATAGATACACTCTCATTACAATATATATATATATATATATATATATATATATATATATATATATATAAATATATAAATCTATATATGTAACATGAACACATCCACAACACAAAGGACACTCCTATAACCTCTAAATGGACACAAAATGGACACAAATGGAGATACAACCATGGGAGTCATTCCTATGGGTTCAAAATAGACCTATATGCATGAGAAAATGAAAAGGAGAAGAGATTTATACCTTCCGGTAGATCGAATCGAAGAAAAGCCTTCCCGGAGCGACACCGACACGTAGAGATTCCAAAAGGACACGAACGAGCTCCGAATCCTTCCAAATTTGGGTAGCTTCCTCCTTGGCTAGAATGGAGAAGGAAAGAAGAAGATTTGGTGGTGAAATGGAAGGATTTGGTGGAGAAATTGCTAGGAATTGCTCTCTAGGAATTTGGGGAAGAACAAGAGAGAAAAATAGATGGATAATGACAAATGGGAGGCTCAAACCTATCCTTATTGTGGCTGGCCATAAAGGTGGTTTTGTCCTATTAGGAAAAGTCCAAAATCCCCTACTAACCTATTCTATGAGTATTAGGAAAAGGCTAATTGGTTGGGGCTAAATTAGTCATTATAAAGTCTCTAATCACACTAACCTTATCCATAATAATTAGTCTAACCTCTAACTAAAATATTTCTATCATGTGGACTAAAATTAATATCATGTGGGCCATGCCTAACTAGTGTGTGGGTCCCACTAGAGTCAAACTACCCCCAGGTCCCCGTTTCAAGTCGGATTGAGTTGAAATTCGAACCCGACTCAAATAACCCCAAAACAATATCATAAATAATAAAATAATATGAAAATAATTCAAGAGGTCAAATGCAAAAATATTTTTAGGCCAAAAATGACATTAAAATATCATAATCATATGGTTAGGCTCTAGGTCAAACAGTCTCTAGGGTTTCACTAGCAAAACGTCAAAACCACAAGTCATTGATTTAAATAATGTTAAAATGATTTAAAATTACCAAAAAATATATCATGAATTAAATATCATTATTAAAATAATTATAAACACGAAATTTCAAAATTACCCTCATTTGGGAAACTGGGTGCTACACTAGAGGCAAGCCACACAAGACTTTAGACTTGGACAACCCTTTATAATTAGGACAACCCTCCAGGCTCTGTGTGATCCTACAAGAGGTTGGGGTTGCGGATAACCCTCAAAGATTGGCCCACAATAAAAGTTATGGGACAACCAAAATTAATTTCATATAAGAGTAACTCAATCCTTGGGCCGGCCCTGTGCAGAAGGCCCAAAGGTGAGCTACGGCCCTAGAAAATCAACCCTTCCTATTGGCCAGCTAGCTAACCAGCTGAGATCCGCATGCATAAACGACGCGCAGACGTGCGGTTGGTGGTCCCCGGCAACCACCAATTCCATCTAAACATTCTTCCCAGCTGGGCCCACCATATCTCACCTAGACTCAACGTGGGCCCCACAGTAGATCGACATGTCATTCAAAGGTGACGACTACGCTGTCCCTGAGGGAAAGGGATCAGCTCGCGAACTGGCAGAATCAAAATCTTTCTACTGTGCCACGTGTCTTCGAGCCTAACATAATTACATACGTGGAGGTCGGTGCGACGGGTTTTGGTCCGGATCTCCTGTTGTCGGATCGCGACAGAATCCTCTCTCGTTTAGCAGCTCATTTCCCCACCAATTTCCTTTCCTTCCTCTTCCTTCAACCACCAACGCGAAGAAGAAAAAGAAGAGGAAAAAAAGAGGGAAAAAATCTCATAATTTCTCTTTTAATGTCGATTTGAAAACCCTAGCTCGGTAAAATCCCTATTTTTTCTCCTAATTCTCTCGGCGGCTGCTCGTTGTTCTCTTGGCGGCTGCTCGTTGTTGAGGAATTCTGAAAGAGCGTTCGATTTGCTGCGTCCCGATAGGTTTCAATCCTGATTCGGCCGCCGGTGGCGTAGGCGCCGGCGGATGGCGCTGTTCAGGAGGCTATTCTACCGGAAGCCGCCGGATCGGCTTCTCGAGATCTCCGAGAGAGTTTACGGTAATAAATCCCTCCTCCCCTCTCGATACCGGCATTGCCGAAACCCTAGGGTTTTCTTTAGGTTATTGTGTTGGCGTCCTTGTTGAATTGGAAGATTTTAGGGAGAAATTGGGGGTCAAAATGATATTTTTCCATAATTTTAGTAAAGTTGACACCGTGCCCGTTGCGCATCGTGTCGGACACTCCAAAATGACACTAGGATCTTCCGGTGTCCCTATTGTGTAATGCAGCTTAAAAGAGTATTAACTTTCGAATTTGGATGCACGATTACTTTTTTTTATAGGTGGACTTGGTTATATCATAACAATTTAGGTTGAGGAGATGATAACGCCATGACGTGTACTGTGTTTTGATTGTTCATCTGTAGAGTCTCCGAAGTGCTAACGTAGAAAACAAGGAAGCACAGACGCACCAAAAAGTTTCAGTGTAGTTCCTATGGTGTGCGTGACGGACACATATTGACATGTCATAGATACTCTTAAAATACAAAGGTCTACACTCCAAAATCAATGCTGTGTCCATACCCTATTGTGTTGTATTCATGTCGGTGAAACATAGTATAGGAAGTGTGGAAACTTCAGAAGCCTGTGCTACATCATGTCGGCACGTATTGGACACAACATGGAAACTCCAAAAAATGCTAGAACATGCCAAAATCAGTGTCTGGGAACGACATGCTGTGCTCCTATCTTGTCATGTCTTAATGGTATCTGTACATCTCCTATCCAAGCAAGAGAAAATTATTGCTAATCTTTCATAAGATTAGCTCGGGGAGCTATGTTGCATGGGAACGAATGCAATTTGATGCAATACAGGCACATCACCTGCTTTTGTATCTCCTGTTTTATTGGAGTATCTGGGTCGCGTGGATGACTTAATACAAAAACTACACACTACCATTTTTGGAGTGTTCATGCTTCTCAGCCGAGGAGGCTTATCAAGGAAGTCAGCCTATTTCCAATATCGTAGAGAGTAATTTATATCACCTCGTACATTTTTTTTTCCGAGGTCTTAGAGGCTTCACTAATAATTATGTTTATACCTTTAGTAATATGTGATTTCTATACTTAAGCAATAAAATTCATAATTTGTTTTAATTGATTATTCCTGCTGCAGTGTTCGACTGTTGTTTTTCTTCAGAAATAATGGAGGAGGATGAATTCAGAGATTACATGGATGGTATTGTGTCACAACTGCAGAATTACTTTCCCGATGCCTCATTTATGGTATTTAATTTTAGGGAGGGTGAAAGGAAGAGCCAAATTTCAGAGATTCTATCGCAGTACGATATACCTGTCATGAACTACCCTCAACAATATGCAGGCTGTCCGTTGCTTCCTCTGGAGACGGTCCACCAATTCTTGAGGGCAAGTGAGAACTGGCTTTCGTTTGGAGGACAGCAAAATGTTTTGCTAATGCACTGTGAGAGAGGAGGATGGCCCGTGCTCGCATTTATGCTCGCGAGTCTTCTTCTTTACAGGAAACAGTACACAGAAGTGAAGACGACTTTGGAACTGGTGTACAAGCAAGCCCCTCTGGAGCTTCTCCAAGTCTTCTCTTCTTTAAATCCACAACCTTCTCATGTGAGATATCTCCATTACATATCCAGACAAGGCAGTGAGACGGAATGGCCTCTCCTAGATATGCCCTTCACCTTGGAATATCTTGTTCTTAGAGCAGTTCCAAATTTTGGTGGAGAGGGGGGTTGCAGGCCAATTGTTCGTGTCTATGGTCAAGACCCTTTAATGCCTATTGATAACAGTTCCAAGCTTCTTTTTTCTACATTCAAAAACAAAGAAGAGGTTCAGTACTACAGACAGGTATGTTTTGAATGCTGAGTTTAGATTGCTAATTGAAATTAAGATTATCAATTTTTAATTTTAATTGCAGGCAGGTAGTGCAGATATTAAGCTGGATGTTCATTGTTGTGTTCAAGGGGATGTGGTCCTTGAATGCATCCATATGGATGAGGATCTGGAGCGCGAGGATATTATTTTCAGGTTTATGTTCAACACGACATTTGTTCGATCTAATATTTTGCTACTGGAGCATGAAGAGATCGATATCCTATGGAATGCTGAGGACCAGTTCTCAAAGGATTTTAAAGCAGAGGTACGTGTCACTTTCTATTACTGGGGATTTCTCTTTATGATATAATGGGAGTTGAAAACACATTCATGCCTGAACCAGGTACTCTTTTCAGACTTTGATGCTGATCCAAATACCAACGTTGAAGTTGTAGCCATAGATGAGGATAAGACTGAATGCGGTTCAATGGAGGAATTCTTTGAGGCGGAAGAAATCTTTAGCAGTTTGGAGTGGAGTGACAGTCAGAAGGATATGGATGCTCAGTCAGTTCCTTGCACTCCTAGACTAAATGATGGGAGTTGTGAAACAGAATCAGGGTATTCACAGTTTGATCCTGATCAAGCAAGCATTTTGGAAACTAGCAATTCTGAACAAGATATAGATAATCGAAATGGGAACATGATGAGTGATGCATGTATTATGTCAGAATTCCTCATAAACAGAAGATCTGATACTGGCAGCAACAAACATAACAAGAGTTTTGATACAGAAAGAGTTACTGCTTTCACCGATATGATTATGGAAGAAGATAATGCTTTGTTAGCTGCAGAGAACACTGGATTAGAGTCCCTACTCGTCAAACATAACAGAAGGAACAGTTTTGATCTGGTAGATGAAGATATGGCGACAACGGAGAGTGGCATCTCGAGGCAAGATATAAAGGATACAGTTCTGCATGTTACTTCCGATGACTCAGATCACAAGTTAGAGGACGCAGTGCGGGCAGATGAAGCAGAGACCAGACTGGCAAGTAGTTCAAAAAATGATAGGAATAATGTTGTTTCTGGAAAGCAATGCATTGATGATTATACAAATTCTCAGTCTGGGACATCTCATATGGCTGAGGAAATGTGTTTTGAACTGGAAATTGATGATTGCAAAAGAGTTGCAGATAACACTCTTACTTACAACACGATGATTACCAAAACAGAGAGCCATGCTTTGGTAGATGAGAATCTGGCTACAACAGAGAGCACAAAGGATAGTTTTGATTTGGTAGGCAAAGATATGGCTACAGTGGAGAGTGACATCTCGAAGCAGGATACAAATAATACAGGTCGACAACTTACTTCAGAGGATTCAGCTCACAAGTTAGAGGACCCAGTGCTGGCAGATGAAGCAGAGATCAGACTGGCAAGTAGTTCAAAAAATGATAGGCATAACGACTTTATTGGAAAGGAATGCATTGAAAATTTTGCAAATTCTCAGTTTGGGACATCTCAGATGACTGATCAAATTTGTTTTGAACTGGAAATTGATGGTTGCAAAAGAGATGCAGATAATGATCTTACTTACAACAAGATTATTACCAAAACAGGGAGCCATACTTTGGTAGATGAGAATCTGGCTACAACAGAGAGCACAAAGGATAGTTTTAATTTGGTAGGTGAAGATATGGCTACAACAGAGAGCGGCATCTCGAAGCAGAATACAAGTAATACAGGTCGACAGGTTACTTCTGATGACTCAGATCACGAGTTAGAGAACCCAGTGTTGGCAGATGAAACAAATACCAGACTACTAAGTAGTTCAAAAGAGGATGTCAAGAATGATTTTACTGGAAAGCAATGCATTTACAATCATACAAATTCACAGTCTGGAACATCTCAGATGGATGGGGTAATGTGTTATGAACAGGAAAATGATGACAATAAAAGAGATGCAGGCAATGCTCTTTCTTACAACAATATGATTACCAAAACAGAGAGACATACTTTGGTAGATGAAGGTGACAGTATATCAGCAATCGTAGATATCAAGCAGGATACAAACGAGATTCTTCATCTGGCAGTTGAAGATCCTGCAACATCAGAAATTAAGGACATCAAGCAAATTGCAGAGGGGACAGTCTCAACAATAACTTTAAATGACGCATCTCATAAGTTTGAAAATCTAATACTGGCAGATGAAACAGAGTTCGAACTGGAAAATGGTGATTCCAGCGTGCAAATTGGAAGTGATTTTGTTGAAAAGATGCACATTTGTGATGATATGAGTTCTCAGTCTGGGACATCTAACATTGGTGTTGAAATATCTTCCAAACTGAAAACTGATGATTACGAAAGACATGCAGAAATCGGTTCTTATAATATTTTAGTACCTGAGGTTTGCTATTCTGATGGGGCTGACACAGTGGATAGCAGCAATGGCTGCAAAAGAAATGCAGATGCTGCTTTTACTCAATTTTTTTTTCAATCCGAGCCTCTCTTTCAGAACTCTGATCCTGAGAGAGTGCCTTCTTCAACAAAGGATATGTCAGCATGCAGCATAGAAAGACCCATCGATCCAGCTATTCCTGAGCAAGAAACTGAAAGGACGGAATCTTCTCCATGCGATTACTCTGAACTAAGAAAAGGCTCTGATTCTATTGTGCATGAGCCATCTCATGATATATTAACATCAGCTGCTCTTGCTGTGTCTGAAATTTCTCAAGCTGACGTTGGATGCGAATATATGGATTCCACTGGTCCTATTCCAAGCAAAGATATGACTTTAACATCACCCTCAATACCACAGTCATCTTTTACGCCTTCGTTAATCGAGGGAGTCTCTACTTCCTCCTCTATGCCTAGTTCATCTCATTCACCTTCTCAACCATCGGAACATCCTTATTCATCTACTCCTTCCATACCACCTAACAATTCTTCAACTGCTTCAGTAAAAGCTTATCCGATAAGTGGCTATTCTATATCCCCACCTGTACCACCTTCATCAGTTCAACATTTGGAATCAAGTTTAATACCCGAGGTTCCTTCTCCCCGTCCTCTCCCTCCACCACCACCTCCTCCATCCTCTGAGACCTCATATACATCTGTTCTACGTCCTCATTCACTTACATCTCCTCAAATAAGAGGAACTACTTCTGTCCCACTTCCTCCTCTTTCTCCACCTCCACCTCCACCTTCACTTCCACATCTGCCTATCAATGAAACAGCTACTTTTACATGTTCAACATCCCTACAACCACCACCACCACCACCACCACCACCTCCACTTCCATCTACCCATGCAATTCCATGTGATATTCTTCTTTGTCCACTTCAAGAAGCATCCGTAGAAAGCTCCTGTCCTCCACCCCCTCCATTGAAGCTTACTAGCACATCTAACGAACACATTTCGTATCCCGCCCCACTCAACCTCCCTGATTCCTCCAAAGTTCCTCCACCACCAATCTCTCGTCTTATTTGGAAAAAACAAGAAGCCCCTTCCTCTTTGTCAGTAACAGATCAAGGTGGAAATACTCGAGGCTCGTCTCCTCCCTCTTCTTGTAATGAATTTGTAAGTGAATCACCTGTTCTTTCATTACCCCGACCTCCCTCACCTCCACCTCATCCACCTCTTATGAAGTCCGAATTTTGTACTCAAGGCTCTCTCAAAACACTTCCACTCACTGAACCCCCTTCATCTCCTAGAAATTCTTCGACTACACCAGAGATCGTTGAATTTGTAACTCAGACTCCTCCACCTCCCATCAATGCAGGAGTTCTCTCTTCATCTCCACCCCCATCCTTTTCGTCTCCCTCCACAATATGTGGACGAGATCAACCTCTAGCCACATCCTTGCTTCCACCCTCTACCAAGATATCTTTTGGAATGCTAACACAATCATTATTACCTAAATCATGGGAAGGATCTCCAACTCTGTCAACAACCCCGTCTAGCCCTCTACCTCCGCCTCCGCCTCCGCCTCTATCAGGTTCTTCAGAAGAAGTTACTTCTCTCTTGCCATCATTGCAATCGTGTAGAGGAGCTCCACCACCGCCACCTTCCCCATCCCCACCCCTTTTTTCTTCGTCAACAAGAGATACTTTCTCATTTGCAACCCTTGAAGTAGCTCCTCTCCCCACCCTTTCCCCTTTAGGTGTTCTACCACCTCCACCTCCACCTCTACCCACTATAGCATGTCAAGGCGCCCTGCATCCACCACCACCTCTACAGACTCCCCCACCCTTACCTCCCATTTATGTAGAAGCTCCGCCTCTGCCCCCACCCCCACCCTCTCTTCCTCTTTATAGGGGAGATCCACCTCCAACCTCACCTCCACCTCCACCCCCAAACGCATCCCCACCTCCACCCCCAACCACACCCCAATCGCCACCTTCACCGACAATCCTATCTCCACTACTGCCCCTACCCCCATTGCCACCTCCACTTCATAGAGGAGCTTCACTTCTATCCCCTTCCTCTTCTCCAACACTCCCTCCCTCTGAAGCTTGTAGAGGAACTCCATCTCCACCCCTGCCAACCTCTATATTTTCTGAAGAAGCTCCACCTCCACCTCCACCTCCCCTACCATTTGGTGCATGCAGAATTCCGCCACCCCCTCCACCCCCTCCACCTCCACCTCCACCTCCACCTCCACCTCCCCTACCATTTGGTGCATGCGGAATTCCGCCACCCCCTCCACCTATAGGATCCTCTTCTCCGATTCCACCCATTGAAGTAGAGACAATGACACCTCTTCCCTCAGTAATTCCACCTTCACCTCCATCCCTGTCTCTTGCTAATGGTGCTCTACCTTCATCTGTGTCCCTCGCTAATGGTGCTCCACCTCCACCCCCACCCCCGTCCCTTCCTAATGGTGATCCACCTCCAACCTCGCCCCTATCGAATGATGTTCCACCTCCACCCCCACCCCTTCCTGATGTTGATCCACCTCCACCCGCACTACTTCCTAATGCTGCTCTACCTCCATCTCCATCCCTACCAAATGGTGCTCCACCTCCACCTCCACCTCCACCCCCACCCCTTCCTGATGTTGCACCACCTCCGCCTCTACCCCCGCCCCTCTCGAATGGTGCTCCACCTCCACCTCCACCTCCGCCCCTTCCTGATGTTGCTCCACCTCCACCCCTGCCCCTTTCTAATAGTGATCCACCTCCACCTCCACCTCCACCTCCACCTCCACCTCCTTCCTTTGGAGCATTTGCAGGTGCACCTCCCCCTCCCCCTTTCCCAGGAGGGCAAATGAGAGATCCACCGCCACTGCCACCACCTTTACCTGGAGGCCATGGTGGTGTTCCCCCGCCACCTCCCCTTGGAGAACGTGGGGGAGCTCGACCTCCACCACCTCCTCCCGGAGGAGGGCTTGGAGGTGCTCCCCCTCCACCGCCTCCTCCTGGAGGGCATGGGGGAGGTCCTCCTCCACCTCCACCCCCTGGAGGGTTTGGGGGAGGTCCACCTCCTCCACCTCCTCCTGGAGGTGGTATGCCTCCAGGTCCACCTCGGGCTCCAGGTGCTCCACCACCACCACCAGGTTTAGCTGGTTCTCCAGCTGGCGCAAGAGGCACCCCCTTAGCCCCGGGGAGAGGTCCTGGGCTTTCACGCCCTGCAGGACTAGGAGTCTCAACTAAAAAGTCATCACTGAAGCCACTGCACTGGGTGAAAGTGTCAAGAGCAATGCAGGGAAGCTTGTGGGCAGAATTGCAGAAGCAAGCTGATACTCAAAGGTATCATGTCAGCTTCGTTTACTGATACTCACAGTTATGTCTTTTTTCATTTGGTGAACTAGAACTTTGTAAGCATGGTAATAGACATAAAGGGTTTAGGACCGAGCTGTCATCGTTGTTTCATATCCTAATATAACAAACGTATTTGCACAGATACTTAACTAATTATCAATTTTCATATTTATACTTGGTTTTTGACCTTTCTGATTTCTGACTTTCACCTGCCTATCATGCGGCATTATCCTAGTTTCAGTATCCTCATAAATTTAATGAGTGATCTTTTGACACAGCAATTCAGAATTTGATGTGTCGGAACTCGAGACACTCTTCTCTGCGGTGGTTAAAAAGCCAGATAGCAAGTCTGGAAGTAAGAAGTCTCTCACAAAATCTGATAAAGTTCACTTGGTAAGTTATCAATATAACATGACCGTGTATTTCAATTAGGACAAAGTACAGGACCTAGAATTATTGTGTTGCTGTATTCCTTGACTAAATGCTGCTGTATTCCTTGCTTGAATCTATTGCTCTTTTTTCAGTTAATTTTACAGGTCATTGTGCGAGTTTTTAATTGGCGTACTTGTTAAGTAGGTTTGACTTTCTATTACTTTCAGGTTACATTATTAGTTCTTTATTAAGGTTAGCACTTATCAGTATCTATGCTTAGATCCGAGATAGGAAATAAGGTAATGAAGGGCTGACAATCATGTGATTGTGATTTTAGATCAGTGTTTTAAAAGGTGAAGACGCAAAGCGATACATTTAGCCCCCCTTGGGACGAGGCATAAGTCCGAAAGCATGGGGCGTAATTTTTTCGGGTATTAATTTTTTTATTATCTTGAAAATCATAATAAATTTGAAAATACTAAAAAAAATGAAAATGATCAATAAAAATAAAAGCTAAGAGTATAATTCAAATTTCACAAGGCAATTACCAAACAAATTATAATCCATTCTTTAAGAATCATAAGAATACAAGACTAAAATACTTCCGCAGTAAAGTAAGTAGCAAGAGTTGCTTATCAAGAAACAAAAAGGTACTATTGCCAACTCCAAAGTATGGAAATAAGTTTAGGAGAAATTAGATATGTAGGAACGTAAAAGATGAAAAAGGAAAATGAGATAAAAGTGAAAAAAGAGTTGAAGAAATATCTGGATTGAGGATGTTGAGGATGCTGATGCAATTGCAGGTCATAAGAGGGAGTGGACTCGGCTGGAGGTGGTGGTGATGCCTAGATCTAACACGGCCTAAGGGGGCCGTTAATGCCTTGAACAGAGATAAGGGAATGAGAGGTTTTGGTGTTGCAGCCACAAATCGGAAAAAGAAGGTTTTGTTATGATTTAGTCTTGTCTCGTGTGTTTAAGTGGGGAATTGGGCCTTTGTTGTTCTCAAACACAACCCAAATAAAAATTCCTAACAGGCGTAAATTTTTCACATGGCCCATGGGGCTTTAAAGAATGTACCTCCCTATGTAAAAAAAAGGATGCCACAATTAAAAAAAAAAACTTCTCTTGGGCCTATGTTTTAATTAAATGAATCTCATGGTCTAATTAAACAAATCCCAGGACTTTCATGGGATGCCCCGCCTTCGAAACGCTCCTCCAAACGAGTTCCAAGAAGATGTACTATCTTTTCCTTTTCCTTTTTGTGTCTACTGTAGCCAATTAAAAATTCTGCTGGTTTGTTTATGATTCCAAGTTATTTCATTAAACAGTATTGATATTTCTCTGTATTGTAAGGACACAATTAGTTCTGTTTGTTACACATAAATCAATGGTCCAACTGTATTAACAGATCACAGGGAATATACAATTAACTTTGACCCTTTTCATTGGTCTGTGATACGTACTGTGCCAATGATATTCAGTTGATTGAGGAGACAAAAGCGAATATAAAGTAACAGAGAAACTTTACAGTAAAGAAATTTAGTAAGGATGTTTCAGTATAAGGTTTAGAAGGATGAAGAATGAACTAACTCAATGTAACTATTGGCGACCCTACAAGTTAAACGAGGAAATACTTCTTATTGATGTATGTGTTGAAACTCTCAGCAGTGGCCATTTTCTTTATTCAGGATTAGCCATTTTTTGAAGGCAAGATGGTGATAATTTTATTCTTAAAGTTAAGACAAAAAGGTTGAAGTGAAAAAGTTAGGATATTATGTAGGCAACTTAAAATAGAATACTCAAGAGTTAGAAGGAAAGTTTTTGACTTCTATAGTTTTATAAGACCATCATGTTTAACAGTTCAAATGCTGGGCAGTTTAAAGCAGTTATATTCAAAGCTATATTAATTGGTGACTTGTGCAAATAAACAAGTGTAGCTGCCATGGGAAATACTAGATGGCTGAATGTCGCTGAACCCAAAATCGGATAAAATCTTTGTTGTCATTATTGGTTTTCTTACAAGTTTTGAATGTTCTCATTTAATTCATGCTCGGACAAGAATGTTTACTGTTAGTAATTTTAACTTCACAAATCTATTGTTGTCTCAGAATTATAAGACATTAAATTATCAAACCTGTTGCTATCTTTCACTTTTACACCATTCCTTAGTTACAACTGTTCTACAAGCTGAACATGGCCTAGTATTCTCAAAGAAATGCATAAGCTCATCTTCTTTATTTGCATTATAACTAAACTTTCTTCCTAATGTTTTGGAATGTTTATTTATCTCTAGATTGATCTAAGGCGTGCCAATAACACCGAAATCATGCTCACAAAAGTCAAGATGCCACTGCCTGATATGATGGTAAGACATCATTTTTTTTAGCAATCCATGCTTCTCTTTGTTGATTCTATTTTGCTGGACTACTGACTTCATCTAATGTGTCTTGAGAGTTTTTGACATCATTTGGAGTTTTTATATGTAGACTTTTCCTATTATGTCTATATATCACTAGTTTTGTGCTGGAGTGGACTCTTATACTTGTTTGAAATTAATAATGAATCTTGTTATTGGTGTTTTGCATTGAAGATTCTTAATACTATCTCTAGGGTCACAGACTAAAATTTTGGATAAATAAATAGATAGAAAATTTGGATCTAGAGACCATCTTCTAGGACATAAATTCAACTATTATTATTATTATTATTATTTTTTAATTTACTTCAGTTGGTTCTTGTGGTTAAAATTATTTTACAGAAAATGACATCTGAGCCTACTTTTTTGGTCACCACCCATAAAGGACCCCAACAATATTTTTATTCTAAAATTGGCCTTTTGTTATTAGTTTATACCAAAGAAGGCCACCTAATAAAATTTGTTAAACAATGTTGAGTTTAACTATCAGAATATGAAAGTGGACAACATCTATTCTTCAACTGGCCTTATACTAAACCACTATGGGATGAGTGCAGAAGAAGACAAGAACTTCAGGTAAAAATTGATTTCAATACCGTCTTGGAAGCTCTAGAAATCATCAACACCTTTAAAGAAAGGATCAAGCATCATTAGTAGCTAGCCACCCTTCTAATGCTGCATGCTGGCACATATGACAAAAATGAAACAAGAGGAGATATCAACTGGAAAAGATTAGATATCAGTGGCTTTTTCAGAAGGAAGGTAGACATAGTGATAGAATACTACTTCAAACAGGGCAAAACAAGAAGACCAGGACTAAGAATATGCTTATTCTTAAGAACTGGGGCATAGATTAGAGAGTTGTAGTATAGTAGAAAAGAGATGGATGTAAACATGCTGCAACTTTTTACCTATCAACAAAGATCTTTTACCTATTCATATAGAGTTTGACCTCTCTAAATTAATATCATCAGTTGCACCGTAATTTATTAATTAGCAGAGGTTATTAATTTGTAGAACATTTGTACATAAAAAATTTCTTTCATGTATATTTGCTAATGCCAATACATATTCTAGGTAGTTAGAAAGTCTTCATCATGCTAATTTAGTCTTATATATTTATTGTTTGTAAGTTACCAATGAGCTTTGTATATATCTCCAATAAAAAGTTAAATGCGAGGACGGTATATCTCCAATTAAAAAATTAAATGCAAGGAATATGAGAAGACCAACATCAAGAAAATGTTAAATCTAAGGTACTCCAAAGGTATACAGTTCGAGATCAGGACAACCGGAAATAAACAAGCTACTCTAGATAGATGGTTCTCTAAGGAACATGATTCTGCTAATTAATTATTTTATAATTTTGAACTAATTATTAGATAGCAGAAATATTAAATTATGCCTATAGAATGCGGTCGGTACTGTTTTAGTTATTAATGTCAAGATGCTACGATAATCATTTGATTGATTCTATATTGGTCACATAACCAACAAAGCTGTTTCATATATTTAGGATTAATTTGGATCCATAGTATCTTACCTAATGCTTTTGATGGATTTTTACATCTTAGATTAATGTGGAGTCACTAAATGACATGTATATACACAAAGGATCTTCTTATATATGTGCATTTCCTAGACTTATAGTTTAATTTACTTTTGAACTTAGAATGCTGCTCTAGCACTGGATGATGCTCTACTGGATGGTGATCAAGTGGATAATCTCATAAAGTTTTGTCCCACAAAAGAAGAAATGGAGCAACTCAAGGTGCAAATATCAGAACATGCCCGTTAGCCATTCTATTTTGTTTATTCGCCCTTACTTGCTTCTAGTACTTTTGTTCTCATTATGTGCATTTTTTGGCTAGTAGAACTACACTGGAGATAAAGAAAATCTTGGGAAATGTGAGCAGGTAATCTTTACTGTCAAGATGTGTGCATGCGTTATTATTTTGATATGATTATATGATTGTGTAACTTTGTAGTGTTCATTTTGTGATTTACATTTGATTTGATACGTCCTGACCATCTAAATTCAAATTGGATTGTAGTTTATTTTTTAAGAATAGTTCCATTGTATAGTTCCTATTTTTGTACTCTTTTTAGATTTAGTGTCTCTCTCCCTCTCTCTCTAATATATATATATATATATATATATATATATTTGAAGCGCAAATGACCTCTAGCCTAGTGGTTAAGAGCAGTGTTCTAAAAATCGTAGGCGTACTCGGTGCGGCGGAGGTCCGCCTAGCGCCTAGTCCGCCTAGAATTTTTTTTTTAAAATTTTGAAAATTTGAAATTTGAAATTTGAAATTTGAAATTTCAATGTTCTAAAATCCAATTACTATCTTAAAACCCAAAGAAATATCCAAAATACAACTAAGAATAAACAAAATAAAAAAAATTCAAAAAATTCAAAAAACCTGCCGCCTAGGGGCGCCTAGGGCCCGCCTAGCCCACCGCCTAGGGGATTTTCGGTGCGGTGGGCGGGCGCCTAGGCCGATTTTTAGAACACTGGTTAAGAGAGATGCATGCGGCCCGAGTGGTCAGGAGATCGATTCCCGGTGGGAGCGTTCGCCATAATTACCTTCTTTCAAAAAAAAAAAATATTTGAAGCAAGGGATATATATATATATATATATATATATATATATATATATATATATATATATATATATATATATATATATATATATATATATATGGAAGCGGATCAAAAGCCCTCCTTAGAAAATCCCCTAAAAACTTCCTCACTCTCAGCCGTCCATTTAATGTTAATATTAATGTTAATGTTAATATTAATGTTAATATTAACATTAAATACTAAAATTAACATTAAACTTAACATTAAAATTAATATTAACATTAACATTAATATTAACGTTAACATTAACATTAATATAAAAATTAATATTAATATTAACATTAATATTAACATTAATATTAATATTAACATTAAATGGACGATTGAGAGTGAGGGGGTTTTCTAAGGGGGGCTTTTGATCCGCTCCCTATATATATGGAAGCGGATCAAAAGCCCTCCTTAGAAAATCCCCTAAAAACTTCCTCACTCTCAGCCGTCCATTTAATGTTAATATTAATGTTAATGTTAATATTAATGTTAATATTAACATTAAATACTAAAATTAACATTAAACTTAACATTAAAATTAATATTAACATTAACATTAATATTAACGTTAACATTAACATTAATATAAAAATTAATATTAATATTAACATTAATATTAATATTAACATTAAATGGACGATTGAGAGTGAGGGGGTTTTCTAAGGGGGGCTTTTGATCCGCTCCCTATATATATATATATATATATATATATATATATATGGGAGCGGATCGGGAGCCCCGTCCGCGGAGCCCCGTCGAAGCCCCGCTCTCCCTTAGCCGTTGGATCGCGTGGGCGGGGGCGGGCCCCACGCGGGCCCCGCGCGATCCGATGGTGCAGGGGGGGGCGGGGCTTCGACGGGGCTCCGCGGGCGGGGCCTTTGATCCGCTTCCTATATATATATATATATATATATTTGAAGCAAGGGTAGTTGTAGTTTTTTTTTTTTAAGAATAGTTCCATTGTATAGTTCCTATGTTTCTACTCTTTTTAGATTTAGTGTCTCTCTCTCTAATATATATATATATATATATATATATATATATATATATATATATATTTGAAGCAAGGGTAATTGTATTTATTGCTGCTCACCACCTTTACATCACAACCTCCAACACTTTCTCCATCTCAAAGACTTTTAAGTAAACTGATATTTCCTATTCCCTTTGGTAATTCGGGAGTGACTCGTACATTCGTAGCTACTCCCTCTCTCTTACACCTTACTCTCTCCTTTGAGGGTGTACCAGCATCCTCTTGAAGGAGTTTCAGTCACCGATTATTCACATTAGTAAGTTGGCCAGTCCCAGTAGTAGTCTCCTCTTCCGTGTACGTGTGATCGATCAACTCCTTCTCAAGAACATCTGTAGAGTTTCCCACAGGACACCGACTTTTGGTTGAAGGCCCTGTCTCGGCCTTAGAAGGGAGCTCTTGGATTGGAACGTTCAAGTATCCTCCAGTTTCATAATCCAATTCCGACCTTGAAGGGTCAGGCTGGACGGCAGGACCAGGCACATGTGGGCTGAGGTGGATTGGGGGTCCCCTGTTACCGCAGAGGGTCCTCCCCGATTCTTTGCTCCATCCATATACTTGGCCAGGGGAAGAGGCCTGAGCGAACGATTCAGATTCTGGATCTTTAGACAAGTCTTATGATCGGACATCCCATGTCTGTCTCCATGACCGAACTAAGCGGCTTACCATGAATAGCGCTCTCTTCTGAGCGCTCGCGGAGGACTTCCAGTGACTCTTTCCGAAGGCCTTCTCCCGATGGGTTAGGACAGTGAACCTCTTCATGTCCTATGCAGCGGCATGTAGTACACGTAGGAGGTGTCTCCTCGTACACCACATGTACAACTAGTCGTTCTCCGTCCGAAAGGCACTGACACCTCTTGAGGTCAAGTTGTGCTGCCAAATGGATGATGGGACTCAACTGCTCACCATCCTTACATCATAACCTCCAACACTTTCTCCATCTTAAAATGACACAAGTAAAGACTTTCAACTAAACTGATATTTCCTATTCCCTTGGTAACTCAGGGACTGACTCCTCGTACATTCAGAGCTACTTCTCTCTCTCTCTTCCGCGTTACTCTCTCCTTTGAGGGTGCATCTCTTGAAGGAGCTTCGGCCATCGATTATTCACCTTAGTAAGTTGGCCAGCGCAACAATAATCCTCCTCTTCCATGTATGCATGATTAGTCGACTCCTCCTTAGTGTCACGTTCCGTCGATAGTCATCTTCCGGACGTGATGTCATGCGAACCTAAGTTGTGCTCGTACAAGGCATAGTCATAAGGTTATCCGAAACACAATATCTAATAGAGTACGCAGAGAAATTTAACAACACATTTGAGACAAAAGAAATTTTTATTTCATTGATAATAGACATCATTTACAAGACTACTACAATCGTTGCCGCGCGGGCTTACAACATAACTCGATTACAAAATGAACGTTGATGAGATAGTCGTTTCATACATTACATCCCCATTTACAAGCAAAACATTTCAAAAGACATGTTATCATGGGGAGGCGAGCCATCTGTCTTGGACTGAATTTGTGGAGTCTTCAAAAGGATCAAAACAAGCCTTCAATACACGGACAAGACTTCAAATGAACTTGCGTCGTCTTGAGTTTAGGTGGCACGTCCTTCTTGGTATGGGGTACCTGTGGAGAGCGAGGATCAGTACATTACACTTATACTGGTACGTGGCTAATTAAGTTCCATGCTCTAATTTGGTTCAAGAAATTATATGACTTAATTTGTGATATTTCTAGCCATCCTAGTGAATTGCAGACAAGCATATGATAGGCATAATAACGTAAGCTATACTAGAACTTACCACGGCAGAGCACGCCGTTGCATGTGTGAGACTTACCATGTTCTTCCCTGTCAATTGTTATCATTTACTAGCATAATGTGTGTAAATGTATATGTGAAGGTCCCCGACACCACAAGTCATCTTGGACTTATAGCTTTGTTAGACGGGACCCTTCAACGCAAGTAGCGAGCTCCACTGAAAGTCTTCGAATAATCCGTGCTAGTATCCGACACAGCTATACCGTGTTTTCCCTTAGGCCGAATCGGTCCCGTGGCCTTGGGGTGTAGTGCCCCGTCCCGTTCAGTCAATCGGAGGAATCGAAACGCCGACGACGTTCGGACTTAGCCTTACAACGGCTGCTCGAAGACATCGTTCGGTCGAGGTGACCGCTTGTTCAGGTGGGGTAGTTTCGGTGAACTCGCCTCATCTTAGCCTTCACATAATAAATCGTATGTTTTCAACTTGCATAAGTAGGCTTGATAATAAAAGAGACGAATCCACATAGATAAGGGAATAATCCCGACGGGTCGAATTGAGTTAGAATATGGAAAGGTCCAACGGTCGGTTTAGAGTTGGTGCACGACGTGATTTGAAAATGACACTCGATCCTTCGTCCCGTGGCTTGGGAGAAGAAAAGTTGGTATTCGCCGCAAAGCTAAGAGTTAGCCAAATTTATAGGCGTCACCCGCACAACTGCTTCATAAAGAATGTACGATCTCATCGTCCAAGGCGCGGCATAGCCTCTGCTCGTCCGATGGGTTAAGTTGTATTGCACGGCTTGTGGCATAAGTCTAGGCACCCCAAATAACTTGGTTGTTCAAGTCGAACGCGTGCACGGCACGTTCCCACGACGCGAGGCTTGACGCAGCCTTTGCTCGTCAAGTTGTTGCAGAGTAAGTTAGGCAAGTTATGTTAAGCCATCAGGAGTAGTGGCAAGCACGGTCCTATGAGTTCTACGGCTGGGTATAACCACATAGTCTCACAATCGTAAGGCCCGTCATATAGAGTAAGACTTGGGCGGTGGTGTCACGTAGAGTTTCAAGTTGGTTTAAGACACGATGACACGGACTTAGTGTTTTAAGGCACGGGCCACGGTTGATTCATTGAGTTTGGAAAGTGATTCAAATAGTTGTACTTGAGTTGAGTGAAATGATAGGGCAAGAAAGAAGAATGCTCGCGACTGGGTCGTCGAGGCAAGGTCTCAGATGTGAAAAGTATTAAACTTGGCCCTGAAAGAGATGGTAACACTAGAAGTAGATTGACTGTGTGAGACGTCAGTTTGAGTCGAGTCTTGCATGGCCATTGGACAACTTGTACAAGGTAAAATAAACTGTTTCTCCAACGGCGACCCAGGCGGCCCATGGGAATCGTTGCGATGGTAGACATTCGTAGCTGTGCTGGATGACCGCACGGGTTAGCGGAGATTTGCAGCGGAGCTAGCTACTCGCGCTGGCAAGGGGCGTCCGTCTAATCAAAAGCTACAAAAGGAGTCCATTATAGCGCTGGGCGCTAGTGACTAGTTCATATAGATGAGTCGGCATGGGCGGCGATCCGCGTGTATGCCTTTGGATTGAGTCGAGTATGGTGCTCACTATAACAATGAGTCGAGTCAAATGTGTGCACGGTCAGAAGACAATGTTCGGGCCTAAGATTTGGCTGAAATGAAGACACCGTGCTTCGGCACGAGATGTGGCGTCGAGTCTCGAGTTGTCGGCATATAAGTTGCATAAGTTGGTTGAGTTGTTTTGAGTTTAAGTCAGAAAACCGCTGTAAGGCAAAGTTGGTTGAGTGACACTAAGTTTACAAGTCTTGATTGGGTCAGTTGGTGATCAAAGTAGCAAGGGCCGCGAGGCGGCGATATGGTTAAGTCACAATGAGTTGCGAGGCACGACACGATAGATTTTCTAGCACGGTCACATGGAAATGGAGTCTCATCGAGTAATTGCGTCTTTGATTTCGGGCCGTAAGGCAAACACGACTTGATAGGTTAACATTGATGTTACAAGCACGGGATGGTTTTGAGACACAAAATAGGCCAAGGCGTCTGTCCTAAAACTGATCCTAAGACAAGAGTAGAAAGACAATCATAAAAGGGACTATGTTGCACAAAGTAAATCAAACGTGTCGATTTTGTATGGGTGGGCGAGGAGCTCGTTCCACCAGTACAGTTGAGTACTGACACCCACATAGTTTTCATGTGCAGGCACAGGTAGAAGCTCGTGGCGCGGAGCTCGCTTGGATGCGCCGAGGCACGGAGTTCCTTGGCGATTCGAAGCGTGCGACCGCATGGAGTCAAGACTTATACGGGACATAATGTATGGACGTCGCCTTCCGAAGCATCCGCTGGCTCAAGACTTGTATTTGAGAGATGAGAGAGAGCTGAGTGAACTTGTAATGTGAGAAAAGTGAGCTCGAGAGACTTGTAATCTTGGCCTTGCACCCTTTGAAATCTTGTTTCAATATCAATAAAGAGCTTCTTTGAATAACTCTTGTTTTGCTTCAAATTTCTGCTGCTATTATTCAATGCCTCTGCATGGGACTTCTGTGCGACGACCCCGTCGCAGCAGTTGAAATCGGCCGTTATGGAACCTGTCTTGCACGAGCGCAATCTAGGCTCGTGCGGCATCACGCCTTAGCGAGGACGATCGCTCCTACGAGAGCGGGGCGTGACATGGGGTATCGTTCGAGGAAACTTTTTCTTGTGCACAAGGTGTCCATAACCGTCCTAGACTAAACTAGTCACTCAAGCATGGTCTATATTATGAGAACTTAATCATTTTTATCGTGTCCCGCCTTGTCGTGGCATCATTTTAATCAATAAGTCTATCTTTTGTTTAACCCAGTTCTATATCATGAAATGACATAGCAAGCATGCAGCAGTTATATAGAATAAGCAGTGTGTCCATGCATTTGCATCTAACATTTCATTCGCAACGATGTTATCGATTTATTGAAGAAGTAAGAGGGTCAAGGGGGAGAAGGGTCAGCCTCTCACCTTGATTTTGCTTGAGGCGAAAAACAGGTTGATTGCGCTTAGACGGCGTCAACGCGATCACTTGAAATCGCATAAGCAACTGGTCAGAACACTGCCTATTCAATGAGTTTGATACGAATGCGAAGTTCGAAGAACGCAAGCCATGAAAACCATCGAAAATATTTACGAAAACGCATTCAGAAAACCAAAGCCAAAGAAGCAAGTACGGCATGAAAAGCAGAGCAACGGGTGGTCTCTTCCGACTCAGCCGCATAGTCTATCCTCGAGGCGCAACTCGCTGAATATGGGACTTGATTCCGAAGAAACCATTTCATAACGAGGAAATGATCTTAATTCAATCGGTCCCGTTCAATCGATTCAATTGATCCCGATTAATCAGTTCTGACTAAATCAATAGCGACAGTGTTCTTTTATCGCGCACCCCATGGACGAAAAACGGGGCACGTTGTAGGGACGGGGCACTATACCATAACCAACTAAGAAAAAGTTTTGTCCTCGAAATTTAAAAGGAGAACCTACCGCTAGGAAATGGGGAAGAAAAATTTTCCTTCATCTCATATTCGAGTTTCCAGGTCGACTCTTCGACAAAATGATTCCTCCAGAGAATGCGAACGAGAGGGAACCGCACGATTTCGAAGCAATTTGTTCTTACGCTCCAAGATCTGCACTTGCTCTTCTACATATGTCAAGTCCGCCTTCAGATCCAGCTGATCCAAATCTACCACGTGGTTCGGATCGTGTACGTACTTTCGTAACTGAGAGACGTGGAAGACATCGTGCACATCCGACAATGCTGACGGTAATGCAATTTGGTAAGCTACTGGGGCGACTTGCTTCAATATCTCGAAAGGACCAACAAATCTCGGACTCAACTTGCCTTTAGCTCCAAATCTTGTGACTCCTCGTATGGACGTTACTTTCATAAATACATAATCGTCTTCCAGGAACTCGAGTGGTCGTCGATAGGCGTCGACGTAGCTTTTCTGCCGACTCTATGCAATCTTTAGTCTTTTCCGAATTAGCTTGACCTTTTGCACGGTTTGTTCCACCAATTCTGGGCCAAGAATCTGCCGCTCCCCTACTTTCATCCCAGCAAATGGGGATCTGCACTTACTCTGTACAAGTCTTCGTATGACGCCATCTGGATGCTGGATTGGTAGCTATTGTTGTATGCAAACTCTGATAACGGTAGATGAACGTCCCAACTCGACTTCAAGTCAATTGCGCATAGTCGTAGCATCTCTTCGAGAATTTGATTCACGCGCTCCGTTTGGCCGTCGGTCTGAGGATGGTAAGCAGAGCTAAACTTCAACTTAGTACCTAGAGCCGATTGAAGGCTACTCCAGAAATGCACCAGAAATCGCCTATCCCCTGTGCAGTCGTACAATCTCGTCAAGATAAATCTGGGCCAGACGATCGACGCTCCAAGTAACTTTGATGGCAATGAAATGAGCTGACTTGGTTAGTCGGTCGACGATGACCCAGACGGCATCGTTCCACCGTGGCGTCTTTGGCAAGTCAACAATGAAGTCCATGCAGATATGCTCCCACTTCTACTCTGGAATAGTAAGGTTCTGCATCTTTCCGCCAGGTCTCTGGTGTTCAGCTTTTACTTGCTGACGTGCCATGCATTGCGAAACAAAGAGTGTCACATCTCTTCATCGTGTGCCACTAGAATGTTGTGCGGAGGTCCTTGTACATCTTAGTGCTGCCTGGATGCAAGGAGTATTTCGCATAGTGCGCCTCCAATAATATTTTCTTTCACAGTTCTGAGTCATCCGGAACACATAGTCGACCCTTCAATCGTAGTACGACGGTCTCATCTTTCGCAAAGTCGGTTGCCCTATCCGTTGAAATTAGCACTCGCACCTTCTTCAGATACGGATCGTCCTTATGAGCGTTGATCTTTTCCCGCAAGCTCGGCTCTAGATGCTCCAATTGCACTTCTCTGAATCGAACCCGGAGGTCGATATCCATCTCTTTTATGTTCGTAGTATCATGTTGTTGATGGAAAGTGAAGCAATGTATTTTCGACTCAGAGCGTCTGCCACAATATTTTCTTTGTCCGGCGTATAGTCAATCGTCAAGTCATAGTCCTTGATTAGATCTAGCCAACGCCTTTGCCGCAAGTTCAGCTCCTTCTGAGTGAATAGATACTTGAGGCTCTTGTCATTCGTATAAATTCTGCACGCCACACCATAAAGGTAGTGTCGCCACAGTTTTAACGCGAACACAATCGCCGTTAACTCCAAGTCATGCGTATGATAGCTCTTCTCGTACGGCTTCAACTGTCTGGAGGCGAAGGAGATCACCTTGTCTCGCTGCATGAGCATACATCCCAAGCCCTGGCCTGAAGCATCGTTGAAGATTTGAAAATCCTATACCCTATCTGGAAGTGCAAGTATAGAGGCCGAAACGAGTCGTTGCTTCAGCTCATGGAAGGAAGCTTCACAGTCGTTCGACCACTCATACGCGACTTCCTTTTGAGTGAGGCGAGTCAAGGGTGCTGCAATCTTCGGAAAGTCCTTCACGAACCATCTCTAGTATCCCTCCAAACCAAGAAAGTTTCGAATCTCACTAGCAGACGCTGGCCGCTTACAATCAACAATGGTTTCAACTTTTCTCGGATCAACTGCAGTGCCTTCAGCGGAAATGATGTGCCCAAGGAATAAAATGCTGCTCAGCCAAAATTCACACTTGCTCTGCTTTGCAAATAATTGATTATCTTGAAGAGTCTGGAGTACGGTCCGCAGGTGTTCTGTTTGTTGTCGCTTGTCCTTCGAGTAGACGAGAATATCGTCGATGAAAACTACTACGAACTTGTCGAGGAAGGGTCGAAACGTCTGATTCATTAAATCCATGAAGGCAGCAGGGGCATTTGTTAGGCCGAACGACATTACCAGGAACTCATAATGGCCGTATCGAGTACAGAAGGTCAACTTCGACACATCGTCTGGCTTGATCTTGAGTTGATGCTAACCCGAGCGAACATCAATTTTCGAAAACACCGAGACGTTTTGTAGCTGATCGAACAAGTCATCTATGCGGGGCTGTGAATATTTGTTCCGGACGGTGGCTTTGTTCAGCTCTCGGTAGTCGACGCACAGACACATTGACCTTATTCTTCACGAACAATACAAACACTCCCCATGGCGAAACACTAGGCTGGACGAATCCCTTGTCAAGCAACTCTTGCAACTGGATCTTGAGTTCTTTCAGCTCTACAGGGGCCATGGAAATCGGTCGGGTGTCGGGAAAGGTATCGATGGTTAACTCAATTTCTCGATCGGGTGGCATGCCGGGTAGTTCGTCCGAAAACACGTCGGAGAATTCTGCCACAACGTCGGTCTGACATACGTTTGCACTATTCTGTCACGTCTCGAACGAACACTAAGTAGCCTTCGCATCCGGAATGCAGCATCCTCCGAGCATAATTTGCTGAGATTAAATGCAGGTAGGCGACGCTTCAGCACACGAGTAGCAGAATTCGGTCACTCCAGGTATGCGAAAGGTGATTTTCTTTCCTGCGCAGTCCATGTGGCATTGCAAGCGCCGAACCAATCCACTCCCAGTATGATGTCGTAGTCCTTAATATCTAGAACTATCGCATCAAGATACACCTGTTTACCTCCGATACAGATGATTCCGTCTATGCAGCCTAAATGTGCAAGTAGTTACGTGCTCGACGGTCACTAAGATTAAGGCCTAGCGGTGTCATGGAAAATTTATGTTCATCGGCGAAGTCCGCTGATATAAAGCTATGCGTAGCACCTGAATCAAACAATACACGAGTAGGCTTATTATTGAAGAGTAGTATACCTGTCACCTATGTTACCCGGACTCTCCACTTTAAGGAAAAGTACCCGTGTCGACTCTTTAGGACATGGATATGGATATGGAATCCGTATCCGATCCTCCATGGTGACAATCGGATCCTTCATGGTGACAATCGAAAGACTGGTAGTGAAGTAGATAGTTTATTTTAATGTGGTAGTGATGTAGATAGTTTATTTTAATGTGGTAATGGTGTAGATAGTTTATTTTAATATGGTAGACTGGTAATTAAGTAGTAAGGGAGCTGAAGGGATGGTCCCTTAGGGACTTATTCAACTAGTTGAGTAAAGTATACTAGTTATTTATAATTACAGATTGTCTTTTTACGAAACCTTAGTCATATCCCCGTACCCATACCCAAAATTTGGATCCTTTTTAGCCGAGTCTGTGTGTCCTTCAATTATGAGTTTGAAGGACCTGACTCTTGGATATGTACCCGTACCCGATACCCGTACCCGAGTCCAGGTAACATAGCCTGTCACGACTGTATCCGAGGCGAATGTCTCATCTCGGGTCTTGGCGTAGACGCGACCTTGGACATTGGGGCGACGGTCCTGGCCTTTTTGCGGTGTAGGTTGGGAGGCCTGGGCGCCTGGCCCTGGTTTTCTGGACGGTGTTGATGTGACGGGACATTCTGATTCTGTCTTCGGGCTATGCAGTCTTGAGATTGGTGATCCCTTTTTCCACAAAAGAAGCATCTCCCGTCGAAGACATAATAGTTGGTGGCATGGCGTCCGAGGTGGTTGCACTTAGTGCAACGAGGTAATGGGTTATGCCCTTTGTAGCCGCCATTGTTTGGACGCTTTGGAGCGTTGTTGTTGCCCCCCGCATAGCTAGGAGTAGGTTCAAAGTATCGGTATCGGATTCGGTATCGGATCATTCCTATGAGTATCGGGATCGACGGTATCGACAATATCAGAGGTTTCAGATCGGTGTATCGGATTTTTTGGTATCAGAAAGCAAATAATTATCAATAAATTATTAACAGTTTAGAAAATTTATTTTATACATTTAGGTATAGTTTTAATATTTTCAGTGTTGTTTCTTAGTAGTTTTAAAATAAATTGAAATAGTAGTTACCTTTACCGATTGATTTACATACGATAGTTTTCTTCATTTACATGCTTTTATAACATTTCTATGCTTTTACACCCTTGCTGATTGGTCTTTTTCGTTCATTTTTTTTGCCGAATTGACCAGAAAAGAAACCTCGAATGTCGGTATCAGTCAGTATCGGGTATCGGTCGGTATCGGATCGGGACATGTCGGTATCGGCCGTATCGGATCGGTATCGGTCGATACTACGAACTATGGCTAGGACGTTTGTGATTTGAATGGTACACAACGTCGGCAGTGGCAGAATGATACTGGCTCTCAAGGCGGAGAGCATGATTCAAAGCATTGCCCGTGGTCTTGTATTCCGGCATCGACACATGAGCAGAGATAGAGGGCCGCATACCCACTTCGAATCGTCGCACGCGACACTCCTCTGTATGTAGAAATGCACCAGCAAATTTGGACAATTTGTTGAACTTTGCCGCATATTGTTGTACCGTTCTGTTCGTCTGCCTCAACTGCATGAATTCATTTTCCTTCTCTTGACGAACGACCGAGGGAAGTACTCGACTTAGAAAGCTTTGCGGAACGTGGCCCAAGAGATCGATGCTGAGTTGTTGTCGCACCGGATAGCTCGTTTGTGCACGACCTATCAGTCGTGCGCGTTCAAACAGAGTTGAAGTTGTGTGCAGGCGATTTGCTTGGATTCTTCAATGCCGAGGAGCTCGAAGTGGTTTTCCAGCTCTTCCAACCAGTCGATCGCCATAGAAGGGCCTTCGGTAACGCTGAAGGAAGTGCGACATGTTTTCTTGAACTCTGACACTTCAAAGTTGTAACTTTTTGGTGCTGCAGGTCGGGGCACAGGGTCCTCTGGGTCGACTTCGATGGGTCGGGTCGTAGGCTCGGTGACAGAAGGCGTAGTTGCAGAGTGGCCATTGACCACAATCATCTGGACAATCTGTTGCAGAGTATTAAGTTGCTTTTGTTGCATCTTGGATTGTGCATCGAAGCGAGCTTCGAATTTGGCCTTTCGCGCCTCCATTTGTCGATGTCAATTTTCAGATTGTTTCTGCTGAGCCTCCATGCGCAACATCCTCTCGATAACATTGTTAGAGGGTCCAGCCGCGAGCTGCTTGAGCCACTAAAAGCACTCTGTTTGTTCTCGGCCGCGGGTTCCGCAACTTCTAAAATATGAAGACAACATATATTAGTCTCAAAATATTACAAACTCACTGTATTGAACAACTTATCTCATCGACATGAGGTCAAGGGTTTGAGACTCTAGATGGAAAGCCAAAGGATGTAAAGCCGTGCTCTGATACCATTATGTCACGTCCCGATACCGATAAATCGATAGTCGTCCCTCGGGCGTGATCCCGTGCGAAGCTAAGTTGCTCGCACAAGACATAGTCATAAGGTTATCCGAAAAATAACATCTAATAGAGTACGCAGAGAAATTGAACAACACATTTGAGACAAAAGGAATTTTCTTTTCATTGATAATATACATTATTTATAAGACTACTACAATCGTTGCCATGCGGGCTTACAACATTACTCGATTACAAAATGAACACGGATGAAATAGTCGTTCCATACATTACATCCTCATTTCCAAGCAAAATATTTCAAAATATCTACTATCGTGGGGAGGCGAGCTATCTTTCTTGGACTGAATTTGTGTAGCCTTCAAAAGGATCAAAACAAGCCTTTAATACACGGACGAGGCTTCAAATGAACTTGCGTCGCCTTGAGTTTAGGTGACACGTCCTTCTTGGTTCGGGGTACCTGTGGAGAGCGAGGATAGTACATTACACTTGTACTGGTGCATGGCTAATTAAGTTCCATGCTCTCATTTGGTTCAAAAAATTATATGACTTGTGATTTCTAGCAATCCTAGTGAATTGCAGGCAAGCATATGATAGGCATAATAACATAAACTACGCTAAAATTTACCCACGACAGAGCTTGCTGTTGCATATGTGACACTTATCATGTTCTTTCCTATCAATTGTTATCATTTACTAGCATAATGTGTGTAAATGTATATGTGAAGGTCACTGACACCACAAGTCATCCTGGACTTATAACTTTGTTAGACGAGACCCTTTCAACGCAAGTAACGAGTCCGCTGAAAGTTTTCGAGTAACCCATGCTAGTATACAGCACAGCTATACTGTGTTTTCTCCTAGGCCGAATCGGTCCCGTGGTTTCGGGGTGCCGTTCGAGTAAACTTTTCCTTGTGCACAAGTTGTCCATGACCGTGCTAGACTAAACTAGTCACTCAAGCATGGTCTATATTATGAGAACTTAATCATTTTCATCGTGTCCCGCCTTGTCGTGGCATTATTTTAATCAATGAGTCTATCTTTTGTTTAACCCAGTTCTATATCATAAATAACATAGCAAGCATGTACAGTTCTATAGAATAAGCAGTGTGTCCGTGCATTTGCATCTAACATTTTCATTCACAACGATGTTATCGATTTATTGAAGAAGAGGGTCAAGAGGGAGAAAGGTCAGCCATTCACCTTGATTTTGCTTGAGGCGAGAGATCGGTTGATTGCGCTTAGGCGGCGTACACGCGATCACCTGAAATCGCATAAGCAACTGGTCAGAATACTGCCCTATTCAATGAGTTCGATACGAATGTGAAGTTCGAAGAACGCAAGCCATGAAAACCATCGAAAACATTCACGAAAACGCATTCAGAAAACCAAAGCTAAAGAAGCAAGTGCGAAAAACAGAGCAACGGGAGGTCTCTCCCGACTCAGCCGCAAAGTCTATCCTCGAGGCGCAACTCGCTGAATATGGGACTTGATTCCGAAGAAACCATTCCATAACGAGGAAATGATCTTAATTCAATCGTTCTCGTTCAATCGATTAAATCGAGTCCGATCAATCGGTTCCGACTAAATCGATAGCGACAATGTTCCTTTAGGTGCACTCCGTGGACGAAAAACGGGACACGATGTAGGGACATGACACTACACTTAGGACCATCTGTAGAACTTCCTGTAGGGCACCTGCTTTTGGTAGAAGCTCTATCCCAGCCTTAGAAGGGAGCTATTGGATTGTAATGTTCAAGTCTCCTCCTGGCTCATAATCCAATTCCAAACTTGAAGGATCATGCTGGACTGCAGGACAAAGCACAGGTGGACTTAGGTCCCTTGTTACTGCAGAGGGTCCTCCCCCATCCTTTGCAGGGGGCAGGCCAAATCCGGTTTCGCTTCGGGCGAGGCTATCTGCTTGGCCAGGAGAAGAGGCCTAAGCTTCGGGCGAGGCTATCTGCTTGGCCCAGGAGAAGAGGCCTAAGCAAACGGTTCGGATTCCGAATTTTTAGGCTAGTCTTTTGATCAGACGTTCTATTATTCTGTCTCCATGACCGAGCTAAGGGGTTTGTCCTGAATAGCAACCTCATCTGAGTGCTCGCGGACTTCTCCCGATGGGTCAGGACAATAAACCTCTTCGCATCTTATGCAACGACATGTAGTACACGTAGGAGGTGTCCACTCATACACGACATGTACCACTAGTCGTTGTCTGTACGGAAGACATATTGGCACCTCTTAAGGTAAGTTGCACTGTCGAGATCTCCACTAGGATTTGAGCGAAGGCAAGATGCTTGCGGTACGGTACATCTAGGAACATCCATCATGAGCGGGATGTCGATGGCACCGGCCAGCTATCGGAGAGCAGGTTCGCTCCAAAGAATCAATGACACCTTCGAGAAAGAAGGTTCTCAAGGTCGGGTTCCTCTGCGAAGGAGAAAAACAAGAACTAATAGGAGAGGACCTCCTTTTCCACGGGTGCTGAAGGTCTGGATTCTGACACTGGGGCTCCCTTCCCAGTACGTAGAGTAGCCACCAACACAAGATTCTCATCTCAAGAGTGACTTGGACCACGTCCCAACTTGTGTTGTGACGCCGTGGGGGGCCCTTTACCGCCTGCTCTGCTGGTAGACTAGAGGACTCGTCCCCTTCACCTAGTCGCCGAAGTCTTTTCTCCTTACGACCCATAACTTTGCTCCATCCATCTTCCACTTCTAGACCCCAACCAACCTTGACCATAGTAAGAGGATCTGTTTGTGGAGCCTCCATCCCCAGTAACACGAGGTACAATGGTTTAACTTCAAAAGTACATATAAAACGGAAGCGTACACAGAACACACAGAATGAAAACGTGCATGCGTGCTACTCCCTTTTCAAGCGCTCCACCAACCCCATCTCCATGACAACCATTATCCAGTCTTTTCGCACTACTGAATACTACTATAGAGACACTGTTGGGTACTACCATAGAGACCGTGGTCCTACCGGGAGCACAAAGTTCTTAGTCACTCACTTCCTCATAACCTACCTCTCTGCACTGAGCCCTCTTTTTGACTCCAACCACCAATTTCGACCATTCGCTTAGAAGGTAACCAATGACCTTGAAATTGGTTAGGGATCTCGATCAACGTGGGGGGCTTCTGGAATCAACCTCATTATCTTCTTTTTTTAGTAGTCTGGACTAGATTTGGATGTTTTTCACGAGGAGTTACTGGCCACCGATGATTGACGCTAAAAGTTCTTACTGTCGTCAATTTGAGACCACCTTCACAATCGTTGCCTTCCATTTGTTTTCAATCTTGATGGATCCAATTCCAAGTTCCAACAACTTTGATCTCTACCACGAGAGTACAGGGTCAAATCTCTATCCACTCCTATCTACCGTATTGGACTTCTCAATGAGTTCGGATTACAATTGTATCCTCGGGCACTTGGCCTAGACTAAGATATTTGACATTGAAGGTGTCCTTGCCTGCGATAACATGTTACTACTTATTGCAAACTCCTCTGGATCATCCTTCTCCTATGCTATAACTCGACCTCATCATGCAAGATATCAACTACTTCTTTAATTACTACTTCCTTGCCATGTCGGTTGATTCTAGCTACTACCTATGCATGCTTCAACTACAACTCCAGCCACCCTGACTCCTCCATCACTCTCTTGCAGCCGGACTGCTCTTGCCTTGCACCCATGTTGACCAGCGTCGCATGACCTTGCTTCGATCACAAGATGCCTCTAATAAGTTTGCGCCAACTTTGACATCATCAATGTTATGCTTCTACAGCTGCTGCTGACTCCTCTCCCCCTAAATCTGTCCACTTCCAACCCCGAGCTCCCATAGTTGTGCGTCAGATAGCCGCAAAATTTCCAGTAACTCTAATCTTTGTTGCTTTCGCTTTCTGCAGTCTCTTCAATTCATAGGATTTCATTATGATCTTTGTCGCCAATAAATTTCTCTGTTACTATATAGACTATTTGCCTGATATCCTGGGCCAATAAGCTCAAGGGCAATCAGTGTTCTAAAAATCGGCCTAGGTGGCCGTCTAGGCATTGTGCGGCCTCCCAACGAACTGAAAACCCAAGGTTCGACTGACCTAGGCGCCTGTTCATGTTCGGCTAGGCGAGATTTTTTGAAAATTTCAATATTCAAATTTAAAATTTGAAATTTTAAAATAAAATTAAAAAAAATCAGATTTAAAAAAAAATCAAAAAGAAAATTAAAAAAATCAGATATAAAAAAATTCAAATTTTTTTCCCAAAAAACTTCGAAAAAAATCAAAAAAAATAAAAAATAATTAAAAAGGTTTCAAAATTCATATTTCAAATTAAAAAAAAAAATCTGTTCGGCCACCTAGGAGGCACCTAGGCGCTAGGCGGCCCTCCGCCGCACCGATTCCGCCTAGCGAAATCTATAACACTGAGGGTGACAAATTCGGCTCGACTCGTCACCCCAACCCATTAACCTGTCTTCGTAGACGGGTTTGAGTCTGTCGCGCACCGGTTATGCAGAACCGATCGTTCTCGTTTGGATGTGATGCCGCGTGAGTCTAGGTTGTGTCCACGCAAGGCAATACCATAACGGCCGATTAAACAAGCTAAGCAACAAGGTCGTCGCAAAGAAGTCGCGAAGCAGAAGCATTGAATAACAAAGAAAATACAAGTACATGTCCGAAGGTTTACAACTTGCGGATGCTTCAGAAGGCAATGCCCATACATTATGTCCCGTATAGGTGAAGACTCCAACGCGGCTTCACGCCTCGAAACGCCAAGAAACTCCATGTCTCAGTGCGTCCAAGCGAGCTCGATCCCGAACGAGCAAGTACTTGAACCTTCACATGTAAACTGGTGGGGTGTCAGTACACAATCGTACTGGTGGGGGACATCTCGTCCACTCATACAAAACCAACACGTTAATTTAGTGAGTGTAAACTATTCTTTTGTGGTCTTTCTAATCTTGCCTTAGGATCATTTCATTTCATAACTATAAGCCTACTTGTGTTGCAATATCGTGGTCATGCTCCAAATCATTGTGACCGTGCTACATAACAATACCATACTTGCCTTCCGGCCTTCTCGTTTCAACATACAACCGACTCAATCATAAACTTATGAACTTTGTGTCAACAACTCGAAACACGACGCCACATCTCGTGCCGTATCACGTGTCTCTATTATAGCAAAGTTTTAGGCTCAATAATTGTGATTGCAAATCGTGCACACGTTCCTTTACTCATTTGTTCAGTGCATGCACTTCTCGACTCAATCTTAAGGCATGCACGCGGATTGCCACAAATTGCCGACCCAATCTATATGAAAGGTCACTAGCATGACAAGCTATCTGTGAACATATAGCCTAATGTAGACGAGGTCGATCGACGCGGGTAGCAAGTCCCGTCGAAAGCCTCGAATCACCTGAGCGGTACAATCCAACTCAGCTATCGTGACATCCTCCTAGGCCGAATCGGTCCCGTGGCCTCGGGTTGCCGTTCGAGGAAGCGAAACCATTGTGCACAAGTTGTCCAATGACCATACATGACTCGACTCAACTTACCATCCTACACGATCTTATTCTTTTTCCACTGTTACCATCTTCTGTGCAGCTCCCAAGCGAGGGACTGCCCGGCGACAAACTGTCCCGAGAACTTTCCGTGATTCCATACCTTTTTACTCAAACTCAGGAACAACTATATGGTGGCCCTCCTACTCAACTTGAGCCCAACCGTGTTCCGTGCAGTGCCACTAACCAAGTTATCCTATATGTGACAAGCCTAGAAATCGTGGGAACATGGCGATGAAACCGTGTGGATGTGCCTGCTATGACATCAAGTCGATAGCCCGTGGCATACTCTATTTTACCAAATCGTGAGGTCGATAGACTGAGTGCCAACTTTGAAAATCCATCGTGAAGTGCAAATCTGGGTATCTAGTTCAATACTTCCATGTTCTAAACAATCTGACTCGGAACGAGATTATTCCCTTTAGCTATGTGGGTTCGTCTCTTTTATTAACATACTACTCGGTGCAATTGAAAATATTCATTTATTAAGTGTGAAGGCAAAGCTGAGGCAAGTTCATTGAAGCCACCTACCTGAACGAGGAGTTGTCTCGACCGAGCGGGACTCCGAGCAAGCCGTTGCATAGCCAAGTCTGAACGCCTTTGCGTTTTGATTCATCCTGTTGACTTGAGTCATTTAAGGGGCCAACCCGTTTAATAAGTGGTTTGGATACGATTTCAGGGGATGAGCCATTTAATTTCCCTAAGACATACATGCTGACGTTAATTATTATTGGTGCCAGGCTGCCAACAACTCCCAATAAATTAATTATTGAAATTTGCAATAAAAAAGTCAAAGCTAAAGGCTTAAATCTGTTCACTAGATGTAGACTTACCATTTCTTCAATATATATATATATATATATATATATATATATATATATATATATATAATTTTGTTTGGCTTAAGTCGTGTTATATTTAAGTCGTGTTATATTTAAGTCGAGCACCGGAGAGATCCATTGAAGGCATGAGAGAGAGGAGGAGGGAGCCTGGACACTGGTTCCCCCAAGCCCAAAGGTAGGCATGTAGCGTGCATGTCCCATAGCAAAGTCGTCGTTGTTTCTGGAACTGATCTGGGCAAGACACAACAAAGTGGTTGGCCTCTCCGATACGCGTCGGTGATAGTGTTAGGACATGAGGTGAGCCTAGCAGGGAGCTCCCTGGAGGGACGGGCAACTACAGCAGGTCGGGTCTCACCCTCCCAGTACCAACGCCGGAAAGATATTTGGTATTTTGCCTCAATCACCTCAGGTAAGAATTTCAAAAGCCACACCGGTTTCTTGGGTTGACCCATGTAAACTTATCTTGAGCTCCAATTTGTTGAACTAGTCGTGGTCAGTGGAGAAAGGATGATAGAAGTAACAAATAATAACCTGATGGAGATAGAGAGTATTGGAAGTATACAATGATCCTGTATGTAATGGGAGAACAATCATTTGGTGGGAATCTATGAGGATTTGCATTACGGAAATGACGACCTAAAGGTGAGATAAAGTTCTTCTCTTGTAAGAATGGATTCTAGTTTGTTAAGTTCGCTTTAAAAGAGGATCTGGATAGGACCTTACAGGGAGGACCGTAGTTGTTTGATGGAAGGCTTGTTGTGCATAGTAGATGAAACTCGGCCACAAGCTTCGAGCGGGACATATCTTTAGTTCCTATTTGGATCCGTTTCCCACACCCCCAACTATGGAGCATTTCCATGGTCATGAAAATGACAAGCATCATTGTTACTCCCATACGAACGGACCAACCCACGTCGAAGAGACTCCGATTGGCGCATGCTCGTGTTTTCATATAGATAGAGTCTGCTGATCCCCACCGTGAAAGATTAAGCTTTGCCTACCAGATGGTGCAACAGTAGAGCATGCCATGATTATGAGTAGGTGCCATCGGTCTGCAAAACCTGCAAGAGTTTTGGGCATTTGGCGATCCACTACATAGAGGAACGATAAATTGGATTAGAGTCAAGTGGTACTACGAATAACCAGATAGAAGAGGAAGTTTAGGATAATCGGAGGGAGAGGAGGTAATCAAGACAACGAGATGGAGGAGGTCGTAAATCTTGATCAACCATCGCAAGGGGATGAAAACTTGCAGCCTTACATCATGGTGAATGAACGTGGAAAAGACACGGAGGATGATTTCTCCCTTTGATCCCACAAAGTTTGGGTAAGGATGTAGGGGGTATAACTACCGATGATAGTGTGACTATGAGCTTCAATGTCTCGACTCCGAATGGGACAAGTAATGAAGTGTTAGTCCAACTTGAGACGAAATTAGTGGCCGAGCTTCCGGGTATCCCTACCGCCAAAATGGAGAGGACGTAATTGAGGAAAATGAGGGGCAAGGTCAAAGACTAGCATAGTGCAACCCACTATGAGCGAAGACGTGTAATTGAAAGCCTAAAGAGCCTCTAGGTAGAGGGAGGGTGAGCAAAATTGTCCTCTAAAGACGACGACTCCTTTGCGGGTGAGCTTCCAGACTACTAAGGAAGTCCACAAAGTGTATCGGAGCCGGCAATTTCATGTTTGAGTTCGGGTTGAGTTTTGGAAAGTAGGGAAGGTCTATGAAGTGTTTGTAATGCAGGGCTAGGTGTGAGGGTTCGTTTGCCGGAGAAACCCCTCACAATAAGCTTGAGTTGTAGCGGCCTTATATATATATATATATATATATATATATATATATACAGCTCAAAAAAAAAATATATATATATATATATATATACAGCTCAAGTGCATACGAGTGGGCGGTGTTCGAATCCCGGTGGGAGCGAACATTGAAAACAATTACCTCTTCCATATATATATATATATATATATATATATATATATATATATATATATATATATATATATATTCAAACCTATGTTACCCGGACTCTCCACTTTAAGGAAAAGTACCCGTGTCGACCCTTTAGGACATGGATATGGGTATGGAATCCGTATCCGATCCTCCATGGTGACAATCGGATCCTTCATGGTGACAATCGAAAGACTGGTAGTGAAGTAGATAGTTTATTTTAATGTGGTAGTGATGTAGATAGTTTATTTTAATGTGGTAATGGTGTAGATAGTTTATTTTAATATGGTAGACTGGTAGTTAAGTAGTAAGGGAGCTGAAGGGATGGTCCCTTAGGGACTTATTCAACTAGTTGAGTAAAGTTTACTAGTTATTTATAATTACAGATTGTTTTTTTACGAAACCTTAGTCATATCCCCGTACCCATACCCAAAATTTGGATCCTTTTTAGCCGAGTCTGTGTGTCCTTCAATTATGAGTTTGAAGGACCTGACTCTTGGATATGTACCCGTACCCGATACCCGTACCCGAGTCCAGGTAACATAGATTCAAACCACATCAATGAACCCATTGTCACAAGGCATGTCCTACCAATTCCAAAGCCAGTGGCCTTTTCATTGAAATATATTAGTGGGGAGGATCCACATCCAGGGGCGGACCCATGTGTAGTACACTGGGGGCTCAAGTCTCCCACTGAATTTTAGGAAGAAAAAAAAACTTATATGCTGTTTTTTTGTCAAAATGTACAAATAACTGTTTGCCTTCACTAAAAGATAATTACCGAGTAGTCGACCAGTTATTGAAATATTTATGTTTTGCCCTCACAAAAATTCCTGGTTCTGTCCGGTGACCAGATCCCTTAGTAGAATCTGGATCTGCTGGCATTTGGATCATATCCACTGAATTATTTCAATAAGGAAGTCACTGACCATTCTCCACTATAGGATTTGGAGATGATTGTCAACTTCCCTCTCCACCAAAATAAATGAATCTTGAGCATATGAATCAGTATCAGTGGCATTATTTTTATTTTCTATTGTCATGAATACACACACACACACACACAAATGTATATATATATATATATATATAACAAGTCTATCAAAGCCAATGTTGTAAATTTACATATCCTTTGTTACTTGGGGTGCAGTTCTTTTTGGAGTTGATGAAAGTTCCTAGGGTGGAATCCAAGTTAAGAGTATTTTCTTTCAAGATTCAGTTTAACACACAGGTTGTGTATTGTCAACAGTTTCCAAATTTGCCTAGGTTAGTGAAAGTGAGAGAGTTTTATGACCTTTTATCCTGCTGTATATGCTTTCTCAGATTGCAGATGTTGGAAAGTGCTTGAACATTGTTAACTCTGCATGTGAAGAGGTATGTCTCTAATGGTCTTACTTTTTGTGTAGTTATCTTTTTAGTTTACATTATGATGACAACCATTTACTATGTATCAGATTCGGAACTCAGATAAACTGAAGGAAATCATGAAGAAAATTCTTTATCTTGGGAATACATTAAACCAAGGAACTGCAAGAGGTAACAATTATTTCACTTGTTCAGCAATATTATGTTACCGATAAGAGAGAAAGACTGGTTTCTCCTTGTTGTGTTATAACCATAATTGCAAAGAACTCTAATATCATTGTTTAACTTCTCTATTTGGAGAAATGTCCTTAGTAGTGCGAAACATGGTTCACAAGCTGTACTTCTCCTTATTTTTTGGTTGGAGGGAACTGAAATATAAGTGACCTTGGTAGTGGCAAACATGATTCACATATTTCACTTCTCAGTGTTTGATTTTGGGTAAAGAGTGAACTGAGAGGATAATAATACTTTTTTGCTTCTATAATCATGGTTAGATCTCACTTTTTACTGTTATTTTGATCACAATTTGCTGTTATTGTACTTTACTCGGGACAATACCCATTTTCAGAATATACTTAACCACCTGATTGCATAGTAAAGCAATGCCAAATTCAAGGTATCCATACATTTATCTTCATATATTCTATGTACTATGATTACAAAGAGAAGTTACTTCTAGAAGATGGCTAACGAGTGGCGGGGAAGTTGTTGTATAGGAGATTTCTATTCTTGCAATTAAATGACTATAGCTGAGTTTCAGAAGTAACCAGATGATATCACAATATTATTATTTATTTGAGATAAAAACGGTGGGAATAACCCCCCCCCCGTCCTTTTCCGTTATTAATAATTATTAACGAAATGATGCCCCAAATACAAATATTTAAATCCCTACACTAGTGATAAAAACACAAGTTACAAACTCATGAGATCTAACAAAAACACACGATCTATCAACTAGTAGCGAGCTTGCAGTAGCTAGAATCTGTCATTGCGGATGCTAGTTTGAGACATTTGTTTATATCTTGAGCTTCCTCTTGTCGTCTAAACAACAATCCCCCTCTGAAGACATATATCCATGCTCTCAAACCCCACAGATATAGGTCTCGTGATGATATGGCATGCCCTAATTTCATATACATTGTCAATCAAACATACCCCAAAGTCGCATATCTATAGTGTGTTGGGCCTTTTGTCGATTTCCGAAACATAACTTGCCTTCCCTGTGTGTATAGATCCCTTTGTTGATGTCACAAAATGTTGCAGTTAAGCTCTATGGTAAACCTTTGGTAATGGGATGTTGGGCATGGTTAATTCCTTGAAATCCATTGTTGCCTTTGTTGGCTCCATATTATGTGTTTGGTTGAGAATTTATGTAAATGTATCATTATTTCTTTGTTATTGTGCTTCATGAAATGTCACTTGAGCTTTAAGGCAACAGATTCTTTTCACAATTTTCATATGTTTCCGTTATCTAAAAGGACAAAATAATTTAACGCTTATGTAAAATATTAAAAGTATTTATGATAAGATTTTTTTTTTTTTTTTGGAAAAAGGGTAAATTATGTTCCAAAATAAACTCAACAATCATACAATCGGGGATAGTCTCCCACCCATTTAGGGTGCCATAGCAGTTACATCAAATTCTATATTATGAAGAATGCCTATAGGAGGGGTGGTTATCCCCTCGAAAATGAGACAGTTCCGTTCCCTCCAGACATGCCAGACAGAGGCTGCAAGCCGTAATCTGGCAGTCTTGAACCAAACCTGGCCCCTCCCTCTGCGGTCTCGGATCCCGGTGATGATGGCTACAATCTCTCTACCTGTGTCACATCCTTCCAGCGCTCTGCGACACTGCTCAGGCCAGATATACCCGTACACCTCGCACTCAAAGAACAAGTGTCGCATAGATTCGTTGTCTACTTCACACAGTACACACTTCGGGTTGGGGACTTGGATCCCAAAGGAGATGAGTATGTCTCTCGTCAGCAGTCGACCAAGCAGCAACCGGTAAACACACAACTGTATCTTGCGGGCCAGGCCCTTGCACCAGATGAAGTCATAGTCCGCGCTAATAAGGGATGTACGACACGCAAGGTTGTAGCAACAATTGAAACAGAACTCCCCAGTGCCTCCAGTAGCTCCCGGCGGATCCCAGGTCCAACTATCTGCAGGCTGACTCGGGTCAATACTAACTGCACGAATAGCCTCTCCAAGCTCCACGGTATGGCGGTAAACCTCTGGTCTCCACTCTCCATTTCTGATAATATGCTGGCAGGTCAACCCCCTACCAGCCTCCCTGTGAGTCCGGTCGTCCAGTATCTCAATTAGAGATTGACGCTCTAACCATAGATCCCGCCAGAGGTCAGTCCCAGCTCCATCTCTCATAGTCCTCCGGATGGATGATTTGCGTACAGCTCTGTGGCGCAGAATATGCTTGAAAGTGACAGTGGTGGTTGTTGAGGGAGCAGGTCCAGAAGTTGCCCCTCTTCACATATCGACCGTACATCCAATCAGCCCATAATGACCCACCTTTGATGAACCTCTATGCCAGCTTCAGACTAGAGGCCTCCCTGACAGACATCATGGGTCTAAATTCCACCCCTTCCTTCTCTCGAGGGCGGCAGAGCTGCTCCCAAGAGATTGCATGCATGTACCCTCTCCAGATGAAGTTGGCGCAAATGCTCTCCATTTTTCGGATGGTGACGACAGGACTAGAATAGACTGGAGCCAGAAAAGTGCCAGTGCCAAGATGACTGATCTAACTAGCTCAATGCGCCCACCAAACGACATGCCAGCTGCCTGCCACCCTTCGCCCTCCTCTGAGCATACTCCATTAGACTGTGACAATCCAGATCTCGCGCATAATTGACTGTCAGAGGCACCCCTAGATATTTCACCGGGAGATTGCTTCTATCAACGCCCAGAGCTTTCGTACGTTCCTCCTTCAGAGAGCAGAGGGAGTTGAAGTAGACATGACCCTTCTCTTGGTTCAGTTGGAGCCCTGTTAGCTTTTCCAATTCTCCCATAATCCCTGAGATCGTGGTCATTCCTTCTATAGAGGGCTGGAGGAAGACCAGGAGGTCGTCAGCATAGATGAGGTGAGTAACAGGGGGCTCGATCCTCTTGAACAACGGGACCAGCTGCCCACTGTGAACCGCCCTGGATGAGTACAAAGAAGGTAGGGGTTGAGATGTACTCCCTAATCCTCGTAACTCACCACTCGTCGAATCCCATGGCTAGCATCAGGTGGCACAGGAAGTCCCTATTGACCATGTCATAGGCCTTCCTCAGGTCCATCTTCATAGATGCCTTCTCCCCTCCAGGTTTTTTGAACCCTCTCACCATCTCATGCGCTAGAAGACTGTGCTCTGCAATCGATCTTCCCTTTATGAAAGCCGCCTGGTTTGGAGAGACCAGGTCCTGCATAATCCCCTCCATGCGTCGGCACATAAGGTGCGTAATTACTTTGTAAAGATAATTACAGCACGCCATAGACCAAAAGTCTGCCAGCGAGGTCGCTCATTCTTTCTTCGGAACAAGGGTCAGGAAAGTATGATTAAGCTCCTTCAGCAACTTTTCCTCCGAAGAGAACTCCTGACCGCCTCGAGCACCGGTATCTTTAGAGCTTCCCAATGGCGTTTGTAGAACCCACTGCTAAAACCATCCGGCCCCGGGGCCTTGTTGGGATCCGCCTTCATGATAATGGCCTCCACCTCCTCCAGAGAGACCGGCGCGAGTAACTGGCTATTCCCATCACCAGCTTCTTTGTAATGATATCTGGAAACACAGAGAGATAGTCAGTCTGAAAATATAACTCTGAGTAGTACTTGACAACCTCTTCTTGGATCTTCGACGGCTCTCCAACCAGTTTGCCCTCGCCATCAAGCAGGTGGGAGAGACTATTCCTATGTTGACGGATCCGGATTACATCATAGAAGAACTTGGAGCAACGATCACTTTCCTTGAGCCAGGAGCATTTAGCACGCTGGACCGCACTAATCTCCTTCTGCAGCCGGAGGATGTTGACTTCCCCAATCAGCTCATTCTCCCGTGCCGCTAAGGACCCATCCAGTATATCAGTCTGCATGGAATACTGGATGGCCTTGAGTTCCGCCTCCTTGTCTTCTAGGGTAGGCCTGGGCTGACCCTTCATCCAACTCCGAATAGCCTTCTTCGTGCTCTTGAGGATATGGACCATGCGGTATTGTGTCGTGCCCCTGCTGGTGTAGAAGACCCTTTGCAACAGCCTCCAAATAATCTCCAGAAAGAAACAAACTGTTGTTGTAGCGGAAGTGACGCGACTTCCAAGTAGGCCGGTCTGTGAAGCCGGTCCTGATAGGGGAATGATCACTCATCCCAGCAGCCAGGCCCTCTGCCACTGAGTTCGGGAAGCAACGGAACCATTCCCTATTTTCCAGAGCTCTGTCCAACTGACAAGCAACTCTGTTGTTTACAGCTTTGTTATGCCAAGTTCGCTTCATGCCCTGTAGACACCTCTGAAAATCATACAGGATCTGATCTGGAACAGGTCTGCCTCCCACCTTCTCCCTTCTGTGAAGGAGGGCGTTGAAATCACCATCAAGAGTAGAGGGAGGTGCAAAGAGTCAGCAGAAGCAGCCACACTGGCTATATCCCTCCAAAGGCCCTCCCGACGCTGCCTGTCGTTGTGGCCATATATCGTCCCCAGCAAGAACCGGAGACCACCCTTATTGGAGAAGGAAATAGCAACCAGCTGCTCCGACATCAAGACCCGATCTCCATCCCAGCTGTTGCTACTCCATCTAACCCAGATCAAAGCCATGTCGCATAACGCCAAGTTGTGAAGCTGGACCCAATTGGGGTGAGTCCTGCACGAAAGCGTCCTCACCCCTTTGATCTTTGTTTCCAGAAGCACTGATATGTCACACTTCTCTCTACGTAAGACCTCAGAAATCTCTCTCCGTCGCCCTAAGGAACATGCACCTCGGACGTTCCACGCGATAACCGCCATTAATTATTAAGAGGGTGGGCCCCTGAAACCCTTCTAGACTAGTACCCACGTCCGTCGCCGCCATGTCCTCCTCCAAGCCAGGAGCAGTAGTATGCAGATTTGCTGTTTGGGTGAGCATCAAGGTCCAAGCCGGATTGTCCATACACAGTGCCTCGATGTAGTCAGGCATACGACCTTCCTTCCGAGGGTGTCCATCGCGAAGTGGGCCAGCATGTCTCTTCCTGCTATAGACTCTCTCCTCGGACACACCACCTTCTCTCCGATGATCTCGTCCCGGCTCCGTCATGCCTCTGGTGACCATACTCCTCTGGACGGTAAAAGTAACCATAACCCCATTGGGTTGCTCCGGCTGCGGCGAGATAGTTAGGTCCAATCCACTGGCGTCCTCCATCTGTCGTTCCCCTTCCTGCAGGCCACCCTCTACCCTCTCTTCTACTCTAGTAGTACCTGCCACACGGACTGTTTCGGGGTCCGCAACTGTCTTTGGGGGAGGCACAGTCTTCTGGGCTCCATTCGGGCAGGCACTAGTAAGGTGAGCGAAACAAGCATAATGTGAACAAACAGGCGGAACCCATTCGTGCTCAACTCTCTGGGTGAGAACCTCTCCAGACGGAGCCTCGTATTCCAGCAGGCTCGGGAGCTCTCTATCAGCACTAATCTCTACGAACATCCGGGCACACTAGCCTTGACCGAAAGGCTGTAGCGTCATCCGCCTTAATCGTTTTGCCTACCTGGCTGGGAAGTCTCACGAGAAGGGGTATGCTCCAATATCTGACTGGGAACTCCAGAAAGTGGATCCAAACATGAATAACATTGAGGACATCCTTCTCACAACGCAGCTCCGAGGTCCACTCTTTCAAGATGATCAGTCTCTCATCAAACGTCCAAGGTCCTCCCTGGATGATCCTGATGACATCTTCAGCAAGTCCGAACTTGACATAATAGAAACCATTCTCCCTCGCATATATCTCCCTGCTACCTTTTGGCTGCCAAACACGTGTCGCATACGCTCGGATCTGTCCGTAGAAGAGTTTGTTCCCCAACACATACAAGACCAACGTGTTTTTCCAGAAGGCTGTCACCTCCGCTATCTCTTCCGCGGGGAACGAGACACGGAAGCTACTTTCCACCATCTTTGGCGGCACATACTCCATTGACGATGGACTTTTGGCTCCTACTGGCTTGCATATGTCAGTCCAGGACTTTTCCACAGGACGAGTAGACGTCCCTTGAGATCATAGGGTAGGAAGAGGGTGCCCTATTCCCTGCCCCCCCATGTCAGACGCACTCCTTTCCCTTTTTCTGCCGCCGTCGCCTTGGGTCGCCACCCCGTTGTCCGAACACCAGTACTATTCCCCGCCCGTGGCGGGCCACTTAGGCCAAGAGATGACTTCCTCGTTCCCGATCCTGCTCCCGACCTCCTGTCGGGGGTGGGACGCGCCTTCGGGTGAATCTGCCCTCTACTCACTTCTTGCCGTGTGCCGCCATCCTTCCCCACACTCCTTCCGCGACGTCTCGTAACCGTCGCCCATCCACCATTCTCCGTCTGTCCCCCCTAAGATCCGGGTATGGATCAAGGTTGGAAAGCCGACGGTCTCGTCAGATATGGGATCCATCGATCGGGACCAACAACCGTTCCTCCCCCCGTCGTCACCGTCGAGCCACCTACGATGTTACCTCGCGGGAGAGCTGTCGCTCCGCCCGTCGGCGTGCCCCCCACTGCCACGTTCCTCCCAGTCACTCCATAGCCGCCTGCACCACCACCGCCGCCGCCCACGACCTTCCCGGACGTGCCGCCTCCGCCCGCGCTAGCGCCGCCTCCTCCCGTGCTAGCGCATCCTCCAGCGAGCACGCCACCTCCGCCGGCGACCGTGCCGCCCTTGGCCTGCCAGCCCCCGCCCGGCCCTCCCCTTGCCGCCGCTGGAGGCGTCGGGGTCCCAGGTGAGGGACCCCTTAGGGTTCAAACCCTGTCGCCCACGCTCCCGATCGCTTTCCATTTTTTTAGATATATTCAAGTCATTTTTAAAGTTTTTTTTAATAATGTTATATATTTCTTTTGTATGTCGTGAACATGAAAATAAATAAATAAATTAATTATATATATATATATATATATATATATATATATATATATATATATATATATATATATATATATATATAGCAAATGACCTCTAGCCTAGTGGTTAGGAGAGATGCATGCGGCCGAAGTGGTCGGAGTTCGAGCCCCGGTGGAGGCGAGTTCGCCACAATTACCCATTGCTTCAAAATAAAATAAATAAAATTATATATATATATATATATATATATATATATATATATATTTTGGAAAAAGGTAAATTTTATTCCAAAGGAAAAGCCATAATCTTACAACATACAATCTGAGTGGGACTCCCACTCATCAATTCTCCATAGCATTTACATCAAACTCGATGTTATGGAGAATGCCAACCGGAGGGGTGACCAACCCCTCAAAGATCCGGCGATTTCGCTCCCGCCATACATGCCAAACCGAAGCAGCCAGACGAACTCTGGCTGTTCGGAACCAGTCCTGACCTCGACCCCTGCTATCTCGTATCACCGAGATGATGTCCCCAATACATTTCCCGGAGGCGCACACTCCCAGTACCCGACTCTGCTCCGACCAGATCTGCCATGCCAGAGGGCACTCGAAAAAGATATGCTTTATAGACTCAGGCTCCAAACAGCAAAGCACACATTTGGGATCCGGAACCGGCACTCCAAATGAACTCAAGCGATCCCTCGTCAAGAGGCAGCCCAGAAGAAGCTTGTAAACACACAACTGCATCTTCCTGGCCAGACCCTTGCACCAAACGAACTCGTAATCAGAACTCAGAGGGAAAGTGCGCCGGATAAGGTTGTAGCAGCTACGGAATTGGAACTCCCCAGTTCCCGAAGATGCTTCAGTCGGCTCCCAAATCCACCGATCCGCAGGCAAAGCCGGATCAATGACTGTAGACATAATGAACCCTCCCAGCTCCTCAGTGAACCGATAAGATTCCGGCCTCCACTCTCCATCTCGTATGATGCGACTACACGTCAGACCTCGCCTGTCCTCCTGGTGAGTCGGGGATCCCCTGATGTCTAGCAACGAACACCGATCTATCCAAGGGTCCCGCCAGAGGTCCGTACCCGGCCCATCCTTCATGACCTTCCGGATAGCAGACTTGAGTACTCCCCTGTGTCTCAGGACAGTCTTGAACGTGACTGAATGGTTGTTATCAGGAGAACACGTCCAAAAATTGCCCTGCTTCACGTATCTGCTGTGCATCCAGTCCGCCCAGAGAGACCCCCCGCTGATGAATCTCCAGGCCAGCTTGAGCACGGAGGCCTCCCTAATCTCCAGCAACGGCCTGAGCCCCACTCCTCCCTCCTTCCTGGGACGACAGAGCTGCTCCCACGAGACCGCATGCATACCTCCCCTCCAAAGGAAATCAGCACAGAGACGCTCCACTCGCCGAATAGTGGCCACAGGGAGGAGGATGGACTGTAGCCAAAATGGGCCACAGCCGAGATCACCGATCTGACCAGCTCAATGCGACCGCCAAAAGACAGACCGGCCGCTTGCCAACCTTCTACTCTCCTCTGGACATACTCTACCAGGCTATGGCAGTCCTGATCCCGCGCATAGTTGACTGTGAGAGGCACTCCTAAGTAACGCACCGGAAGATCACTCCTCGCGATACCCAGGACATCAGCCCGCTCCTCCTTCTGGGGACACCGGGAACTGAAGTAGACCCGACTCTTATCCCTGTTCATCTAGAGACCAAAAAAGGACTTCAAATCTTCCATAATACCCGCAAGCGTCTGCAACCCCTCCGTCGAAGGCTGGATGAAGACTAGCAGATTATCAGCATAAATAAGGTGGGTAACTGGGGGGTCCATCCTCCCAAACCGAGGCACCAGCCGTCCACGGTGCACTGCCAGATCCATCAAACAAGTAAAGTATTCCATAATAAGCGTGAACAGGTAAGGGGACAATGGGTCACCTTGCCTAAGCCCACGGTTGCTCTGGAAGTACCTATAAGGAACGTCCTGGACGAGAACAGAGAAAGTAGGGGACGTGATGCACTCCCTGATCAACGTAATCCAGTGATCCGCGAATCCCATGGCGGACATCAGATGGCAGAGGAAGTCACAATTGACCATGTCATACGCCTTCCTCAGGTCCAGTTTAACACAAGCTTTCTCCCCACCGGGTCTGCTGAATCCCCTCACCATCTCATGTGCCAGGAGGCTATGCGCTGCAATCGACCTCCCCTTGATGGACACAGCCTGATTCGGAGAAACCAAGTCCTGCATGATCCCCTCCATCCGTCGGCACATAAGGTGCGTAATTATCTTATAAAGATAATTACAACATGCAATAGGTCTGAAATCCGCCAATGCTGTCGCGCCCTTCTTCTTTGGCACCAAGGTCAGGAAAGTGTGATTCAGTTCCTTCAGAAGCTTCCCCTTAGTGAAGAACTCCTGGACCACCTCCACGACCTGATGCTTCAGAATATCCCAATGGCGTTTGAAGAAACCACTGCTGAAGCCATCCGGACCAGGAGCCTTGTTGGGGTCCGCCACCTTGACAATAGATTCCACCTCCTCCAATGTAACAGGGGCAAGTAGGATGCTATTCCCAAATGGAGTCACCAATCGCTTCGTAACAACCTCTGGGAATACGGACAGGTAGTCAGTCTGGAAATATAAATCAGAATAGTACCTGACAGCCTCGCCCTGGATCTCAGCCGGCGTCCCCACCAGAGTGCCATCCCGCATCAAGAATCTGGGAGATGTGATTCCTATTCTGTCTTGTCCGGATAACATCATAGAAGAACTTGGAGCAACGGTCGCCATCCTTCAGCCAGGAACATTTGGCTCGCTGGGCCGAGCTAATTTCCTTCTGCAGCCTCAGGATGTTGACTTCTCCAATCAGCTCCTTCTCTCTAGCCGTCAGATCCCCATTAAGCATGTCAGCTTGTATATCCTCCTGCAAGGTCCTCAACTCCACCTCCTTATCTTCTAAGGTGGACTTGGACAACCCCTTCACCCAACTCCTGAGAGCTCTCTTCGTGGCCTTGAGGCGACAAACCAATCGGAATTGAGCCGTCCCCTCCTGACCGCTAGAAATTCCCCTCTGCGACAGCCTCTAGGTAGCCCTCCGAGAGATACCAACTGTTGTTATACCTGAACGAGCGGGACTTCTCAAGAGACCGAGCAGAGAAGCCAACCCTGATGGGGGAATGATCGCTCGTCCCAGCTGCCAGACCCTCAGCCGAAGTGTTGGGAAAGTGACGGAACCACTCCCCATTGCCCAGAGCTCGATCAAGCTGACAAGCAACCCTGTTATGAGTTGTGTAGGAACGAAATCGTAAAGCACAATACTCTAGAGGGGGGGTGAATAGAGTAGGCAGCAGAATATTGCTAATTAAAAAATGTTAGCAGCAAGATCACAGAATAATAATCACAACTAAGTAAAGTAAAGGCAGAGATAAGAAAGCAAACGCAAAGACAGCGATGTATACTGGTTTTCCTCTGTTGAGGACTAATCCAGTCGGTAGAACTCTTGCTACCAGTTGAATCCACTATTGGCAAAACCGCAAGTTTTCTTACGAAGTCCTTGCAACTTCTACAACGCGAGCTTTGATACGAAGAACTCGTCCAACTTCAAATGTGAAGAGGTATTCTTCAATCAAGCCTTCTGATTACAATCTCTCAGAAACTTCTAGACCGTACCGCACTGGCAAATCGACTAGAGGATTGTAATTGGCTTGGGATCTGAAATTTAAAGCTCAAGAAAACTCTTTGGAAGACTGAAAGCTTTAGATAGAGAGAAGATTGAAAGTGAATGAGTGAGTTGAAATGATCGAAATCCTTATCTATTTATAGGAATTCCAAAGACAAAATTCTGGCAGAATTCGGGCAGAATTCGGACAGAACTCGATGAGAAAATCTCGGTCAAATCCGCAACTGCAGGAGGACCAAGTTCCAGAGAATTCAAAAATCAAACGGCCACCGACCGAACTCTGGCCGAACTCTGGCCGAGTTCTGTCAGGGTTAAGTTAGGTTTTAAAAATTAGTTTTTGGGGATTTTTGAAAACCTTTTTGAAAATCTTTTTGAAGCTTTGTTTAAAAGAATGTTTTTCAAAACAAAGGACATTTTAAAAGTATTTTGAAAACATTTTAGAATTGCCTATTTGCCAGTACGACTCGGTGTACAACGTATTCCTAGACTCAATAAAATGAAAAATACATTGCTTAAAGGAAATACAGACTCGAACAGGCAAACATAGCTTCGGTCTTGAACGGTGTAGATAGCTGTTCTTGTTCATGTCCAAGAGTCCGATACATCCTGACTAGCTTCACATATCGAGACAGAGTTTGATCAATTATTAAAATCAGGTTGACCATATGACCAATGGGCCAACAATCTCCCCCATTTTGAGAACTGACAAACTATGAATGATATAACATTTAAGCTTGAAATAAAATCAAAAAAATTGTTCATGTCCTGCATTTTCTCAAAAGAATGTTAGATCTTTATTTTCTCCCCCGTTGTCATTTAGCAAAATAATTGCAAAAGTGTAAAAAAAAAAAAAAACTCCCCCGCAATCAATGCATAAATAACAAACAGTGAAGAAATACAAGAAAATAAACATGATAAATGATAGAAATAGTAAAGAAAAATTTGCATAACATCACAGGCATGTATTTGTATTCAGGCAGTTTATAATAAACAAAGAATTATATCACAGGCAGTTTATAGTAGAGAAGCAGATAAATAAATGCTAAGTAAATAAACTGATGTGAATCATGAACCAATAAAGATGCAGATAAAGATGTTCAAATGACATCAAATATAACAAATCCAGTACAAGTCCTAAAAAAAATACTGATAGTAAAGTCTGAAAATAGAAAAACTTGGAATGTCGGAGCATTTCCAAGTGTACAGTAGATAATATCTAAGTCTCAAAAAGAAACATATCACAACTCATCATCATCATCATCATCAGTATGATGACCGGCATGTCCAGAAGGACCAGCTCCAGAGGTACCCACGCCAGAAGGGTGAGGAGGAGCGCCAGTGTAAAACTCACCAACATAATCACGAGGAGGAGCACGGTCAGAACGGTACCAATCATATGCGTTACCGGGCTGGAAGTAGGCATGAATAGCCTCATCCTCACAGCGGTAACCAGAGAAAGCTGGATCTCTAGGGATGGAACCGGCTGAATGTCCAGTCTGGACGAAACGAAGATCAGCTAATGAGTTTGCAATCGCCTGATAACGGGTGACGTCGCGGAACTCACGCTCGCGAGCCATGTCCGTCATAGAGACGTGCAAATCTGAAAGGTGCTGGTGTATGCCCTCAAATGTCATAGCATACTGCTGAGGAGGTGGAGCAGTAGCAGGAGGAGGAGCAGATGCAGTCATACTGCGACGAGATAATTTGAGAACCTTGGGCTCAGGGTCTTGAGCACAAGTAGATAAGTTAATGTCGAAACGCTGGAAGATGCGTGGGAGAATCATCGCATAAGAGAGATTTCTATCTCTTGCACGACAACGTCCCATCATCTGAATAATGGTCTTAGGGGCAGAAAATGGAATCCCCTTAAGAATGTGATACATAGCAGATAATTCAAGAGACGTGACATCATCCTTCGAAGTAGACTTTGGAAGGAGAGTGGAATAAATGATAAGGTACAATTCATAATTAAACAAGTTCAGGTTGTTTGCCTTGAACTTTCCAGAGCGAACTCTATCTGGTGCACAAAGTTCAGCTTTGAAACTGGTAAGTGTCGTGCCTTCGGGGAAATCAAACTCAGTGATGTCAACAAGCGGTTCACCTTCGTTGGGAATACCAAGGATCTCCGCTAAGAGAACATCATTGAAATTGATATCTAATCCTCCAACACGTGTGCTTACATCAAAAGTGTTTAATATGATATTGCAGTAAAACAGTCTAATGGCATTAGTTGCTACGGGAAAACAAAGTTTAACAAAATGCTGTAACCCTAATGCCTCAAAGAAATGGCGATGATCAGGAAATACAGTCCACTTGATGGGTGCGCCTGTGCATATGGATCTCATGGAGAAGTCTCCATACCACAGTAAGGCTTGGTCTAGGGTTTGAAAGTAAAACCCGTCGAACGCGCCGTCGCTAGATTGGACTGGCGAAAATAGGGAATTAGTGGGTGGATCCGAAGATGAACCTTCCTCACTTGGGTTGGTTGTCTTCTTCCTCTTAAAGGGGTCGAATCCCTTAGGTGCCATTTGTGCAAATAGAAGTAAATGTGCACTAATTGAAAAGTGGAGAAGGATGGAGTTATACCTCCCGAAATCAAAGTATGTCGAAGAGAACGACGAACTCCGCACGAATCCAAAGTTTGGATTGATTTCACCACTTGGATTAGAAGATAGGGAGTGGTGAAGAACTAGGGTTCGGGGCTCCTTCGCGGCTGCTGTTGCTGGTTATGATGTAGTTTAGAAGTAATGAGGAAGAAAGGCTCTCGGGTTCTGGTATATATAACCTGACACCCTCAACCGAACTCGGACCGAATTCGGTTAGAAGTCTGGCCGAATTCGCCTGGGTTTGGTTTGGAACACTTTCTTTTTCATTGGCTCATTTCAAATATTTAATTCAAAGATTAGTAATTTTGACATTAAAATAATATAATTAATGTTATTTTATAAATTAAATTTCTTTACACAGCGACTGTTTCAGATTAGCTGTAGGAGTACTGTCCCAGCTGGCGGAGGTTCACCGGGGAACTCTTAAGTACCGCTTCGCTTCAACCGTAGTTGTGGTGACAGACAGACTCTTTATTGGCTTGTCTCTAACACAGTTTTTGCATATTGAAATAAAATCATAAAATAAAATCAATTAACATTATTGATGTCCAAAATTCCTAATTCTCGACGTAAATAATTGAAACGATAATTCTGCTAGAGGTTTTGTGAAAATGTCAACTAATTGATTCTCAGTATCTATGTATACAAGGTCAATATCTCCATTTTGATGATGATCTCTAAGAAAATGATGTCTAATCTCGATATGTTTAGTACGAGAATGACATACAGGATTCTTAGTCAAATTAATAGTGCTCGTGTTATCACAGAAAATGGGAATATGTGTATAAAATAAATCATAGTCTTCCAAGGTTTGTTTCATCCACAAAATCTGAGCACAACAACGTCCTGCGGCGATATACTCAGCCTCTGTTGTTGATAGGGCTACATAATTTTGCTTTTTACTAAACCATGAGACTAAAGCCTTGCCTAAGAAATGACATGTGCCACTGGTACTTTTTCTATCAACTTTGTATCCGGCAAAATCTGCATCTGAATAACCAATAAGGTCAAAGGACTTAGTTTTGGGATACCATAAGCCAACAGAAGAAGTGCCCTTAAGGTATCGAAAGATACGCTTAACTGCGCACAGATGTGATTCCTTTGGATTAGCTTGAAAACGTGCACACAGGCAAACACTAAACATTGTATCTGGACGACTAGCAGTTAAATAAAGTAAACTACCGATCATACCTCGATACTTACGTGTGTCGACCGGCTTGCCTTGTTCATCAATATCAAGCTTTGTTGAAGTTGCCATCGGAGTGCCAATAGGTTTGACATTGTCCAGATCGAACTTTAGCAAATCTTTTGTATACTTGGCTTGATTTATGAACGTCCCATTGTCAGTTTGTTTGATTTGCAGTCCGAGAAAGAATTTCAGCTCTCCCATCATGCTCATCTCAAACTCATTCTGCATACACTTAGAAAATTCTTGACACAGAGATTCATCAGTAGATCCAAATATGATATCATCTACATAGACTTGTATTAAAAGAAGCTTACCATTAAAGGACTTAATAAAAAGTGTAGTGTCAACCTTGCCTTTTGAAAAACCGTTGTCAAGTAGAAAAGAGCTTTAGACGATCATACCAAGCACGAGGGGCTTGTTTCAAACCGTACAAAGCTTTCTTCAACTTGAAAACATGATCAGGATTTTTAAAATCTGTGAAACCTGGAGGTTGTGCTACAAAAACTTCTTCTTTTATAAAACCATTTAAAAATGCACTCTTGACATCGATTTGAAATAATTTGAAATTATGAAAACATGCAAATGCACATAACATGCGAATGGATTCTAATCTCGCAACTGGGGCATAAGTCTCATCGTAGTCGTTACCTTCTTCCTGATTGTATCCTTGAGCTACGAGTCGAGCCTTATTACGAGTCACTAAACCATTCTCATTTAGTTTATTTCGGAATACCCAACGGGTGCCAATGACCGGACGATCAATAGGCTTGGGAACAAGTTCCCAAACTTTATTCCGTTCAAATTGGTTTAATTCCTCTTGCATAGCATCTATCCAAAAATTATCACTACATGCTTCATCAATAGTTTTGGGTTCAAGCTGTGAAATAAATGCAACACTAGAAACAATATCTCTACTGGATGTACGAGTACTTACACCTTTGGTAATATCACCAATTACCAAATCCTTCGGATGATCAGCCGTAAATTTTAATCTTTTCGGCAGACTCTGAAGGTAGCTGGTTCCTGGATCTTCTCTAGGAGGATCAGCTAGTGCCGAGCTTGGTTGAGAATCAGCTGTTGTTGAGCTTGGTACAGTTAGATCTTCGTCATTGTCATCGATAGTCATTTGATTCAGTTCATCAAAAGTGACGTTGATTGACTCTTCGATGATCATGGTTCGTTTGTTGAAGACTCTGTATCTTTGCTCTTGGCCGCATAACCTAAAAATATACCTTTATCGGCCTTTTCGTCAAACTTTCCCAAATTGTCTTTTGTATTAAGAATAAAGCACTTACAACCAAATATTCTAAAATATGAAACTGATAGAATTCTATCAAATCATAACTCAAATGGAGTCTTTTTCGATTTGGGTCGAATTAGAACTCTATTGAGAACAAAACAAGCTGTATTGACAGCTTCAGCCCAGAAATATTTGGGTAGACTAAACTGATTTAACATTACTCTGGCCATTTCGGATAGAGTTCTGTTCTTATGTTCCACAACTCCATTTTGTTGTGGAGTCCTAGGGCAGGAGAACTCGTGTACAAAACCGTGTCACAAAATTGCTCAAACTCTGCATTCTCGAATTCGCCTCCATGATCGCTTCTAATGCGAGTGATTATGTAACCTTTTTCATTCTGAACTTTCTTGCAAAAGGCGACAAATTCGGATAATGCATCATTCTTGCGTGTCAAGAAGTATACCCACGTGTATCTAGAGAAATCATCTACAATTACAAAAGCATAAAGTTTACCTCCGATGCTAGCAACTCTGCTAGGACTAAATAAGTCCATATGAAGCAATTGTAGAGGTCTAGTAGTACATACTGCGTTTACTGACTTGAATGTGGATATGGTAGCTTTGTTCCTTTCACATTGGCTGCATACCGAATCCTTCTTGAATGTAATGTCCGGTAAACCGCGTACTAGCTTCTTTGTGGATAATCTTGATATTGTGTCCATATTTGCGTGACCGAGTCTCATGTGCCACAGATGACTCTCATCACTTTTAGCCATTAAGCATCTACCTGAAATGTTAGTTTCTTCCAACAAATAGAAAACATATATGTTTTCTTCCCTGATACCTTCAAAGATAGTATTACCAGTTGAGCTATCAACTATAGTACATTTGTCTTTGCCAAAGTTGATGCCATAACCATGATCAGCTAGATGACTTACGCTGAGTAGATTATGTTTCAACTCGGTAACCAGACAGATATCCTTAATCACAGGATAGGGAGACTTACCAACATCACCGATACCAATTATATACCCTTTCAAGTTATTACCGAAGGAGACATAGCCTTCCTTCTTTTTCTTCGACAGTGGTGCAAATAGTGTAGCGTCACCGGTCATATGCCGTGAGCAACCGCTGTCGAGGATCCATTTGCTTCTAGCATGTGAAAGGTGTTCCACCTACAAAACAGTTTGCAGATGAAACTTTTGGTACCCATTTCTTGTAGGGTCCTGAAATGTTAGCCTTTGGTATCCAAGCATAAATATTTAAATCAACAAGCTTTCTGATTCTACATGCAGATGAAATATGACCAATGAGGCCACAATAATGACATTTTGCATGTCGAGTGTTGAAAGCTGAGTGGTGTGCATGGTTGGTAGGTTTAGGTTTTCTAGTATAGAAGAAAGCATACCTATAATCCTGTTTGGGCTTAACCTTTTGGGGTAAAGGTTTGATAGGGTTAGGTCTGACGGTGTTTGGCTTGGGAATGTTCCGATTTTTCGGTAAATGACACGTGTTAGGGAAGGAAGCAGCAGTCTCAGGCTGTTTTCCTAACCTAATTTCCAATCTTTTGGAAGTGTCATACAACTTAGTATAATCAGAAGTGAGTGTTTCCATTCTGATTTGTGCACTTTGAAGACTTTTCTTCTCTTTAGAAAGTTCTTCCTTGAGTTGGTCAATAACTTTGTCTTTCTCTTCAGATGACTTGGTAGTCTCGTGTAATAAGAGCTTTATTGAAGAAAGCTCACCAGACTCACTAACATTATTTCTAACCTCAGCTAGTAGGTCGGTAAGTCTACCTATTTCACCTTTGTACTCTTTGAGTACCTTCTTAGAGGTCTGATACTTGCTACGCAGTTTCCTGTAATCAGTCATCAGTTCACTGAAGGCATCTCCTAATTGCTCAAAGGTGAAGTCATCATAAGTATCAACTACAGGTTCAGTAGGTACCTGATCGGATGCCATAAAGCATACGTTTGCAGCGTCTTCTGATTGTTCGTCTTCTGAGTCGCTGGCTTCACTTTCATGCCATATGCTGGTGTTGGCATACTTCCGTGATGTTGATCTTTTCAGGTTCCCTTTTTCATACCTGTTGCTCTTCTTGCTTGATGATGAGTTTGTAGGACAATCTTTCTTCATGTGTCCCTTCTTCTTGCAGCCATAGCAGACAACATCATCTTGATACCAGTTGTTGCTGTTGTTTTCTTTGGCTCTCTTCTCATGTCTCATGAATCTCTTGAATTTTCTTGCTAGGAGTGCTTGATCTTCAGCATCAGATTCACTGCTATCTGAGTCACCTTCAGCAGCTTTTCTGTGCTGAGCCTTGAAAGCGATCATCTTCTCCTTTGGTGTAGGCTCTTCAAAATCTTGTAGCTCCAGTTCATGAGTGAGTAGCTTACCCATGAGTACTTCGAGGGACATAGTTGTGAGGTCGTTCCCTTCAATGATTGCAGTAGCCTTTGGAATCCAGTTCTTGGTAAGTGCTTGCAGGAGTTTGCGAATCTTTTCATGGTTACTGTACTCTTTGCCTAGGGAGGACAAAGGATTTACAATATCCAAGAATCTTTCGAACATCTGAGTAACTGTTTCGGTGGGCTTCATCTTGAACACCTCATACTCTTGAGTAAGTCTACTGACTTTAGATTCTTTGACTTGAGTCGTGCCTTCATGTGTGACTTCAAGTAGCTTCCACACTTCATTAGCCGTTGTGCAGATAGATACCCTGTTAAATTCAGTTCTGTCTAAAGCACAAAATAGAGCATTAATAGCACGTGCGTCAAGACTGGCCTTTTTTTTCCTCCTCTGTATATCTGCTATGGGGTTTTTCAACTAAAACTCTATCAACATTTATACGAGGTGGCTTTTGATAGCCATCAATAACAATAGACCATAAATCAAAGTCAAGAGATTTCAAGAAGAAAATCATCCGTGTTTTCAATAGGTATAGTTCGTACCATCAAACAGTGGAGGTCTGTTTGTGGCCTGGCCTTCACTTGTGAATTTCACAGTTGTCATGTGTTGTGCTGTGATCTATATAACAGTTAATTAAAATGAATAAATAATTACACTGTTACCTTTGCTTTACCTGTAACACCTGCTCTGATACCAATTGTAGGAACGAAATCGTAAAGCACAATACTCTAGAGGGGGGGTGAATAGAGTAGGCAGCGGAATATTGCTAATTAAAAAATGTTAGCAGCAAGATCACAGAATAATAATCACAACTAAGTAAAGTAAAGGCAGAGATAAGAAAGCAAACGCAAAGACAGCGATGTATACTGGTTTTCCTCTGTTGAGGACTAATCCAGTCGGTAGAACTCTTGCTACCAGTTGAATCCACTATTGGCAAAACCGCAAGTTTTCTTACGAAGTCCTTGCAACTTCTACAACGCGAGCTTTGATACGAAGAACTCGTCCAACTTCAAATGTGAAGAGGTATTCTTCAATCAAGCCTTCTGATTACAATCTCTCAGAAACTTCTAGACCGTACCGCACTGGCAAATCGACTAGAGGATTGTAATTGGCTTGGGATATGAAATTTAAAGCTCAAGAAAACTCTTTGGAAGACTGAAAGCTTTAGATAGAGAGAAGATTGAAAGTGAATGAGTGAGTTGAAATGATCAAAATCCTTCTCTATTTATTGGAATTCCAAAGACAGAATTCTGGCAGAATTCGGACAGAATTCGGGCAGAATTCGGACAGAACTCGATGAGAAAATCTCGGTCAAATCCGCAACTGCAGGAGGACCAAGTTCCAGAGAATTCAAAAATCAAACGGCCACCAACCGAACTCTGGCCGAACTCTGGCCGAACTCTGGCCGAACTCTGGCCGAGTTCTGTCAGGGTTAAGTTAGGTTTTAAAAATTAGTTTTTGGAGATTTTTGAAAACCTTTTTGAAAACCTTTTTGAAGCTTTGTTTAAAAGAATGTTTTTCAAAACAAAGGACATTTTAAAAGTATTTTGAAAACATTTTAGAATAGCCTATTTGCCAGTACGACTCGGTGTACAACGTATTCCTAGACTCAATAAAATAAAAAATACATTGCTTAAAGGAAATACAGACTCGAACAGGCAAACATAGCTTCGGTCTTGAACGGTGTAGATAGCTGTTCTTGTTCATGTCCAAGAGTCCGATACATCCTGACTAGCTTCACATATCGAGACAGAGTTTGATCAATTATTAAAATCAGGTTGACCATATGACCAATGGGCCAACAAGTTGCTTTGTTGTTCCAAGTCCAGATGAAGCCTGAGCGAGACAATTCCCGAAGCCCCGCAAGCAGGAGGCATCTCTGGAAATCATAGAGGATAGAATCTGGAACCGGACGACCACCCAGCTTCTCCCCTTGGTGCAGAAGAGCATTGAAGTTCCCGATCAAGAGAAGAGAGAGGCGCGACGAATCAGCAACAGAGGAAACATGGGAGATGTCGCTCCATAGTGACTCCCGTCTCCTTCTGTCATTGTGGCCGTAGACCGCCCCCAGCAAGAACCGGAAGTCACCCTTGTTCACGAAGGAGATGGCAATCAACTGCTTCGTCATCAAGGTCAAGTCACCATCCCAACTCTTCGAGTTCCAGCGAACCCAAATCCTGGCCATGTCACATAGAGCCAGGTTGTGCAGCTGAGCCCAATGAGAAGGGGTCCGCCGAGTAAGGGTCTTCTCCCCTTTGATCTTGGATTCTAAAATAACAGAAATGTCACATTTCTCTCTGTGGAGCACCCCACATATCTCTCTCCACCTCCCTAGCGAACACGTCCCCCTCACATTTCAGGCGATAATGGCCATTGATTAATGAGAGGTGGGGTCCCCCTGGAAAACTCCCGGATCAGCACCTGGGGAAAGTGCCGCATCCGTCGCTAAAGAGTCCTCCTCCATCCCAGACGGAACCGCCTGTTGGGGAGCGACCTGAGATAGAACCAACGCCCAGGCAGGGTTGTCAACACACACCGCCTCCTCTCTGTCAGAAGTATGACCCACCACCATGGAGGGGCCATCCCTCAATATGCCAACATCGCGTCTCTTCCTACAGTAAACCTGCCCTCCAGACGATCCGCCATCCCCTCGTGCCTCAGTCTCCGCCGCCGTCATACCTCTAGTAACTATACTACTCAGCCCCTGGCAGGTGGTCATCACCCCACTCATGGGAACCAGCTGAGTAGATACAACGAGGCTCAAACCAGCATCACTCATAGGATGAGTAACCTCCCCCTCCAAGACCTCCGCGTCACTATCATCTCTGAGATCCATATCGCAGGGAGCCTCTGGAGCCTCCCTAGGAGAGATAGTAGGCTCCATCGGAGGTCCAACCTCCGAACATGCACTAGCCAGATGCCCAAAGCAGGAACAGCGTGAACAGGTAGGAGGAACCCATTCATATTCCACCTTCTGGGTAAGCACCTCCCCAGAAGGGATCTCATATTCCACCATCTTCGGAAGCTCCCTCCCTGCCCGAATCTCCACAAAGATCCTAGCGTACATCAACCGCGACCGAAAGGCAGTAGCGTCATCTGCCTTGATCGGGGTGCCCACCAAGCTGGCCAGCCGCATCAACAAAGGTATGCTCCAAAACCTGACCGGGAACTCAGGGAAGCGAATCCATACAGGGATGGCATTCAGTACTTTCCCTCTCATAACGAAGCTCCGGGGTCCACTCCTTGAGAATGATCAATCTGCCGTCGAACGTCCAGGGGCCGTCTTGGAGGATCCTAGCGACATCCTCCGCCAGACCGAACTTAACATAATAGAAGCCGTTCTCGCGGGCATAGACTAGGCTATTGGTAATTATGTCGAACGCTCCCACCGGGAATTGATCTCCTGACCGCATGCCTCACCACTAGACTAGGCTAGGGGTATATATATATATATATATATATATATATATATATATATATGAAAAAAAGGTACTTTTTGTTAGCGCTTAGCTCCCCCACATGAATCGTCATGGGCATGTATTGGGGGTTTTTAGTTAGTATGTTAGCAGTGCTCCCCAGCCTGGGAACTTAACCCCTCCCTCTACTGCCACTTGAGCTATATTTTTTTCGAAAAAGAATAATTGTATTAATCAAGAGGAAAACGCCGGCGACTACCTAGAAAGACATATTCACGACAAACATTAATAATTGACACTAGATGTTCAGCCTTCTTGGAAAATATTATATCTTGAATATTCAGGATCTTAGTTCTCCTTTCAACCCTGTATCAGTTTTACATATCCTTTGCACCCTTTATTTAACTCCTAAGTTTACTTTTAAATGCATCTTTTCCAATTTTGAAGTAAAATCTTGATCCTATGCATATTTCTTGTTGTATTTTATACCTTTAGACATGTAAGGGAGTGTCTATATGTTCTCAAGATTTTAGTTTCGCATGTTTAGTCCCACATGGATGTTCTGTTGTCTACAATGGCTTACGTTTCTACGTTTGATTTGCACCATAGGCTTGGTCATTCTCCAATTCCAATTCTCAAAGCTATCCTCCCAGATATCCTTCTCTGAATTTACGTGTCATTTTTGTGATAGGGAAAACATCATCTTCTTTCTTCTCTCTGAGACTTGAAAGAAGTGGTTCTCCTTTCTCATTGACCGACTCAGATATTTTGGGTCCCTATAAGCTACAAAGTATATTTGTTTTTCGTTATTTTTCTACCTTTATTGATAACCATTCTTGAATGATTTGACTTTTCTTGCTTCGTGCTCGTTCTGAAATTCTCATTTTTCAGAATCTTCCACAATAAATCAAAGAATCAGTTCAACAGCAGTATCAAAACTTTTCTTACCAATAATGCCATAATATTTACCCAAGATTTCTGAAAATTCTGTGTGGATCACGATATACTCTACCGAATTTCATGCTGATACACGCCTCAAAATGGAGTTTGCCAAACGTAGAATACCGTCCGTTGCTCGTGGTGGTTCGATCTCTCTTTCAAATGAATGTTCCTCAACATTATTGGAACTTTACTCTTCTTACTGCTTTCCATATTATCAATGACATGGTCACATGCCCTCTACCACTCTCAGTAACCAAATTCCCTTTCCTATCCTTTTTCCCAACAAAGAACATTTCCTCTTGTTTTCAAAGTTTCGGTTATACTTGTTATGTCCATTGTCTTGGACATCATATGCTTGCTCCTCTCGCTACTAAAAACTTCTTTATGGATTACTTTTGTATCCAAAAAGGTTTTTTGTTTCTCACCATCAGGACCTGGAAAATAGTCCTACTTCTCCTCAGCATCCTTATTGTCCTTAGCTCCTTGAGCCTCTTCATCCCGTCATCCATTATGATGATCCACCATCAACATTCCTGTAGACCCAACAGCTTATGTCGCACTATGTTACCTGGACTCGGGTACGGGTATCGGGTACGGGTACATATCCAAGAGTCAGGTCCTTCAAACTCATAATTGAAGGACACACAGACTCGGCTAAAAAGGATCCAAATTTTGGGTATGGGTACGGGGATATGACTAAGGTTTCGTAAAAAGACAATCTGTAATTATAAATAACTAGTAAACTTTACTCAACTAGTTGAATAAGTCCCTAAGGGACCATCCCTTCAGCTCCCTTACTACTTAACTACCAGTCTACCATATTAAAATAAACTATCTACACCATTACCACATTAAAATAAACTATCTACATCACTACCACATTAAAATAAACTATCTACTTCACTACCAGTCTTTCGATTGTCACCATGAAGGATCCGATTGTCACCATGGAGGATCGGATACGGATTCCATACCCATATCCATGTCCTAAAGGGTCGACACGGGTACTTTTCCTTAAAGTGGAGAGTCCGGGTAACATAGATGTCGCACCCCTATCGATTTGTTGCCTCTGTTTGGCGAGCCTGATGGTCACCTTGTTTCAGGAGAAGACTGATCTTGTACATTGCATCCTCTTTCTTACTTTATTTCTTACCATCAAGTCAGTCCATCTTTATGTCATTAGATCATTATCCACTATTTCAGTTCATTCTCTGACCAGGAGGCCCTTCATCATCCTGGTAGGTATGGTACTATAGATGATGAAATACGGTTCTTTTGTCCGATGACACAGGGGACCTTGTTATTTGGATATTCATTATCAAGCATAATCCAGACTGTACCGTCAAAACGTTTGGAAGCTTGCCTCATTGTGAAAGGCCTTACACACATCTATGGCATATACTATGTGAAAATCTTCTCTTGTGATAAATTTGAACATTGTTCGAGTTTTTGTGGTAAATTTGAACATTGTTCGAGTTCTTCTTCCATTAACCGTTGACTGCAGATAGTCACTTCATCAGTTTGACATTAATAATGACTTTCTCAACAAAGATCTCACTGGCACTGTGTATATGATCAGCCTCCCGCCTCTCCACACTTCTTATCTACTGCTTTCCGATCTTAGTATATATCATTGTCTTGTCGGAATCATCTCCTTACTGTTATTCGGCTGGACATTTCCTTTGCCTTTAGTATTGTCAATATGTATGGTGCAGTCTCCTTCAGTCTCTCACCTATATGCGGATGAGCGGACATAAGAAGTCTCAAGGTTAGGGGCTTCTCTATTGACTGTCTTCCTCCTTTGTTGACTCTGTGTGATGCCGACTATGTTGGGTCCTTTAATGATTGCCGCTTCATTCAAGACAAGGTCAAGCTTCAGGAAGTTGGTCTTCAGATGTCGCCACCAAGTCTCTTCCTCAACCTTTCTTCCTACTACCTTCCGGTCTGCAGCTGTCGTCACCATGTCTCTTCCTCAACCTTTCTTCCTACTACCTTCCGGTCTGCAGCTGTCGTCACCATGTCTCTTCCTCAACCTTTCTTCCTACTACCTTCCGGTCTGCAGCTGTCGTCACCAAGTCTCTTCCTCAACCTTTCTTCCTACACTTACTTTCCAAGTATGGCATGTCAAAGTGAGGATCTCATGTTCTTTTTTAAATATGTGTTCATTCTATCTAACGAAATTAATGCATCATGTTGAGTCTCGACCAATCTCAAGTAGACATCAAACTGCTTCTCTCTTTCATTAGCAGGCCTTATAAACTCGAGTTTACTTGCTGGTTCTTAATTTTTCTTTTATGGTTGTTAACTTTGTGCAGGTTCCGCTGTTGGTTTCCGATTGGACAGTCTTCTGAAACTTACAGATACCCGTGCTACTAATAATAGAATGACACTTATGCATTATCTATGTAAGGTACGTACAACATTTGCTCCTTTGTGCATAATCATTGCATGTTTATGGATTTTCTGCTTTCTCATTAAATAGGCTCTAATCATCAAATATGCTATAAGATTTTGAGAATTATGTCCATAGTTATTGCTGACCGATCTTGACATGACACTCTTTATTTATGTTATTTTATTTTAGTTTCTTCTGTTGCCATCGGTTATTTGCATATATTTTCCTTTTAAATCTACAATAATACATATGAAAAAGTCAAATTTTGGATTACTAGTTGTTAACTAGATTTCTGATTAAGAGGGTCTTGGAGAAGGGAAGGATCAAAAGAAGCTGATGAGAGGGTCTAGAAGAGGTTTGATGCTATCAGGAGATAAATTAGGACAGTTTTTGTGAAAACCTAGTTTATTTGGCCCCTAATGATTTCATTGGATGACATCTTTTTCTTTGATGTTTGCAGTGTGGAGGAAACTACTTAAGTGACAGATTTACTCCTGTATCAAATGTTTATCTAATTTTCTTTTACCAATGAATTAAATTGCCTTTTCAAGACCAGACTCTTTATCAAGAAGTAGCAGCCAACTATGGTGGCTAGATAGTGTTGGAACTTTGAGACATTCACAACAGCGTCAGAAAGCACAATTTCCTTAAGGTTCACCAGTAGTCAAATAGATCTGAGGTCTCTGACGGATCTTGTTTTTATTCAAAAGTTGTGGTTTCCAATTTGCATCTGGTCTATATGTTAATGAGTTGGTTGTGTGAATTTTACTACTTCAGTAAGCTTTCATGTGCAGCAATTACCATTTACTCTAAAGCATGAGCTGTCATGATCATCAGGTCCTTGCCTCAAAGTCACCAGAACTTTTGGACTTCCATGAGGATCTTATCAACCTGGAAGCAGCATCGAAGGTTTCAGAGTTTTCCTAATATATAATAGTCGGAAAAAGGTATTGTAGTCTGATATCGTATCTTATTCATACAGGTTCAATTGAAGGTTTTGGCTGAAGATCAACAAGCCATTGTCAAAGGATTGGAAAAGGTTGAGCTAGAGCTGACTGCATCAGAAAGAGATGGCCCAGTATCAGACGTGTTCTGCAAGGTACAACCTATTATTCTAGTTCATGTATCTAATCTTTAAAGTTCATTTGATCTTCTCCAAGCAAGATATAACACCTTTACATGGTAAATATTATGGAACACTTTTGAGAAGGCCTCAATCCATCATCAGTAAATGGTTAAGCAAGACAATACTTCAAGCATTTCAAGCTGAAGGTTTGAGCTCTGGTACTAGACTTTTACAAGTTCTAAGAACTGTTGGTATTTGGTTCTCCAAACATATTTACACTGGCTCCCTATTTGGTGATATATATGCAAACAATAGGGATCACCTACACACTCTCTTTCAGCACATTCAAATCAATTCTTGTTTTACTCGCAATTTTTTTTATACTGAAAAACATTTTTGCGATTGATCGTGTTTAGTTGCTACTTGTAATATTTTCCAGATCCTCTATTTCTAGTCTCTTATGACATTTTTATGTATGGTTTCCTTTTAGACTTTGAAGGAGTTTACTTCTGTTGCCGGAGCTCAAGTTCAATCAATAACGACACTCTACAATGCAGTGGTATGCTAATGCTTGTGCTAATAACAAAAATAATGTTTTCTGGTTGATTCTGCAGCAATGAGTGTTTTCCCTTCTTACCCCCTTCAAATGCTGTCAGGGTAAAAATTCAGATGGACTTGCCCTTTATTTTGGTGAAGATCCTGCCCGTTGCCCCTTCGAACAAGGTAAGATTTAGCCATTTATCTTCTTGATTAAGTCATATAGTTGTATTGTGTCCGTGAGAATATCTAGAGTCACATTTTCATTATCTTTCACTGTACATATCATAACGATGGAATTGTTTGTATACATGTTCACAAGATGCTTATTTTTCTTTCTTCTTTCATGCATTTGTATTTACATAAGTTCCACTGAAGAAAGCACTGAATTTTATCCTTCGTATGAATCATTGCTGTAATTTCTTTTGCATTTTTCTTATCAATTAAGCACTTGCAAATTATGTATATCATGGAAATAGAGGATCATCTTATTTGATATCATTGTTGTGCAAAAGAGATTCTATTCATGTAAAATTTCTGAATCCGTTTTCATATACTGATCTGCTGGCCCACTTACCAGATTTTAAAATGATAAAGATGCTACACTTGATTCTAGGCAAAAGGCCAGGAGGCATGATTCTGGTTTTCACACTCCCATCCCAATATAAAGGGTAAAGATCATGACATGGCCACAACCCTTTACAAGTCTCAAGGGCTTGAAGGCTAATATATTCTGCGATAATAAGAGAACAGCTAAAAATTAAACTCTTAACTCTACTTATGATTAATAAACATACAAGTTTTCGTTCATTTGAATTTTTTTGAGTCTTGAGAAATATGCTCAGCAATGCTAATACTTGTACAACAATCTCTTCTAGAACTTAACCAAATGATACGAAATGCAAAAAGGCAGACCTTCACAACTAAGTTTTTCTGAAATAAACTAAAAACAAGGAGTTTCTTGGTGAGCGATAAATCCCTACTCTCACTGTATTTTCCTTCTTTTCTAGTGATTCTGTAAAAGAAATTAGTGGCAAAACTGTGGTGCAGAAGGTTCAAGAGTAAGGAGACTGCAAGATAACTTGGATATTGATCCAAACAAGCCCATGCTTTTGTTTTATGTATTTACTGATTAGGATCCCTAATACGATCTAATAATAAATCTTCAAAAACCTCAACTAGACTGCTTAAAACATTTTGGACAAGGCTCTTTTATGAGAACCAGAACCTCCAACTTTTTTACATGAGGGAGAATATTCCTATTATCAGGCCCCTTTTTTCTTTCTTACTGTTTCTCAGGAATTTAATTGTAATATTTATTTTCGATATAAATGGTGGCATAAAAAACCCTGTGTTACGTTTTAAAGTTGAGCTATGCACGACCCATCAAAGTGGCCACAATATAAAATATAGTAGAAGATAAAACCAAGGGTTCAAAATCTACTTCAAATTCATGTCGCCTGCATCCGTCATATCGCAGAATTCTTAACTTTCGCTCTTGTGCGGGGAGCCTCTCATGCTCTCTGGTGATGTACGTCTCTGACTCTTCCTCCTTTTGGTTGCTTCCCCTGTCCATAACTGGATATTAGATAAAATGAACATTGGTTGTTTGATCTTTTCCCCCCTTATTAGATATCTAATTATTCCTTTCCAACCACACACCCAACAAATATCCATTGCAACATCTCAGATGTACGCTCCTTATCCCAAAGAATTGATAGTCCCTGGATGACTATCAATTTGGAATAGGTTCTTGCACACTTCCCAAATAGTACAAGCTTCCTGAGCAATGTAGGAGAAAATGGTCTATGGATTCCTTGTGTCTATAACAAAGTCCACAAGCGTCTGATTCTTTCTTCTTTTTAATGAGGTTCTCCCTCATAAGAATTGTGTTCCTGTATGTAAGCTAGATAAAGGGAACTTTCATAGGGCCTTTAATTGTCCATAAGGCCTTGGTATACTAATCCAGTATTTCTCCAAAGTTGATGTTTCAATATAAGAATTTTACTAAGAATTGTTTGGCATAATGTATCGTAGAGATGAATGCAATATAGCAAATTGTATCATCTTACTTCTTTGTATAGACTTTATAGTATAGGGAACTTGGAGGGTGCTCCTTGGTTGCATGAGTTTACACCGCAATCCAAAATCTACATGCCAATTAGCCACCTAGGTTTTATGACATGGCCCTTTCATGCCCATAGCTACCTTGGCTAAAACTTTGGCACCAACATACAAATTTGACTTCAGGTCGACAAGGAGTAACAAAACTTTGTCAAATCTTGTATGAAGCTTTCTTATGCTCCATAACCGACCCCGTTTTGATGGGAGATTGCTTGAATGATGACTGAGAAGCAACCATTATTTTCCTACTTCCGGACACATAAATCTTCGGCATCTTTGTCAGTTGGTCCCCGTTGTTGAGAAGATTTAAGAACCTTAGTATATCTAAGGTCCTCACCGAGGGATCATTTAAATCGTGGCCTCCATTTTACTGCCATCAAATTCAAATGTAGTTCATCCGATGCCTCCTCGTAAAGGTCTTGGAATTGATATTTTGTCCGTTCCAAGCATCCTCCCAGAAGCAAAGTCTATCCCCTTCCCATGGTAAATGTTGCTCCAAAGAGGAAAACATTCTTAACTTTTGACACCCCTATCCTGATCATGGATTTTCTTCCGCTATTATGTCTGTCTTTCTCCAACTTTTGAATAACTTTTTTTTTGAGATAAGGCAAGTTGTTAATGATCGTCGCCGTATTGGGCTACTATAACACCAAGAACCCTCCCATTTAATTACTTTTTTCATGGGTTGGAATTTGTACCAACTCCTTCCTCAGTACAACTGAACTACTGCCTCAGTGGTTTCTTGAATATTCTTGTACTACTGGACTAACCCCTCGGTGGTTGCTTGAATAGACTTAATAAGACCGCTTTCTTTATCCATCAAATCTCCCAAATTTGTTAACCGAGAGACAAATTTGAACTAGCAATTATAAATTTGAGAGTAGTCATTTACGAGCTGCTTTTAAGTGTACACTACAATATCTTGTCTCGTACTCTTTTACCATTTTACTGTATGACCTAGGAGCATCTCTCCCTGCATTCCTTCTCACTAATCAATGGTAGACCTAATTTCTAGTTTGTACTTGGCATACTTTTTTTTTTTTTACCATCTTGCTGAGTTGACAATGAATATCCTCTTTGTATATATATCACCATCTGTTGCAATATTTTGTGTATCGTTCTTCACACAATATTCTTCTGTCTAAAAATATTATTGCAGTTATTGCCACCCTTCTTAATTTCGTACGATTGTTTCGGCGCGCACACGAGGAGAACTGCAAGCAGGCAGAAGCTGATAAGAAGAAAGCCCAGAAAGAGGCTGAAGCAGAAAAGTCCAAAGAAGGAAGTCCAATGAAGAGAAATGCAGCAGAAAAATCCCAGGAAGGAAGTCCAATGAAGAGAAATTCAGCAGAAAAGTCCCAAGAAGGAAGTCCAATGAAGAGAAATGCCAGATGACCCCCAATATACATTAACCTACTAACCTTGGTGGGGTGGCGTGGGGTGTGGCGTGGGGGCTCACTTCCCTTTTGCTTGGAAACCCATGCTCACCTTGTTTGGTGCGACCAAGATTTTGCACCAAGGCTCGTTCAACAAGAAGCAGAGCCGACAGCGTCCAGGCATGCGCTTAAAACGTTTTTGTAACTCCTTTCAGTCCCTGCCGTGGAAGAAAAGAAGAACAATCTGCACTGACCACAATCGGCCTAGCAGGATAGCCACGGACTCGGATTCTTCTCCGGAATTCATGGATGTGGTTTTTCTTGGCTGAGTTCCTCTTTCCGACCAGGTGGTGAAACTTCCATCCATTTTTTTCAACAAATGTTCATTGCACTATAAGAATTACTAGGAACAACACACTTTTGGCTAGTCCTGTGTATATCCATGGACTGCCAATTCTTTTTACCGTTTTTGCTAAAATTTTGGCAGCCCGTATAAAATCAAATCATGACTTTTGGTAGTCTTATATTTTTAGGACTACCAAAATTATACACAAAACTGTCAGAATTTTGACAGTCCTGAAATTGCCGAAAACTGTTGTCCCATACTAAGTAATTCTTGTAGTGTACTTAACATTTGTCTTCTTTTACTATATTTATCTTCTCCATCACTATAATAATACAATCTTTTTCCTTGATCTCTCATGGATTATATCTACAGATATTTTTGAGGCCATGGCTGATACCTCCTGGCTAATGCAGAGGCCCAACCCCCTCCTCTCGTCTGACACTGTGTACAGTGCTAACCCATACTCTATATGATTAGTTTTGTACATTTGATAGGTATCAGTTTTATTTGAGAGTAATAAGTTTCAGTTTAGATACAGGCAGGAATAGACTAGAAGCTGTTGTACAGATGGAAAGTAAGAAATGTGAAAAGCAGGAGTTTCTTTATTGTACATTATATGTAAAATATGTAATTCAAAATGTAGCTCAAGCATCAAGTAATCATTTTTTGTTAAACGAGAACCATTTTGTGCTACTTTGTGATGGGTCATTGAATGTGTAGCAAGCAAGAAAGAAAACAACTAAAAAAACACACTCCATCTCATTTTCAATGTCATTCTATCTCTCTCCTCTCCATAGCTCACAAAAAACTCACCCTCCCCTTCGTTCCACACATCCGCACACCAATGTGCTCTCCGACTCAACAGAGGTAATTTTTATCTAACTTATAAAGATTTCAATTTAATGTTTGATTTTTTTTTTATCTGGATTTTGATAACTGAATTTCTATAATTCAAATCTATTGGTTTATTGGTTAGATTCTATTTTTCTTCGAAATTCTTCTTCTTTTTAACAAAATTATTCGTATCGGTTCGTATCAGTTCATATCAGATTGTATCGGTCTGTAGCAGTCCGTATCGGATACGTATCGGCCGATACAGACCGATATAATGTTTTTTTTTCCACTGGATCGGCTGATACCGATATTTTTTGTCAGTATCTGATCGGACTTGGTCAAAACCGATCCGATACGGCCGATACGTATCGTATGGGCTAATACATTGAACCTTGCTTCAAATACTAAGGTCATGGAGATTTTAATGCTTTTGATAGAGGCCATAGATCATGTTAAAGACCCTTCAACTTCACCAACACCCCAGAGTTGTAGCGATGGTTAAGAGTTATGTATTTAATTATTTATGTTATTATAGTATGCCACTGCAAGTTGAAGGCTCGTTTGGTAAGCTGCATTAATGTAGCGGTATAGTTCTCTCTTTTTTTAAATATAAAATATACTTAAAATGCACTCCAAAGGAGATTCAAAATTGGGTTGCTTTGAGACCATTTTGAAGTTATTGCCAACTGGACCAAAACTCTAGAGTTGTAGTGTGGGTTGAGGGTTATATATATTATATTTTTTTCTAACAAGCCAAATATGGTTCAAATATATAGATGATCCAATACTTGTTAAGTTTGATAGGTTCCTCATGTCATTTGAAGAGTAAGATTTTCCACCTTCATGTTTAGAACTAGCCAATGTGATATTCATTGTTGCTGATTTGTATAGAATACATGGTAATGTATGAAAAAACAATTAGATTTGAGAAATGTGAATTGTTTTACCGAGCTTGTTAGCATATGAATGCTGGAATGTTCTAAAGAGAGGATACTGCCCAAGTTTTCGTCAATAGACCAAGACCTTTCTGGGAAAGTTGCAAGGCATGGAGGAAAAGTTACTTTGGAAATATTAGGAAACAAAAACTGCATATTGAAGAAGCAGTCAAGGAACAGGATGCCCTGCAAGAGTGAAGTTTCTTTTATCTGAGAGAAAAAGATTAGATAGGAATGTTCTCTCTCTCTCTCAAAAAAAAGAAAAAGAAAAAGAAAAAGAAAAAGAGAGGATTAGAGAGGAATGAAGTTCGAAACAGTCATTTTTGTTACTCAGAAATAAAGAACCAAGTTTATGGAGACAGAGGGCAAGATTTCAACAGATTCCAACGACTATAGGATGGGTTCTTGATACTTTTTTTTTGGCATTCAGTGGCCAATAAAAGAAGACTTAATAAGATCAGTCAAGTTGGATCAGGAATTTTCTTAGAAACAGAGTAATATACGAAATAAATTAGATTTGAAAGTCTGGATGTGAATTGTTTGACTGAGCTTGTAAGCAAATGATTGCTAGAGTACTCTGAAGAAAGAATACTACTCAAGTTCTCATCAATAAACCAAGAGATCTCTTGGAAACTTGCAAGACATTGAGGAAAAGTTGCTTCAAAAGTATTCATCATCATTATCCCAGCCTTCACTAGAATGTGGTCGGCTATGGAGCATTAAAAAAAATTCCATACAATATTTCACAAAGTTTTATGATTGGCTGTCGACCTGATATCAACCCTTTGCGTTGGTGTCAAATTCCTAGCCATGGGCTAGTTGGCAGGTAAGAGCGAAGTGAAGGAATGACAACCCCAGATTCCTTCAAAAGTATTAGGATACATAAAGTGCATACTAGGGAAGCAGTTTAGGAACAAGATACAAGATGCCCTCAAGAGTGAAAATGTTTATCTGACGAACAAAGATTAGAGAGGAAGAAGTTGGATAAAATATTATGCTATTCAGAAATAAAGAACAAAGTTTCTGGAGCCCAAGATTTCAACTACTATAAGAGAGGTTCTCAATACTGTTTTTTTTTGCATTTAATTTAGTAGCCAATAGAAGAATACTTAATAAGATTAGATTATTCAATGTGTATCAGGAGTTTTCTTGGCAGGGCAATTTCACAAGATTATTTGATGATCAACTTACATTTTCGGTGAAAGCTATTCTTAATCTCAAATGGACTACTTAGGTTGTAGTTGCTTTAGAAGATACATGCTTCTCGCTATTCTTAGTCTAGGAAGCATGAACATTGACCACTACAAAAATTGTTGTTTGTTTTGCGTCGTGTCGTACATGTATTAGAGATTTTTAAGTATTAGTTATATTAGTCATTTGGCTTTAGTCCCACATCGGATAGAGACAATAATGAGAGGCTAGCCCTCTCCTATATACAAGTACTTCCTCATGAATGAAATTGATCCAATTATTCCATCTAATATGGTATCAGAGCCAAGGTTGTAAAAATCGCTAGGTGCTAGTCGGGCGGGCACTTGCAACCTAGCGCCTAGCTTGCTTAGGGGGTTCAAAAATAAATTAAAAAAAATCCAAAAAATTACTGAAAATTGCAGAAAAAGAGCATAAAATCCTAAAACATGCATAGTCAGACGTCGGGGGGGGGGGGGGGGGGTCTAGGCAGACGCCTAGGCGGACATCGGGTGGACACCAGGGGCCTAGCGCCTAGGCGGCCACCTAGACCGCCTTTTAGAATAGTGATCAGAGCCGTTGACGTTGAGTCATCACCTTACTAAAATCCGTTATCAATGGTAAGACACGATCAACTTCATCAAGGCCTTAAAGGCTTGGAAGTATTCATGGTGTGACTAGTTTCCTTGATCAGCTCGGTAGATGCCAACAATCGAGTCACAGATGCAAGACAAATTGTGTTTGCTATCAAACGCAGCTGCTACGACCTCCTATAACTCCTTCACCGTATTCGTGTTCTGAACCATATCCTCGACGGATGGTTCCATCTAATTCATTAACTGTGTAAAGTGTAAACAGTCTGCTATCATTAGTCTCCCACTGCTCATCTGTGGGATGATTCTCCTTTGGAGGGTTGTCAGTGAGATGCTTGGACAACTGCATCCCTCGAAGCGTCCTCTCGACCTTCTTATGCCATGAGTAGCTGTCCGTATCATCCAGCCTCCGATCGATAAGTTGAATTGAAGAAATTGTTCTAGCAGTAATTGGTGTCCTCGCCTCTGCGTTCCCGACAATGGTGCTACCTATTGCTATTCACCGCAGTGCTTGACATTCTTCAAGTTCTTGATTCGACTATCGCTTATTGTCTCGACCCGATATTCACATCAACTTTGCCAATGTACGATCAACGTTGCCAAAATTGGCTCGCACAATGTTGACATAGATCGAATGTAGATCACACAAGCTAGGACAGATTCACACAAACCTAGGTTGTCCTCTGTTAGATCCTGATGTGGATACTGGACCAGGAACAGAGATTGTCACGCCCCAGAACCAGAATACTGGAGAGCGGGGGCGGACATAGCCAGCTACGTATATTGAAATAGAATACATCTCAACTATACGGTCACGGCTGTCTAGATATGAGGGTTTACTACAAGCCAGCAGTCTCTTAAGGTCAAGCCTATTGTCTCAATCTCAAGCAATTAACAGAGTTACAAGATGTTAGAGCATCAAATATATATATATATATATATAAGGCGTCCCAAATATTACATATCGGATGATCATGAAGCTAGTCGTACAAAATGATAGGACTAGCAAGAGTGCGGTCATACATGATCAACCCTAGGATTTGTTAATCATGTTTACAGCCCGTAGGCAGACAGTAAGTAAATGTGCATCGAGCTAACAGGTGCTCGTCGGCTAAACGCCTCAAAAGAATAAATTTACATATAAGTGGGTGAAACAAAAAGGGAAAACCCACTCGTAGCCCGGGTTCCGTCTAGTGTTCACCATTGGGCTGGAAGCTTGGTAGATCCTCGGGAGCTGCTCCGAAATCTGGCCACACAAAACCAGCTGGGTCAAACCCCAGAAAGAGCAAGTGCCACAAGGAGGCCACAAATAAGAACAAAAGCCAGCATATCAGAACATAAAGAATAAAAGGAAAGTACAAGTAGTAAAGTACACAGGACGATAAACGATTAGGGACGTAGAACCATTCCGGGAGCCAGGTTACAACCCTTAAACCAAAAAAGGACCGAGATTGTACCCCTTCGCCAGAATAGCTCACTGTCCCTACCCATTTATCGTTAGAGATAAGTAAAACAATCATGATCAAGAGTTCCAGGTACAGGGGCTAGACAAGACTTAGACAGAGCTAGGCACCATTCATTCACAATCGGCCAAGCAAGTACTACGGCTTAATACTTTAACTAACTAGGGTTATCACAAGCCTAATTACTAACAAGATGCAAGTGAGAATTTCCAGTCCCAAGTCCTGCAGACCATCCAGTTATCCTTCCGCGGGTTGAGAGTTATAGATGGGTACATTGCCCGGGAGACAAATGTACCCTTAGGTGACTTAGAGGGTACAACACATGACAGTGTGCTGGAAATGTGCTCTACTCATCAGCAAGCTACAAGTCCATTAAAGCGCCCAGATAACGAGATTGCCTGTGACTGGGAATTCTCCATGTTCTAGTTTGATCTAATCATTAGCCTAATCCAATTTAGCGCGAGTCCCTGGCCGTGGTACCCAGGAAGTCACGTCCTAGATATGATGCAAGACAAGACAAGTGGATTGTACAAGCAAGCAAGCAGAGCACCCACGGTGTCAAGTTGATTTACAAGTTACAAGTCAAGTCAAGTCAGGAGTGCGCCGCCACGGGCCACTATCAAGTCAGGTTGGTCCTGTCAGGAGTGCACCACTACGGGTCACTGTCATGTTATGCTAGTTCCTTGTCATACCAGGCCATGTGCAATAGTCATTCCAAACATATTAAGTAAAATCAAGTTCATGACAAAAGGCGTAAGGATATAAAATGGGCGTAAAATATCTAATAAAATATCAATATACAGGGCTATAGAAGAGCCAAGATCAATAAATAAACAACTTCATCATAGACAAGTAGGTTGTGCAAGGGGGTCAGGGGTTGGGCTGCGCAGGGTGTCAGCTGCACAGGGTGCCAAGTGCGCAGGGGTCAAGTGCGCATGGAGCCAAGTGCGCAGGGGGCCAATTGTGCAGGGTACAGGTTGCGCAGGGATCAATTGCGCAGGGTGCAGGTTGCGCAGGGATCAATTGCACAGGGTGCAGGTTGCGCAGGGATCAATTACGTAGGGGCCAATGGCGCAGGGGTGCGCGCGCAATCGGACAGCGGCCAGGGCTGCGCGGTCTGCGACCAGCGCTAAAGAGCACGGCACGGGGGAAGGTTGCGCGGTTCAGCACTGCGCTAAAGAGCGCAGGCTGGAGTCTTCTTCTCCAGGCCGAGAACAAGTCCAAGAACACTAAAAACTTCAATTCTTCATAACTTGACCAAATCAAAACCAAATCTAGATTTTCAAAGTTCTAATTTGAGTAAAATCGAATTCTCTTCCACATGGAAGCATCAAAACATGCAAAAATCGAAGTTTAATAGATCCAAACCAAGGATTTTTGAAAATGGTTAAAACCTAGATCTAGAAAAATGGAAGCTCCAAATCACAAAATGCCAAGTTCTAAAGTTGTTCTCCATGGCCTAATCTAGCTAATGGATAAATAAAAAGTGGTGCTTATTTGATGGCAAGGTGCACTTGCCTATGGTGTGGTGTTGTGTGTGGAGGAAGGAGAGGAACAAAATGCCAAGTTCGAAGTCAAGGGTACACGATCTCAACATATCTTCGAGAGTTTGTATAGTACGCTCTGACTGCCCATCTGTCTGCGGATGATATGCTGAACTGAACTTGAGACGAGTCCCCAAACTTTGATGAAGACTGCGCCAGAAGTGCGATGTGAATCTCGTATCCCTGTCTGATACTATGCTGACTGGCACTCCGTAAAGTCTGACGATCTGCCTGAGATACATCTCTGCTAGCTGCGCCGTCGACTGTCCAACTCTGAATGGAAGAAAGTGTGCCACCTTGGTAAGCCTGTCCACAATGACCCAAATAGCATCTCTGCCTGCCGGAGATCTGGGTAACCCAGTCACGAAATCCATGGTAATGTGCTCCCATTTCCATTCTGGGATCGGTAAAGGTTGAAGAAGTCCAGCTGGCCTTTGATGTTCAGCCTTGACTTGTTGGCAAACCAAACATCGAGAGACATACCGGGCTATCTCCCTCTTCATACCATTCCACCAAAAGTGCTGAAGAATATCTCGGTACATCTTCGTGCCGCCTGGGTGAATGGAATACTGCGAACTGTGAGCCTCTGCCATGACTTCCTGTCTGATATCTCCACTGGGTACACAAAGACGAGTGTCGTGTCAAAGTGTACCATCTTCATGGATGCATAACTCTGGCCTGCGTCCTGCCTCACACTCTGCTCTGAGCCGCTGAAGCTTGGAATCTGTTAACTGTGCGGTCCGGATCCTCTCAACTACGGTGGACTGAATCTGTAGGCTGGCCATCAGGGCCACATTGGAAGGAAGAACCACTTCAATTCCTATCTTCAGAAGATCTGCCAATAACTCTGGCTGTGCTGTCAGGAAATAAACTTTGGCTCTCCGGCTCAACGCATCTGCTACAACGTTGGCCTTCCCTGGATGATACTGCAAGTCCACATCATAGTCCACAAGTAGCTCGAGCCATCTTCTCTGCCGCATATTAAGGTCCTTCTAGGTGAAAACATACTTCAGGCTCTTGTGATCAGTAAATATTTCCACTCTGTCTCCGTACAAGTAGTGCCTCCACAACTTAAGTGCAAACACTACTGCTGCTAGCTCCAAGTCGTGGATCGGGTAATTCTTCTCATGATCACAGAGTTGACGTGACGCATAAGCAATTACCTTTCCATGCTGCATCAAAACACATCCCAATCCTCTGCCTGAAGCATCGCAGTAAACTGTGAATCCTCCGGTCCCATCTGGAAGGGCGAGAATGGGAGCCGTTATCAAACCTCGCTTCAACTTCTCAAATGATTCCTGACATTCTGCTATCCAAACGAACGGCACATCCTTGCGGGTCAACTGGGTCATCGGTGCTGAAATCCTTACAAAATCAGAGATGAACCGCCGGTAGTAGCCGGCCAATCCAAGAAAGCTGCGAACCTCTGCCACTGAACTAGGTACTGGCCAAGACTCGATGGCCACAATCTTCTGGAGATCCACTTCTACTCTTCCTCGGGTGATGATGTGACCCAAGTACGAAATGCGATCGAGCCAGAACTCGCATTTACTGAACTTGGCGTACAACTGGTGCTCTCTGAGAATCTGGAGAACCACACGGAGATGCTGCTCATGCTTCGCCTCACTCTTGCTGTAGACCAGGATGTCATCCAAGAACACAATCACAAACTGGTCCAAGTAAGGCATGAAAATACGGTTCATGAGGTCCATGAACACGGCCGGCGCATTGGTCGCTCCAAAGGGCATAACTAGAAACTCCCAATGCCCGTACCTAGATCTGAACGCCGTCTTCGGGATGTCCTGCTCTCTGACTCTGATCTGGTGGTATCCTGACCGCAAGTCTATCTTCGAGAAAACTGAAGCCCCCTTGAGTTGATCAAACAAGTCATCTATCCTCGGGAGAGGATATCTGTTCTTGATTGTCACTGAATTCAAGGTACGATAATCTACACATAGCCTGGACGTACCATCCTTCTTTTTCACAAGAAGCATCGGGGCTCCCCAAGGCGATCCACTTGCACGAATGAATCCCTTGGTCCTGAGTTCTTCAATCATCTTGTACAAAATCTCCAACTCTGAAGGCGCCATTCTGTAGACTCGCTCTGATACTGGTGCTGTCCCGGGGATCAAGTCTATGGTGAACTCAATCTCCCGCTCTGGCGGCATCCCTGGAAGTTCCTCTGGGAAGACATCTGGAAACTCTTCAACTATCCGGGGCAACTGCACTGCTGCTACTGCCATCCGTAATACTGGAGGAGAAGGCTCCACTGCGCCTCTGGAAAATGAAAACTCTGGCTCTCCGGGAATACTAAAGACAACTCTGCCAACATGGCAGTCTATCCTAGCATAATGGTTCCTCAACCAATCCATGCCTAGGACTACATCATAGTCTGCCATAGGGAACTCTATGAGCCTAGCGGGAAATTCTCTACCGCTAACTACGATCCGACACGAGGAGAACACTCGATCTACTCCCACAAGACCATTACCAGTAAGTATATTGAGCCTCACCGATAATGACTCGGGTTCCAACCCTATCTGTGTCGCGAATCGTGCAGACATAAATGAATGCGATGCACCAGAATCAAATAATACAGATACTGGAAAGGTGTTGACGAGAATAGTACCTGCCACTACCTCACCTGGTGCAACCTCTTCTTCCATGGTCATCATCATAGCCTGACCTCTAGCTGCGGGTCCTCTCTACTGGGAACCCCTCGGTCGACTCTGTGCTGGAGCCTGGGTGAACTGCTGCTGGAAGGCCTGGGCCTGGGGCGCCAATGGCCTCGGGTACTGCTGTTGCTGCTGCTGCTGGACTGAAACTGGGGCTGGTCCTCTCACCGAAGAACTAGAAAGGTTGGATGATGATGGACCTCCCCTATTCGGGAAGGTCCCTATCTGGTGGTCTGCTCCTCCACAAGCCAGGCACAATCCCTGTGCCCTACGACACTCTGCCACTACATGGCCCGGCTTTCCGCAATGAGAACATCCCACCGCGGAAGACTGCTTCTGCTTCTGCTGCTGCGGGTACGTCGGGGTCGAATGCTGAACCGACGTCACTGAGGTCGCCCGCCTCGGAGTTCCAATGGTTATACCCCTAGCTGCCGGGGCTGGAGCTGAAGATTGGTGCATCTGGTTGTGGGACCGTTTCCTGCCTCCGGTCCTGTCCACAATTCTCCGGGAGGTATACTCATGCCTCCTTGCTGCCTTCAACACTGCATCGAACGTCTGGTGCTCGAACTGCTCTACAGCCAATAATATCTCTAAATGCAGCCCCTGCTGGAACCGCTGGGCCCTATCGAACTCGGTTGCCACCAAGGTGGGGGCGAACCTACTCAGCCTGGAAAACTCGATCGCATAGCCATCGACCGTCCTGCCTCCTTGCTTCAAGTTGGTGAATCTGGTCTGCAAGTCGTACCGTGCCACCGCATCAAAGTACTTCGTCTGGAATCTTTCTCTGAACGTCGCCCAAGTAACTGGTGTCGCTAACCCCATGGCCTGAGCTGTCCACCAATCGCGAGCCAAGTCCAGTAACTGTAGCCGTACCACTGCCACCTTCTCATTCTCAGGTGTCCTAGCTGCTTCCAGAACCACCTCGGTATCCTGAAGTCAAGCGTCCGTGGCAATCGCATCTTCGCTGCCGTCAAAGAACGGAGGGTTCAAGCGCTTGAAACTGTTGGCCGCCTGATTCCCTTGGGGACCTCCTCGGTTCAGTGCATCATAAACTTTCTGGTACAAGGCGTCGCCTCGACGATCTTGGAATACAAGCAGTTCTCTGATAAGCCCTACCAAAGGCCCCTCATCCTGTCTAGCTGGTTGAACGGGCGGAGCTGCCTGAACTGGAGGTTCCGAGCCTCCGGGAAGCATAACTCGGGAGGCTACTCCAGAGTGCTGAGCTTGATCTTCCTGGCGCTGGGGTGCTTGTTGAGCTTCCACTGGCTGGTTGGCAGGTCCGGGAGCAATACCGCTGAAGAAGACGACATAGGGAACAGTAAGGAAGGACCAGGACAGATCAATGATACAAGCATGTGATCAGGTCAAGAATCTCAGGGATTTGAAGATACGAGCAAGGATCAAGGGCGAATACTGATTGAGACATCTATTCGGTAAACCCTCACATTTCTTGAATGCCAAGACCTGCATGGGCCACCACTTAAACCATGTCACGCCCCAGAACCAGAATACTGGAGAGCGGGGGCGGACATAGCCAGCTACGTATATTGAAATAGAATACATCTCAACTATACGGTCACGGCTGTCTAGATATGAGGGTTTACTACAAGCCAGCAGTCTCTTAAGGTCAAGCCTATTGTCTCAATCTCAAGCAATTAACAGAGTTACAAGATGTTAGAGCATCAAATATATATATATATATATATATATATATATATATATATATATATATATATATATATATATATATATATATATATAAAGCATCCCAAATATTACATATCGGATGATCATGAAGCTAGTCGTATAAAATGATAGGACTAGCAAGAGTGCGGTCATACATGATCAACCCTAGGATTTGTTAATCATGTTTACAGCCCGTAGGCAGACAGTAAGTAAATGTGCATCGAGCTAACAGGTGCTCGTCGGCTAAACGCCTCAAAAGAATAAATTTACATATAAGTGGGTGAAACAAAAAGGGAAAACCCACTCGTAGCCCAGGTTCCGTCTAGTGTTCACCATTGGGCTGGAAGCTTGGTAGATCCTCGGGAGCTGCTCCGAAATCTGGCCACACAAAACCAGCTGGGTCAAACCCCAGAAGGAGCAAGTGCCACAAGGAGGCCACAAATAAGAACAAAAGCCAGCATATCAGAACATAAATAATAAAAGGAAAGTACAAGTAGTAAAGTACACAGGGCGATAAACGATTAGGGACGCGGAACCATTCCGGGAGCCAGGTTACAACCCTTAAACCAAAAAAGGACCGGGATTGTACCCCTTCGCCTGAATAGCTCACTGTCCCTACCCATTTATCGTTAGAGATAAGTAAAACAATCATGATCAAGAGTTTCAGGTACAGGGGCTAGACAAGACTTAGACAGAGCTAGGCACCATTCATTCACAATCGGCCAAGCAAGTACTACGGCTTAATACTTTAACTAACTAGGGTTATCACAAGCCTAATTACTAACAAGATGCAAGTGAGAATTTCCAGTCCCAAGTCCTGCAGACCATCCAGTTATCCTTCCGCGGGTTGAGAGTTATAGATGGGTACATTGCCCGGGAGACAAATGTACCCTTAGGTGACTTAGAGGGTGCAACACATGACAGTGTGCTGGAAATGTGCTCTACTCATCGGTAAGCTACAAGTCCATTAAAGCGCCCAGATAACGAGATTGCCTGTGACTGGAAATTCTCCATGTTCTAGTTTGATCTAATCATTAGCCTAATCCAATTTAGCGCGAGTCCCTGGCCGTGGTACCCAGGAAGTCACGTCCTAGATATGATGCAAGACAAGACAAGTGGATTGTACAAGCAAGCAAGCAGAGCACCCACGGTGTCAAGTTGATTTACAAGTTACAAGTCAAGTCAAGTCAGGAGTGCGCCGCCACGGGCCACTATCAAGTCAGGTTGGTCCTGTCAGGAGTGCACCACTACGGGTCACTGTCATGTTATGCTAGTTCCTTGTCATACCAGGCCATGTGCAATAGTCATTCCAAACATATTAAGTAAAATCAAGTTCATGACAAAAGGCGTAAGGATATAAAATGGGCGTAAAATATCTAATAAAATATCAATATACAGGGCTATAGAAGAGCCAAGATCAATAAATAAACAACTTCATCATAGACAAGTAGGTTGTGCAAGGGGGTCAGGGGTTGGGCTGCGCAGGGTGTCAGCTGCGCATGGTGCCAAGTGCGCAGGGGTCAAGTGCGCATGGAGCCAAGTGCGCAGGGGGCCAATTGTGCAGGGTACAGGTTGCGCAGGGATCAATTGCGCAGGGTGCAGGTTGCGCAGGGATCAATTGTGCAGGGGCCAATGGCGCAGGGGTGCGCGCACAATCGGACAGCGGCCAGGGCTGCGCGGTCCGCGACCAGCGCCAAAGAGCACGGCGTGGGGGAAGGTTGCGCGGTTCAGCACTGCGCTAAAGAGCGCAGGCTGGAGTCTTCTTCTCCAGGCCGAGAACAATCCCAACGGTCGGAATGTCTTAGAACATGGAAAATGGTCCCACGGTCTGCTTAGAAGTCGGCTCAGCATGCTTTCAAATGACACTCGGTCCTTCGTCCCGTGGCTTGGGAGAAGGAAGATGGCCTAAGTTGATAAGTTGCCACGACACTCGAATTAGCCTAAGCCATAGGCATCGCCCGCATAAATGCTCGATAAAGCATGCACGTTCCCACTGCACAAGGCTTGGCATAGCCTTGGCTTGCCCCTCAGGTTAAGTTGTAGGCTTGAGTAAGTTAGGCAAAGTTATGCCGGTCGACCTAAGTCATTCCAAGTGCCGTCCGCTCGTTCTACGGTTGTCAAGTCAAATAGTCCCACGATCTCACGGGCCGTCACATAACGTATGACTTGGGTGATAGCGTTGCATAAGACGTAAGTCAGTTAGAGGCACGAGCCACGGTTGGCACGATGAAAAGTTAGCCACGGTCCATGGCACTTGAGGAACATGTTTGTTCAAGTTAAGTTGGAAGGCTATGTAGTAGTCGTTCCCTCGAGTTCAAAGTAGTTCGAGGCGGTCCCTCGGTTGGGAGTCTCGCGTCCCTATCCACGTTAAGTAGTTCGAGGCGGTCCCTCGGTTGGGAGTCTCGCGTTCCTATCCACGTTAAGAAGTATGAGGCGATCCCTCGGTTGGGAGTCCCTCGGTCCCGATGCACGTTCTGCAAAGGGTGGTTCAGAGCACGAATTGCTACGTATGGTTTCAGTCGTACCAACAAATTAGGCCATGCATTTACGTGAGTCTAGACGTCTCGTAGGTGCGTGGTCATTGGACACCTTGTCGACAAGGATTTCTGCCTAGACTGGTTATACGCCGGGGCACCGGGTCCAGTCGTCCTAGGAGGTAGACGTTATAGCAACGCATGCTTTTATTGCGTGGGTAGTCGGGGGCTTTCAACGGGGCTCGCTACCTGCGCTGAAGGACCCGCCGCCTACCCGAGCTATGTCCGCGATGGCTTGTCATGCCAGTGGCCTTTCATATAGATAATTGGCGTGCTACGCGGCGAATCCGCATGCACGGTGTTGATCGTAATAAAGGAAGCGTAAGCACGGTATGCGTTGAATGGTGAAATGTGTGCTCGGTTGCACCCAAGGTATAATAAAGCCTACGATTCGGCTATACGTAAAGACACGTGCTTCGGCACGAGATACGGCATTGTGATTGAGTTCTTAACACCGGTTCCACAAGTTGGGTCTATACGTTTCGAGTTAAGTCTGGAAGGGCCGTAGGGCAAGTTTGGTTAAGTTATGTTAAGTTGCCGGGCACGACCTCGAGATATGAGGCACGACTGCGTTGTCACAATACGAGTATAGGCGAGACTAAGCGAGGAGGCGCTGCCTCAGTGATACTAAAGCACGAATCGAGTTCATTGTACGACCGAGTCGTTACGTCCTTGAGTATAGCACGAAAGGCAAGCATGAGACGATATGTTGACGTTACGAGCACGAGAAAGGTCTAGCGGCAAGTATGAGTTCATTATAAGTGCAAGGCACGAAGACGGTTTAAAGTCAGAAATAGACAAAGGCGTCGGTCCTAAAATCGATCCTAAGACAAGACTAAAAAGACAATCGTAAAAAGGGTTCATACTGTACAAAAGTAAAATAAACGTGTTGGTTTTGTATGGGTGGGCGAGGAGCTCACTCCACCAGTACAGTTGAGTACTGACACCCACATAGTGTTTATGTGCAGGCACAGGTAGAAGCTCGTGGCGCGGAGCTCGCTGGAATGCGTCGAGGCATGGAGTTCCTTGGCAATTCGAAGCGTACAGTCGCATGGATCAAAGACTTATACGGGACATAATGTATGGACATCGCCTTTCGAAGCTTCCGCTGGATTCAAGTATTGTATCGAGAGATGAGAAAGAGCTGAGAGAGAGATTGTAAAGTGAGACGAGCGAATTTGAGTGATTATAATCTTGGCCTTGTGCCCCCAATGTAACCGTTGTTTCGATATCAATAAAGAGCTTCTTTTGAATAACTTGTGTTTTGTTCTAAATTTTTGCTGCATGTTCAATGTCTCTGCTTGGGACTTCTGCGCGACGACCTCGTCGCAGCCGCTGTAATCGGCCGTTATGGAACCCGCCTTGTACGAGCGCAATCTAGGCTCATGCGGCATCACGCCTTAGCGAGGATGATCGCTCCTACGGGAGCGGGGTGTGACATAATGGTATCAGAGCACGGCTTTACGTCCTTGGATTATCGATTGAATTCTTTAACTCGTTGTTTCCGTAAACTCTGAATTGTGCTTCCGTATATCGATACCGTTGGTACGCTCTCTCTCAAAACGTCCCTCGGCATGTCCATACAATAAGTCTAATATTTTCGAAAGCTCGTACAAGCGTTCAATCGAACGTATCGATAGGCAATGGCCTTTGCGCCGAACGGTACCAATCTTGATCTGATAGAAAACACATGCTAAAGTTAGTAAGTCGCGTGCGTGCCTAACGAGTCTTATGTCGACATTAGCAAATGAGCGTGCAAACTCGGATTATAGTCCATACAGGATGGTTATGCACACGGCCTCTTGGCTAAGTTGTGCCGTGTATCGCGCACCCCGACCTTTTGGTACAAATAAATCGCGAACAATATCATGTATTGCTCGGTCAGGAATGAAGCTATATTTAGAGCATCTATCGTTAGAGACGCAATCTAGCTAACGCTTAGGCGTACGCAGAAGATTGATTAGGATTTTGAGGATTGTGCGAACGACTTAGTGCGTCGATACGAACGTTATTGAGGACTAGATCGGATGGCTCGAACCCGAGTGGTGTATGGACGTTATAGAATTGTCCGAGCGAAACTAGAAGATTTACGGATAGTACGAGTATGTCGACAAGCGACGATATCGTAACGCCTGAGAACGAGTCACGCTTAGTTGGTTACGATTCGAGTCACAAACGAGATATCGTTCGAACGATTGTGAACGGTAATGCGAGTTACAAAATGGTTGAATGGAGATTCTAAACGATAAAATAAATGGATGACTTGATCAAAGAAATCGATACGGATCGTATATGAGAAGTTAGCACGATCGGAAGATAGCGTGCATGAAATATCGATTTTGAAAGTTACGCGAATGATTCTAAGGATTGGATCGAATATTGCTTGATGGTTTGAGTTAGCAAGGAGCGATGCGAATTGAGAAAATACGTAGTCGATGACTTAAGATAGACGGATAAACGATACGTAAATTTGGGTTGAAGAACTTGATGTGAATGTCGAGGAGATTATCCTGTCGGACGCTAGCATCATTCGTACGACTCGAAGTTCGTTACAAAAGAAGATCGTCAGGTTACGCATGTCATCGATGGTATTGAGGCGTATCAAAGATCGACATACGATAACTCGGGGGTACTCTGACACGGTGAATGACGATCGTGCAAGTGTTATCGTTCAGAATGGATGCAATAATTAGGACCTTGATTGAGATGAATGTTGGATGAAAGTGATTGTCTCTTGATGGTTACGTGGATAACCACAGCGTCGACGATCTTGTCTTGTGCGAGTGCAACACTAGCCTCGCCCATGCGTTGCGTCGGATTTGGGGCGATCATTCCGCGTGAGCGCTGACATGGTGATTCATATCGTAGGAATAATCGAACTCAAAAAATCAGGATGCGGCAATTTTGATTGTCTCAACTTGTCGGTTTGATACGAAGGAAATTCGAGGATGTTAGGACTTACGATCGACGAATAAATGAGACTTGAGGATTGAGTAGGTCCAATCCGCGCATCGAGAATGAACTAGTGTAGATACGAAACAAGAGTTACGTCCCGATGAGAATGATTATTCCGCGGGTGCGTTGCATGGTGATTTCATGACTACCGTGGATAATCGGACTCACGTGAGATCGAAGCGCAACATATTATTAAGTCAAGACGACCTTGTGATCGATTACGTGAATTGGGATAGATGACTTCGAGAATGAGAAATGTGAATTATGGTTTAGTGATGAATCGTGTTGTAGCGTGCCTGACTTGGAGGGATTGATAGGCGGAATACGTCGAACGTGTTCGAAGAGATAAACTATACGAAATGGCTTTACGTATTTGGATTGCATAGGGAATCTATACTCGATATTTAGAAATCGAAGTGATGCGAGCTTGGGTAGAAAACCCCGTACCATCGATTTGGTTTGACCTTAGGATGGGGTCAGTATTGATATCGTTGTTTGGGAACTATGATTCCAGTACTGACGAAAAGACTTAGCCTAGCGGATAGGCAGACGTCCCGGCACGAAGCGATAGGAGTTACGGAAGCACCACTCGCGAGTCTTGGCTGACATGCACGTATATCAGGGACGCCCGAATATGTGCACGATCTGACTCGAGTGGTGATGGCGGATTCTCTATCACGAGGCTTGGCTGAAATGCATGTATTTTGGGGACGCCTGGAATATGTGCACGATCCAACTAAGTGATACGTTGAATCAAGTGAGACTTAAGGAACGGAAAAGTGTCGAGGATTTTAAAATCGTGAGTTTCGAAGAAATATTGATGGTAATGTGATCATGATTTGAGACGAGCTCAATTGTTGGTTGATTGGTTGGTGTGCCTTACGACAAAGTTAGCGATAAGTGCGAGCGTGGCTCGAAATCGAAGAAACGCGTAGGTGGAGTGTGTACGATTAAGTCTTAGCCATAGAAATGGTAGGATGGTTTGCCTTCAGGAAAGTCTCGAGGACGAGACTTATTCTGAGTGGTGTATGATGTAGTGCCCCGTCCCGCGAAGTCAATCGGAGGAATCGAAACGCCGACGGCGTTCGGACTTGGCCTTTCACCGGCTTGCTCGGAGACATCGTGCAGGTGGGGGAGTTTCAGTGAACTTACCTCATCTTAGCCTTCACATAATAATTCGTGTGTTTTCAACTTGCACAAGTAGGCTAATGTAAAAGCTACGAACGCATATAGCTAAGGGAATAATCCCAACGGTCGGAATGTCTTAGAACATGGAAAATGGTCCCACGGTCTGCTTAGAAGTCGGCTCAGCGTGCTTTCAAATGACACTCGGTCCTTCGTCCCGTGGCTTGGGAGAAGGAAGATGGCCTAAGTTGATAAGTTGCCACGACACTCGAATTAGCCTAAGCCATAGGCATCGCCCGCATAAATGCTCGATAAAGCATGCACGTTCCCACTGCACAAGGCTTGGCATAGCCTTGGCTTGCCCCTCAGGTTAAGTTGTAGGCTTGAGTAAGTTAGGCAAAGTTATGCCGGTCGACCTAAGTCATTCCAAGTGTCGTCCGCTCGTTCTGCGGTTGTCAAGTCAAATAGTCCCACGATCTCACGGGCCGTCACATAACGTATGACTTGGGTGATAGCGTTGCATAAGACGTAAGTCAGTTAGAGGCACGAGCCACGGTTGGCACGATGAAAAGTTAGCCACGGTCCATGGCACTTGAGGAACATGTTTGTTCAAGTTAAGTTGGAAGGCTATGTAGTAGTCGTTCCCTCGAGTTCAAAGTAGTTCGAGGCGGTCCCTTGGTTGGGAGTCTCGCGTCCCTATCCACGTTAAGTAGTTCGAGGCGGTCCCTCGGTTGGGAGTCTCGCGTTCCTATCCACGTTAAGAAGTATGAGGCGATCCCTCGGTTGGGAGTCCTTCGGTCCCGATGCACGTTCTGTAAAGGGTGGTTCAGAGCACGAATTGCTACGTATGGTTTCAGTCGTACCAACAAATTAGGCCATACATTTACGTGAGTCTAGACATCTCGTAGGTGCGTGGTCATTGGACACCTTGTTGACAAGGATTTCTGCCTAGACTGGTTATACGCCGGGGCACCGGGTCCAGTCGTCCTAGGAGGTAGACGTTATAGCAACGCATGCTTTTATTGCGTGGGTAGTCGGGGGCTTTCAACGGGGCTCGCTACCTGCGCTGAAGGACCCGCCGCCTACCCGAGCTATGTCCGCGATGGCTTGTCATGCCAGTGGCCTTTCATATAGATAATTGGCGTGCTACGCGGCGAATCCGCATGCACGGTGTCGATCGTAATAAAGGAAGCGTAAGCACGGTATGCGTTGAATGGTGAAATGTGTGCTCGGTTGCACCCAAGGTATAATAAAGCCTACGATTCGGATATACGTAAAGACACGTGCTTCGGCACGAGATACGGCATTGTGATTGAGTTCTTAACACCGGTTCCACAAGTTGGGTCTATACGTTTCGAGTTAAGTCTGGAAGGGCCGTAGGGCAAGTTTGGTTAAGTTATGTTAAGTTGCCGGGCACGACCTCGAGATATGAGGCACGGCTGCGTTGTCACAATACGAGTATAGGCGAGACTAAGCGAGAAGGCGCTGCCTCAGTGATACTAAAGCACGAATCGAGTTCATTGTACGACCGAGTCGTTACGTCCTTGAGTATGGCACGAAAGGCAAGCACGAGACGATACATTGACGTTACGAGTACGAGAAAGGTCTAGCGGCAAGTATGAGTTCATTATAAGTGCAAGGCACGATGACGGTTTAAAGTCACAAATAGACAAAGGCGTCGGTCCTAAAATCGATCCTAAGGCAAGACTAAAAAGACAATCGTAAAAAGGGTTCATACTGTACAAAAGTAAAATAAACGTGTTGGTTTTATATGGGTGGGCGAGGAGCTCACTCCACCAGTACAGTTGAGTACTGACACCCACATAGTGTTTATGTGCAGGCACAGGTAGAAGCTCGTGGCGCGGAGCTCGCTGGGATGCGTCGAGGCACGGAGTTCCTTGGCGATTCGAAGCGTGCAGCCGCATGGATCAAAGACTTATACGGGACATAATGTATGGACATCGCCTTTCGAAGCTTCCGCTGGATTTAAGTATTGTATCGAGAGATGAGAGAGAGCTGAGAGAGAGATTGTAAAGTGAGACGAGCGAATTTGAGTGATTATAATCTTGGCCTTGTGCCCCTAATGTAACCGTTGTTTCGATATCAATAAAGAGCTTCTTTTGAATAACTTATGTTTTGTTCTAAATTTTTGCTGCATGTTCAATGTCTCTGCTTGGAACTTCTGTGCGACAACCTCGCCGCAGCCGCTGTAATCGACCGTTATGGAACCCGTCTTGCACGAGCGCAATCTAGGCTCGTACGGCATCACGCCTTAGCGAGGACGATCGCTCCTACGGGAGCGGGGCGTGACATGCTGGCCGGGAGGGTGGTTGCTAACTGTACCTGGCAGGGGGTTGCTGGTTGTTGGAGGAGTGGGTTGGGGAGGGGGGTTTGTTGGTGGGGGGTGGGCTGAAAACGACAGTATGGGGTGGTCAGGCGGCAGGGGCGACGGCTTCGGGTTAGGGTTTTGAGTAGAAAGAGAGAGATGGGAAGAAAGAGAGAGGGGTGGATGGCGGTTAGGATTTGGGCTCCGATACCATGTTAGATGGAATAATTGGATTAATTTCATTCATGAGGAAGTACATATAAAGATCATTCAATGAAAGAATGATCAAAGAAGGATCATTCAGTATTTTATCCATATTGTTGCGCAGTTTGGAATGGATCAATCAAAGAAGGATCATTCAGTATTTTACCGACAAATATCAGTCGGACGAATACTACTTGGTGTCTATGTTGATGACATCGTAATTATGGGAGATAACAGTCAAGGTATTGCAGAACTGAAAAAGTTTCTGGACAAACAGTTTCAGACTAAAGATATACTAAAGATATGGGAGCATTGAAGTACTTCTTGGGTGTCAAAGTCACGTGGGGTGAGCAAGATATTATTATGTCTCAGAGAAAATAAGTTCTTGACATATTAACTGAAGCATGAATGATGTAAACTAAGGGAGCAATCTCACCCATGGATTCAGGAGTAAAGTTACTCCCAGATGACGCGATACTGATGACCAATCCTGATAACTATTGTCGGCTAGTTGGAAAATTCATTTACTTGGTGGTTATGACTTGTCCGAATATTTTCTTTGCTGTAAGTGTAGTTAGTAGATTATGACTTCTCTACGAGTTCCATATTGACAGACAGTTCTGAGGATCTTGCATTATCTAGCTCAGAATCTTGGAAAAAAGAATTCAGATGGAGAATCATGTGCATACTCGTCTTTAGTATTTTATAGATGTTGCTGGAGTGTGAGTCTTACAGACCAACGTTGTACATACGGGTATTCAGTATTCGTTAGCGGAAACTTAGTGTTAAGGAAGAGCAAGAAACAGATTGTGGTCTCACGATCAAGTTCAAAAGCGAAATACCGAACCATTGCTCACAACAGAGATATTATATTTACGTCGTCTTCTAAGGTGTTGGGAGAAGTAGCAGAAACAGAAGCAACTGATATGTGGTATGATAATCAGTCATCGATCCACATTGCTACTAATCTCATATTTTATGAAAGGATGAAACATATTGAGATTGACATCCACTTTGTCCGTGATGAATACCAAATGGGGATATATAAAATTTTATCATGTGAGAACTGGAGATCAGATAGCTGATATATTTACAAAGTCTCTTTTAGATCCTTGCATGAATTTTCTGTGTAACAAGTTGGACATAATTGACATCTATGCTCCAGCATAAGGGAGGGTGTTAAGTATTAGTTATATTAGTCATTGGACTTTAGTCTCACATCGGGTAGAGAGAGGCTAGCCCCTCTCCTATATATATGTACTTCCTCGTAAATGAAATTGATCCAGTTATTCCATCTAACAGGATACTTGGGCACTTCCAAAGTATACTATGACCTCCAAAAATCAATAATGTCCTTATCATATTCATGTCTGTATTGCATCATGTCATATTCATGCGTATGTAACATAGTTCTTAATGGAGTTAGGGAAACTGTTTGCCTTGTAAAAAGGGCCACTTGCAAGGAGATCATTTTCTTTGTTCTTTACATGTTTTATCTACGGCCCTAGCTAACGCAAAGGTTGAAGGTCTAACGAACAATTTAAGTGGGAACTCTAGGAATATTAGCCGTCTACATTGGCTGATGATATCCTTTATTTCTCATCTTTTGACAACTCTATGTACGCCAATTGGTAGTTCTAAAATTATTTCTTTATGTTTGCTTGGATAAAGATTTAATCATAGTACAACTTACTTTTTATATGGTAAAAAAGAGAGTACATTGGAGGTGAATGAGATTTTTTTGTAACTCCCTGAATCACATTTGATGAATTTTGAGATTTTTCTAATTTTTCTTGGATTTAATATTGTTTCTTACGAAAACCTAATTTCAATTGAATAAGTTGATTAAAATAAATTTCGGGTGTTAATGAATTTTTTCTCAATTTGAAAATATTTTTGAATACTAATTTGACGTAATAACGATTTTATTGATTTCTTAATAATATTATTTAAAAGACAAATAATATTTTTAATCATTTTCGAAATTATTTATTAGTATTAAAGAACTAATTTTATTAATTAGTTAATTATTAACTAATTCCGTAATTAGTTGAGCGTAATTAAATTGGTTTGAATTTGAAAATTAGTTAGAATTTGAAAAACTGTTAAGAGGGAATGTTTGAAATTTCGAAAATATGATATCTGTTCTCGAAAATATGATATCTGTTCTCTAACTAAATTATTTAGCTATTTTGTAAACCTATTTTAAAAACAATTCGAATTTGGAATTCTGTTAGAATTTAATTGAAATCTGTTCTATTTAATTTTTGAAATCTGTGGATATTTTAAATCTATTTTTGGAAAACTATTGGAGGGAATAATTAGATTTTTGGAATCTGTTGAAAAATTGAATTTGAAAACCTGTTTGGAAATTGTTTGATTTATTTTGAATTTGAAATTATGTTAGCTATTCTCTAACGAATTTAGTATAGGAGTACACTCTTGCCCCTAGATCTATAATTATTTACATATTTACAATCCTGCCACACTTAGACCATCTCCAATGGTGATTTCTAAAATTGAGTTCTTATCCTACTTGGCATTGTACTTTAAGGAAATTTCTATCCCAGTTGGAAGAGTTTCTACATAGAAATTATAGACATATAAAAATGCTCTTCAATGGTTCTCCATTTCTATCCTATGTGTCACATAGTAAAAGGAACAATTTAATGGTGTGGGATCCAATAATAATTGTCATGAGAGGAGAGAATTTTTATGAGGGTTTCTACATTTTTATGAGAGTTTCTACATGTAGAAACCCTCCAAGAAAGTTTTCATCCTACATCATTGCCACCTAAGATAGAAATGATAATAGAAATCATCATTGAAAGAAATTTTTTCTAAAATGGATTTCTTCCATAGAAATAGGGAAGATAGAAACCCCCATTGGAGATGGTCTTATTCCTGCACACACACGCACATACATTTTTTATTATAAATAAAGGCACAGTCCCCAATGAATTCTGACACACTCAACAGTCAGTACACAAATTTTAATACAATTTCTGACAGTTCTCTCTCTCTCTCTCTCTTCTGTGGCCTCTCACCGGAGGACCACCGCCATCGCCGGAAACCCGGCCGAGCACCACCCATCGCCGAAGCTCCACGCTTCCACCTATCGTCATCGACCAAATCGGAGCACTAACCCCGTCAGATCTCGGCCTCCGTCTTCCTCCGAGCACCACCGCTCGACCCCGTCTCGAGCCACCGTGTCCTCGACTGGAATCCACCAGAGTTTCTCACCACCACCTCCTCGAGCTTGGCGCCGAGCCAGCATTCGTCATCAGCTGCGCCATCCCACGGACCGAGCCGACCCCTCGAACTCCGTGTCGGCTCTTCGAGTTTCGAGCGGGCCTCTCGAGACCGAGCACCATCGTGAGGTTTCGTCGCCAGCGAGTTCAGATCCGCTGGAGAACGCCAACTTCGAGATCAACCGAGTTCGATTAGCCGCCTCCGCCGCCGAGGAGTCTGCATCCGCCGAGTCGAAGCCGTCGCTCACCGGATCCGCTAGAGGATCGACATCCCCGCCGTGCTTCGAGGTGAGAGCCCCTCTTCCTTCTCGATCTTCCTCTTCTCCTTCATTTCTAGGGTTCGATCTAAAGTTTATGGGAGTTTGCTAGGGTTCGGATAGAGTAAATGGCTGGGTCGGCCACGAGTGGGTTGGCTGGGGATTTTTGTGAGGTGGGGGAAGAAGTGAAGAATGGGAGGAGGAGTTTGAAGAGTTGTTGTTTGAGTTTCGGCTGTGAGTAATAAGTAGGTATAGTTTTTCCCATTCGGCTGAGAGAAGAGTAGGTGAGGAAAATGGGGAACTGTGAGGAGAAGTGTGTGGACCAGGAAATTTGGAAGAAGACATATGGTTTTTGTTGGGTTGGAAATGAGTGGAGATTAGAGGAGTAGGATTTTTTTTAGGTGGGCCGGCTGTGAAATTAGGAGAGAGAAGAGTAATTAATGATGGAGTTCTCGGTTCTTGAGTAGGGATGAAGGAATGGGATTTTTTTAGTTGAGGAATAAAGTGTAGGGAAGAGAGAGAATATTTTGTGTGTGTGTATTTGGCAGGTGGGTGCTGATAGTTTGTAATAGAGATTAGATTGAGAGTAATGATGGAGAAAGAAGTCATGTCTCATAATGTTGCTGATGTGCGTTTGAATAGAATAGGAGAATAAAAAGTTAGAAGAATGAAATAGTCTTAGAATTAAGAATTAGAAGTGGGTAGGTTCTGTTCGTGGGAGTAATAATGAGAGGAGTGGGGATGGGTGAAGTCTTTTGTCACTATAATTAATTGAGCAGTCAACTCAACCTTGTGTGTTCGGCTGTAAAATTATGAGTGGGAAGCCACATGGCGTGGGTTGAAGTGACAATTATTGAAGGGTCGGCCGATTCTTCAAATTTGAAGAATCACATTGTTATGTACTGGACAATCAACATTCATTAGGATATTTAGTAATTAGTTTTTTCCAACAGTTAGAATGTGGGCTGGATTTTGGCAGAATAGATTAGATTGGGCTCTGAACAGATGGACTGGATATGGGGGTCTTTGGGCTATTATTATCTTAGCATTATTTTGTTGTCATTTGGTTAGCCTTATAACAAAAATTTAGTAAAGAAAATGGTTACTCTAATGTGGTTAATATTTTCTAAGTGTAAAATTAGTAAAATATACTTTATAGATTTTTCTATTTCTAAATATAGTTATTTAGTAATAAAATGTTTATATAATTGTTATTAAAATGTAGTGTCTATATTAGAATAATATTGTTAGTAATTATATTCTAGATGTTATTAACTTTATTAAATTGCTTCCTTGCTATATATGTATAGTGATTCCTAAAATATTATAGAGTATCAATTGCTAATATTAGATAATATCGTATTTTATAAATAATTTAAATAATAAGTATTTTCTAAAATGGTTCATTTGCTAAAAATATTTATATAAATACTTTTATTCTATGACAAGTGGTTTCTTTTGTTAAACATAGTTTTAATTATCTCACTAGTAATTCTTTGGATTAAAACTATATTATATTTTTTTGTAAAATATGGTTTAAAAGCAAGTTTCTATGTAGTAGACTAGTAGATGTATCTATCTAGTTAAAAAACTATTTTTCATAAAAAATATTAAATTATTTAAGTAAATGGTTTATAAATATTTAACTAGTTAGCTTTCTAGCTAATTTTAATGCCTTTCAAACCCTAATAATTGTACAAAATATAACAGATGATCCATTGCAACCATGCAGTACTACTTTCGTGCAACCAAACAGAGGCAACTACACTGACTCGACTTGTACTCTGTATTTCTGTCTTACCTTCATGTGCCATGTTCTCATATTGGACACGAGATACACACGATTGTCTTGTACATTGTTCATTGCTTGTGAGTCATTGCTATTGCGGAGATTGGGAGAAATATTAGCTTTTGTGTGACCACACCCAACATAGGTATTGTGGATAGTCTAATCGTACACTTCACGTGCGACGAAGCCGTACCTTGTAGAATTGATTGGCTCATTGACTCATTGATTGATTGTGCTCCTAAACTGGTCACACATTAGTTTAATATTTCAAATTTTTACAATTGCATATTGATTGTCGTGATTCATTACCTTGTACATTAATAACCGTGTTCATTGTCTAGCATATTGATTGTCGTCCATTGCCTGCAGTTTTATACTTCATTTCTGGTACCGTAGTTTCACTTCTATTTTTGGTATTCTGGTTTCACCTTGTATTATGTACTATAGATTACATTGTATATTGCTATTGTCAGGGTTGTATTTTGCTCTTTTCCTGACAGGATACGTTGCAGGTGAGTGAGAGGCCACATGGAACATGTGATTGCATTGGATATTGCAGCTTTCCTTTTATTTTATTTTCTGAAGATTGTATTTTGGATATTCATTATTGTATCTTTATTTTATTTGATCGGATTTGTCTCCGGCTGATTTTGTATTTAAAAGACTTGATGGATATTGGTGATCATTCTGGGAACGTTATAAAAGCTGTGTTATTTATATTACATTGTGACTTGGAGTTTTCCTTAGTATTGTACAGCTTACTTCGTCGTGTCAATCGACGAAGGCTGGGCGTGTCCGACTCGTATATGATTATTCGGGAGCGGATCGTGACATATTTTTAGTGGTGGCCCATGCAGGTTTGTCCTAATGACACTTAGGCTATAAAGTGTTATTGGGGGACCAACGAAAGCTAAGGAAAACTCATCACAGCATAGGAACCGCGAGAAATGGTTTATGGTTTATGGTTATTGATATTTAAAATTTAAAATTTTGATTTTACTTATGATTCTAGGTTTAGTTTATGATTTTTCTAGGATATAGCAATCAACAGTTTATTTTTCTGTTACAGGACGGTCACCACGACGAACGCTGGGACTAGTGAGCAGCCTGCACCCAGTGTACAGGAGCAGATTCTATCGCCTCAGCCTCAGTCGCTTCCTCCGACGATGACGTTCGACGGCACGCAGATGTTGGCCATGTTTCAGCAATTCATGGAGGCCCAGAATCAACAGGCTGCGCAGTTCAGAGAGGCTCAGAGTCAGCAGGCCGCACAGTTCAGAGCAACCGTCGTCGACACACTCAGGACCAGAGAGCTAGCTCCACCAGCTTCGCCAGCACCGCCGGCACCAGCAGGGCCGAGGCCTAGGACTGCCAAGGACTATCAGTACCTCTGCCCGATGGATTTCGGGGCAATGAGGGGATAGTCTACGCAGACGAGTGGCTGGAGAATGCTGAGTGGTCATTAAAGATGGCGAGGATCCCGGATGATTTGAAGGTCGAAGTTGCGAGCATGCGACTTTTCGATATTGCTAGGGCTTGGTACCGGGAGGAGCCCCAGTTAGCGAAGCCCGGGGTTTCTTGGAAGGATTTCAAACTGCTGTTCCAGGAGAAGTTCTTCCCGGATGTGGAGCGGGACGAGCTTCGGATGCAATTTGAGGCGTTGCAGCAGGGGAGTATGACAGTGGCCCAGTATACATCGGAGTTCCCCCGACTCAGCAGGTTCTCACAGAGAACCTAGTCAGCACGCCGAAGGAGAGGGCTTGGAAGTTCAAGAAGGGCCTCACCAGGGAGCTGTGTCATGCAGTAGCTATTAGTCAGGCCACTACCTATGCGAGCATCCTTAAAGTTGCTCAGGGAATGGAGAAGGAGATGGATCCGAAGCTTAAGCGGGACCGTGACATTGGCGCCAGCAGTTCCCAGGGTCCACCGAAGCGGACCGACACTCAGCAGAGGCCACCTCAGCATCAGCATCATATTCGAGCACCGACATCGCCGAGGCAGCAGAGGCAGATTCAGACCCCGATGTACTTTTCTTGCGCATACTGCAAGAGTCCGGGACACCGTGGCGAGAAATGCCGTAAGAAGTTAGGGCAGTGCTTGGTTTGTGGGTCTGCCACTCACCAAGTGAGAGGTTGTCCTGCAGCTTTCACTCGTCAGGAGCCAGCACCAGAGCAGCAGCAGGAGGACCCGGTCTTTGAGGATCAGTAGTAGCTGCAGGAGCGCAGTCGGATGGATCGATATCTCCTTTACTTGCTTGTAGTAGCTGTATTTCTTTTATATTGCCTATTTTTGAGGCTTGTCTCTGAGTTTTCTTGCATTTACAGTCTTTCGCATTTGTTTAGTGACTACTTGTTAGTCCTTGTTACTTTTATTATCCAAATAAAAATCTTTTTACTCAATTGATTCTTATATTTTATTTTTTACTTAATTTTGTGCACTCTACAAAATCCTTGAAATTTCGAGGACGAAATTTTTGTAAGGGGGGTAGATTTGTAACTCCCTGAATCACATTTGGTGAATTTTGAGATTTTTCTAATTTTCCTTGGATTTAATATTGTTTCTTACGAAAACCTAATTTCAATTGAATAAGTTGATTAAAATGAATTTCGGGTGTTAATGAATTTTTCCTCAATTTGAAAAGTATTTTTGAATACTAATTTGACGTAATAATAATTTTATTGATTTCTTTAAAATATTATTTGAAAGACAAATAATATTATTAATCATTTTCGAAATTATTTATTAGTATTAAAGAACTGATTTTATTAATTAGTTAATTATTAACTAATTCCGTAATTAGTTGAGCGTAATTAAATTGGTTTGAATTTGAAAATTATTTAGAATTTGAAAAACTGTTAAAACTGTTAAGAGGGAATGTTTGAAATTTCGAAAATCTGATTTGTTCTCTAACTAAATTATTTAGCTATTTTGAAAACCTGTTTTGAAAACAATTCGAATTTGAAATTCTGTTAGAATTTAATTGAAATCTGTTCTATTTAATTTTTGAAATCTGTGGATATTTTAAATCTATTTTTGGAAAACTATTGGAGGAAATAATTAGATTTTTGGGATCTGTTGAAAAATTAAATTTGAAAACCTGTTTGGAAACTGTTTGATTTATTTTGAATTTGAAATTCTATTAGCTATTCTCTAACTAATTTAGTATAGGAGTACACTCTTGCCCCCAGATCTATAAATATTTACAATCCTACCACTCTTATTCCTGCACACACACGCACACACATTTTTTACTATAAATAAAAGCACAGTCCCCAATGAATTCTGACACACTCAACAGTCAGTACACAAATTTTAATACAATTTCTGACAGTTCTCTCTCTCTCTCTCTTCTGTGGCCTCTCACCGGAGGACCACCGCCATCGCCGGAGACCCGGCCGAGCACCACCCATCGTCGGAGCTACACGCTTCCACCAATCGCCATCGACCAAATCGGAGCACTGACCCCGTCAGATCTCGGCCTCCGTCTTCCTCCGAGCACCACCGCTCGACCCCGTCTCGAGCCACCGTGTCCTCGACGGGAATCCACCAGAGTTCCTCACCACCACCTCCTCGAGCTCGGCGCCGAGCCAGCATTCGTCATCAGCTGCGCCATTCCACGGACCGAGCCGACCCCTCGAACTCCGTGCCGGCTCTTCGAGTTTCGAGCGGGCCTCTCGAGACCGAGCACCATCGTGAGGTTTCGCCGCCAGCGAGTTCAGATCCGCTGGAGAACGCCAACTTCGAGATCAACCGAGTTCGATTAGCCGCCTCCGCCGCCGAGGAGTCTGCATACGCCGAGTCGAAGCCGTCGCTCACCGGATCCGCTAGAGGATCGACAACTCCGCCGTGCTTCGAGGTGAAGGCCCCTCTCCCTTCTCGATCTTCCTCTTCTCCTTCATTTCTAGGGTTCGATCTAAAGTTTATGGGAGTTTGCTAGGGTTCGGGTAGAGTAAATGGCTGGGTCGGCCACGAGTGGGTTGGCTGGGGATTTTTGTGAGGTGGGGGAAGAAGTGAAGAATGTGAGGAGGAGTTTTAAGAGTTGTTGTTTGAGTTTCGACTGTGAGTAATAAGTAGGTATAGTTTTTCCCATTCGGCTGAGAGAAGAGTAGGTGAGGAAAATGGGGAACTGTGAGGAGAAGTGTGTGGACCAGGAAATTTGGAAGAAGACATGGGGTTTTTGTTGGGTTGGAAATGAGTGGAGATTAGAAGAGTGGGATTTTTCTTAGGTGGGCCGGCTGTGAAATTATGAGAGAGAAGAGTAAATAATGATGGAGTTCTCGGTTCTTGAGTAGGGATGAAGGAATGGGATTTTTTTAGTTGAGGAATAAAGTGTAGGGAGGAGAGAGAATATTTCGTGTGTGTGTATTTGGCAGGTGGGTGCTGATAGTTTGTAATAGAGATTAGATTGAGAGTAATGATGGAGAAAGAAGTCATGTCTCATAATGTTGCTGATGTGCGTTTGAATAGAATAGGAGAAGAAAAAGTTAGAAGAATGAAATAGTAGTAGAATTAAGAATTAGAAGTGGGTAGGTTCTGTTCGTGGGAGTAATAATGAGAGGAGTGGGGATGGGTGAAGTCTTTTGTCACTATAATTAATTGAGCAGTCAACTCAACCTTGTGTGTTCGGCTTTGAAATTATGAGTGGGAAGCCACATGGCGTGGGTTGAAGTGACAAATATTGAAGGGTCGGCCGATTCTTCAAATTTGAAGAATCACATTGTTATGTATTGGACAATCAACATTCATTAGGATATTTACTAATTAGTTTTTTCCAACAATTAGAATGTGGGCTACGTTTTGGCAGAATAGATTAGGTTGGGCTCTGGACAGATGGACTGGATATGGGGGTCTTTGGGCTATTATTATCTTAGCATTATTTTGTTGTCATTTGGTTAGCCTTATAACAAAAGTTTATTAAAGAAAATGGTTACTCTAATGTGGTTAATATTTTCTAAGTGTAAAATTAGTAAAATATACTTTATAGATTTTTCTATTTCTAAATATAGTTATTTAGTAATAATTTTTTTATATAATTGTTATTAAAATGTAGTGTCTATATTAAAATAATATTGTTAGTAATTATATTCTAGATGTTATTAACTTTATTAAATTGCTTCCTTGCTTAATTCCTAAAATAGTATCAATTGCTAATATTAGATAATATCGTATTTTATAAATAATTTAAATAGTAAGTATTTTCTAAAATGGTTCATTTGCTAAAAATATTTATATAAATACTTTTATTCTATGACAAGTGGTTTCTTTTGTTAAACATAGTTTTAATTATCTCACTAGTAATTCTTTGGATTAAACCTATATTATATTTTTTTTGTAAAATATGGTTTAAAAGCAAGTTTCTATGTAGTAGACTAGTAGATGTATCTATCTAGTTAAAAAACTATTTTCCATAAAGAATATAAAATTATTTAAGTAAGTAAATGGTTTATAAATATTTAACTAGTTAGATTTCTAGCTAATTGTAATGTCTTTCAAACCCTAATAATTGTACAAAATATAACAGGTGGTCCATTGCAACCATGTAGTACTACTCTCGTGCAACCAAACTGTAACCCCACTTTTCCAGAATTTAAATTTTAGAATAATTTGCAGAAGTTATTATGGATGATTATATATATTGGAATATTAAAACAATTTCTTCTAGTCATTTTATGATTGTTATTTATTTTTCCATGTATATTTTCTTGGAGTGCTTGAGTTATTTAGGCTATTGTATGTTCCTCTTTTGCCATAGTTAAATTCCTGTAATTGTATTATGATTATTTGGAATCATCTTGTTATTTGGACATAAGCTATCCATAGCCAATTCATTAGGACCCAGTCCACTTAAGGGCCTGTTTGGTAACCGGAATTTGGGATTGGAAGTGATATTTTTGCTGGAAATGGAGTCTGGATCTCCAAATCCTCTGTTTGGTTGCAAGAAAAAATTGGATGGAAAGTTGGATTAACTGACATGTGCAGTTCCTGTCGGATGGAAAGTAGGGGCTCTCCACATCCTCTTTCCGGGACAGGATGTGGGTAAGAAGTGGTGGAAACATAATTTAATTAATATAATATATGAAAAAAATAAAAATTTAGATCTGAATTAGCATAGTATAATTAGCACAATATAGCACAGGATCTAATTTTTCTTCAAATCCAAATATATGAAGAAGCAGATGAAAAAAGAACTGCAAAAGAAGAAGAAACGTTAGCACATGATATCAATTACCAGGCGTCGGAGAAGACGGGCCTGCGACGGATGTCCCTCGACCCTGAATCGATTCACCACCGCTCTCTGTCCGCCAGTCCGAGCTACGAATGGCTCAACACCGCCAGTCCGAGTAACCAGCGGCTCAACACCGCCGCTTCCTCTGTTGCCAGTCGCTAATCGGAAAAGAGGAAGGAGGGTCGAGAGGCTTCGAAGAGAGGATGGACGGACGGTGGAGAAGAGGACCGGAAGCTGGCGGGGGAGAGGGGGAGAGGAAGGGTCGGTGGTTATTCTCCCCTCTTCTGATGTGGGTTTATAAGTAACTTTTTTTTTGAATGGATAAGTCATTCAATCAGCAACCTAACCAAAAAAAGGATTTGTTTAAGTGTATATAGATAATTATATTACTAATATTAATAATTAGTAATATTATATAGTTATATTACTAATTATCACAAATATAATAATTATAAAATACTAATTCGTAATTGTTAATATTATGTAAGTTATATTACTAATTATCTTTATTTACTAACTAATTACTTAATTAATTAGTATTTGAGGACTATAATAATTTGTTATATAAATAAATTATAATTTTTTATTATTATAATATACTCTTTCCAACTTTCACTTTTTTATTTTCCATATCCTAACCAAACACATTTGTTCCCTACAAGGGAGACAAAAAAGTGAATGGATTCCAACTTTCACTTCCTTATTGAAAGTCCAAATCCAAATCTTCCCACACTTACGGTTTACCAAACAGACCCTAAGTCAACTCTGTTCTATCTTCTATTGAAACCAAATCAGCATTGTAAGGCTCAATCATTTGAAAATTAACCATTTCTTTAAGAGGAGATTTATGAAATGCCCAAAAACTAAAAAAGTTTTATGTAAAATCCACCGCTAAAAAAACTTTCATCGCGTGCCCAGAATTAGAGAAACTTATCCAAAGCGGGTTCCAAATGACCCTTTTGCCCGTCCTTTTAATTTATTGAAAACACCCACGAAACTGCTCTTAAAAAAATGTTTCGATACTTCATCTTCTTCCATACGCTGCTCACTTTCGAATCTAGGTTTTCTCCTCAAAAATCTTCAAAAACTCGTCGAAAAATTTCGGAAAGACCGGGACAAACGACAAAAGTGCTAAAACGAAGGTCCAAACATCATTTTTTTGCGATTCTAAAATTTCGGAAGGCCGTCTAACGATGAAGCTGTTACTTTCAGTCTCCTCGACGATACGCTCATTTTGCGACAAACGGGACCTCGTTTCGACCTCCCAGTCAAAAGTTATGGCCCTCCAAAGTTTCAATTGACCATAAAATGCAGAAGAATGGCCATTCTCCGTGTTAGAACACGAAAGATGTTAATTTCGCATGAGGGTGGTCATTCTCCGTGTTAGTAACACGGAGAATGTCATTCTCCGTCTTAATTTACACGGAGAATAGTCATTCTCTGTGTTAGTAACACGGAGAATGGCATTCTCCGTCTTAATTTACACGGAGAATGACCATTCTCCGTGCTAAATTACACGGAGAATGACTATTCTCCGTCTTAATTTACACGGAGAATGCCCTTCTCCGTGTAGTTTATCATGGATAATGGTCATTCCAGTGTTAAAATACAGGAGAATAACCATTCTCCGTGTTAGAAACACGGAGAATGCCATTCTCCGTGTTAAATAAAACGGAGAATGTTATTCTCCGTGTTAAATAAAACGGAGAATTGCATTCTCCGTGTAATTTAGCACGGAGAATGGTTATTTTAGTGTTAAAACGCAGGAGAATGGCTATTCTCCGTGTTAGAAACACGGAGAATGTCATTCTCCGTGTTAAATAAAACGGAGAATGACGTTCTCCGTGTTAAATAAAACGGAGAATGGTCATTCTCCGTGTTAAATAAAACGGAGAATGGTCATTCTCCGTGTAATTTAGCACGGAGAATGGTCATTTCGGTGTTAAAACACAGGAGAATGACCATTCTCCGTGTTAGAAACACGAAAAATGACATTCTCCGTGTTAAATAAAACGGAGAATTGCCATTCTCCGTGTAATTTAGCACGGAGAATGATCATTCCACTGTTAAAACGCAGGAGAATGGTTATTCTCCGTGTTAGAAACACGGAGAATGTCATTCTCCGTTTTAAATAAAATGGAGAATGGCATTCTCCGTGTTAATTTACACGGAGAATGATCATTTCCAGTGTTAAAACGTAGGAGAATGACCATTCTCCGTGTAATTTAGTTTTTTCAGGAATAAAGAGTTTCGTTCTTCTTTCAAAGCGATGATAATTCTTATGGAAAAGAAGAAGAAAGATCTTCTCTCCACAATTGACCTAATCGTCGGAAAACTTCAAATGAAGATGATGATGATGATGGTGATGATGATGACGAGCGATGATCTGAGTTCGACCAAAGAAAAGCACACCGAACTACGAACGATCTTTGCGATCTCTGCTGAAGATGAGAGCAATAGAATTCAGATTTTTCGTGAAGAAGAAGAAGACGAAAATCGCAATCCAGATCTGAGTTTTTTGAATTCAAATACATATAGATGACCAATTCGCGCGGAGGGGTAGTTTCGGTATTATAAAAATAGCAGTTTCCAGCGGGTGGCATCTAAAAGGGAATCTTGGAATATTTAACGTGAAAATACTTAATTCTGGGTATTTCATAAAACTCATCCAGCGGGTGGGCATTTCATAAAAGTCCATCCCGAAATTGGGTTTCTCAGCAATTTCCAGTTTCTTTAATCATTCAATTTCCTTAGCCATTTGTTCAACTAACTTGGCTAAACCATTACTCCAGCCCAATTGAGCCCATTAACCATTCATTATATTATAAATTCCATTCAACTCACATTCCATAGCAGTAGCACTAGCTCTACTATTCTTTTTCTTCTCGCACAAGCCCCCGAACCTTCTTGAGAGCTTTCCACCGCCGCCCAATTCTTCACAAGCCATTTTCGTAACCGCCTCAACCACCTTCTCCTCGCCTATAAAACCAGCCATCCGTCCCTCGTCCTCCTCCCTCCACGGATCTTCTTCTTCCTTGTGGAGTCGACCATGGCGATCGGTGACGACGACGGCGGCGACGAGCTCGATGGGCCATCCACCGCAGCGATCGGGGATTCGATCATCTTCTCCGACGTCGATCTCCGATTTCCTCGGCGTTGTTCCACCGCGACCTCGCTGTGACATCTCTGCGACGATGTGGTGAGTCTCAATCTCAACCTTCGTTCAGATCTGGAGATGATTTGTGTGTTCTTAAATAACCGATCTCTTTTTCTAGTTCAAATCGATCGGGATCGGTTCAGTCATCCTTTCCGACATCGAGTTCGACAGCATCTATTTTATTCCAGCACTCGAGATCTCGGGATCAAGCCGTGGTTCTTGGTTATTGGTAAGTATCGGTTCAATAGAACAGACTTCTTTGTTAATCTAGTGATGGAGTGAATGGATGCTAGATTTTATGATCGGAGGAATTGAATCGATCCCTTTTATGTCCAGATGTAATTCTTTTCAATTCAACTCTACTGCACCCCAACTATTTGTTATAATCTTTCAAGCAGGTCTTGACTTGTATTGGAACAAGTGTGGACTCGGATCGGACACAAATATTGGCGTCTTACACTGGATTGCAGTTTGGCTTCGCCCAGGTATCATTTCACCCTTCTGATGTTGAAGTTTTGTAGTGTACATTTAGGATTGATGATGGGGTGTCGGGCAGGGATCGATCGTGATCAGGGAAATATCGAAATTAGTTCGTGTCCAACTATTTAATGTCCATTGTTGGGGGTGTCGGGAGCTAGTGATAAGCTGGAGCTGAAGATTGGCAGAGACGGGAAGCCATTTGTATAGCTTGCTGCTGAGATTTTGTGTTGTGTATATTTTGTTAAGTGGTTGCTGGGTTGTGTATACTTGAGTGAAGTAGCTGGACTGATTTTGTTAAACTTTAGTTTTGATGTATTTGAATTTGGTGGGAGAAAACTGGAATCAAGGGAGGCTCTGAGTTTATATTGCTGGGTTTGGGCGGCTACTAGCAGGCCCTAGCTTAGACCAGATTTGGACTGGTTGGTAAGTCAAATAGAGGGCTGATCAGGTTTAATTAGAAATTCAGTTTGGACAAGACCAAGTCTGATAGGTTTGGGCTTGTGTTGGTATTGTTTTGTGTGTGTTTGACAGAAGGGATTAGTTGTGAAATGGCTCATTAGATAGTTGTCGTGTGTTTATTTCCCTGGATGGTTGAAATGTTGTGGAGTAACTGTAGGTAGGTTGGATAAGGAGTTGGTTTAAAACCGTAAGTTGTTGGGCTTTAAGTCTGTTTTTTTGGTTGTTGATTTTTGCTGTGGGCTTCAAAGCCCCATGTTAAATTTTCCATCTAAATCAAATTAGGCTGGACTTAAAGACAGTATATTACTTCTATCAATTAGTTTAAATTGGACTGGTATAATGTAGTATAATTATATACATATGCATGTACATTAATAAAATACATGAATGGTATTTTATACTAATAGTGATAATAATTTTGGTGAATAGATTGTTTAATAGTATAATAATATATGTTTACGTAAAGGTAATAATTTCCAAAATAATGCCTTAAAGTATTTTTCCAAATAATATATCCTGATTAAGAGAAAACCTAAATTGCTAATATTATAAATATTTTCCCTTGAATGAATTTTACCTTAATGATAGTTGTTATTAATAAATATTATACCCTAGTAATTGTTAATATTTACTTTAAAACTACTTTACTGGTATTGACTAAATCTAGATTATCTTTGCTATAATATCCTCTATAATATGTTGGTGGCAAACATTCTGGTATGGCTTCAAACAATAATAGTGCTATCTAAATAATATTTTACTAAGTTCTTCTAGCTAGTCAGGAAAATTATAGTTAGCTTCTTAATAATAAATGGTGGCTTGATAAGTAATTAGATTATTTAGTTAACCTAAGATAGCTAGTGTAGTATTAGAACTTAACCAACATGTACTTATTATCAGGTGGACATAGAGATTATTCCTTATTCCCGATCTTCCAGAGCAAGGCAAGTACACCGGCTCGAACTCTTTACTCTGTATTTTCTGTCTTGCTTCATGTTCTCATATTGACACGTTGTACACACGATTGTTCATTGTTCACTGTTCATCGTTCACCGTTCATCGTTCATTGTTCATAGTTCATTGTTCTTACTTGTACATTGGGGTGGGAAAATACTACAGATATGTGACCAATCCTATTTTAGCTAGGCATTGACTAATAGCTTAGGTCTCACATTGTTCACGTAGGACTCTAAGCCGTACCATTGTTCATTGTTCATTGTTCATTGTTCACTGTTCATTGTTTACCCAGTCGGTCACATACTCTGATAGTTATTTCAAATGCATGTTACACTGATAGTACAGTTCATTGTTTCTGGATCTGGTACCATAATTTCATTATTATTCCTGTACCACAGTTTTATATTCCTGTCTTGTACCATAGTTCATATTGTGATTCTTTTTCATGCATTTCAGTTTACATTGTTTAGAGCTTCTTGTCGGGGTTGTACTTTGCTCTTTTCCTGACAGGATACGTTGCAGGTGTGCTTGTTGATATTGTACCACCTTGGGTCAGAGCCCGGAGATGGTGGAGTTGTGTTTCAGGATGGACTTAGAGTTGCAGTGCTTAGTTTAGATCATTTTCTAGTCCATTAGAGTTGTATTGTATTGTATTGAGGATTTCAGGATTGTATAAATTTTTTATTCATGTTACCAGATTTGTCTCCGGATGATATTGTATAAATAACTTATGGATTGTGGTAATTCTGGAAACGTGTATAGCAGCTGTGATAGTTTATATTTCTTGTATATTGGAGTTTTTCTTAGAATTGTACAGCTTACTTCGTCGTGTCCATCGACGAAGACTGGGTGTGTCCGATTATTCGGGAACGGGTCGTGACACAAGCCGAGGCAAGTACACTGACTCGACTTGTACTCTGTATTTCTGTCTTACCTTCATGTGCCATGTTCTCATATTGGACACGAGATACACACGGTTGTCTTGTACATTGGTCATTGCTTGTGAGTCATTGTTATTACGGGAATTGGGAGAAATATTAGCTTTTGTGTGACCACACCCAACATAGGTATTGTGGATAGCCTAATCGTACACTTCACGTGCGATGAAACCGTACCTTTTAGAATTGATTGACTCATTGACTCATTGATTGATTGTGCTCCTAAGCCGGTCACACATTAGTTTAATATTTCAAATTTTCACAATTGCATATTGATTGTCGTGATTCATTGCCTTGTACATTGATAGCCGTGTTCATTGTCTAGCATATTGATTGTCGTCTATTGCCTGCAGTTTTATACTTCATTTCTGGTATCGTAGTTTCACTTCCATTTCTGGTATTCTGGTTTCACCTTGTATTCTGTACTACAGATTATATTGTATATTGCTCTTGTTAGGGTTGTACTTTGCTCTTTTCCTGACAGGATACGTTGCAGGTGAGTGGGAGGCCACATGGAACATGTGATTGCATTGGATATTGCAGTTTTTTTTTATTTTATTTTCTGGAGATTGTATTTTGGATATTCATTATTGTATCTTTATTTTATTTGACCGGATTTGTCTCCGGCTGATTTTCTATTTAAAAGACTTGATGGATATTGGTGATCATTCTGGGAACGTTATAAAAGCTGTGTTGTTTACATTACATTATGACTTGGAGTTTTTCTTAGTATTGTACAGCTTACTTTGTCGTGTCCATCGACGAAGGCTGGACGTGTCCGACTCATATCCGATTATTCGGGAGCGGATCGTGACATTTTTGGAGTGCTGAGTACATATACATAGAGAGGAGCATTCCTCATAAGAATCTATCTAATGTTAAACGAGACATAAAAGTTAGAACCATACACTAACCGATCCATTATATCTAACACTCTTTAAGCTAGAGTATGTGAAACATTTGCAGCTTGTTACTTAAATTAAAATAAAGGCTTAATTGCAACTTGATACCCTCAACTATTCCACTTTTAGAACTTGATATCCTAAACTTTGATATGCATCAACTTAATACATAAAAAAAAGACGAAATTACCCTTGCCTCTTCCAACCCCCTTCCCTCCGGCGCTGCCCTCCCCCCCACGGCTGCCGCCCTCCGCCTCCGGCGGACCCCTTCCTCCTCCCCCTGCGGCTTCACCCTGCAGCTGCCCCAGATCGCCCGTCCCCGGCTGCTTTTCCACCGCTCGTCCCCGGATGCACCATCTCGCCCCCCTCTCCGCGCGTGCTAGCGCTGTTGCTGCCGTCGCTGCCGTCGTTTCGCGTGGAGAGAGAGGGGAGGGTTGCTGCAGTCGGTGGCAGGCGGGGTGGGGGCAACCGCAGGGGGAAGGTGGGCAGCCAGAGGGGGTGGCAACAGCCTGAGGTGGGGGGGTGGACAGCCCGGGGGTTGGCGTTGGGTGGAGAAGGAGGACAATTTTGTCCTTTTTTTATTTTTGGGTATCAAGTTGAAAATATTCAAATAGTTAATGGTAATAAGTTGATACATATCAAAGTTTAGGGTATCAAGTTCAAAAAATGGAATAGTTGAGGGTATCAAATTGCAATTAAGCCTAAAATAAAAGAAAAAGATAACTAGCAGAGCTAAACACAATAGAAGCAACACTCTAGTCCAACAAAAAGGTTGACACATGACCAAAAGAGAGCGATACACATCAGCACATGAGGTTGCTTGAATGAGATAGTTCTCGTTGTACGAGATTGCTCGACTGAGACACTTGTTGGCACACGAGGTTGTTTGATTGAGTGAGTTCCGACACATGAGGATGCTCTATTAAGACACTTGTCGGTGCTTGAGTTTCAACACACAAAACTGCACCAATACTATGGGCACACTTTTGAATATGAAGATGTATCAGACATGTCTATGATGTCTATGATAAGTTTATTTATGATGACTATGATGAGTCCGCCTATGATGACTACCGAGATGAGTACGAGATGATGTTGGAGAGTGACACAAGCCACACGACGTTTGTAGCCAATAGAGTTCTTCTCACTACATATCCAGGAGCTGGAGGATGTCTGCCATAAAATCTGCACCACTATTAGGAAATGATGCACCCTAAATGTTAGGACTACATTGGGATCAAGAAAACAAGAAAGGAAGACGACGATGAGAATTAGAAGAAGGAAGGAGAATCATTTAGGACTAATAACCAATATTTTTATTAATATGTGCTACTGTCAAGTGTCAACTACAATACTATAGCCTTTTATAGGTTACAAAACTGAGAAGAAAGCTAAAATTTAAAGGAAACACGTCGGTAAATATGCAATTAATACAAATTTAATTAATCATATTGAATCCTATCAAATCGGTAAATATGCAATTATTACACATGACCTTATTAATTGTATCCTTATATATTCATCAAATCTTGGGAAAAAACTCAAATATGGATCACATGATTGTAGAAGCATGGAAAATACTAAAGAAAATGACTCATGCGGCCGGGAAAGACCCATGCGGCTCAGAAAACGCATGCGGCTCAGGGAGTCATGAGGCATAAGAAGCTATGCGGCCTGAGGCATTCCATGCGGCTCAGAAGACACGTGGCTTGACAGTGCTCCCCTCCGACCCATGCTGCATTAATTGCTTTGACGGCTGACCCCTCTAAAAAGTTGATAGCCCTGACACAAAAGCAGGTAATTATGACTCTGTCATAATGATGAATCTCTAGGGAAGAGAAAGAAATCTCTGACACAATCCCTCGAGAGCAATAAAATGCCACGTGGGTGTTCTTATGCGGCTCGAGCAGAGAACTTCTCATGCGGTTCAGAGTGAATCTGTCCTATGCGACTCAGGTCAGGAAAGCCTCATGCGGCTCGAACAAAGAACTTTTCATGCGGCTTAGAGTGAATCTATCCTATGCGGCTCGGGTCCAGAAAGCCTCATGCGGCTCGAGCGAGGACTTCTCATGCGGTTCAAGAGGATCATGTCCATGCGGCTCAGGTGGATATATACCTATGCGGTTCAAGGGCTCAAGTGAGGGCCACTGCCCAGGCAGCCCTGACACGTAGACTTAACCCTATGCGGCTCAAGTTCATATGCGGCTCACTCGTCATGCGGTCCAGATTCCCCCAGCAGCTCCTGGGACACGTGTCCTATATCAATTAATACCCCAGATTTGCTGCCATTAAAGATTGGGTCAAATCCCCATAATTTGGGACACGTGGCAGAAGAATAGATCTGATTTATTCGCAGATATCAGAAGATCATTATAAGGAAGATTTATTCCAATCAGCATTAATTGCTAATGGGATTTGGTGTAATCTACACCTAATGGCTCGGATTCGTCGCAATCATAAACGAACGGCCAGGATGGACCAATCCACAGGCCGCCGCCACCTCCAAGAGCCAATCATTGGCAACCCTAATGATCACATCCCACTATTATAAATAGCAAGGTGCTACGCCCTTGTAAATATACAGAGGGATACAATATCAGAAAGAGAAATACATATACACAAAGAGACTTCCCCCCATAGTTAGAAAGAGAATACACACAGAGAGAGAGAGAGAAGCCAGAAGAGCAATTAGAGGGAGAGCAAGAAGAGCATTTCTTTATCAAACGCCAACCATCTTTTCACAGGAGCCAAGGCTGCATACCAATCGTCCAAGGAGTAAGGCAGGGCTGCCGTCGCCTTCCCGAGCCTCTATCGTCACCCCCCAGAATCTAAAATAAACAATTGTACTTAGACTGCTGTACCTAGGTTTTCGTCCCTAGGCTTTCTTTGTACAAGCGAGTTTGTAACGTGAAGTAAAAGTCCGGTCCTCCGATAATTGTTCTGTTCTTTTATATTTCATGGCAAACACGATGGCGACTCTGCTGGGGAGAAACTTCTCCACGACTGAGGAGTTGGTGACGCAATCGGATACAGCCAAAGTTGGCTCCACGCAACAAAAGATGGTCGTCCGCCTCGACCAACAGGTGTTTGAAGAGATGCTCTCCGAAGGAAGCGCTGCCTGGTTCAGAAACGCATCCGCGGAACGAAGGCTCGCAAAGAATGGAGGCCAAAATCATTTGCTCCTCCCCAAGCCCTCGATGGGATACCCTCTGTTGCTCAAGACGGCAAGAAAGATTCTCCTGCGGCCCCACATCAGACCGTAGACAACTCTGCTGTCCCCAAGTCCGACAGAAGAAAATACTATGATGCTGGACTTGCAGGGGCAAAGAGGAACTCTATGCGATCCAAGCCGCATAAGGGTATTACCCGCAGAGAGAAAGCTCATGCGGCTACATCCGCCAGCCGCATGGAGAAGACTCATACGGCCACATCTGTCAGCCGCATACCTTATGCGGCTACAGTTGCCAACCGCATGGATGAGACTCATGCGGTTACTAAAGTCAATCGCTTGCAGAAAACCCATGCGGCCACTAGTGCCAACCGCATGCGGCCAGCCTGCACGGTCGTGACTCCTAGCCGCATAAGAACAACTCATCCAACAGCAGAAGACAACCGCATGCAGACAGCCTGCACGGTACCCGATTTCGGTCGCATAGCATCCGCTCCGCGCTTCTCTCGATCAGTCTTCGACCGGCTCTCATACGGTCCTGACTCTGATCATTCTCTGGATGATAATCCAGACTCTGTGGTATTCAATTTGGACTCTTCCTATTACGCACCCACAAGTGCTAAGAAGAAGAAGTCTAGGGCAGCGCGGGCTCATCGAGCCCAGACAGCTGCCCCAACCTCTGACTATCGGGGCGTCCCGCTAGTTATCATGCGGGCCTCTGATGGGAAGTTGTACAGAACCGCTCAAGTCCAGCCCCCGGTGGCGAACGGACAGAATGGTTCCTCTGACCTGCGTGAGGTTATCCTCCACAAACGCAAGGAAAGAGAAGGGGCCTCATTGTGCAAAGAGTTCTCGCATGGACGTCACTGCACCCAGATCATCGTCAACTGCTGTTGTAACAACACAGCAGTGACGGAAGACCGGCCGTCCGTCTTCCAAAGACTACAGCATCCGAACTCGGAGGACGAGGCACCTCCTGTTATCTCCTGCAATTCCACTCAGAAAGTCCCCGCCGAAGGGAGAGGGAAGAAGACGAGCGCCTCCAGCCCGAAGATATCAACCACTACAGCTAAGAAACTGTCGTCTAAACGGTTGTCCTCCACCGGAGTTTTCCAAGGCACCCGTTCGAAGACAAAATCTGCTGCAATGGGAGATTCGTCATCCACATCGCTGGGGGTTGTAGGAACAGGGGGTAGTACTCCTCCGAACGTCCACAACAATCCGATGTTTCAAGGAGATGAGCCCGGAGAAACAACTCTTCCATCAAGTACAACAGATGCTGATGTCCCCGAGGACATCCATGACTCTCAAGATGAAGCAAGCTCCGAGGTCGGGGGTACCGTTCCCTCCGAGTCCGAACTAGAAGAGAATATTCCCACCTACCCCGATGACTTCTCGATGCATGGGTATGACTCGGAGGGCACAACCTCCACCGTTCCTTCCGTCACTCCTCATGTAAAGACGGTGTTCATGACGGACAGCAATCAAGGCGGTTCCAGTGATCGCCAACGCATCGACACTTTGGAGGCCATACTGCACGCCTTGGTCAAGTCTGTAGACGAGATCAAAGCGGCTCTTCCTACTCTGCAGGGAGCGACACCTGGCCAGACAAGCACGGGTCCTGCAGTCAATGTAGATTCAAATTCAGCGGCACCGAACCCGGGCAATAATCCTCCCGAGATAACGGCCCCTACCACGACAGATGAGGCCCGGGAAGTAAGGAGAGAGGTTCAGGAGCTCCGAGCCATGTTCCACGCCCGAGAAAACGCTTAAGACCTCAGAATACGGCAACCATATCCTGCTGAATGGAGGGATGTTCCATTCCCACCAAGATATAAGCCGTTCAATATCAACCCATATGATGGCAAGACCTCAGCAAGTCGGTACATCACTTACTTCGAGGTCTCTACCGACCATCTGCCTCATGATGACGCTATCCTCACACGACTATTCATCGGGGCATTGGAAGGAGTCGCCTTCGATTGGTATCGCAACCTGCCGGATAATTGCATCCACTCCTTCGCCAGCTTCAAACGCTTGTTCTTGGAGAGGTTCTATGAGGTAGGACAGGACGTCACAATGTCTACCCTCATGGACGTCGTCCAAGGAGAGAAAGAGCTGATGAAGAATTACATTGAGCGGTTTCGTCAAACCGCAATGAAGTTACCATCTGGCAATCCGGATTCTTCCTTGATTGAAATTTGCCAAAAGAGACTACTCCCAACAATTAGTCTCTGGATGGGCGAAAGTCAATTCAAGGACTGGAAGGCTTTTATCATCAGTGCTACAAGTGCCGAAGAACGACTGAAGAAAGCTCGCCAACTGGGATTGCATATCTCGGAGGGAGAGAACAAGAGCAAGCGTCCCAACACCAACATCGACAATGGGGGTAGCCCCTCCAGCAATCGGGACAACAGAGACAAACAGGCTATGGTGGCCGACACGGCCCAGAAGCCCGAGTCACAACCAGCAGACAAACAATGGCCTCAAATCACTTACTCTTTTGAAGACGGCCATGTCAAGCCTATCTTGGACATGCTTATACAAGGAGATAGGATTCAGCTTCCTCCGCCAAGACGGGAGCCTCGGCCGACTGACCTGGAGAATCCAAAGTTCTGCCATTACCACTGCTATGTACACCATGCTACACACGACTGCTACCAACTGAAACGGTACATCCAAAACCTCATCGATTCGAACGCTCTGGCTATCGATTTCGAAGAGGTGACCGTGGCAGCCAACATGGTGTCCGTATAATTTGGCAGCTTTCCTCCGACGGAAACTCAAGACGGGGTGGTTCCCATCCCTCTGGCGACAATGGAGATCACCAATCTTCCACCTCCCCGAGATCAAGCTGCCGATTTAGTACCTCTCACCACATCACGAGGAGAAATCATGTGGGTCCATCCGGACCTGGTCCCCGAGGTGACTCAGTCCACGACGCCTCCCATTCACAAGAAAAGAAATGGGAAGTCAGATCATGTCGCACCGTCTCGGCAGATGAAGAAGAAGCTGCGGTCGTCGTTACTTGATCTGGAGCACAATCTCAACCCGGGGCTGAGAACTCGACTGATGATCGTCCGCCCACTACCACTGACGCTCCAGGGCCTCCCCAGCCTCCGACGACCGACAAGCCTAGGCCGAAGGAGACTCGCTTCGACAAATCCCTCCGAAAGGAAACACCTCAGGGGCTGGAAAGGCCCTACAATTTCGACATCTTGGCGCAATTGGCCAATACACCGGCCAAATTGTCCTTATATGAACTCCTGAGGCTCTCGAAGGATGTCCGCGCGGCCTTGAGCGATGCACTCCAAAATGCCAACGCATACTTGGCTCAGGTCAACCTAACGGGAGAAAATCAGCCCACAGATCTCCAAGACAGCTCATGTACGGGAGCAATGCCCAATATTGTCTTCACTCCACAGGATATGCTCACAAAACCAACCTGCACGATCGCCCGTTATACTACACTGGATACATCAACGACGTAAAGGTGGACCGGATGCACATTGATCCTGGGTCTTCCATAAGCATCATCCTGAAGGGCCTGCTACATCATCTTCGCATTCCGATGCATCGCCTGACGCCTACAAGCACCGCCATCAGCGGTTTCAATTCGGGCAGGAGCTACCCAATCGGGAAGATCCGTCTGAAATGCCAGATTGGCGATCTTCAATCAGAAGTCACCTGCTATGTCATAGATGCCGACACTTCTTACAACATCCTTTTGGGGCGCCCTTGGATACACGATTATATGATCGTGCCTTCCACGCTGCACCAATGCTTCAAATATGTCGACAAGCATGGCTTCGTGAGGACATAATTTGCTGATATCGATCCCTTCAAAGGGGTCGAATCCTACTACTACTCGGATTCCTGCCTATACAAAAAGTCGAAGAGGCACCTTGATGGAGGAAACGAGCAAGCTGGTACCGAAACGACCCCGGGGTCAGAAGAGCCTCTGACGATCCACCTCCAAGCTCGCAAACCGGGCAAATCCGCACCCCTTACGGCCACGCTGCGTAAGGACGCAATCAGTCTCTCGGCACAAGAAGAGCAGCTGAGAATCCGGCTGCCAAGGTCCGGCCAGGTACCGAGATCCACAACAGGGCCGCTTACAATCAGACTGCCGAGAGTCGGCCAACCCCAAACGGAGAAGCTCAATAGGCCACTGACGATACGCCTTCCCAAGAAGGGTCGTCACCCCGATGCGAGGTCTGACACTTCTAGCGAGCCAGCCACTCCTCGCCCCACATCGAGTGCCAAACTGGGGGTTGCTAGTCTGCCAATGACTCTACGCTCTACTTCCCCAGTTGAACCTCTGAAGATCAAGCTGACTAGGTCGTCCTCCCAGTCTTCTTTTATACAGGGGGTAGCCGAAGAAGAGCCGGAACTAGCCAAGTATGTGGCTGCCCACACCGATGTCCCCTCCGCAGATGATGTAATCCCCCTAGAAAAGATACCTTATTTTATCAATAAAGGGCTATCTTTGAACTACATCGAGCTTAATAAGCTTTGTACAATGTACGCTATAGAGCATGGTATAGGCACCCATCTATACACACAGGTGACAAATGTGCACACCGCAATCCAGCTTATTCCAGCAGAAGACGCATACCGCATAATCGAAGGAGGGGATCACCCAATCATCTTCGGCCGGAAGGACGATCCGCGTCCCTTCACCATAAAAGAAGTCGATCTTGGGTCAGATGCCGGGAGACTGCCTCTATATCTTTATAGCCCCTAGTCCAAGTATCTCATGCAAAAACAGGGATATGATCTAGAGACTACACCAGGTTTGAATTACGGCACTGGACGGCGACTATCTTTGAAGCTCCCAGTCCCGGCTGGCAAGCCACGGGACTACTACAGCAAAACTCGGTGTGGGTTAGGGTATGCAACTCCCACAACGACCCCTGAGAGTTCAGATGAAGAGTGTGACTGGCAGTTACATTCAACCGGGTCACCAACTTTCGACTCGGATACCAGCATCGGAGAAATATTCAGACTAGTCCTGTCAGTCAACATGGCGTTCGCTGACGCTTACGAAGAAGACGAAAACATGCCGGAAATCCTCGAGCTAGAGCCGTGGGCCCAACAGCTGGATGCACAATGGGAAAAGCGGTTCGAGCAAAGAGAACCTCCTACCGAAGATGAGGTTATGCAGGTCGACCTCGGCCGCGAATCCTCTCCAAAACCAATCTTCGTCAGTAAAAGCTTAACAGACGAAGAGCGAGAATCGTTGCTGAAACTGGTCAGAGAATATATTGACGTGTTCGCATGGAGTTATGAAGACATGCCAGGATTAGACCCCGATATCGCTCTTCACAAGCTCGACATACGGCCAGATACAAAGCTAGTCAAGCAGCAACAACGACGCTTCTGCCCAGGCGTCATGGATGCGATCGAAGCCGAAGTCAACAAACTAATAGCTAGCGGCTTCATTCGTGAGGAGCAACATCCGGACTGGGTCGCCAACATAGTTCCGGTCCTCAAGAAGAATGGGAAGATCCGAATCTGCATCGACTTCCGCAATCTGAATGAGGCATGCCCGAAAGACGAATTCCCCCTCCCTATCACAGACATCATGATCGACAACACATGCGGCTTTGAACGTATGTCATTCATGGATGGATTCTCGGGGTACAACCAAATCAAGATGTTTCCTGACGACGAAAAGCACACATCATTCCGAACACCGATTGGCACATACTGCTACACAGTCATGCCTTTCGGTCTAAAGAACGCTGGCGCCACATATCAGCGAGCCATGAGTATCATTTTCAGAGAACACTTGCGCAAGACGGTGGAATGCTACGTCGATGACATCGCCGTCAAGAGTCGCCGTAAGGAAGATCATCTGCAGGACTTGAAGACGGTGTTCGACCTAATGAGAGCCCACAATCTGAAAATGAACCCTACAAAATCTTTCTTGGGCGTGTCCAGCGAAAAGTTCTTGGGATTCATTATCACCGCTCAGGGCATTCATGTAGACACTGAGAAAACGAAGGCAATCATGGAGATGGGTCCTCCGAGAAATCTTCGCGAACTTAGAGGCCTCCAAGGGAGGCTAGCTTACATCAGGAGGTTCATTTCTAACCTCTCCGGGCGATGCCGACCGTTCACACACCTCATGAAGAAAGGAGTCTCATTCGTATGGGACGAGAAATGTCAACGTGCCTTCGACAGCATCAAAGAATATCTGTCAAACCCTCCAGTCCTGGTGGCCCCAGTTGCCGGAAAACCGTTCATGCTCTACGTACGAGCAATGGAACACTCCCTCGGTGCTCTATTGGCACAAAACAACGATGCAGGTCACGAACAAGCTATATACTATCTCAGCCGAATGATGGTTGGACCCGAGCACCGATACACTGCAGTTGAGAAGGAATGCCTCGCCTTGGTGTTCGCCATTCAGAAGACGCGGCACTATGTCACAGGATAAACCATACATGTGATCTCACGAATCAACCCTCTCAGGGTCCTCATGACTAAACCAGGGGCCCTCAGCTCTCGCCTCGCTACTTGGGCAATATTGTTGTCCCCTTATCACATGACCTTCGTCCCACAAAAGGCAGTCAAAGGTCAAGCCCTGGCAGACTTCTTAGCAGCCCACCCAAGCTCGGAGTCCTCCAGAATATATGAAGAGATCCCAGATGAGGTCGCCGACTCGCATGCAACCTCTCACGAAGCTATATGGCAAATGTTCTTCGACGGTGCTTCGAGGACCGGACCTAAAGGCAATATAGTCGTCGGAGTCGGGATAGTGCTGGTCTCCCCTTCCGGATTGGTGATCAACCGCGCCTATTCCCTCACAGAGCCCTGCTCTAACAATGTGGCCGAGTACAAAACTCTGGTCATTGGCCTCCAACTTGCAAGAGAGCTGGAGGTAGAATACCTTGAAGCATACGGCGATTCCCAACTAATCGTCAATCAGATCTGGGGCTCATACGAGGTCCGCCACGAAGACATGATCCCTTATCACCAAATAGCGATTGACATCATTTCGTCGTTCGAGGGGTTCTTCATCGAACATGTCCCCAGACTCTAAAATATCGAAGCTGATGCCCTAGCAGGCCTTGCCTCTTCGTTAGCGGTGCCGAATCACGCTCATCATTCGGTGGACGTAATAGGCCACGAACTGGTCTGTCCCAAGAACAACGTTCAATTTGTGGCAAGCTATTCCGCCCAGACGGTCGATGAAGCACCAGACTGGAGACAGCCGTTCATCGACTTCGTCGTCTACGACATCCTGCCCGAGAACCCAAAGGAAGCCACTTCTATCAGACGGCGTTCCCTCAGATTCTTCTACGATACAGAGACGAAGATGTTGTATCGCCGCTCCTACGACGGATTATTGCTCCGGTGCTTGTCAAACGCAGAAGCCAAAGATGCCGTACGAGAAGCTCATGATGGCGTCTGTGGGGCCCATCAGCCTGGCCCAAAACTACAAGATCGCCTTCACCGAATGGGCTACTATTGGCCCACGATGGTGGCAGATGCGATAGATTATGCTAGAAAATACAAAGCTTGCCAGGTCCACGCAGACTTCATTCACCAACCATCCGAATTTATACATCCGACGGTGGCGTCCTGGCCATTCGAAGCATGGGGAATGGATATCATTGGTCCAATCACCCCACCTTCCTCCCGGGGACATCGCTTCATACTGGCGATCACTGATTACTTCTCCAAATGGGCGGAAGCTGTCCCACTCGCAGAAGTCAAGACTTCAAACGTGATCAGCTTCCTTAAGCATCACGTCATCTACCACTTTAGACTGCCCCGAAGGATCATCCATGATAATGGTTCGCAGTTTGCAAGCCACGTATTCTATCAGTTTTGCGATAAGCACCGTATCCAGAATGTCGCCTCGACACCGTACAACCCGACAGCGAACGGGTTCGCAGAGGTATTCAATAAAACAATCATCAAACTTCTCAAGAAGTTTGTCTCCTCCAACAAACGTGATTGGAATGAGAAGCTCGGTGAATGCTTATGGGCTTATCGTACCACAATTCGAACAGCCACCGGGAATACACCATTCTCCCTAGTGTACGGGAGTGAGGCAGTTCTCCCATTAGAGACTCAAATACCCTCACTCCGCGTCGCCCTCACTTATCAATTGACAACGGATGATAACTACCGACGTCGACTACAAGAGTTGGAGGCCTTAGATGAAAAGTGCCTCCTAGCTCAGCAAAAGATCGAGCTATACCAAGCACGCATCTCAGGAGCCTTCAACAAGAAGGTCAAAATCAGAACATTCCAACTGGGGGATCTTGTTCTGGCAGTCCGGAGGCCAATGGTCATGACTCACAAGACCACTGGCAAGTTTCAGCCAAAATGGGAAGGTCCATTTGTCATCGAGGCCGTGTTCTCCAATGGTGCTTACCGCCTCGCCAAGTAAAACGGAGACTTGCTCATGTTGCCCGTCAACGGCAAGTTCCTGAAGAAATACTATGTTTAAACAACATTCTCCAGATCATCGAGTCACGTACCTGCTGGTACCACTGAACTCACCCCCCCAATTTTCCAGGTTTTCGAGTCATGTGTCCGTCGATACCACTGAACTCACCATCATAAGTTTTCCAGATTTTTGAGTCATGTACCCGCTGGTGCCGCTGAACTCACACTCACCATTCTCCAAATTTCTGAGTCATATACCTGCTGGTACCGCTGAACTCATGTCTTCAATATTCCCGATTTTCGAGTCACGTACCCTCTTGTACCGCTGAACTCGAACCCTCCTCCCACAAAAGAATATATCCCAAACTACCAAGTCATGTACCCGCTGGTACCTCTGAACTTACACTTCGATTCCAAAACTTATAGGTTGTCGAGTTATGTACCCGCTGGTACCCCTGAACTTACATCCCGGTCACTCTTTCGGAAAAGTCATGTATGACCGTACCTCTGAGCTTTCTTCCTGAAAGAGATCCTCCCTCATGATCCACTGCCCGCACTCCCAGTGCACAAAAAGGGTAACGGATCCACAAACTTCCAAAACGGCCATGTCGATGTTACCTCTGAGTCGTCTCAATTCCGCCAAAAACAAATCATCCCCTACATAGAATTTCCATGTCCTCATTACCTCTGAGTTATTCTATGTATCCCCCATCAAAGTAACCCATATGCTCACCATGTCCTTAGTACCTCTGAGTCAGTATGTTGGTTCCTTTCTAACTTATTGCCCGTATCCAAAACCAGGGTACGTTAGGGGCAATAGGTCCACGCAAAATACCTCAATAAGATGATGATTATAAAACAAAAGAGTGAAGCAAATATATTCTATTCATTCAGAAAATGGTTACATCCACACGATTACAAGCAAGTCAAAGGGGTTCTTCATGCAGACAGGAAGGAAGGCAAAACAAAATAAAGACTACAGGCAAAAGATAAACACCCATGGGAAGCCCTTAAATCCTAGTTACATGAGCGCATATACCAATCCCTCAGCCACTTCACATATGAGGGGTGCAAGTAAGGAAGGTCCTTGTCCAGGATAGGAGAATCGGGGTTCCCAGCGCTACCACCCTCAGCATTCTCGATATTAGGAGGAATGCTATCCTCCTCAGGTGCCGGTTCCTCTTTTGTCACTTCCTCTTTAACAGAGGAAGATCCCGGGTTGATGACTGAAGGCTGCGGTTCCTCTGATACCACAATCTCAGCGTTCGGCGGGGATACTGCAAGACAAGAAAATAAGAACAATCAGAAGTGTTCATGCGGCCCGGTTAAGACAGTCATCATGCGGCTCGAACATAGGGTACACTCCCATACGGCTCAGTTATGGGACGTATATGCGGACCATAAGTCTTGTGCATGAAGCATACAATAAAGCAGATTCTGTTAGGGTTTCAAAATGCTCACCTTCGATGGCAATATGAACGTCAAGACGAACGGGGGGTGCGGCAGTTGAGGACGAAGCCGACTTCCTACTCTTCGCCACAGCTTTCTTCACTGCCTTGGAAGCCCTAGGTGCCATCGTTGTCTGTCGGTCAGAAGAAGAAAGCGAGACAAAAATCTTAAAGCAAGAAGAGTCCGAGAGAGAAATCCCTCCAAAAATCTTTCCATTTATAGAGGACCAAGACCAACGCCTCGTACAAAGTAGTCGACTCTTCGGCTATCGATGCAGACCAGATAATTAAAGATATAAAAAACTCTTGGGATCCTGCCCCAAAAAGGGGTTTGCATGCATAGCATAATGACGTGGCGAGAAGCTATGCGGCTGAACAGTCTCCTGCGGCTGACACACCCATGCGGCAGAAACTTCTATGCGGCCAAGGACTTCTATGCGGTCAGGATTTCATATGCGGCTAGAAGAACACAGCCATGCTTCTTATTCAAAGTATTTTAATTTTGCAAATTGAAAACTTTGAAGGGGGTCTTGTAGAAGCATGGAAAATACTAAAGAAAATGACTCATGCGGCCAGGAAGGACCCATGCGGCTCAGAAAACGCATGCGGCTCATGGAGTCATGCGGCATAAGGAGCTATGCGGCCTGAGGCATTCCATGCGGCTCAGAAGACACGTGGCTTGACAGTGCTCCCCTCCGACCCATGCTGCATTAATTTCTTTGACGGCTGACCCCTCTGAAAAGTTGACAGCCCTGACACAAAAGCAGGTAATTATGACTCTGTCATAATGATGAATCTCTAGGGAAGAGAAAGAAATCTCTGACACAATCCCCCGAGAGCAATAAAATGCCACGTGGGTGTTCTTATGCGGCTCGAGCAGAGAACTTCTCATGCGGTTCAGAGTGAATCTGTCCTATGCGGCTCAGGTCAGGAAAGCCTCATGCGGCTCGAGCAAAGAACTTTTCATGCGGCTTAGAGTGAATCTATCCTATGCGGCTCGGGTCCAGAAAGCCTCGTGCGGCTCGAGTGAGGACTTCTCATGCGGTTCAAGAGGATCATGTCCATGCGGCTCAGGTGGATATATACCTATGCGGTTCAAGGGCTCAAGTGAGGGCCATTGCCCAGGCAGCCCTGACACGTAGACTTAACCCTATGCGGCTCAAGTTCATATGCGGCTCACTCGTCATGCGGTCCAGATTCCCCCAGCAGCTCCTGGGACACGTGTCCTATATCAATTAATACCCCAGATTTGCTGCCATTAAAGATTGGATCAAATCTCCATAATTTGGGACACGTGGCAGAAGAATAGATCTGATTTAAGCTAGAGTATGTGAAACATTTGCAGCTTGTTACTTAAATTAAAATAAAGGCTTAATTGCAACTTGATACCCTTAACTATTCCACTTTTAGAACTTGATATCCTAAACTTTGATATGCATCAACTTAATACATAAAAAAAAGACGAAATTACCCTTGCCTCTTCCAACCCCCTTCCCTTCGGCGCTGCCCTCCCCCCCACGGCTGCCGCCCTCCGCCTCCGGCGACCCCTTCCTCCTTTTCCTGCGGCTTCACCCTGCAGCTGCCCCAGATCGCCCGTCCCCGGCTGCTTTTCCACCGCTCGCCCCCGGATGCACCATCTCGCCCCCCTCTCTGCGCGTGCTAGCGCTGTTGCTGCCGTCGCTGCCGTCGTTTCGCGTGGAGAGAGAGGGGAGGGTTGCTGCAGTCGGTGGCAGGCGGGGTGGGGGCAACCGCAGGGGGGAGGTGGGTAGCCGGAGGGGGTGGCAACAGCCTGAGGTGGGGGGGTGGGCAGCCCGGGGGTTGGCGTTGGGTGGAGAAGGAGGACAATTTTGTCCTTTTTTTATTTTTGGGTATCAAGTTGAAAATATTCAAATAGTTAATGGTAATAAGTTGATACATATCAAAGTTTAGGGTATCAAGTTCAAAAAATGGAATAGTTGAGGGTATCAAATTGCAATTAAGCCTAAAATAAAAGAAAAAGATAACTAGCAGAGCTAAACACAATAGAAGCAACACTCTAGTCCAACAAAAAGGTTGACACATGACCAAAAGAGAGCGATACACATCAGCACATGAGGTTGCTTGAATGAGATAGTTCTCGTTGTACGAGATTGCTCGACTGAGACACTTGTTGGCACACGAGGTTGTTTGATTGAGTGAGTTCCGACACATGAGGATGCTCTATTAAGACACTTGTCGGTGCTTGAGTTTCAACACACAAAACTGCACCAATACTATGGGCACACTTTTGAATATGAAGATGTATCAGACATGTCTATGATGTCTATGATAAGTTTATTTATGATGACTATGATGAGTCCGCCTATGATGACTACCGAGATGAGTACGAGATGATGTTGGAGAGTGACACAAGCCACACGACGTTTGTAGCCAATAGAGTTCTTCTCACTACATATCCAGGAGCTGGAGGATGTCTGCCATAAAATCTGCACCACTATTAGGAAATGATGCACCCTAAATGTTAGGACTGCATTGGGATCAAGAAAACAAGAAAGGAAGACGACGATGAGAATTAGAAGAAGGAAGGAGAATCATTTAGGACTAATAACCAATATTTTTATTAATATGTGCTACTGTCAAGTGTCAACTACAATTTAAAGGAAACACGTCGGTAAATATGCAATTAATACAAATTTAATTAATCATATTGAATCCTATCAAATCGGTAAATATGCAATTATTACACATGACCTTATTAATTGTATCCTTATATATTTATCAAATCTTGGGAAAAAACTCAAATATGGATCACATGATTGTAGAAGCATGGAAAATACTAAAGAAAATGACTCATGCGGCCAGGAAAGACCCATGCGGCTCAGAAAATGCATGCGGCTCAGGGAGTCATGAGGCATAAGAAGCTATGCGGCCTGAGGCATTCCATGCGGCTCAGAAGACACGTGGCTTGACAGTGCTCCCCTCCGACCCATGCTGCATTAATTGCTTTGATGGCTGACCCCTCTAAAAAGTTGACAGCCCTGACACAAAAGCAGGTAATTATGACTCTGTCATAATGATGAATCTCTAGGGAAGAGAAAGAAATCTCTGACACAATCCCTCGAGAGCAATAAAATGCCACGTGGGTGTTCTTATGCGGCTCGAGCAGAGAACTTCTCATGCGGTTCAGAGTGAATCTGTCCTATGCGGCTCAGGTCAGAAAAGCCTCATGCGGCTCGAACAAAGAACTTTTCATGCGGCTTAGAGTGAATCTATCCTATGCGGCTCGGGTCCAGAAAGCCTTATGCGGCTCGAGCGAGGACTTCTCATGCGGTTCAAGAGGATCATGTCCATGCGGCTCAGGTGGATATATACCTATGCGGTTCAAGGGCTCAAGTGAGGGCCACTGCCCAGGCAGCCCTGACACGTAGACTTAACCCTATGCGGCTCACTCGTCATGCGGTCCAGATTCCCCCAGCAGCTCCTGGGACACGTGTCCTATATCAATTAATACCCCAGATTTGCTGCCATTAAAGATTGGGTCAAATCCCCATAATTTGGGACACGTGGCAGAAGAATAGATCTGATTTATTCGCAGATATCAGAAGATCATTATAAGGAAGATTTATTCCAATCAGCATTAATTGCTAATGGGATTTGGTGTAATCTACACCTAATGGCTCGGATTCATCGCAATCATAAACGAACGGCCAGGATGGACCAATCCACAGGCCGCCGCCACCTCCAAGAGCCAATCATTGGCAACCCTAATGATCACATCCCACTATTATAAATAGCAAGGTGCTACGCCCTTGTAAATATACAGAGGGATACAATATCAGAAAGAGAAATACATATACACAAAGAGACTTCCCCCCATAGTCAGAGAGAGAATACACACAGAGAGAGAGAAAGAAGCCAGAAGAGCAATCAGAGGGAGAGCAAGAAGAGCATTTCTTTATCAAACGCCAACCATCTTTTCACAGGAGCCAAGGCTGCATACCGATCGTCCAAGGAGTAAGGCAGGGCTGCCGTCGCCTTCCCGAGCCTCTATCGTCACCCCCCAGAATCTAAAATAAACAATTGTACTTAGACTGCTGTACCTAGGTTTTCGTCCCTAGGCTTTCTTTGTACAAGCGAGTTTGTAACGTGAAGTAAAAGTCCGGTCCTCCGATAATTGTTCTGTTCTTTTATATTTTATGGCAAACAATGATTCATGTCATTAGGGGAGAGCAAACGGTCGGTTCGGTCCAAACCGAACTGTGATTCCTAAAACCGAACATGAACCGAACCAAGATATTTAAAAATCGATCTGAACTGTTTTAGTCCAAAACTGAACTGAACCAAACCGTTCAAAATCGGTTCGGTTTGTTCAGTTAATTCGGTTCATAGAATAATTCGAAACCGAGACATTTTTTGCAAAAAATAATAAAACACAGATCGGTTTTCAAATGGAAAAACCACAAACAAACAAGCATAAAATAATAATACACAGATCGGTTTGCAAAAAATAATAATGCAAAAAATGGCCCAAAAAACTACAAACAACAAGCATTTTTTGCAAAAAATATAATAGCAAGCATAAAAAAAATCATAAAAATAATACTAGGCATAATAAAAAATTAATAATACACAGATCTGGTCCTCCAGAGTCTAGACCAAAATTAGAAGCAAAAAAATTAACAAATAATTATAAAAAATATAAAACTTACTCGATTTTATCCCTTCCGGCGCCTGCAACAGTCAGTCGATCTGATCCTCGTCGTATCTGTGTTTTCTCCTCGATATGCGTCGACCACCGACGCATAACACCTCTCCGGTGCCTGCAACAGTCAGTCACAGTCGCGCCGAGAGACGAGATTTGGATGAGAGGAAGAGAGGAGAGAGGAGAGAGGAGAGTGAGGACGGGAGAGGCGGCAGAGAGATTGGGAAATCGGTGGAGATAGGGAGAGGCGGCAGTGAGAAAATGAGAGAGAGTTTAGGTTAGGCTGTGATGTTATGTATATATAGTGAAGGGTACATTAGTAAATGTCTAATTCGGTTTTCGGTTCGGGTCGGTTCCAGAAATTTGAAACCGAGACCCGAACCGATAAACCATTTAACTATTAAATGTGAATCGAAATCCGATCCAATTTTTTAGAAATCGACCCGAATTACAATTTCGGTTCGGATCGGTTATCGGTTTAAAACGGTTAATTGCTCACCCCTACATGCCATACTTGCCCTCAAGTTTACTTTGTCTTTTGGTTACTCAGATTGCCGGTGCATAATTATTTGGTGGAAGGCCTGGTGGCAGATCAACATGGTGCATATCTTTGAACTTCTGCAGTAAAGGTCGAATGGCTTCTCGAAAGTGGTTCTTCGATTCTTCTCTCATTACTAATGAGAATGTAGTAAAGGTCGGATGGGTTCTCAAAAGTGGTTCTTCAATTCTTCTCTCATTATTGACGAGAGTGTGTACCATTTCTATTTATTTGGCTTTCTCATCAAATGGTTGAGCTTAATAGACTAGAGAAACCAAAAGTAGTAGACTCGTACCCTTCTTAGTGGTGGATTTAGGCTTGTGCTCGCCTCCTCTTTCATTTTAACTAGGATAAATTTGTAACCATTCTTCTAGAAAATGTAGGAATTTGGCTATTGTGCACCACTTTTTGGTTGCCATGGTAGCCCCAATAAGAGATGGTAAGCCTTAATAAGGACCACGTGGAACCATGTTTTGTTATTGCACCTCTTTTCAAAAGAGAAAACTAAACACCATTAGTCTACAATTATCTTACTATCCTTTTTCAACCATATCAACTTGTACCTTTGGAGATGCTTCTCGTGTCCAAATTTAGTCGCTTGATCACCTTCATTGAAAGGTTGTTGAGTGAATCCTTCGTTCTTGAACCTTGGGTAGTGGGTATGACAAAAACTCGTTGTGCCAAAAACATCATGCGGCTTCTCTATATGGTTTCCTATTCCATTTGGGTAGTGATTATAGATAGACTCAACGTAGCCATCATAATTAGGTCCATCTTAGTCGTCGTAGATAGATTTACCCACATCTTTATACTTAAACTTGCACTTTGTAGTACTAGCAATTACAAGCACTTGAAGAAGTCTTTCATTTAGCTGTTTCCTTGGTACTCAGATAGATCAACCTCTGCCATCGTTGCAAAAAGGTCCATCTTCGATTTATTGCTCGATAGTTTGAATTGTGGTTCACAATCATGACCGCGTGCGAGTTTCTTAGCTCTTTATTCTTTATGCCATGAAGATCTTTGTATTCTGAATGATGAACCTTTGTATCGTCGGCTACTCGTCTACGATCTCCATGTCCTCCTTGATGTGATGGCATTTGGATCTTCTAAGTTTATCACACAACGTAAATTGCTTTAATATCAATTGATGCAGTCTAAGTTGAAGAAAAAGAAGAGGAAGACAACAATGAAAATTAGAAGAAGGAAAGGCAAAAACAATATTTTCCTCAAATTATTCGCTCCAACTCAATTAAAATAATCTAGTCTTTTAAATGCTTACAAAACCTGAGAAGGGGGCTAAAATTTAAAGAAATAAATCGGTAAATTTGCAATTAATACAATGTTTTTATTTAGCCTTATAATTAATCCTATCAAATCTTTATTATACTGGTAGTATGCAATTAATGCAAATTTGTATTATTAATTCTATCCTTAAATAATGTAGAGTTGGAATAATATGATAGTATTATTGATAATGAGAGAGACATATATATAGGAGAGGCTAGCCCTTCTCCTATTGTTCTAAGCAATGTGGGACTAAAGCTCACTAACTAATAGTTCTAATATAACACTTAACGCCTTCCCTCAAGTTGGAGCATAGATATCAATCATGTCCAGCTTGTTACATAGATATTAAACTCGAGGACCCAAAAGAGGCTTTGTAAAGATATCAGATATCTGGTCGTCGGTCCTCACATGTTAAAATTTTATCACTCCCTTTGTATACTCATCACGAACAAAGTGAATATCAATTTCAATATGCTACGTCCTTTCATGAAATACATGATTGGTGCCAATATGGATAACAAATTGGTTATCACACCATAGACCTGCCGTTTGAGATCCTGCGTCTTCTCCCGGTTATTGTAAAAGATGCTTCATATATAATACCCCTGATGTGCCATGAGCAATGGCTCGATATTCTGCTTCTAAGCTTGAGCGTGCTATCACACTTTGTTTCTTGCTCTTCCATGACACTAGATTTTCGTAAATAAATACTGAGTAGTCATATGTAGATCGTCTATCTGTCAGGCTTGCTCTCCAGTCAGCATCAGTAAAACACTTAATACGAGTGTGTCCATAATTCTTCATCCGAATTCCTTTTTCTCGATTCTTGACTAGATAACACAAGATTCTAAGAACTGCCTGACAGTGTGGAACTCTTGGAGAAGCCATAAATCTACTTGCAACACTCACTGCGAAAGAAATGTCGGATGAGTCATTACCGCCAAGTAGTTGAGTTTTCCAACTACTCGACGATACTGATCTGGATTGGTCATCAGGACCCCGTCGTCTGGAAGTAACTTTGCCCCTGGATCCATAGGTAAGGTTGCTCCCTTGGCTTGCATCATGCCTGCATCATTTAGTATGTTCAGCACATACTTTCTCTAGGACATTACAATGTCCCGCTTACTTCGTGTGACCTCAATGCCCAAGAAATAGTTCAATGATCGCATATCTTTGGTTTGAAATTGTTCTTTCAGAAACTTTCTCAGGCCTGCAATACCCTGGATGTCGTCTCCTATGATTACAATATTATCAACATAGACACTAAGTAGTATCCTTCCAGCTGATGTCTGTCGGTAGAATACCGAATGATCTTTCTTTGATTGACACAGACCAAATTGAGTAACCACATATGTAAATTGACCAAATCACGCACGAGGTGATTGTTTTAGACCAAAGAGGGCATTCCGCAAGTGACACACTTTACCTTCCCTTGCAACGAATCCGGGAGGTTGCATCACATATACTTCTTCATCAAGATCCCCATGGAGGAATGCATTTTTGATATCCAGCTGGAGCAATGGCCAGTTATAGCAAACCGCCAAGCCCAACAGTACACGAACATGTATCATTTTGGCAAATGGACAGAATGTCTTAAAATAATCCTCACCATAGCTCTGAGAATATCCTTTGGCCACCAGACGATCTTTTAGGCGATTAAGAGAGCCATCCTGTTTTACCGTGATAATGAAAATCCATTTGCGACCTACTGCCTGTTTACCGAAAGGTAAATCAACTAAGTCCCAAGTATGATTCTCTCGGAGAGCTTTCATCTTCTCGTTCATAGCAGCATGCCAACTGGGATATTTGAGACCCTCCTCAGCATTTTTGGAAATATAAATCCCATCAATAGTAGCCACCAGAGACTGAGTATGACTTGTAAGTCCTTTGTAGTTGTCAACATACAAGGGATAATCACGACATGCATGACGAGGACGAACTGCTAGTAGAGAAGGGGGTCTGCTGGTGGAATAGGTTGTGGCAAATCAGTAGAGCCAGAGAAGGATGACTCTGTAAGCATCAGTGGCGATGCTTGTGCTGGTGACGTCGGCATTGACTGAATCAGTGTATATGGACCATCAGACTGGGTGACTTGCTCGGTAAGGAAGGGTACCCGTACGGGGGGCTGTTGAGTTTGATCAGAAAATAGCAAGAAATCCGCTTCTGGATAAACTTGGGATACCAAATTTGTTGTTTGCGGAAGTGGAGAAAATTTGGTTTCAACAAAGGTAACATCTCGAGTGAAAAAATATCTCTTCAAGATAGGGGAAAAAACACCGATACCCTTTCTGATCTTTAGGATACCCAAGGAAAATACATTATATTGCCTTAGGATCTAATTTAGAAAGAGTCGGTCAGGTATCCCGAACATAGCATAAGCAACCAAAAATTCTGAGAGGCAGAGGAAATGGCTCTCGTCCGGGATATAGCCTAGAAAAGGGAGTATTACCATTGAAAACTGATGATAGCATGCGGTTAATAAGGTAACAAGCGGTAATAACCGCATTCGTCCAAAATATCTTGGGAGTACGTGCTTGAAACATAAGAGCACGTGTTGTTTACAAGAGATGGCAATTTTTGCATTCGGCCACATGATTCTGTTGTGGTGTATACGGACAAAAAGTTTGGTGGATGATGTCATTACGGGCCAGATGACTATCGAGCTCACGAGATAAATACTCACGACCATTGTCACTCCCAAAAAATTTAATTGAAACACCAAGTTGTGTTTTTATTTCGGCATAAAAATTGCACCAAATGTTAAATAATTCAGAACAATTTTTCATCAGATAAACAAAAGTGACACGTGAGTAATCATCAACAAATGTAACAAAGTACTTAAAATCCATTATTGATTCAACCAGACAAGGTCTCCATACATCGGAATGCACCAACTCGAAAGGAGCGGATGCAATTTTATTATGACTCACCGGATAGAGAACCAGGTGATGCTTAGCCAAACTACACGACTCACAATGAAAGGAAGCAGAAATATCTAAAGAAGGGTACATTTTTTGGAGGGCTTGGGCTGATGGATGGCTTAACTGACAATGTAACTCGAAAGATCGAGTTTCACATCGGCACAGACAACAGAAGAAGGTACGTCAAACAGGTACAAGCCTCCAGCCACATGTCCCTTACCAACAGTCTTTCCAGTTTTTAGGTCCTGAAAAACACAACCATAAGGAAAAAATGTTACCGAGTAATGCAGTTCACGAGTAATTTGACTAACTAAAATTAAACTGAACGAGTTCTCAGGTGTAAGAAATACAGAATTGAGCGACAGTCCGGAAGAAAGGCTGTTACTTCCACGTCCTCAGACTGTCAGGAAACCTCCATTGGCTACAATAATGCCTTAAACACGATGGACAAGGACATAATTATGTATCATACTTGTATCACCAGTCATTTGAGCAGACGCACCATAGTTAATTACCTACTGCTTTAGTTATACTATACATGCTGCTGAGTATCCGGCTGTAGATCCAGACGTGGAAGCTTCACCACAACGTTGAGCCTGAAAACTAAGGAACTCTGTATATGAGTCCTAAGTTATCTGAACAGATCAGACACCATCATCAGGGGCATCATTCGTGATATTAGCAGCAGGTGATTTAGTACATTGCCAGTAGAAATGGCCAAGCTGACCACAATTAAAGCATGTGCACGGTCTTCCTCCATCGTGACCGCCATTGCCACGTCCCCCATCGCGACTAGTATTTCGGCCACTATGTCGGCTACCACGACCACCACGAAATCCCGTACGAACAGTACCAAGAGCAGATCGATCGACATGAGTATCACCCGAAGTGGTCTCAACAACTTTTGTTGTTCGACGGACACGATAGTGTGCTTCCAGCAGAGGCGGAACTTTAGATCCAGCAATAATCTGAGAGCGAGCAGAGTCCACATCAGGACGTAAAGAGGTAAGATAAGCCATGACATGAAGCGGCTCATGTTGAGCTCTTGCTTTATTAATATCCGTCGTAAGAGGTAATACGCGGTCGATCTCATCGGACATAGCCTTAATGTCACGCCCCAGAACCAGAATACTGGAGAGCGGGGGCGTATATAGCCAGCTACGTATATTGAAATAGAATACATCTCAACTATACGGTCACGACTGTCTAGATATGAGGGTTTACTACAAGCCAGCAGTCTCTTAAGGTCAAGCCTATTGTCTCAATCTCAAGCAAGTAATATAGTTACAAGATGTTTGATCACCAAACATACAATAAAAGGCATCCCAAATATTACATATCAGCTGATCATGAAGCTAGTCGTACAAAATGCAAGGACTAGCAAGAATTTAGTCATACATGATCAACCCTAGGATCTGTTAATCATGTTTACAGCCCGTAGGTAGACAGTAAGTAAATGTGCATCGAGCTAACAGGTGCTAGTCGGCTAAACGCCTCAAAAGAATAAATTTACATATAAGTGGGTGAAACAAAAAGGGAAAACCCACTCGTAGCCCGGGTTCCTTCTAGTCGCCACCATCGGGCTGGAGGTTCGGTAGAACCTCGGGAGCTGCTCCAAAATCTGGCCACACAAAACCAACTGGGTCAAATCCCAGAAAGAGCAAGTGCCACAAAGGAGGCCACGAAATAAGAACAAAAGCCAGCATATCAGAACATAAAGAGTAGAAAAATACGAGTAGTAAAAGTACACAGGGCGATAAACGACTAGGGACGTAGGAACCATTCCGGGAGCCAGGTTACAATCCTTAAACCAAACAAGGACCGGGGTTGTAACCCTTCGCCTGAATAGCTCATTGTCTCTATCCATTTATCGGTTCGGATAAGTAAAACAAGCATGCTCATGAGATAGCAGGTACTGGAGCTAGACCAGACTTAGACAAGGCTGGACACCATTCATTCACAATCGGCCAAGCAAGTACTACGGCTTACTACTTTAACTAACTAGGGTTATCATAAACCTAATTACTAACAAGATGCAATTGAGAATTTCCCAGTCCCAAGCCCTGCAGACCATCCAGTTATCCTTCCGCGGGTTGAGAGTATGGTTGGGTACATCGTCCCGGAGACGATATACCCTTAGGTGACTTAGAGGGTGCAACACATGACAGTGTGCTGGAAATGTGCTCTACTCGTCGGCAAGCTACAAATCCATTGAAGAGCGCCCAGATAACGAGATTGCCTGTGACTGGAAATTCTCCATAAACTATAGTTAGATCTAGTCATTAGCCTAAACCATATTTAGAGTGAATCCCTGACCGTAGGAACCAGGGAGTCCCATCCTAGACATGATGCAAGACAAGACAAGTAAATTTTATAAGCAAGCAAGCAGGAACACCCACGGCGTCAAGTGGATTATACGAGTCAAGTTAGCTGTCGCAACAACATCAAGTCAAGTCAGGTTACAAGTTACAAGTCAAGTCAAGTCAAGTCAAGTCAGGAGTGCGCCGCCACGGGCCACTATCAAGTTGTCAAGTTACAGAGACTAATCATAAATCCCAGGTTACAAGTCAAGTGTGCACCCCATCGGGTCACTATCAAGGAGATTTGAAAATACTAGGATCATAAATCACAGAAATCAAAAAAAATATAGTCATAAGTAAATCATCAAAACCGTGCCAGGTCGTGTCGAGCCAAGACAGTCGTGTCACGTGGAACAAGAATTCAGAACCCAATCCACAAAAGAGAAACCAAGTCCAATAAATATAACCAAACTATCATGAGCAAGTGGGTTGCGCAGGGGTGGATGGCGCAGGGGTGAGCTGCGCAGAGGCAGATGGCGCATGGGATAGGTGGCACAGGAGATGGAATGCACATGAGCAGACTGCGCATGGATGGATGGCACAGGGGTGAGACTGCGCATGGATGGATGGCGCATGGGCAGACTGCGCATGAGCAGACTGCGCATGGTCAGACTGCGCAAGATCCATGCGCGCTAGGGTTGAGCGCAGTTCGCCAAGGGGCAAGCTGCGTGGTCGACGCTGCGCTAAAGAGTGCAGACCGATAGGGGATGCGCAGTCCAGCACTGCGCTAAAGAGCGCAGGCTGCAGTCTTCTTCTCCAGGCCAAGAAGAACACTCCAAGAACTCCCAAGTTCAAATATTCATATCTTTGTCAAATCAAACACAAAACTAGATTTTCAAAGTTCTAACTTGAGTAAAATTGAATTCTCTTCCACATGGAAGCATCAAAACCCACAAAAATTCAACTAAAATAGATCAAAACCATGTAAATCCAAAAATAGGAGAAACCTAGATCTAGAACCATGGAGACTCCAAATCACAAAATGCCAAGTACTAATGTTGTTCTCCATGGCCTAATCTAACTAATGGACAAATAAAAAGTGGTGCTTATTTGATGGCAAGGTGCACTTGCCTATGGTGTGGTGTTGTGTGGAGGAAGAAGAAGAAGAAGAAATTAATGGAGGAAGTAATGAGGAGAGAGAGTGTTAGGTGGAGATTTTAATGAGGATGGGTTGTGTTGTGTTGAGGGTGGAGTGTAGGTTAAGGTGTTCCAATGCATGATAAACCAAACCAAACCAATTCAAACCAACCAAATCCTTCTCCACCAGAATAAACCAAGCCAGGTCAAATCCCAATCTACGAGAAAAACCAAAACTCCGCAAGTCAAAAAAGTAAAATACATGCCCAAAATCCAACTACGAGTATAAATACGAAATACGGGAAATGAGGGTGACAACTCTACCCACCTTAAAAGAATTCTGTCCTCGGAATTTAATCAAGGAGCTAGAGATTGCCACGACAAGCTATACTAAGCACAGACAAGCTACACTAAACAGATCAATCATACAATCATACAATGCAAGCAAGGAAGGGAAATCGTAAGGCATAAGGAGGACATTATACCTCACGAGTCAAACAGGTAGGGATATCGCGATCGGATATCATCCTCACGCTCCCATGTTGACTTACCTAGAGAGTGATGATCCCAAGCAACACGGACTAAACTAATAGTCTTGTTCTTGAGTATCTTCTCTCTCCGGTCCAATATAGACAGCGGGCCTCTCCTCATACGAAAGGTTGGTACCAACAACCAATTCCGAATGGTCCAGGATATGGCTCGGGTCCGGGATGTACCGTCGTAATTGGGACACATGGAATACATCATGCACCTCACTTAGCGACGGCGGAAGAGCAAGACGATAGGATATATCTCCTACTCGCTCCAGGATATCGAACGGCCCTATATACCTAGGACTAAGCTTTCCCTGTACGCCAAAATGAATGACGCCGCGGTTAGGCGAGATCCTAAGGAATACATGGTCGTCGATAGCAAACTCCAAGGGATGTCGATGAGTATCGGCCCAATGTCGCTGGCGCTTGGGCAACTCGAAGACGATCCCTGACTTTTCTGACCACTTCAACTGTCTGGGCAATCATCTCTGGACCAAGCATCTGCCTCTCTCCGACATCATTCCATGCTATCGGGGATCTGCACTTCCTGCCATAAAGTGCCTCAAACGGAGCCATCTGAATGCTGGCCTGGAAACTGTTGTTGTACGAGAACTCCACCAGGTGCAGGTGATCTTCCCACGAACCACCAAATTCGAGTGTACACGACCGCAACATATCTTCAAGAGTCTGGATCGGTGCGCTCTGACTGGCCATCTGTCTGCGGGTGATAAGCTGAGCTAAACTGGAGATGGGTTCCCAAACTCTTCTGCAAGCTGTGCTAAAAACGTGATATGAATCTCGTATCTCGGTCCGAGGTAATGCTGACGGGCACACCATGAAGCCTGACAATCTGCCTGAGATACATTTCTGCCAACTGAGCCGTTGACTGCCCAACTCTGAATGGGAGAAAATGAGCCACCTTCGTGAGCCTGTCAACTATAACCCATATAGCATCTCGTCCGGCGGGAGATCTAGGCAATCCAGTCATAAAATCCTATGGTCACATGCTTCCACTTCTATTCTGGAATCGATAAGGGCTGAAGAAGTCCAGCGGGCCTCTGATGTTCAGCTTTAACCTGATGGCAAACCAAACATCGAGAGACAAACCGGGCTATCTCCCTCTTCATGCTATTCCACCAGAAATGCTGACGAATATCACGGTACATCTTCGTACCACCAGGATGAATAGAATACTGCGAGCTGTGAGCTTCTAGCCATGATCTCCTGTCTGATATCTCCACTGGGTACACAAAGACGAGTATCGTGCCGAAGTGTACCATCTTCATGAATGCACAACTCTGGCCTTCTTCCTGCCTCACACTCTGCTCTGAGCCGCTGAAGCTTGGAATCTGCTGACTGCGCCATCCGGACCCTCTCAACTATGCTGGACTGAACCTGTAGGCTGGCCATCAATGCCACGTTGGTAGGAAGAACCACTTCAATATCCATCTTCTGAAGATCTGCCAATAATTCTGGTTGTACCGTCAGGAAATAAACTCCAGCTCTCCGGCTCAACGCATCTGCTACAACGTTGGCCTTCCCTGGGTGATACTGCAAATCCACATCGTAGTCCACCAATAGCTCAAGCCATCTTCTCTGCTGCATATTAAGGTCCTTCTGGGTGAAAACATACTTCAGGCTCTTGTGATCAGTAAATATCTCCACTCTATCTCCGTACAAGTAGAGCCGCCAAAGCTTAAGTGCAAACACTACTACTGCCAGTTCCAAGTCGTAGGTCGGGTAATTCTTCTCATGATCACGGAGTTGACGTGATGCATAAGATATTACCTTCCCATGCTGCATCAAGACACACCCCAATCCTCTGCCTGAAGCGTCGCAATAAACTGTGAATCCTCCTGTCCCATCTGGAAGTGTGAGAATGGGAGCCGTTATCAAACCTCGCTTCAACTTCTCGAATGATTCCTGACACTCTGCTGTCCAAACAAAGGGCACATCCTTGCGGGTCAACTGGGTCATCGGTACCGAAATCCTTGTAAAATCTGAGACGAATCGCTGGTAGTAGCCGGCTAATCCAAGAAAGCTGCGAACCTCTGCCACTGAGCTAGGTACTGGCCATGACTCGATAGCCACAATCTTATGGGGATCCACTTCTACTCCTCATCGAGTAATGATGTGACCCAAGTACGAAATGCGATCGAGCCAGAACTCGCATTTACTGAACTTGGCATACAACTGGTGCTCCCTAAGCTTCTGAAGGACGATTCTGAGATGCTGCTCATGCTCTGCTTCGCTCTTGCTGTAGACCAGGATATCATCTAGGAACACGATCACGAACTGATCCAAATAAGGCATGAAAATGCGATTCATGAGGTCCATGAACACAGCTGGCGCATTGGTCGCTCCAAAGGGCATAACAAGGAACTCCCAATGTCCATACCTAGATCGAAAAGCTGTCTTCGGGATGTCCTGCTCTCTGACTCTAATCTGGTGGTATTCTGACCGCAAGTCGATCTTCGAGAACACTGAAGCCCCTTTAAGTTGATCAAATAAGTCATCTATCCTCGGGAGAGGGTATCTGTTCTTGATTGTCACTGAGTTCAAGGTACGATAATCTACACATAATCTTGACATACCATTCTTCTTTTTCACAAGAAGCATCGGGGCTCCCCAAGGCGATCCACTTGCATGAATGAATCCTTTGGTCCTGAGTTCCTCAATCATTTTATACAAAATCTCCAACTCTGAAGGCGCCATTCTGTAAACTCTCTCTGATACTGGTGCTGTCCCGGGGATCAAGTCTATAGTGAACTCGATCTTCCTCTCTGGCGGCATCCCTGGAAGCTCCTCTGGGAAGACATCTGGAAACTCTTCAACTATCCGGGGCAACTGCACTGCTGCTACTGCCATCCGCAACACTGGGAAGGATGGTTCCACTGCACCTCTGGAAAATGAAAACTCTGGCTCTCCTGGAATACTAAAGATAACCCTGCCAACATGGCAGTCTATCCTAGCATACTGGTTCCTCAACCAATCCATGCCTAAGACTACAACATAGTCTGCCATAGGGAATTCTATAAATCTAGCGGGGAACTCTCTACCGCTAACTACGATCTGACACGAGAAAAATACTCGATCTACTCCCACAAGACCATTACCAGTAAGTATATTAAACCTCACTGATAATGACTCGGGCTCCAATCCTATTCGTATCGCGAATCGTGCAGACATGAATGAATGCGATGCACCAGAATCAAATAATACCGAAGCTGGAAAGGAGTTGACGAGAATAGTACCTGCCACTACCTCACCTGGTGCAAATTCTTCTTCCATAGCCATCATCATGGCCTGACCTCTAGCTGCGGGTCCCCTCTGCTGGAAACCTCTCTGCCTGCTCTGCACTGGAGCCTGGGTGTACTGCTGCTGGAATGCCTGGGCCTGAGGCAACAATAGCCTCGGGTACTGCTGCTGCTGCATAGGTGCTGGTCCCCTAACCGATGGACTGGTTAGGTTGGAAGAGGATGAACTACCCCTATTCGGGCAGGCTCCAATCTTGTGATCTGCCGCTCCACAAGCTAGGCACAATCCTTGCGCCCTACGACAATCTGCCACTACATGGCCTGGCTTTCCGTAATGTGAACATCCCATTGCGAAAGTCTGCTTTTGTTTCTGTGGCTGCGGGTACGTCGGGGTTGAATGCTGAACCGACGTCACTGAGGCCGCCTGCCTCGGAGTTCCAATGGTTATACCCCTAGCTGCCGGGGCTGGTGCTGATGATTGGTGCATCTGATGGTGGGACCGCTTCCTGCCGCCGGTCCTATCTACAATCCTCTAGGAGGTATACTCATGCCTCCTAGCTGCCCTCAGTACTGCATCGAACGTCTGGTGCTCGAACTGCTCGACTGCCAACAAGATCTCCAAATACAGTCCCTGCTGGAACCGCTGGGCCCTAACAAACTCGGTTGCCACCAATGTGGGGGCAAACCTACTGAGCCTAGAAAACTCAGATGCATAGCCATCGACCGTCCTGCCTCCTTGCTTCAAGTTGGTAAATATGGTCTGCAGGTCGTATCGAGCCACAGCATCGAAATACTTCGTCTGGAATCTCTCTCTAAATACTGCCCAAGCAATGGGTGCCAGTAATCCCATGGCTTGCGCTGCCCACCAACTGCGAGCTAAGTCCAGCAACTACAGGCGTACCACCGTCACCTTCTCATTCTCGGGTATCCTAGCTGCTTCCAGAACCACCTTGGTATCCTGAAGCCAAGCGTCCGCGGCAATCGCATCTTCACTGTCGTCGAAGAAGGGAGGGTTCAAGCGCTTGAAGCTGTTGGCCGCGCTGTTCCCTGGATGACCGCCTCTGGTCAAAGCATCTGCCACTGTCTGGTGCAAGGCATCTCCCCTGCGATCCTGAGAAGCTATCAAGGTCCTGATGAGACCTACCAAGGTACCATCATCAAGTTCTACAGGCTGGACGGGCCGAACTGGGGGTTCTCCTCCAGTAGGTATAACTCTGGAGGCAACTCCGGAATGGTGGACTTGATCTCTAGGTGGCTGTTGGTCCACGGGAGTTGCTCCACCTTGCTGATCGGCGGGGTCAGGTACAGTGCCGCTAAAGAAGACGACACAGGGAAACAATGAGGAAGGACCAGGACAGATCAATGATACAAGCATGTGATCAGGACAAGATTCCAAAGATTCAGAGGATATAAACGGAGATCAAGGACGAGTACTGATTGAGACATCTATTGGGTAAACCCTCACATTTCTTGATTGACAAGACCTGCATGGGCCACCACTTAAACGATGTCACGCCCCAGAACCAGAATACTGGAGAGCGGGGGCGTACATAGCCAGCTACGTATATTGAAATAGAATACATCTCAACTATACGGTCACGGCTGTCTAGATATGAGGGTTTACTACAAGCCAGCAGTCTCTTAAGGTCAAGCCTATTGTCTCAATCTCAAGCAAGTAATATAGTTACAAGATGTTTGATCACCAAATATACAATAAAAGGCGTCCCAAATATTATATATCAGCTGATCATGAAGCTAGTCGTACAAAATGCAAGAACTAGCAAGAGTTTAGTCATACATGATCAACCCTAGGATCTGTTAATCATGTTTACAGCCCGTAGGAAGACAGTAAGTAAATATGTATCGAGCTAACAAGTGCTCGTCGGCTAAACGCCTCAAAAGAATAAATTTACATATAAGTGGGTAAAACAAAAAAGAAAACCCACTCGTAGCCCGAGTTCCTTCTAGTCGCCACCATCGGGCTGGAGGTTTGGTAGATCCTCGGGAGCTGCTCCGAAATCTGGCCACACAAAACCAGCTGGGTCAAACCCCAGAAAGAGCAAGTGCCACAAAGGAGGCCACGAAATAAGAACAAAAGCCAGCATATCAGAACATAAAGAGTAGAAAAATACGAGTAGTAAAAGTACACAGGGCGATAAACGACTAGGGACGTGGAACCATTCCGGGAGCCAGGTTACAATCCTTAAACCAAACAAGGACCGGGGTTGTAACCCTTCGCCTGAATAGCTCATTGTCTCTACCCATTTATCGGTTCGGATAAGTAAAACAAGCATGCTCATGAGATAGCAGGTACTGGAGCTAGACCAGACTTAGACAAGGCTGGACACCATTCATTCACAATCGGCCAAACAAGTACTACGACTTACTACTTTAACTAACTAGGGTTATCACAAACCTAATTACTAACAAGATGCAATTGAGAATTTCCCAGTTCCAAGCCCTGCAGACCATCCAGTTATCCTTTCGCGGGTTGAGAGTATGGTTGGGTACATCGCCCCGGAGACGATATACCCTTAGGTGACTTAGAGGGTACAATACATGACAGTGTGCTAGAAATGTGCTCTACTCGTCGGCAAGCTACAAGTCCATTTAAGAGCGCCCAGATAACGAGATTACCTGTGACTGGAAATTCTCCATGAACTATAGTTAGATCTAGTCATCAGCCTAAACCATCTTTAGAGTGAATCCCTGACCGTGGGAACCAGGGAGTCCCATCCTAGACATGATGCAAGACAAGACAAGTGAATTTTACAAGCAAGCAAGTAGGAACACCCACGGCGTCAAGTGGATTATACGAGTCAAGTTAGCTGTCGCAACAGCATCAAGTCAAGTCAGGTTACAAGTTACAAGTCAAGTCAGGAGTGCGCCGCCACGGGCCACTATCAAGTTGTCAAGTTACAGAGACTAATCATAAATCCCAGGTTACAAGTCAAGTGTGCACCCCATCGGGTCACTATCAAGGAGATTTAAAAATACCAGGATCATAAATCACAGAAATTAAAAAAATATAGTCATAAGTAAATCATCAAAACCGTGTCAGGTCGTGTCGAGCCAAGACAGTCGTGTCACGTGGAACAAGAATTCATAACCCAATCCACAAAAGAGAAACCAAGTCCAATAAATATAACCAAACCATCATGAGCAAGTGGGTTGCGCATGGGTGGATGGCGCAGGGGTGAGCTGCACAGAGGCAGATGGCGCATGGGATAGGTGATGCAGGAGATGGAATGCACATGATCAGACTGCGCATGGATGGATGGCGCAGGGGTGAGACTGCACATGGATGGATGGCGTATGGACAGACTGCGCATGAGCAGACTGCGCATGGTCAGACTGTGCAAGATCCATGCGTGCTAGGGTTGAGCGCAGTTTGCCAAGGGGCAAGCTGCGTGTTCGGCGCTACGCTAAAGAGCGCAGACCGAGAGGGGATGCACAGTCCAGCACTGCGCTAAAGAGCGCAGGCTGCAGTCTTCTTCTCCAGGCCGAGAAGAACACTCCAAGAACTCCCAAGTTCAAATCTTCATATCTTTGTCAAATCAAACCCAAAACTAGATTTTCAAAGTTCTAACTTGAGTAAAATTGAATTCTCTTCCACATGGAAGCATCAAAACCCACAAAAATCCAACTAAAATAGATCAAAACCATGTAAGTCCAAAAATAGGAGAAACCTAGATCTAGAACCATGGAGACTCCAAATCACAAAATGCCAAGTACTAATGTTGTTCTCTATGGCCTAATCTAGCTAATGGACAAATAAAAAGTGGTGCTTATTTGATGGCAATGTGCACTTGCCTATGGTGTGGTGTTGTGTGGAGGAAGAAGAAGAAGAAATTAATGGAGGAAGTAATGAGGAGAGAGAGTGTTAGGTAGGGATTTTAATGAGGATGGGTTGTGTTGTGTTGAGGGTGGAGTGTAGGTTAAGGTGTTCCAATGCATGATAAACCAAACCAAACCAATTCAAACCAACCAAATCCTTCTCCACTAGAATAAACCAAGCCAGGTCAAATCCCAATCTATGAGAAAAACCAAAACTCCGCAAGTTGAGAAAAATAAAATACATGCCCAAAATCCAACTACGAGTATAAATACGAAATACGGGAAATGAGGGTGACACTTAAAGGCCCGTAAATGGTCCTTATGAGATTTATTTTCCTGATTTGCTCGGTACACACCAACGACCGAGTCGTAGATACGAGAAAAATCACATTTTCTATCAAATGCCGCCGCCAGGACTTCCCATAATTCCTTCACGGAGTTCGTATTTTAAACCATATCTTCCACCGATGGTTCCATTAAATTCACCAACTGTGTAAGCAGTCGACTATCATCTATCTTTCATTGCTCAAATATGGGATCATTCTCTGCTGGAGGGTTGTCAGTCAGATGTTTGGACAATCGCATCCCTCTAAGCGTCTTTTCGACCTTCTTTCTCTATGTCGCGTAGCCCTCTGGTCCTTCCAACCGTCGATCGACAAGTCGAATTGAGAAAATCGTCATGCTAGTGCCTGTTGGTCCTGCTATTGCGTTGCCGATACTAGTGTGTCTGTAGCACTGCTATTTGCCATAGTGTCTGTCATCCTTCAGAATTTTTTGATTCGACTGTCGATTTGAACTTTCCAATTGGATAATCACATCAACTCTGCCAATGCGTTAGAAACGTAGCCAGAACTGGCACGCGCATAGGAAGCAGAGAATGTGGATCATACAAGTCAGGACAGAGAGATAACCCAAGTTACTCTTTGATAGATTCTAATGTGAAGATCAAGGAAAGAAACAAAGATTTTTGCAAAACAACCATATGTTTGCTTTTTGTTAAATTCTTGAATTTAACATTGAGAGTCAGAGGTTCCAGCAAACAAACCAAATGTTTACCCTCTGAGAATTCCAAGTCAATTGTTTAAGAGTCCGAGGTTCCAAGCAAACAACAAAATATTTACCCTCGGAGAATCCCAACAATTGTTTGTTTGTTTGTTTATTTTTTTGGAAACTAGGTTAGGGTTTGAAGTGGTTGGGCGGCGGCAGGTGGAAAGGAGCAAGGGTTAGGATTTTGCACTTGATCCATGAAAAAGGGGGTGTGCTTGGGGGGGGGGCGCTGACAGCAGCAGCAACAACAGGGGGCGGTCGGCAGGTGGAGGGGGGAACAACATAGGGGGCGGCAGCTGCAGCAAGGGGGGTAGGGTTTTGTGGAGAGAGGGGGAGAGGGGGATGACAGCTAAGGTTTTGGCTCTGATACCATGTAGAGTTGGAATAATAGGATAGTATTATTAATAATGAGAGACATATATATAGGAGTGGCTAGCCCTTCTTCTATTGATCTAAGCAATATGGGACTAAAGACCACTAACTAATAGTTCTAATATAACACTTAACAAATAACAACCATAAAATATAGAATTTATTCATTAAAGTACTACATTAGAACATCTACAAGGTGATCATTGACACAGGAAGCTGTAAGAACATTCTCGCAATAAAGGTGGTTAAGCAACTCAACTGGACACTAAGAAGCATCCACAGCTGAGCTAAAGAAGGACGGCGAGATTTGAAAGCAACCCTAGAGGAGGTGAATAGGATTTCAACACTAATTTAAACACAAGTAAATAGATGATGATTTAAAAAAAGTACACCGACAAGAACCAAATGCTCAATGTATCTTCTATGAGGCACTACAGTCCCAAAATTTCCTCCGATTTTAATCTACTATAAAAAGTGATTACAACCGTGAGCTTTGATCCGAAGAACTCGCCAACTTCGAACACACGAGCTTTGATCAAAAGAGCTCCCCGACTTCAACCTCTTATATTAGAAATGTTTGATTTTGTTGCAAGTGAGCATCTCAAATTATAGCTTGAAATAACCCTAGTACAAGTACTAATGACAATTGAAAACTCTTGTTTTAGTAGAGAGCTTTTGTATGGGTAGGTAGAAAATTAAAGCTCAAGAAGTGGAGTAGAAAAAAGCAATTGAATCATATTTATAACATTACCACCACCTAAGGATTGTGACCAGAACGACATACCGTCGGTACGCTATTATGTATAGTAATGACTATAATTATAGCCTTTGAAGAACATTTACTGAATCTATTCAGACAAAACTGTATACTGGCGGTGCTATCAATATGATGTTAGTGCTCACAAAACATAGCAAAACTTGCTGAAAGAAATTAGGAAATACAAGTATACTGGCGTGGCGGTTGCCCCGTCCTGCTCAGCTCAATCGGTGGAATCGAAACGCCAACGACGTTCGAACTTAGTCATGTAACGACTGCTCGAAGATCCGCTCGGTCGAGGCGACTCCTCGTTCAGGTGGGTGGCTTCAGTGAACTTGCCTCAGCTTGGTCTTCACACTAATAAAATGAAAGTTTCAACTGCACAAGTAGGCTTTATAATAAAAGAGATGAATCCACATAGCTAAGGGAATAATCCCAAGTCGGGTCAGATTGAGTTAGAACATGGAAAAGGTCCCACGGTCGGCTTAGAATCGTTGTACGACGTGCTTTCAAAATGACACTCGATCCTTTGTCCCGTGGCTTGGGAGAAGGAAAGTTGATCGATGTTGCCACAAAGATATGAACTTAGCCTATATTATAGGCATCACTCGCATAATTGCTTAATGAAGCATGCACGGTCCTATCGTCCAAGGCTCGACATAGCCTCTGCTCGTCAAGTTGTTGTACGACTAAGTTGGACAAAGTTATGCTGGGCTATCGAAGTCATAGCAAGCGCTGTCCCATGTTTTCTGTGGTTGTCAAGTCACATAGTCTTATAATAGCAAGGCTCATCATATAAAGTATGACTTGGGCGATAGTGTCGCATAGAACACAAGTCAGTCTAAGGCACGAGCTACGGTCGGTTCAAGAATAGGTATGCCACTGTCTATGGGACACTAAGAAACACGTTTGTTCAGGTCTATCTGGAAGGCTATGCAATAGTCGTTTCCTGTGTTTCAAAGAATGTAAAGTACACGCGACCATTGGTCGTCGAGACCGGTCCCGTGGCTTGGGAGTCTCGCATTAAGAATGGAAAGTATGGACTTGGATAAAGTTTAAGAAAGAGAAAGCAAGTTGTATCATCTATCGGCCTTGCATTTACGTCGAGTCCAGAAGTCGTCGTAGGTGCGTGGTCATGGACAACTTGTCAACAAGGTGTAGTCTTCCTCGACATGATCGCCGGGGCCACGGGATCATGTCATTCCCGGAGGAAGCGAGTTGGCTAAAGTATGATGTCGGATGAACCGCATAGGAGATTCGGGGCTTCCACGGGCTAGCTACCCATTGGATGATCGCCGTCTATTCTCAGCCAAGTCCAAGATAGCTTGACATTGCTAGTGACCTTTCATATATATAAGTTGGTGTGCTAAGAGGCAATCTGCATGCAAGGTATCGGTCGAATAAAAGAAAGTGCAAGCACCGCACGAATGGGATAAAGATGGTATACACGGTTGCATTACAAGTCTTAAGAAGCCTAAGATTTGGCCATATCTAGGACGCGTGCTTCGGTACGAAATGTGGCGTCGAGTATTAAGTCGTTGGCATAGAGTTGCATAAGTCAGACTTGAGTCATTTTGAGTTAAGTCAAGAAGGGCCATAAGGCAAGTTTGGTTAAGTCGTGCTAAGTTGTGAGGCACGATCTCGATGTTGAAGCACGAACCAAGTCGATGACACAAATCATGTTGTAGCATCCCAAAGTATGGGTCATAAGGCAAGCACGAGGCGGCACGTTGATGTTGCAAGCTCGAGAATGGTTTAGAGGCGAGAATAAGGAAGTTATCGGTGCGATAGCACGATGATGGTCTAGAGACACTAATAGGCTAAGCGTCTGTCCTAAAATCGGTCCTAAGGCAAGAATAGAAAGACAATCGTAAAGGGATATGTTGTACAAAGTAAATGAATGTGTTAGTTTTGTATGGGTGGACGAGGAGCTCACTCTACCAGTACTGTTAAGTACTGTCACCCACACAGTTTTTATGTGCAGGTACAGGTAGAAGCTCGTTGACGCAGAACTCGCTTGGATGCGTCGAGGCACGGAGTTCCTTGGCGTTTCAAGGCGTGCGACCGCATGGTGTCTGGACTTATACGAGACATAATGTATGGAAATCGCCTATCTGAAGCATCCGCTGGCTTGTCAAATGGTACTGAGAGATGAAAGAGAGCAGAGTGACTTGTAAACAGAGAGAAAAGTGAGCTTGAGTGATTGTAATTTTGGCTACGTGCCTTTGTAATCTTATTTCAAGTATCAATAAAGACTGATTTTATTTCAATGTTTGTGTTGTCTTGTATATTCAATGTTTCTGCTGGAGACTTCTGTGCGGCGACCCTGTCGCTAGCTGTTGTAATCAGCTGTTATGAAACTGCCTTATACGAGCGTAATCTAGGCTCATGCGGCATCACGTCTTAGCGAGGACGATCGGTCTTACGGGACCGGGACATGATATAATGGTATCAGAGCGCGACTTTATGTACTTGGACTTCGATTGAATTCCTTAGCTTCGATGATGTTTCTCAAACTCTCTGCAATCAATATCATTGGTGCGCTCTCTCTCAAATGTCCCACGGAATGTCCATACAATAAGTCTATATATTTTGAAAAGTATTACGAAGAAAAATTGATTGAACAAAGTTAACTTCAAGTAAGCACGGTTGGCTAAGTCGGGCTGGACATATACATCAAGAATTGAGTCGACCTTGGAGAGAATCATGTGCAAAACTCGAATTGTTTCAAATGGGATCGAAATTTGACTTAACTTATAGAATGTGGGATAGCTATCGATAGGGATGCCATCAGACGATGTTATCGTCGATGCAATATAGATGAGCGTGCTTGGATTCTGAGAAATGGTTCGAACGGAGATTTAAAGTAATCGAGATTCAAAACTTGTTTCGAGAATTTGTCGAATAACTTCATCCCTGAGTGGTGTATGGGATAGCCTCGGAGATGTCGATCGTTAGAGGATATGGGGTGCCAATGAGTCTATTAGCAAGCGACGAGTACGCAAAGCCTTAGAAAGAGTGTTTCAAAGTTAGTCATGACTTGATAGCTAGCATGAAATTGATTTGAACGAATTAGAAATGACGTGCACGAGATTGAGATTGTGCAAGTATGAAATATGAGAATGATTAAGTAGGAAAATTAAATCAAGGAAAAGTTAATGTGTACGAACGGATGACTCGATCAAGGAAATCGATATGAATCGTATACGAAAAGTTAGCACGACTGGATGATAACGTGCATGGAAATGATTCGAATATTTGAGAATGACTAAGGATTAGAATAGATGTTGCTCGATGATTTGAGTTAGCATAGATCAATGAGTTTTTAGAAAATATGTTGCTCGATGACTTAAGATAGACGGCTGAACATACGTGATTATGGGTTTGAACGAATTGATTGTGTGAATAGTTCGGATATTATTGATCAAATTTTGAACTTGAATATCGAGGAGATTGTGGTATATCGAATTCGGATGATAGCATCAGTTGCACGACTCAAAATTCGTTACAAATGAAGATCGTCAGGTTATGTATATCATCGATGGTATTAAGGCGTATCAGAGATCGATGTGCGATAACTCGGGGGTACTCTAATTCGAGGAATAATGATCGTGTAAAGTGTTATTGTTTTGATGGATGCTATACTTGGGATTTTGATTGAAATGAATGTTTGGATGAAAAGAAAGTATCTTGATTGCTTCGACGATAGCCACAATGTCGACGTTCTTATCTTACATGAGCGTAATTCCAGTCTCGCACATGCGTCACGTCGGATTTGGGGCGATCATTCCGCATGAGCGCTGACATGGTGATTCATGTCGCGGGAATGATCGAACTCAAAAAATCAGGACGTGGCAATTTGGATTGCTTCGACTTGTGGTTTGACGCGAAGGTGAATTCGAGAATGATTCGGACTTGTGATTGAAGATTAAGTAAACTTGAGGATTGAGTAGGTCCAATCTGCTTATCGAGAATAAATTAGTCTAGACTCAAAGCAAGAGTTACGTTCCGATGAGGATGATTATCCAACGGGAGCGTTAGCATGGTGATTTCATGCCCACCGTGGATAATCAGACTTGCGTGAGATTGGGGCATGACAGATTGTTAAGCTAGACGATCTTGTGATCGATTACGTGAATTGTGATAAATGACTTAGGAAATATGGATTAGAATTATGGTTTAGCGACAAATCGTGTCGTAGCGTACTCGACTTAGGAAGAGTGGATAGGTGGATTATATCAAACATGTTTGAAGAGATAGACTATGCAAATTGTTAGTTTGGACGTGCGATAGAAATATGCAGAAGATTTTGTTGAGCAAAACTTATCGATTATCGTAGGATGGCTTTGCTGAATGACTCGAACCCCTGGACTGAACGCTGAGAACGCAAATAGAAGGAATCTATGCTCAAAGTTTAGAGATCGGAGTGATGTGAGCTTGGGTAGAAAATTCCGTACTATCAACTTTGGTTTGACCTTAGGTTTGGGATCAGTGTTGATGTTATTGTTTGGGAACTATGATTCCAATACTGACGGTTGACTATAGCTTGGAAGGATAGCCTAGCGGTTAGACAGACGTCCCGGTGCGGAGAGATAGGAATTGTGGAGACCACTCACAAGTTTTGGCTGAAATGCATATATTTTAGGGACGCTTGAATATGTGCACGATCCAACTCGAGTGGTGATGGCGGATTCTCTATCACGAGACTTGGCTGAAATGCACGTATTTTGGGGACGCCTGGAATATGTGCAAGATCCAACTAAGTGATACGTTGAATTCAAGTAAGACTAGAGGAATGACAAAGTATCAAGGATTTTGAAATCGTATTTCGAAGAAATATTGATGGTAGTGCGATCATTAGATTTGAGACGAACTTGAATGTTAGTTGATCAGGTGGTTTGCCTAGAACTGAGATTGTCCGTGTACGCGACGAGTGTAAGTTACCCAAGTCGAGATATAGTTGTTCGTGTTGAAAGATAACCAAAGCACGAGCGTGGCTCAGATTGAAGAAATGCATAAGAGGAATGTGTGCGAGAATCGTTAAATGTTGAATCAAGTTATAAGTCGATAAGTGTACTCAGTTTCGAGGGCGAAACTTTTTCTGAGTGGTGTATAATGTAATGCCCCGTCCCTCTCAGCTCAATCGGTGGAATCGAAACGCCAACGGTGTTCGGACTTAGCCATGCAACGACTGCTCAAAGACCCGCTCGGTCGAGGCGACTCCTCGTTCAGGTGGGTGGCTTCGGTGAACTTGCCTCAGCTTGGCCTTCACACTAATAAAACAAAAGTTTTCAACTGCACAAGTAGGCTTGATAATAAAAGAGATGAATCCACATAGCTAAGGGAATAATCCCAAGTCGGGTCGGATTGAGTTAGAACATGCAAAAGGTTCCAGGGTCGGCTTAGAATCGTTGCACGACGTGCTTTCAAAATGACACTCGATCCTTTATCCCGTGGCTTGGGAGAAGGAAAGTTGATCGATATTGCCACAAAACTATGAACTTAGCCTATGTTATAGGCATCACTCGTATAATTGCTTAATGAAGCATGCACGGTTCTATCGTCCAAGGCTCGACATAGCCTCTGCTCGTCAAGTTGTTGTACGACTAAGTTGGGCAAAGTTATGCTGGGCTATCGAAGTCATATCATGCGCTGTCCCATGTTTTCTGTGGTTGTCAAGTCACATAGTCTCATAATAGCAAGGCTCGTCATATAAAGTATGACTTGGGCGATAGTGTTGCATAGAACACAAGTCAGTCTAAGGCACGTGCCAAGGTCGGTTCAAGGATAAGTATGCTACGGTCTATGGGACACTATGGAACACATTTTTTCAGGTCTATCTGGAAGGCTATGCAATAGTCGTTCCCTGTGTTTCAAAGATTGTAAAGTACACACGACCATTGGTCGCCTAGACCGGACCCGTGGCCTGGGAGTCTCGCATGAAGAATGGAAAGTATGGACTTGGATAAAAAAGTTTAAGAAAGAGAAAGCAAGTTATATCATCTGTAGGCCTTGCATTTACGTTGAGTCTAGAAGTCATCGTAGGTGCGTGGTCATGGACAACTTGTCGACAAGGTGTAGTCTTCCTCGACATGATCGTCGGGGCCACGGGATCATGTCATTCCCGGGAGAAGCGAGTTGGCTAAGTATGATGCTGGATGAACCGCATAGGAGATTCGGGGCTTCCACGAGCTAGCTACCCATTGGATGATCACCGTCTATCCTCAGTCAAGTCCAAGATAGCTTGACATTGCTAGTGACCTTTCATATAGATAAGTTGGTGTGCTAAGCGGCAATCCGCATGCACGGTGTCGGTCAAATAAAAGAAAGTACAAGCACGACACGAATGGGATAAAGATGGTATGCACGGTTGCAATACAAGTCTTAAGAAGCCTAAGATTTGGCTATAGCAAGGATGCGTGCTTCGGCACGAAATGTGGCGTCGAGTATTAAGTCATTGGCATAGAGTTGCATAAGTTAAACTTGAGTCGTTTCGAGTTAAGTCAAGAAGGGCCGTAAGGCAAGTTTGGTTAAGTCGTGCTAAGTTGCGAGGCACGACCTCGATGTTGAAGCACGAACCAAGTCGATGACATGAATCATGTTGTAGCGTCCCAAAGTATGGGCCATAAGGCAAGCACGAGTCGGCACGTTGATGTTGCAAGCTCGAGAATGGTTTAGAGGCGAGGATAAGAAAGTTATCGGTACGATAGCACGATAATGGTCTAGAGACACAAATAAGCCAGGCGTCTATGTCCTAAAATCGATCCTAAGGCAAGAATAAAAAGACAATCATAAAACGATATGTTGCACAAAGTAAATGAACGTGTTAGTTTTGTATGGGTGGGCGAGGAGCTCACTCCACCAGTACAGTTGAGTACTGACACCCACACAATTTTCATGTGCAGGCACATATAGAAGCTCGTTGGCATGGAGCTTGCTTGGATGCGATGAGGCACGGAGTTCCTTGGCGTTTCGAGGTATGCGGCCGTATGGAGTCTGGACTTATACGGGACATAATGTATGAACATTGCCTATCTGAAGCATCCACTGGCTCGTCAAATGGTACTGAGAGATAAGAGAGCAGAGTGACTTGTAAACATAGAGAAAAGTCAGCTTGAGTGATTGTAATTTTTGCTACGCGACTTTGTAATCTTATTTCAAGTATCAATAAAGACTCTGATTTTATTTCAATGTTTGTGTTGCCTTGTATATTCAATGTTTCTGCTTGGGACTTCTGTACGACGACCCCGTCGCAAGCTGTTGTAATCGGCCGTTATGAAACTGCCTTGCACGAGCGCAATCTAGGCTCGTACGACATCACGCCTTAGCAAGGACGATCGGTCTTACGGGACCGGGACGTGACACTAAACATGGCAAAACTTGCTGGAAGGAGGATTGCTTTAAATTAATAATAGGGCTGGTTTCAAACAAAAGTTTCTAGAGGAATGGCTTAGGGTGTTATGGGTCAATTATATGGCTTCCTAAGGTTTACTCTGTGCTTTCAATCGCCCTTATTCTCTTGTATTACAATCTTTTACCTAGTATAACTCGACACAACATAGGTAAAGAAAATACAATTTGACACGAGTATCTCAATAGTGACCTGATCATCTCCATGATTCTTCCATCTTGTTTCTATTGTACATCTAGAGCTAAGGCTTTGTGCTTTGGCTTATGGCTCTCCATTGTTTGCTACCAAGGGATCCGGAGGAGATCCTGATGCTATCTCAGAGGAGTTGATTCTTCCGTCTTCTTCCATCTTGTTTCCATTGTACATCTTGTTTCCATTTTACCTTAATTGTTATTTATCAAAATCTAATTCCATATTGGGCCAACAAGGTTGTGGTCCCTCAGGAGAAATTGCTACCAAGGGATCCTGATGCTATCTCAGAGGAGTTGATTCTTAGCGAGCCATGAATTTTTGATAATCTTGCAAGTTCACTCAACAAAGATATATACACACAGAGGAAGTATATTAATCACATTTAATCTGTTCACCATGCTTCCTCATCTTTATAGGGGTGAGCAAAACTCGGTTTAAAACCGAAAACCGATCCGAACCGAACCGAAATAAGGTTTCGGTTCGGTTTTTTTTTAAACGGTTCGGTTGTCGGTTTGGAGGTTCGGTTTTTTTTGAATTTTCGGTTCGGTTTTCGGTTTTTGGGTTCGGTTTTTGAACCGAACCGAAAGCCAAACTTTAAAACCGGTTTATATATATATATATATATATATATATATATATATATATATATATATATATATATATATATATATATATATAAAACTGAAAAACCAATGAACCGAACCGAACCAATTCGGTTCGGTTCAGGTTCGGTTCTGAACCAATTCGGTTCGGTTCGGTTTTGATTTGGTCGGTTCGGTTTTGAGTTCGGTTTTAATTTTTTCGGTTCGGTTCGGACCGAACCGAACCGATGCTCACCCCTACTTTATAATACACATATGAGGATAGAAGGAGCAGTATAGATGAGTACGACTTGGAGATTTCAGCCCTCATGTTTTTCTAACAGCTGACCCATCATATCAAGCCATGATGAGTCAGTCTATTTTGGTAATTGGGAAAACAGAACTGGGAAACTGAGACAACCAAGCTGATTTTGCAGAACCTAACATATGTTGGTGCCTTGGTGGTTGAGCTGTTGGTGACCATCGTAGAATTGAACAGGTTCTGGAAATTTGTCGAAAACCAGTTTGATCAGATCTGTAAAATATCTGGTACAGCTATTAGAACCTATCTTTTGGGAATATCTTATGTTCTTCAGGTAACATATCCCAAAATGAATTATCACTGCTTTATCAGCTTTGGGCTTCTGAAAAGGATGCAGAGAAATACAATTTTACCATCCAAGAAATTTCTATTTAATTGAATTGAAGCAAACATATGAATAAAAAGAGTAAGCAATGCAGACTATATGAAGATGTGGAGGCTAATTTATATACAGTCAGTATAAGCTCTGATGATCAGGAGAAACATTTCGCACCCTGCCTGCTATTCTCCATCCTGGAAACTGTAGAAGCATGGAATTTCACAACCAGAAAGACCATGCGCCAGACACTACATGCGCCAGAATTCAGACGAAGAACTTCACAGCAAAATCAACAAAGATAGACATTCGAAAGAGGACTTTTTATTTATATACAAAAGTCTATTACATGTCTAAGAAAAGGTTGTACAAAGGAGAATTCTACAAAGGAAAGATCCTAAGTCTACAGCCATCGGCTACCATGCGCCTCCAGATAGGCGCAGCAGCCACCATGCGCCATCAGTCAGGCGCAGCAGACATCATGCGCCTCCAACCAGGCGCATCCTACCATCTCTTCAGCAGCTCAGTTATGTGCATCCAGCTCGGTTATGTGCATCCCTTCAGCAGCCCAGTTATGTGCCGCTCTTCCAGCCAGGCTCACTCGAAAGAGCCTCCAAAGGCGAAGGAAGACCGTGATCGAAACCGCGGGTAAAGGAGCAGCTATCAACACAACCAAAGTGGGCAACCCCCACTTTGAAGGAAGATAGAGCCTAGCACCGCCATTCCGATCTACGGCTCTTCCGGAATAACGGAGACGAGGCTCGAGCATCCCTATCTTTGGATGCAACAGGCACCTTCTGCCTGCCTCAGAAGCCCTCGACTCCGTCTTTTGGATGTAACAGTCACCTTCAAGAGCATTGAAGACAACACAGCGTCTCATCTTCACCCTCGGAAGCACTTCATCGACAGAATGCACCTGCATATCCAAGTTCATGTTGGAAGTACGTGAGGGAATGAGAAGCAAATCTTATCTCCATGCCACTATTTATAGACCGGGCAGATCAAACCCACGCGCCAAGTGGATGGCTCTCCGAATTCCGTGCAATGAATTTGCATTAAATGGATGAACCGGATGCCTCGAATTCAGCCAAACGGCTATTTATAGTACTCGAGGAGCGAGACAGCCGCATCATTAAAAGACATGTCCGATGCGCCAACCAGACAGCACATCACACGGACGCGCCCTTCGGCATCAGGCGCATCACACAGACGCGCCCTACAGTACTCGGCGCATTACAGAGGATGCGCCCCCACACATCTCCATACCGAGTGGAACACCAACCGACGTGCCCACTCAGCTGTCCATCGAACGTCACCAACATTAAATGCTGAACTGACAGAGTTGGCAGCACGCCTCCCAAAGTCTGAACAGTTGACAGCTTTTTTAGAAAATGAAGCGTCGGCAACATCAGCATCATCATGACTTTATTTCGACGGCTACTGCCACATGGCCACTCCACCATCAGCATGCGCCTCTACAGCCATGCGTCCAAATCAGCATGCACCTCAAAAGCCATGCGCCTCAGACTGCTCTCTGATCCCGAAAGACAGAAGGAAAGTCGCCTGCATGCGCCTCAAAAGCCATGCGCCCCAAATGGTTTGTAACTCCTAAAGGTTATGAGCCGCAGCCTCCTCCTGTGCCCAATCCAAGGCGCAGTTCACCAGATTACTCCTCTCCACCAAATCCGAGATCTTCGAACCATGGGTCGATGACACGTGTCCTTTGACTCAACTCGTCCAAGATTTCAGCAACGGAAAGATCTTCTCTTCTGCTACGTGCCGGCTCACAACAGCAGTATGAAGAGTTCTCCCCATCGATCAGGGCGCAGCATCCGTGCGCCTCCATCAGCAACCTCTACGTGGCGTCCCCACACCGGCGCATCCTACATGCGCGCATGAGCAGCCAGCCTGCAAAACTATAAATAGAAGGATCATCTCCTTCACACACACACAAGACTCACAATACAGACAGAATCCACAACAGAGAATCACCAGAGAGGCAGTTCTAGACACTCAACGTCTTCCTTCTCTCAGCAAGCTCCAGCACTCAGAGCAATCAACACCTTCAGAGAACCGATAACCGTCGTCAGTCGGTCAACGGAGTCAACGTATTACCACTCGCTCCATTGGCACTAAGGACCCAGCTTAAACAAAAGTGTACTCCTAGGACTACATCTAAGTCCTATATTGTATCACTGTTCTGTTTGTATTAAGATTTCAATCAAAACAATTTTAATGGCAAACAAGCTGGCGACTCTGCTGGGGACTTCTTTCTCATCTACCGAGAAAGTTGTTTCACAGGCCGACGATGTGAAGGTGGGCTCCTCCCACAAGACGCTGGTAGTGCGCCTCAATCAACAGGCGTACGAGGAGTTCATTTCTGAAGGAAGTGCGAGTCCTTTGAAGCGGCTGTCGAAGCCGAAGAAGACCCACGCAGTCTGGGTGCTTAAAGTCGACGCCTCGGGCACCACCATTGAAGGGGATGCGCCCATCCAGCCTTCCCTTCCTGCTGACGTCCTCAGCAGTCAAGGTGCGCCCGCTGATGCAGCGCATCTCTCGGGGAAGCGTGCGGCCGACCACGTTCCCCAGCCATCTTCCTCTCAGGCGAGGAAGATACGTCGACGGAGCAGGGGCACAGCCAATGCCCCGCGCATCACCTCTGATGCGCCACAAAGAGCCTCTGTCTTTGAAAGACTCACTCGCTGTAATGGTGAGGAGAATTTGGATGCTGAGTACTATGCGCCCCAGCGGGCTGGTACGAAGAAATCTAAGGCGGCACGGGCCATGCGCCACAAACGTGCTATGCCAGCAGCCGGCCAGAGGCACGCGCTCATCATCACGCGCGCTGCCGATGGCAAGCTGTACAAGGTTGACTCAAGTGCTTCTGCACCGACAACGAGTCGACCTTCAAAGTCCTCATCTCGCTTGGGCGCATCTACTGCGTGCACAACCAAGTCGAAAGAGGCAAACTCAGTGGTCTTGAACTCCCGCGCCTCCTCTGGTTGTGCGTTTGAGGTCCGTTCAAGTCACTTCAAATGCTGTGGTTCCCCCACTACTGATCGTGATGCCTGCTTGGTATTAGATCAGGGGGCGCAGCACTCACCCGACCACCCCGACGCTTGGCCCTGCCATGTGCCTGAGAGGGGTGTGAGGGCAGCACTCTCCTCCAACGACCTGCGCAACGTGATCACTCACAAGCGCCGGTCAGGAGAGTTGACCAACCAGCACGATGCGCCTCTCATGGGGCATACTTGTGCAAGACGGCAGTACCGCCAAAGCAGTCAGTCTTCCAACGACTACAATCATCGACACCCCTCCGACATCGCTTTGGGACGAAGGTGTCAGCAGAACAGGAGCCAACGGTTGCTTCATGCAACGTGATCTCCAACTCCTCCTCAGTCCGAAAGACGACTGCCAATTCCTCGTCTTCATCCAAAAGCCAGCCGAGGAAAACCAAGGCAGCTGTCTCGACCTCCGGAGTGTTCGAAGGCACTCGGTTGAGGAAGAAGTCCTTGGAGGAAGCTGGGGGTAGCCAGACCCTCGTCGAGCCTCCTTCCGAAGACGAAGATGTCCAAAGCACAGCTGCGGCGGATCTTCATCAAGGCGAAGTCGGCCTCCCTGAAGCCCCTCAGAATGAGGATGTCATCCAGGACACCATCGAGGGTAGTGCTGGAAACGAAGAGGCCCTTCAAGACAGAGCTGAGGGCAGTCAGGCCCTTGCAGATGCGCCTGTCGAAGACGAACTCCAGAATGTGGCTGGGGGTGGCCAAGCACCAGGAGAGGTGACTCCCCCGCATGAAAGTGAGGCTGAGAGTGAAGCCTCAACTGTCCCATCCACTGCCGGTCGTGTCATGACAGTATACATGGCCGAGAGTGATCCCGAGACTGATGCGCCGCCGCAAGACATAGTCCAGCGCATAGACTCGCTAGAGGGAGGACTCAAAACCCTCTCTGCCTCAATGCAAGCACTGACTCAAGCAGTGTTCGAAATGCGGTCGGCCCTGATCAGGACTCCTTCAAATACTCCCGACCCAGGTGCCAACGGGGAATCGAGTGTGCCCCTCCAACGGACACCCTCAGACACAGAAGCACCCCGGACGTCGGAGCCCTCAAACGCTCCACTCCAGGTGGTACCTCCTTCCCCGACTCCTAGCTCTACGGAGGACGTGGTCGAAATGATCAAAGATCTACGGGAGCGCTTCGAGTCCAAGAACAGACAGGAGGAGCGCCAGAAGATGGGCATTCCTCAGCCTTATCCCCTTGAGTGGAACAAGGTGGTTTATCCCCCAAAGTATAAACCACAAACACTCACGCCGTACGACGGGAAGGACTCTCCACGACGATACCTGACGTACTTCCAGTCACAGATGGGGCATACTGCAGCAGGGTGACAAGATCAAGCTTCCGGACCCGAAGCGGCCCGATGAAGTCGGAAAAGTGGACAACCCGAGGTACTGTCACTACCATCGGTTTGTCGGACACCCGACCAAGGACTGCTATGTCCTCAAAAATTACATCCAGCGCAATCAATGCGGATGTAATCTCCGTCGACTACGAAGAGAAGACGGTGTCAGCCAACGTGGTGTCACTTCAGTTCGGCACCTTGCCACCGACTTCCGCACAAGATGGCGTCGTCCCCATCCCTAAGGCGACAATGGAGGTGGTGAACTTGCCACCCACCCGTGACAATGTGAAGGGACTCGTCCCACTCACCACATCTCGAGGAGAGGTCCTCTGGGTTTATCCCGACCTCGTCTCCGAGGTGACTCAACCGGAGGTACGCCCTACCTCCAAATCAAAAGGCAGGAAGATCAAGTCTTGCCGCACAGTCGCTTCTTCAACGGAAGAGGCGCTTCCAGTGCAGACGCGTGCACAACAGAACTCCCAGCCCGGTGAAGCTGCCGCCGAAGTGGTGCCTCCTGGCACCATCCCTGAGGAGGGTCCATTCAAGCCCTCAGCAGCCAATAAACAAAAGCAAGTGGAGGCCCGTTTCGACAGACCTCTGCGGAAAGAAAATGCTTCGGGGCTAGCCAAGCCCCACAGTTTTGACATTCTGGCACAACTGGCCAGTACTCCTGCACGCTTGTCTTTGTTCGAGCTCCTGCGTCTCTCCAAGGACTCCCGATAAGCTCTCTGCGAAGCTCTCAAGGATGCCGAATCCTTTCTCAGTCAGGTCAAGCAGCCTGAAGACCTCCCAACTACTTGTACGCACTGTCATTGTGCGGATGAAGTTATCCCAAACATAACTTTTATCCAACAAGACATGCTGCTCAAGCATCACCGACATAACCGACCGTTGTATTACACAGGGTACATCGGTTCGGCAAAGGTGAGCAGGATTCAGATCGATCCGGGGTCTTCCCTAAGCATCATTCCAAAGGCGCTACTATCAAAGCTGGGGATCCCAATACCAACGAGCTATGAGCACCATCTTCCGTCAACATCTTCGCAAGACAGTCGAATGCTATGTTGACGACATCGCAGTCAAGAGCCGCCTCAAAGGAGACCACTTACAGGACCTGAAGACGGTCTTCGATCTCATGAGGGCACATCAACTCAAAATGAACCCCGCTAAATCCTTCCTGGGGGTTTCTAGCGGCAAATTCTTGGGCTTCGTCATCACGGCGAAAGGCATTCATGTCGACCCCGAGAAGACTAAAGCCATCCTCAACATGGACCCTCCGAAGAACCTTCGAGAACTTCGGGGCTTACAGGGACGTCTGGCGTACATCCGGAGGTTCATAGCAAACCTCTCCGGTAAATGCCAACCCTTTACTCAGCTCATGAAGAAGGGAGTCTCTTACGTCTGGACAGAGGAGTGCCAAAAGGCTTTCGATGACATCAAGGCTTACTTAACAAGCCCGCCAGTCCTAGTGGCACCTGTCGCCGGCAAACCATTCCTCTTCTACGTCCGTGCCATGGATCATTCCCTCGGCGCTCTGCTGGCTCAAAACAGCGATGCAGGCTACGAGCAAGCAATCTATTACCTCAGTCGAACACTCATCGGGGCCGAACACCGGTACAACCCCATTGAAAAGGAGTGCTTGGCTTTAGTGTTTGCCATTCAGAAGACTCGTCATTACGTCTCGGGCCAGACAATTTACGTCATCTCCCGGGTCAATCCACTCAGAGTTCTCATGACAAAGCTAGGGTCATTAAACTCCCGGCTGGCTACATGGGCGATCCTACTGACGCCATACAACATGGTGTTTGTCCCGCAGAAGGCGGTCAAGGGTCAGGCTCTGGCTGACTTTTTAGCTGCACACCCCATCCCAGAATCTTCAAAACTCTATGAAGACATCCCGGATGAAGTCCAAGAATCAAACGTCACTGAAGGAAGCCCCGTTTGGCGGATGTTCTTCGATGGCGCTTCAAGAACGGGCCCCAACGACCAAATCATCGCAGGAGTGGGGGTAGTCTTGGTCTCCCCCGATCAGCTGGTCATCCAGCGCGCATACTCTCTTTCGAAGCCGTGCTCCAACAATGTTGCCGAGTACAACGCACTTATCATGGGGCTCCAGCTAGCACAACAGCTGGGGGTGGATCATCTGGAAGCTTACGGCGACTCAAAACTCGTCGTAAACCAGATTCGGGGGCAATACGAGGTTCGCCATGAAGATTTAATCCCTTACCATGAAGTTGCATTGAACATCATTTCAACCTTCACTGGGTTCTTCATCGAACATGTCCCCCGTCTATAAAACTTGGAGGCTGACGCTCTGGCTGGTCTCGCAGCCTCATTGGCCGTACCCCTGGGGACTCAACACTATGTCACGGTAACTGGCCGAGACTTGATTTGTCCCAGAAACAATCTATGTCTGTAAATCGCTCACGCCATGCCGACAAACACCGATGTTAATGTCCGAGACTGGAGATTCCCGTTCATCGACTTCGCCGCCTACGGAATCCTTCCAGAGGACCCAAAAGAAGCCGTCTCAGTCAGGAGACGCTCTCTTCGATTCTACTACGATACAGCCACTAAAACACTGTACCGATGCTCCTTCGATGGGCTTCTCCTTCGATGCCTGTCCAACGAAGAAGCGGCCGAAGCTCTTCGAGAAGCTCATGACGGAACTTGCGGAGCTCATCAACCCGGCCCTAAGTTGCAAGATCGACTGCGACGTATGGGCTACTACTGGCCAACCATGGCCGCTGACGCAGTGGAATATGCTAAGAAGTGCCATGCATGCCAACTTCATGCAGACTTCATACATACACCGTCCGAACCTCTACATCCTACAGTCGCCTCCTGGCCATTTGAAGCCTGGGGCATGGACATTGTAGGACCAATCACCCCTCCTTCATCAAGAGGACATCGTTTCATCCTGGCCATCACCGATTACTTCTCCAAATGGGCGGAAGCAGTCCCACTAGCGGAAGTAAAAAGCTCCAGAGTGGTCAGCTTTATCAAACACCATGTCATTTACCGTTTCGGAGTACCCAGGCGGATCATTCATGACAATGGTCCTCAGTTCATCAGCCACATTTTCAGCAGGTTCTGTGACAAGAATCGCATTCAAAACGTGGCCTCAACCGCCTACAATTCGGCAGCAAACGGATTGGCCGAGGCGTTTAACAAAACTATCGTCAGGCTGCTCAAAAAGGTCGTGTCATCCAACAAATGCGACTGGGACGAAAAGCTCGGCGAATGTCTTTGGGCCTACCGCACAACGGTACGGACCCCAACAGGCAACACACCATTCTCCCTGGTCTACGGGAGTGAAGCGGTACTGCCTCTCGAGATCCAGATACCCTCACTCCGGGTAGCGATCACAAACAAACTCACAGAAGAAGACAATCAACGTCGTTGTCTGTGGGAACTGGAGGCACTTGACGAAAAGCGTCTCCTAGCTCAACAACGCATCGAACTTTACCAAGCCCGTATATCACAGGCTTTCAACAAGAGGGTCAAACAAAGAACTTTCCAAGTTGGCGACCTGGTTTTAGCAGTCAGAAGGCCAATGGTGTTAACTCACAAGACACCAGGGAAGTTCGAGCCCAAATGGGAAGGACCCTTCATCATTGAGACGGTATACTCAAACGGTGCTTACCGCCTCGCCAAACCCAATGGGGACTTGTTCATGATGCCCATCAACGGCAAGTTCCTAAAGAAGTACTATTCTTGACATCCTCCAAGACATGTATTTCCCTAAACAACCTCTTTTCACAAAATCAAACGCTTTCGGGACCCAGCTGTTCCGTGGCATCCTTCCGTAGAAAGATAACCACGTCCACATTACCTCTGAGTTGTCTCTCTACATCCTACAAAGCGGAACCTTACACTTCGTGAGCTTACGCTATCCTTCATGTTTACCACGTCCACATTACCTCTGAGTAAACATCCCGTACAAACAACCCCTGCGTTGTCGTACATTGATCGCAGAACTTCCACGTCCACATTACCTCTGAGTTGTTCAGCGTATCCCCCAGGATCATTCCTACCACGTCCATAATACCTCTGAGTAGGAAAATTCTATCATTTGAACCTAATGATTGCCATGTCCATATTACCTCTGAGCGAACATGTTGGTTCCTTCAAACTTATTATCTGAACCTAAAAACCAAGGTGCGCAAAAGATAATAGGTCCACATAAATTATCAAGTTCATGATATCAAAAATGAACGCCTCACAAAAAAAGATAGTGTATTTCTTTATTTTTCAAAGGAGAGAGTACAGAAATACGCTATTCCCCCAGCAAGAGTTGCAAAAACACAAACATAAAAAGAGAGAAACTACAGTCCCCGATCCTCTCCAGGGTGGGATGAGAGCTCTCTGACTAGACGTCTCAGGTCGGCAGTACGAGTTTCCACAGTCGCCAGGACTCGACGCTCAGCTTCGTGACGCATTAATTCGACAGCCTCAGCGAAAGTTTCACTCTCATACTTCTCATCGAGCTGTCGTCGCTGCTGAGCCAAAGCAAGAGTCCGCTGAGTAAGAGTCGCTTCCTCCTGCTTGAATGCCACGTGTTCAGCCAGGACACGATCAGCTTCTAATTAGAGTTGGGCCCGTTGGTCTTCAAGACGGCGCATCTGGGCATCAACCTCTGCGATGTTAGCATCCACCGCAGCCCGCGTCTCCGTCGTCTTCTTCATAGATTGAGACAACTGCTCCGCCGCAGCCTCAGTCCCAGCCACTTCACGCTTCCAACTGCTCACATTGGCCCGGTGGGAAGCCTCGATTTCAGCAATCAACTTCCCCGTCTCTGCATCTATCGAGACAGAGAGGTCATTTCGTTGGATGCGCTGCAGTTCCGCGAGCCGCTCGTCCAGCTCAATCACCGAAGCCTCTAGAATTTCGGCCATATGGTCGTGGCCTTGGTGAACGCGGATCAGCTCGATACAAGGCATTGCCAGAGCTTTTGCTGTCGCAAAGCTCCCCTTGGCATCCATCACTGCAGATACACCTTTCTCCAGCATTTTGTACACTCCCTCAACGAGGAACTTCACATACTCGTCGGCATCCGCCAGCACCTGCGGCGTCATAGCAGGAGTTCGGGGAGCTACTACAGTTTGCGGACCGGAGGAAGATCCGCCAACCTCGACCTGAGAGGCTTGAACCTCGACAGTAATAGGCTCTTTATCAACAGGGGCCAGACTGCTAGCCCGAGGAGCCAAAGGAACAGAAGGAGCCGGCACATGCGTCGTGATAGTACCCCAAGTGGAAGGAGCAACAGAGGGTTCCACACCCTCATCCTTCTCAAGCCCGGAGAAACCACCGACGTCAACGGCCACCTCTTCTACCCCCAACGTCCTATCAACGACAGGTACCTCCCCCGACAGAACGGGGAGACCAACATTCATCTCCTGGCCAGCCCCGGGAGACAAGACCGGCAGAAGGGTCTCATTCTTCTCAAGTCCCTCTACAGGAACACAATCTGTCGCTACCGCCTGATCGGTAGCCATCTCAATGTCCATGGTTGGAGCCAGGGAAGGACTTGGCAATGATTCAGCCGACCTCCCTTCATCATGACAAGGAGGGGAATCAACCCTCTCCTCTGTCTCAACTGCCTCTGCTGCCCCCGCAACAGACTCCTGCAGCTTTGGAGCAAGGTCATCGGAAGACGACGAACTCCATTCCTCTTCACCACCAGGAAGCTGCGTACTTGCCAAACCTTCGATATTTGAAGCCTCCGCTGTGGCCTTCGTCACCTCGGAAGCTGCTGCACCCTCAGGTTCCCTCTTGACATAACCCGGGGATACCGGAACCTCCACGATGACAGTATCCTCCGGATCTTCCTCCATGAAAGACATCATTGTCGGCGGGATACGCACTCCAGACGAGCTCGCCATCTCCTCTCGCCTACTCCCATCCGACTTTAGGGTACGAGGTTTTCTTTTTAGCGGTTCCTACAAAAGAAGATGAGGCCTCGTAAGTGGCGGAACCAAAATCAGATTAAGTGGGACGTCCTTACCTCTTCGGACGCCGAATCCGATGACACCGTCGGTAACGATGCCTTCTTCTGCTTCTTCGACACAGGAGATTCAGCCCCTGTATCTGCACATCATTTCGATCGATCGCCCGAGGGTTCTGCTTGTGAGGCGGAGGGGGCACTCCGTTGACCCACCCCTGACGGACGATGCGGTCGGGCCTTCACTGGCGTGTCCCCTGTCGTTGCTAACTGGGTGCCTGCGATAAGACTTGTCTCTCTGTCATATCCGGAGGGCGGGGCAGCCATAACACAGTAAAATTTGGCGGCCGAGTAAAGAATGGGCGGCCGCAGATCGGGGACGGGCAACGTAAAACGAGCTCCGGTACATCCGGCATTATAGTAATGCCAAGCTCGTGCACCATCCAACAAACTTCCAACATACCTCAGGGTAATACTGGGGTTATCCAACATCATCTGAGCATAACCAAATTGCCGCGCAAAGCGGCTCGGCAAGTACGGTTCCAGGTAGCACTGATTCCTGTTCCGGTACACCAGATGGGATGGCCGGATACTTTACAACCAGCGAAATCCCCATTGAGGCAAAGTAGTGGTACCTTCGCCCAGGTCCCTTAAATCCTCGTTGGCCTCAAAACCCAAATAGATTGGACCAACTTTGGTGATCTCCCAACCCTGAAGATGGGATAAAACCTTTCTACAAACCGGGACACCAGTATGCGACCAGCTCCTCCGATGGAAACGACGAAGGAGTGCATCTCCAGCCTTATAATCTCCTTCTGAGCCTGGGCTCATCACACTGGGATGATGCAAAATCAGCCATCCCATCAAATAGTGAAACGACAGTTCGGCGCACGGGAAGTTATTCTTTCTGCCTCTGTCATAAATTACATTTCCAGCAAACTCTCGCAAACCTCGCTGTAGGTTACATACCATTGCGGGGAGAAGAGCCAAACGCCGGCCGAAGACCAACTTTACGGCTGGTAGGATTAAGTTCCGGGTCACCCTCTCTACAGCACCGGATCCACCTGCGAACACGCAGTCCCGGAGCCATATCATCAGATAGGCCGCCAACACCGCCTTGGGTGACATTGGGTAAGCAAGATGCCAGAAGCAGCTGTAGGAGCGTGCATCTGACTGCTGGTCTGCACTCCCTCGGGGATTCTTCTCCCCTAACCTGCTCATTTCGGACAGCACCTCGCTACGAGAGAGCGCCGGCGGAGTAGAGAACTTCGAAGAATCCTCCTTGTCTTGTCTAAAGACATAATCTCTCCAAGCAGTCACATGGGGCTGCGTCCCGTTTTTATCCCTTCTCTGCATATAGTAATGATGACTCGCCACTTCCTTGAAGACGGCCGTCATCTCATCAGCTCTGTCCCCCAGGACCTGAAGTTCCTCATTGGTTGGAAAATACTCTTCATAGGGTTCCGACCCCCAAGGGAGTTTCGACACCTCGTACATCTCATGAAGTGCGAGCCCTAACTCCCCTATCGGAGTAAAGAAAGTCCCGGTATGGATATCAAACATCTTCAGGAGTGCGAGGAACATGTGCCTATTAAGGTCAACACCCGCCTGAGTAGCACGGATCGCAGCAGTCAACCCGATCTCTCGGAGTTCAGTCCGAAACTGCGACAAGATCCAGGATGTCAGTTTATCCCATTTGGAGACGTAATGGCACCAACCCTCCACCCGAAACTCTCCTTTCGGGTAGGAGCGTTCCATCAAAAACATACGATGTATAAAAGTCGAAGCACTATAAGCAAGCATATCAATGGGTACATCACTGTAAAGGTTCCCGGGACGTAAAGTCCGCCAGGTGTAAGAAGACCCAGACCGTACAACGGTCAAAGCATCCCTCTTGTCGGAAGTAGAATCAATTTGGATGACGCCAGTCACCGCCCCCCCTGAGAAGGGGTAAGGTCCCAAGACATCCTTCGTTGGGAAACAAGGCGACAGAAGGACGTCAAAGGCCATTGACGTTCAAGTTGCTTAACAGCCATATGCACTCCATTCGCTGTAAAGAACCAGTCCTCCTTGACCTTCAGCACTGACGAGTCAGTAGAAGTGAGACGGTCTCCAAACAGGAACTCAGGCTTCAGGAAGGTCACTTTATCAGATGTGGAAGATTTAAAAACTCTACGCTCGATCATCCGTTTGAGGAACCAATACTGCTGTTCACGGATTAGGGTCATTCTCTCAGGAGGCTGATCCAGCATAAGAGCATCTTGAGCAGGGTTTATCACTTCCTCGTTATGCTCTACTCCCATTTGGTCGAAGGCAGCCTCCATGAAAACTTCACTCAAAAGCGGGATTGCCATCGACACTAGCAAAAGATCAGAAAAAGTCAGAAGAGAACACACAATGTGTCTAAAGGGGAAACTGCGGCGCATCATCAGGGATTGAACCCATGCGCGTCAGCAGTATAGCCTCGGTGCATCACCAGGGTTTAAACCCATGCGTGTCGGCGGGCAAAGACCGCGGCACATCATTAAAGACTCAAGGTCTATGTGCGTTGGCGTACGGACAATGAGACTTACCAACCACCTCCGGCCGAACTTCGACAGGCCGACGGGGAACGACAGCCGCCGCAACTTCCGCGGACTCCTTCGCTTTCTCCTTCCCCTTGCCGGCAGCACCGCGAGGAGTCTTGGGAGCCATTCTCTCGGAGAAGTTAGGGTTTTGAAGAAGAAACTCTAAAGAAGCAGAGGCACAGAGAAGAAGAACCCTTTCTCTCTCCAACTCTTACCTATTTATAGGGCTTGGTCGCATGCGTGAACAGATGACGTGTGATCTCAGTCGTCGCCTCGGGTTCTGTACAAAGATAGCAGCAAATAAAACCAAAAGATCATCATTAATCTTTTCGGTTACCGAGGTATCATCATCATTAACTGAGACGAGCATGCGCCCGAACAGGCATGTGCCCAGCAATCATGCGCCCTGACCTCCATGCTTCTTATTCAAAGTATTCCAAAACTTATTCAAAAGTTTTAAAAACTTTGAAGGGGGTCTTGTAGAAGCATGGAATTTCACAACCAGAAAGACCATGCGCCAGACACTACATGCGCCAGAATTCAGACGAAGAACTTTACAGCAAAATCAACAAAGATAGACATTCAAAAGAGGACTTTTTATTTATATACAAAAGTCTATTACATGTCTAAGAAAAGGTTGTACAAAGAAAAATTCTACAAAGGAAAGATCCTAAGTCTACAGCCAGCGGCTACCATGCGCCTCCAGATAGGCGCAGCAGCCACCATGCGCCATCAGTCAGGCGCAGCAGACATCATGCGCCTCCAACCAGGCGCATCCCACCAACTCTTCAGCAGCTCAGTTATGTGCATCTAGTTCGGTTATGTGCATCCCTTCAGCAGCCCAGTTATGTGCCGCTCTTCCAGCCAGGCTCACTCGAAAGAGCCTCCAAAGGCGAAGGAAGACCGTGATCGAAACCGCGGCTAAAGGAACAGCTATCAACACAACCAAAGTGGGCAATCCCCACTTTGAAGGAAGATAGAGCCTAGCACCGCCATTCCGATCTACCGCTCTTCCGGAATAACGGAGACGAGGCTCGAGCATCCCTATCTTTGGATGCAACAGGCACCTTCCGCCTGCCTCAGAAGCCCTCGACTCCGTCTTTTGGATGTAACAGTTACCTTCAAGAGCATTGAAGACAACACAGCGTCTCATCTTCACCCTCGGGAGCACTTCGTCGACAGAATGCACCCGCATATCCAAGTTCATGTTGGAAGTACGTGAGGGAATGAGAAGCAAATCTTCTCTCCATTCCACTATTTATAGGCCAGGCAGATCAAACCCACGCGCCAAGTGGATGGCTCTCCGAATTCCGTACAATGAATTTGCATTAAATGGATGAACCGGACGCCTCGAACTCAGCCAAACGGCTATTTATAGTACTCGAGGAGCGAGACAGCCGCATCATTAAAAGACATGTCCGATGCGCCAACCAGACAGCGCATCACACGGACGCGCCCTTCGGCATCAGGCGCATCACACAGACGCGCCCTACAGTACTCGGCGCATTACAGAGGATGCGCCCCCACACATCCCCATACCGAGTGGAACGCCAACCGACGCACCTACTCAGCTGTCCATCGAACGTCACCAACATTAAATGCTGAACTGACAGAGTTGGCAGCACGCCTCCCAAAGTCTGAACAGTTGACAGCTTTTTCAGAAAACGAAGCGTCGACAACGTCAGCATCATCATGACTTTATTTCGACGGCTACTGCCACGTGGCCACTCCACCATCAGCATGCACCTCTACGGCCAGCGTCCAAATCAGCATGCGCCTCAAAATCCATGTGCCTCAGACTGCTCTCTGATCCCGAAAGACAGAAGGAAAGTCGCCTGCATGCGCCTCAAAAGCCATGCGCCCCAAATGGTTTGTAACTCCTAAAGGTTATGAGCCGCAGCCTCCTCCTGCGCCCAATCCAAGGCGCAGTTCACCAGATTACTCCTCTCCACCAAATCCGAGATCTTCGAACCATGGGTCGATGACACGTGTCCTTTGACTCAACTCGTCCAAGATTTCAGCAACGGAAAGATCTTCTCTTCTGCTACGTGCCGGCTCACAACAACAGTATGAAGAGTTCTCCCCCTCGATCAGGGCGCAGCATTCGTGCGCCTCCATCAGCAACCTCCACGTGGCGTCCCCACACCGGTGCATCCTACATGCGCGCATGAGCAGCCAGCCTGCAAAACTTTAAATAGAAGGATCATCTCCTTCACACACACACAAGACTCACATCACAGACAGAATCCACAACAGAGAATCACCAGAGAGGCAGTTCTAGACACTCAACGTCTTCCTCCTCTCAGCAAGCTCCAACACCCAGAGCAATCAACACCTTCAGAGAACCGATAACCGTCGTCAGCCGGTCAACGGAGTCAACGCATTACCACTCGCTCCATTGGCACTAAGGACCCAGCTTAAACAAAAGTGTACTCCTAGGACTACATCTAAGTCCTATATTGTATCACTGTTCTGTTTGTATTAAGATTTCAATCAAAACAATTTTAATGGCAAACAGAAACATTGATTTTTTTCATGCAAGGAGCAATAGTTGTAAAGGATGCAACAACTTTTCATTTTCAAATAGGAGATAACCAAGTTCTAAACGGCGGCAGGCGGGTGCACGGCGGAGAGAGTCCGCCTATCGTCTAGGTGCCGCCTAGGCGGTCGATACATTTTGAACATTTTTTTTACTATTTTACCATTTTTTTTTGCATAATATGCATATTTTAAGGGTGTTCAATGCATAACTAAGTTGTAGAAAAAAGATTTATAAAGTTTTACTTTTGTAAAAGTCGACCATATGCCCATAATGCTTACAAAACTTTTTTGGCCAAATATCTTGTTAGGTATTGCTCTACCTAGACATCCGTATACGCCGCCTCACCTCCGTCTATGTCGCCAACCTCCATTGGCCGCCTACTCCACCGCCTAGCGCCGCCTAAGAGGCCTAGTTGGACGCCATTTAGAACACTGCAGATAACTATTCATGCATAATATGGACCTTTTGCTGACAACATTGTGCATAGAATAGTTTGCAGTATCGTCCGATATGGATCCGATACGGACGATACCGATACAGTTTGGCACATCTCGATTTGATATCGATACTGACTAATACCGACATTGGAGGTCTTTTTTTCAGTCATTTCGGCAAAAAAAGTTGTCACGCCCCAGAACCAGAATACTGGAGAGCGGGGGCAGACATAGCCAGCTACGTATATTGAAATGGAAACCACCTCGATATACGGTCACGGCTGTCTAGATATATGAGGGTTTACTACAAGCCAACAGTCTCTTATGGTCATGAACAAGCCTAGTGTCTCAATCACAGCAAGTAAGTAAGTAATGTCGTAAGATGTATGATCACTAAATATACAATAATAAGGCGTCCCAAATATTACATATTCAGCTGATCATGAAGCTAGTCGTTACAAAATGTTAGGACTAGCAAGAGTTTAGTCATACATGATCAACCCTAGGATTTGTCAATCATGTTTACAGCCCGTAGGCAGACAGTAAATAAAAGTGCATCGAGCTAACAGGTGCTCGTCGGCTAAATGCCTCAAAAGAATAATTTTACAATAAAGTGGGCAAGACAAAAGGAAAACCCGCTCTTGGCCCGAGTTTCGTCTAGTGTTCACCATTGGGCTGGAAGCTTGGTAGATCCTCGGGAGCTGCTCCGAAATCTGGCCACACAAAACCAGCTGGGTCAACCCCAGAAAGAGCAAGTGCCACAAGGGGGCCACGAAATAAGAACAAAAGCCAGTAATTCACACAAGAAAATATAATATTAAAACTAAAATTTACGAATACATGTCAGGATGATATATAACGAGATAACCATAGAACTATTCCGATAGCCAGGTTACAACCCGTAAACCAAACAAGGACCGAGGTTGTAACCCTTCATCTGAACGGAACTTGGTTTTCCACCATTTATCGGCAAGATAATAATGTAAGAAAATCAAGACAGGAAGCAATCTTGTACTAGATCAAGACATAGCTAGACTGGTTATACCTCATTCAATCAATCACGGCCAAGCAGTTACTACGGCTTACTACTTTAACTAACTAGGGTTATCACAAGCCTAATTACTAACAAGATGCAGTGAGATTGTTCTACAGCCACAAGCCCTGCAGACCATCCAGGTTACCCAGGTCAAAAATTAGGGGTTGAATCCTGGTGGGTACATCATCCAGGAAACACATGTACCCTTAGGTGACTTAGAAGGTGCAACACGTAACAGTGCGCTGGAAATGTGCCCTACTCGACGGCAGGCTACAGAACCCAAGAGCGCCCAGGTAACGGGATTGCCTGTAGCTGTGTCATCTCTTTATGACTACTGTGTTATTCTAGTTATTAGCCTTAATCCATTTTGGTAGGTACCCCTGGCCGTGGTACCCAGGAGTCCCATCATAGACATGATGCAAGACTGGACAAGTGGATTTAACAAGCAAGCAAGAACCACCCACGGTGTCAAGACAGGTCAAGTCAAGTTATCAAGTCATGTTACAAGTCAGGAGTGCGCCGCCACGGGCCACTATCAAGTTATCAAGGTAAATCAAGTCAGGGTACGTGTCAGGAGTGCGCCACGACGGGCCACTATCATGTCAGGAGTGCACCACTACGGGTCACTGTCGAGTTATACTAGTTCCTTGCCATACCAAGCCATGTACAATAGTCATTCCAAACATATTAAATAAAATCAAGGGGTCAGGGGGCAGGGCAGCATACGCACAAAAGCACGCACGCAGGAGAGCTGCGTAGGTAAAAAGTCACGCACGCAGGAGAGCTGCGTAGGCGAAAAGTCACACACGCAGGAGAGCTGCGTATGCGAAAAGTCACGCACGCAGGAGAGCTGCGTACGCGAAAAGTCACGCACGCAGGAGAGCTGCGTAGGTGAAAAGTCACGCACGCAGGAGAGCTGCGTACGCGAAAAGCCACGCACGTAGGAGAGCTGCGTACGCGAAAAGTCACGCACGCAGGAGAGAAGCGTATGCTCAGCACAGAGCACGCTCTAGTCTGCGTACGCAAATAGACACGCTTCCAACAGGAAGCGTACCAAGTCTGCGTATGCAAGAGACACGCTTCCAACAGGAAGCGTACCAAGTCTGCGTACGCAAGAGACACGCTTACAACAGGAAGCGTACTCAAGTCTACATACGCAACGCTAAAGAGCGCGCGCAGCTCAGTGTGCGTAAGCTAAAAAGCTCAGCTCACTGCTCACTGTCTTCTCCAGAACAGCAAGAACTCATGGTTGAACCCAAGTTTCAAAGCATCATAACTTGGCCATCCGAACTCCAAATCCGGATTTCCAAAGCTCCATCTTGGGTGAAATGGAATCCTCTTCCACATAGAAACATCAAAACCCATGAAAATCCAGCTTAAATAGATCAAACCATGCAAAATCCAAAAATAGCAATAGCTTAGATCTAGAGCAATAGAGTCTCCAAATCACAAAAACCTAAGTTCTAATGTTGATCACCATGTCCTAATCTAGCAAATGGACAAGGAAAATAGGGTTCTCATGTGGTGGCAAGGTGCACTTGCCTATGGGTTGGGAGTGTTGTGTAGAGGAAGGAGAAGAAGAAGAAGAAAATAAATGGTGGTTATGAGGAGAGAGAAGAAGTTGGTAGAGTTATAAAGAGGGTGTTGTGGTGTGTTGAGGGTGGAGCATAGGCTAAGGTGATCCAACACTCTAAACCAAACCAAACCAACCCAAACCAATTAAAATCGAGCCATGACAAAACCCAAATTCGAGAAATATCAAAATTCTACAAGTCGAGAAAATAAAAATACATGCCAAAATCCAGATACGAGTATAAATACGAGATACGGAAAAATACGGAAAATGAGGGTGACAACTCTACCCACCTTAAAAGAATTCCGTCCTCGAAATTTAATCAAGGAGCTAGAGATTGCCACGACAAGCTACACTAAGCACAGGCAAGCTACACTAAGCAGTTCAATCATACAATCATACAATGCAAGCAAGGAAGGGAAAGCGTAAGGCATAAGAAAGACAGTATACCTCACGAGTCAAACAGGTAGGGATATCGCGATCGGATGTCGTCCTCACGCTCCCATGTTGACTCACCTAGAGAGTGATGACCCCAAGCAACACGGACTAATTTAATAGTCTTGTTCTTGAGTATCTTTTCCCTCCGGTCCAAAATAGACACGGGCCTCTCCTCATACGAAAGGTTGGTACCAACAACCAATTCCGAATGGTCTAGGATGTGGCTCGGGTTTGGGATATACCGTCGTAATTGGGACACATGGAATACATCATGCACCTCACTTAGCGACGGCGGAAGAGCGAGACGATAGGATACATCTCCTACTCGCTCTAGAATATCGAACGGCCCTATATACCTAGGACTAAGCTTTCCCCGTACGCCAAAGCGAATGACGCTGCTGTTAGGCGAGATCCTAAGGAATACATGGTCACCGACAGCAAATTCTAAGGAACGCCGATGAGCATCGGCCCAATGGCGCTGGCGGTCCTGGACAACTCGGAGGTGATCTCTGACCTTCCTCACCACTTCAACCGTCTGGGAAATTAATTCGGGTCCGAGCATCTGCCTCTCCCCGACATCATCCCATGCTAGCGGGGATCTGCACTTTCTGCCATAAAGAGCCTCAAAGGGTGCCATCTGGATGCTGGACTGATAACTGTTGTTGTACGAGAATTCCACCAGGTGCAGATGATTCTCCCATGAACCACCGAAGTCAAGGGTACAAGATCTCAACATATCTTCAAGAGTCTGGATTGTGCGCTCTGATTGACCATCCGTCTGTGGGTGATAAGCTGAGCTGAACTGAAGGTGAGTCCCCAAAGTCTTCTGCAAGCTGCGCCAAAAGTGTGATATGAATCTTGAATCCCTGTCCGAGGTGATGCTGACTGGCACACCGTGAAGCCTGACGATCTGCCTGAGATACATCTCTGCTAACTGCGCCGTCGACTGTCCAACTCTGAATGGGAGAAAGTGTGCCACCTTGGTAAGCCTGTCCACAATTACCCAAATAGTATCTCTGCCGGCCGGAGATCTGGGCAATCCGGTCACGAAATCCATGGTTATATGTTCCCATTTCCATTCTGGGATCGGTAAGGGTTGAAAAAGTTCAGCGGGCCTCTGATGTTCAGCTTTAACCTGTTGACAAACCAAACACCGAGAGACAAACCGGGCTATCTCCCTCTTCATACCATTCCACCAGAAATGCTGACGAATATCACGGTACATCTTCATACCACCCGGATGAATAGAATATTGTGAACTGTGGGCTTCTGCCATGACTTCCTGTCTGATATCTCCACTGGGTACACAAAGACGAGTGTCGTGCCGAAGTGTATCGTCTTCATGGATACATTACTCTGGCCTTCTTCCTGCTTCACATTCTGCTCTGAGTCGCTGGATCTTGGAATCTGCTGACTGTGCCATCCAGATTCTCTCAACTATGCTGGACTGAACCTGTAGACTGGCCATCAATGCCACGCTGGTTAGAAGAACCACTTCAATTCCCATCTTCTGAAGATCTGCCAATAATTCTGGTTGCGCCGTTAGGAAATAAACTCCGGCTCTCCTGCTCAATGCATCTGCTACAACGTTGGCCTTTCCGGGATGATACTGCAAATCCACATCATAATCCACCAGTAGCTCGAGCCATCTTCTCTGCCGCATATTAAGGTCCTTCTGGGTGAAAACATACTTCAGGCTCTTATGATCAGTAAAGATCTCCACTCTATCTCCGTACAAGTAGTGTCTCCACAATTCAAAGCAAACACTACCGTCACCAATTCCAAGTCGTGGGTCGGGTAATTCTTCTCATGATCACGAAGTTGACGTGACGCATAAGATATTACCTTCCCATACTGTATCAAGACACACCCCAATCCTCTGCCTGAAGCGTCGCAATAAACTGTGAATCCTTCGGTCCCATCTGGAAGGGTGAGAATGGGAGCCGTTATCAAACCTCGCTTCAACTTCTCAAATGATTCCTGGCACTCTGCTGTCCAAACAAACGCACATCCTTACGGGTCAACTGGGTCATCGGCGCTGAAATCCTTATGAAATCTGAAACAAACCACCGGTAGTAGCCGGCCAATCCAAGGAAGCTGTGAACCTCTGCCACTGAGCTGGGTGCCGACCATGACTCGATAGCCGCAATCTTCTGGGGATCCACTTCCACTCCTCTTCGGGTGATGATATGACCCAAGTACGAAATACGATCGAGCCAGAACTCGTATTTACTGAACTTGGCGTACAACTGATGCTCCCTAAGCGTCTGGAGAACGACTCTGAGATGCTGCTCATGCTCTGCTTCACTCTTGCTGTAGACCAGGATGTCATCTAGGAACACGATCACAAACTGATCCAAGTAAGGCATGAAAATGCGATTCATGAGGTCCATGAATACGGCCGGCGCATTGGTCGCTCCAAAGGGCATAACAAGGAACTCCCAATGTCCATACCTCGATCTGAATGCTGTCTTCGGGATGTCCTGCTCTCTGACTCTGATCTGGTGGTATCCTGACCGCAGGTCGATCTTCGAGAACACTGAAGCCCCACTGAGCTGATCAAACAAGTCATCTATCCTCGGAAGAGGGTATCTGTTCTTGATTGTCATCGAATTCAAGGTATGATAATCAACACATAGCCTGGACGTACCATCCTTCTTTTTCATAAGAAGCATCGGGGCTCCCCAAGGCGATCCACTTGTACGGATGAATCCCTTGGTCCTCAGTTCTTCAATCATCTTGTACAAAATTTCCAACTCTGAAGGGGCCATCCTGTAGACCCGCTCTGATACTGGTGCTGTCCCGGGAATCAAGTCTATAGTGAACTCAATCTCCCGCTCTGGCGGCATTCCTGGAAGCTCCTCTGGAAAGACATCTGGAAACTCTTCAACTATCCGGGGTAAGTGCACTGCTGCAACTGCCATCCGCAATGCTGGGGAAGATGGCTCTACTGCGCCTCTGGAAAACAAAAACTCTGGCTCGCCGGGGATACTAAAGACAACTCTGCCAATATGGCAGTCTATCCTAGCATACTGGTTCCTCAACCAATCCATACCTAGGACTACATCATAGTCTGCCATAGGAAACTCTATGAATCTAGCGGGGAACTCCCTATGTCACGTCCTAGTACCGAAATACGGAGACGGACTAGGCCAGCTACTCCATATGAGGTACGTAACGTCATACGGCGATCGTGGCTGTCGAGAGACTAGGGGGTACATGCTACAATCAAGTCTCCTATGGTCCCATAGAATTCTATGTCTCAATCAATCAAGTCGTATCAGCAATTAAATGAACATTAGAGATAAAGCGGTAAGGCGTCCCCGACGCTTCATCAAAATGATCATGAGAGACTAGCTTTATAATTTAGCTATCTCAGAGAGTCAGGAGTACAAAATTATACACAGCTGCAGTCTGTTTAATTACAATTATGTACTGACACAAAATATCAAGTAATCCGGCTAACAGGTGCCGGTGGCTAAACGTCGCAAAAGTACAAGCAGGAGTGGTGGAGAAGAAACCCACTCGAGTCCCCGAACCGCCATGCTCCTAGTATGCACCATGGATGTCAGGAAGGAAGATTGTGTCCTCCGGCTCTGCTACGAGATCTGGCCAAACAAAACCAGCGGGGTCAGCCCCGAATAGCAAGTACCGACAAAGGGGCACAAGAGTTAAGATTAAAAACCCAATTAATAGAAAGATTGATAATAGTAATACTTATGCTACTATTATAGGGTAGCGCAACATCTTCTAACCCATATGGCACCCTTACAACCAAACAAGGACAAAAGGTGCCGCATGGAGTCGGGACGTGTCGCACTCTATAACTTTCACATAAGTTAAAAGGTATAAACAAGAAAATCTTCTGATCGTGACTTTGGTCGATAGCCTATCGCAGCACAATAACCAACCCAACAATCAAACAAGAACATGGGTTGGATCTTGTACCACGATAGACCATGTTTCTCAGTTATTCACAGAAGTAACACTTCACAACCAGAATAAGTCTTCCGTTCATAACTTCGGTCCACAGCCTGTCATGGTACGATAACCAACTCAACAATCAAACAAGAACATGGGTTGGATCACGTACCATAACAGTCTGCTTCCCTCAGTTATTCGCGGAAGGTAATAAGATACAAGCAAGTCGTTTTTACGGCCAATCAAGTCTACGAGTTTCTAGTGGGACGAGGTTATCCTCGCGTCATGTTATTAGAAAATCCTCAGATCGTATCTTTCCAGCAAGGCTAGCCAACCCCGGGGTTCGTGTAGACAGGTGTTATTGGGCACAGGTCCCTCGTAAGGCCACCTCGCCAAAACATATAATGTATCAGGAATTAATCGGATACCGTCATCCACTCGTTGCAGATGACACCGTATCCGTGGAGACCAGCCGGCACGTCAAGACAATATCTCAAGGCGGCTGGTGTAACATGATCTCGGGATTCTGCCCTCCCCATGCGTCTAGTATATTTAGTTCCCTAGTTTAACCCTAGGTGAAATCTTGGACTCACATGCTGTGGCCTGCATGATCATCCTCCTAAAAGTTCGTACTCTAGTACGAGTACCCTAAGTGAGGATCCATGTCAATCAGTATGTCAACATGTTCTACCCTCCTTAGTGTAATGCATCATTGCAAATACGCCACGTAGAGTTACGAGTCATTTGTCGAGCATGAACAAGAACTGGAACATTCAGGTACATGTATCAGGTGGGAACGCTTTGTTCACCAAGACCACATTAGTGCTCATATCATGCTCAGGACAAAAGGCGTAAGGATATATAGCATACACAAACATTCACCTTTATATATATAAGAAAATATAAAATATAAGAGCCCAGGTCAGAATGCGCATGGTCAAATACGCAGGAGTCAAAACGCGTAGGGTTAGATTGCGCAGGGGTCAAACGCGCAGGGTTAGATTGCGCAGGGGTCAAACGCGCAGGGTTAGATTGTGCAGGGGTTAAACGCGCAGGGTTATGTTGCACAGGCATTAGACTGCACAGCGGTTAGATGGCGCAGGAGATGGATTGCGCCAGAGTCGGGTTGTGCACGGATCAGGTTGCGCAGGGAATGGATTGCGCTGAAGTCAAGCGCGCACGGATTGACTTGCGCTGGGTAGGATGGCGCTGGAGCTAAGGAGCGCCAGCGCAGTTCAGCTCAGCGTAATGCGCTGGCCGAAGGGTTGTACAATTCGTCAAAAGACGAGCTGCGCAGTTCAACTTGCGCTAAAGAGCGCAGGCTGAAGGGTCTTCTCTTCCAGGTCGAGAGCCTCCTCAAGAACACCAAAAACTTCCAATTTTCATAACTTGACCAAATCAAAACCAAATCTAGATTTTCAAAGTTCTAACTTGAGTGGAATTGAATTCTCTTCCACATGGAAGCATCAAAACCCACAAAATCCTAACAAAAATAGATCAAAACCATGTAAATCCGAAAATAGAGAAAACTTAGATCTACAAAAATTAAAGCTTTAAAATGGAAATTTTCAAGTTCTAAACTAGTATAGATTGAGGAGAAGAACATATTTTGACAAATAATTTTGTAAGAAAACATTAACAAAATATAAATCCATCTCTTTGAGCAAGTTGGCACTTGCCTTGGCTGGTGGAGGAAATAAATGAGAGGAATAATGAGAGGAGAGAGAATGAGATGAGTTTTATATAAAATCTTGAACCCAAGGGTTCATGATGAACCAAAGGGTTCAAGATGAACCATTGGTGAACCAAAAATAGGTTACCCCAATGAGCCAAAACTGTAGGCCCAAATGCAGAAAATAAATTACGAAATATTATTTTGGGAAATGCATGAAGAAATACAACAAAATAAATATAGTATAAATACAAGGTAAATACAATTTATCGGTTTACGTATTAAAATACGTATTCCAAGATCGGGGAGTGACACCCTACCGCTAACTATGATCCGACACGAGGAAAACACTCGATCTACTCCCACAAGACCATTACCAGTAAGTATATTGAGCCTCACTGATAATGACTCGGGCTCCAATCCTATCCGTGTCGCGAATCGTGCAGACATGAATGAATGCGATGCACCAGAATCAAACAATATCGAAGCTGGAAAGGAGTTGACGAGAATAGTACCTGCCACAACCTTACCTGGTGCAACTTCTTCTTCCATAGCCATCATCATGGCCTGACCTTGTCCTCTAGCTGCTGGTCCCCTCTGCTGGAAACCTCTCTGCCTATTCTGGGTATGAGCTTGGGCTTGCGCATACTGTTGGGGGTGTTGTTGCTGGAATGCCTGACACTGAGGCGGCAAGGGCCTCGAAGACTGATACTGCTGCTGCTGAACTGGTGCTGGGGCCGGCCCTCTCACCGAAGAGCTACAAGGGTTGGATGCAGATGAACCACCCCTATTCGGGCAAGCCCCTACCCTATGATCTGCTGCTCCACAAGACAGGCACAATCCCTGCGTCCTGCGACAGTCTGCCACCACATGCCCTGGCTTCCCGCAATGAGAACATCCCATCGCGGAAGTCTGCTTCTACTTCTGCTGCTGCGGGTACGTCGGGGTCGAATGCTGAACCGACGTTACTGAGGCCGCCCGCCTCGGAGTTCCAATGGTCAATCCCCTAGCTGCCGGGGCTGGAGCTGATGATTGGTGCATCTGACTGTGGGACCGCTTCCTACCTCCGGTCCTATCCACGATCCTCTGGGAGGTGTACTCATGCCTCCTTGCTGCTCTCAAGACTGCATCGAACGTCTGGTGCTCGAACTGTTCTACTGCCAACAAGATCTCCAAATGCAGCCCCTGCTGGAACCGCTGGGCTCTATCGAGCTCGGTTGCCACCAAGGTGGAGGCAAACCTACTCAGCCTAGAAAACTCGGTCGCATAACCATCGACCGTCCTGCCTCCTTGCTTCAAGTTGGTAAATCTGGTCTGCAGGTCGTACCGAGCCACAGCATTAAAGTACTTCGTCTGGAATCTTTCCCTAAATACTGCCCAAGCAATGGGTGCGACTAATCCTATGGCCTGCGTCGCCCACCAATTGCGAGCTAAATCCAATAACTGCAGGCGTACCACCGCCACCTTCTCGTTCTCAGGTGTCCTAGCTGCTTCCAGAACCACCTCGGTATCCTGAAGCCATGCATCCGCGGCAATCGCATCCTCGCTGCCGTCGAAGAAAGGAGGGTTCAATCGCTTGAAGCTGTTCGCCGCCTGGTTCCCTGGATGTCCGCCTCTGGTCAAGGCATCTTGAACTGTCTGGTACAGGGCGTCGCTGCGACGATCCTGGGAAGCTATCAAGGTTCTGATAAGGCCTACTAAGGTACCATCATCTGGCTCTGTGGGCTGGACGGGCCGAACTGGTGACTCTCTTCCAGTAGGCACAACTCTGGAGGCTACTCCGAAATGCTAGGCTTGATCTCCGGGTTGCTGTTGATCCACGGGAAGTGCTCTACCTCGTCGATCGGTAGGACCAGGTACAGTACTGCTGAAGAAGACGACACAGGGAACAATAAGGAAAGGACCAGGACAGATAAATGATATAAGCACAGGATCAGGGCAAGAATCCAGGGATTCAGAGGATACGAACAGAGATCAAGGACGAGTACTGATTGAGACATCTATCCGGTAAACCCCCACATATCTTGATTTACAAGACCTGTATGGGCCACCACTTAAACCATGTTACGCCCCAGAACCAGAATACTGGAGAGCGGGGGCAGACATAGCCAGCTACGTATATTGAAATGGAAACCACCTCGATATACGGTCACGGCTGTCTAGATATATGAGGGTTTACTACAAGCCAACAGTCTCTTATGGTCATGAACAAGCCTAGTGTCTCAATCACAGCAAGTAAGTAAGTAAAGTCGCAAGATGTATTATCACTAAATATACAATAATAAGGCGTCCCAAATATTACATATTCAGCTGATCATGAAGCTAGTCATTACAAAATGTTAGGACTAGCAAGAGTTTAGTCATACATGATCAACCCTAGGATTTGTCAATCATGTTTACAGCCCGTAGGCAGATAGTAAATAAAAGTGCATCGAGCTAACAGGTGCTCGTCGGCTAAATGCCTCAAAAGAATAATTTACAATAAAGTGGACAAGACAAAAAAGAAAACCCACTCTTGGCCCGGGTTCCGTCTAGTGTTCACCATTGGGCTGGAAGCTTGGTAGATCCTCGGGAGCTGCTCCGAAATCTGGCCACACAAAACCAGCTGGGTCAACCCTAGAAAGAGCAAATGCCACAAGGGGGCCACGAAATAAGAACAAAAGCCAGCAATTCACACAAGAAAATATAAAATTAAAACTAAAATTTACGAATACATGTCAGGATGATATACGACGAGATAACCATAGAACTATTCCGATAGCCAGGTTACAACCCGTAAACCAAACAAGGACCGGGGTTGTAACCCTTCATCTGAACGGAACTTGGTTTTCCACCATTTATCGGCAAGATAATAATGTAAAAAAATCAAGACAGGAAGCAATCTTGTACTGGATCAAGACATAGCTAGACTGGTTATACCTCATTCAATCAATCACGACCAAGCAGATACTACGGCTTACTACTTTAACTAACTAGGGTTATCACAAGCCTAATTACTAACAAGATGCAGTAAGATTGTTCCACAGCCACAAGCCCTGCAGACCATCCAGGTTACCCAGGTCAAAAATTAGGGGTTGAATCCTGGTGGGTACATCGTCCAGGAAACACATGTACCCTTAGGTGACTTAGAAGGTGCAATACGTAACAGTACGCTGGAAATGTGCCCTACTCGACGGCAGGCTACAGATCCCAAGAGCGCCCAGGTAACGGGATTGCCTGTAGCTGTGTCATCTCTTCATGACTACTGTGTTATTCTAGTTATTAGCCTTAATCCATTTTGGTAGGTACCCCTGGCCGTGGTACCCAGGAGTCCCATCCTAGACATAATGCAAGACTGGACAAGTGGATTTAACAAGCAAGCAAGAACCACCCACGGTGTCAAGGCAGGTCAAGTCAAGTTATCAAGTCATGTTACAAGTCAGGAGTGCGCCGCCACGGGCCACTATCAAGTTATCAAGGTAAATCAAGTCAGGGTACGTGTCAGGAGTGCGCCACGACGGGCCACTATCATGTCAGGTTGGTCATGTCAGGAGTGCACCACTACGGGTCACTGTCGAGTTATGCTAGTTCCTTGCCATACCAAGCCATGTACAATAGTCATTCCAAACATATTAAATAAAATCAAGGTCATGACAAAAGGCGTAAGGATATAAAATGGGCATAAAATATCTAATAAAATATCAAAATACAGGGCTATAGAAGAGCCAAGCTTAAGAAAATAAAACCAATACTCCAAGAGCCAATGGGTTAAGCAAGGGGTCAGGGGGCAGGGCAGCATACGCACAAAAGCACGCACGCAGGAGAGCTGCGTAGGTAAAAAGTCACGCACGCAGGAGAGCTGCGTAGGCAAAAAGTTACGCACGTAGGAGAGCTGCGTATGCGAAAAGTCACGCACGCAGGAGAGCTGCGTACGCGAAAAGTCACGCACGCAGGAGAGCTGCATAGGTGAAAAGTCACGCACGCAGGAGAGCTGCGTACGCGAAAAGTCACGCACGCAGGAGAGCTGTGTACGCGAAAAGTCACGCACGCAGGAGAGCTGCGTACGCAAAAAGTTACGCACGCAGGAGAGAAGCGTACGCTCAGCACAGAGCACGCTCAACTCTGCATACGCAAATAGACATGCTTCCAACAGAAAGCGTACCAAGTCTGCGTATGCAAGAGATACGCTTCCAACAGGAAGCGTACCAAGTCTGCATACGCAAGAGACACGCTTCCAACAGGAAGCGTACTCAAGTCTGCATACACAACGCTAAAGAGCGCGCGCAGCTCAGTGTGCGTAAGCTAAAAAGCTCAGCTCACTGCTCACTGTCTTCTCCAGAACAGCAAGAACTCATGGTTGAACCCAAGTTTCAAAGCATCATAACTTGGCCATCCGAACTCCAAATCCAGATTTCCAAAGCTCCATCTTGGGTGAAATAGAATCCTCTTCCACATAGAAACATCAAAACCCATGAAAATCCAGCTTAAATAGATCAAACCATGCAAAATCCGAAAATAGTAATGGCTTAGATCTAGAGCAATGGAGTCTCCAAATCACAAAAACCCAAGTTCTAATGTTGATCACCATGTCCTAATCTAGCAAATGGACAAGGAAAATAGGGTTCTCATGTGGTGGCAAGGTGCACTTGCCTATGGGTTGGGAGAGTTGTGTAGAGGAAGGAGAAGAAGAAGAAGAAGAAAATAAATGGTGGTTATGAGGAGAGAGAAGAAGTTGGTGGAGTTATAAAGAGGGTGTTATGGTGTGTTGAGGGTGAAGCATAGGCTAAGGTGATCCAACACTCTAAACCAAACCAAACCAACCCAAACCAATTAAAACCGAGCCATGACAAAACCCAAAATACGAGAAATACCGAAATTCCACAAGTCGAGAAAATAAAAATACATGCCAAAATCTAGATACGAGTATAAATACGAGATACAGGAAAATACGGAAAATGTGGGTGACAAAAGTTGAATGAAAAGACCAATCAACAATAGTGTAAATGCATAATAAGGTTATAAAAACATGTAATAGAAGAAACAACACCATAAATACTTAAAATTATGCCTAAAAAGTATAAACATGTTTTTCTAGAAGTTTAATAATTTTTTTAATAATTATTTATTTTCTGATACCAAAAAATCTGATATTCCGATCCGAAACCACCGATACTGCCGATACCGATACTCATAGGAAGGATCCGATACCGTTTCCGATATCAATAGTACGAACCTTGGTGCATACGTGCACACTCACTATACTATGCACGGGCTATACAAACTTACCGATGTAGTATCATTAAACCATTTACCATGTTTCTGCTGCAGCTTATCTTGATGCTTTAGTCTTGACTATATATGCTTGAACTTGTGATGGTTCAATGAAAGTATTAATGCTCTGTTGGACGAGAACTGGTTTATGGAAAACAAATTGGAGTGTAGTGTTGACCCAAACTAGATCGCAGTCAACCTAATCGTGATAATTAACAAGACAATATCTGTTATGATCCAACTTGACACATCAAGCTCCAAAACAGACAATCACCACACATCAGCTCAAGACGAACATCATCGACAATTGTAATGACATGCTGCTGTTTACTTGTTCTCTGAGTCTGTATTTTACTTTTTATTGAGTCTAGGCTATTGTAAGTTGAGTCGCACTGAGTATCTCAACCCTAGACTTTACACCCAAAGTTCCACAAACAAAAGCGCGCTTTGCACACCGCGCGCAGTACGCGAGTGTGCCAACAAAATGCCATATTATGTCTCATGAGTCCGAGTCCGAGTTCGAGTCGCTAAGCCCCTACGGGGCTGAGCTCCCATGAAAATAAATTTCCCAAGAGCAAAAAGCATGAATGTTTTCAATTGTTGATTTAGCCTTTTTTCTATTAGAAAAATAACCCCACATGGCACACCCATGTGCACCTCCACACCACATGTGCATCTCTAAACTAGCATAGCTAATATATAGAGATACAACTCCTTTGGCCTAGCCGATGTGGGACTAAAGTTTCTAAACAAAGGCCAAAACCCCAACTGTGTTGACCCAAACTAGATCGCAGTCAACCTAATCTTGATAATTAACAAGACGATATCTGTTATGATCCAACTTGACACATCAAGTTCCATCAAGCTCCAAAATAGACAATCACCACACATCAGCTCAAGACGAACATCATCGACAATTGCTATGACATGCTACTGTTTACTTGTTATCTGAGTCTATATTTTACTTTTTATTAAGTCTAGGCTATTGTAAGTTGAGTCGCACTGAGAGAGCTATGCCATAAAACCTAGACAACTAGTCAGTGGTCTTTTCTTCGCAAAAGAAGTTTCTAACAAAGAAAACTATGTATTTTGTGTAGAACATTGTTTACAACTTGTACGGAGTGTAATACAAATGGATTTCTACCCAAAATGTTTTTAGAAAGTTGTGACGGTGGAGTCTCGATCGACGTGTGATTGCTTTGCTCCATTGACTGTCTGACACGAACTTGGTGGTTGTGGCGAGGGAATAATAACTCTCCAAGTGTTGAAAGCTCAGTTGGGTAGAGTGCTCTCGAATGGATGCTCTCTCTTCTTCCTCAGTTGTACAAAGACCGAGGCTATTTATAGCTTGAGATTCTAAAACCTTGCAGGATTTGTTGAATTATGTGACAAAGCCCTCGCAGGAACGCGATCTATACGAAATGTCTGCCAGCAATGCAGATGTTTGTGCTGGGTTTTTGGGGCATGGGCCATGTGGCTGCGAGTGTTGAAGCAGAATGGTGCCTGCATTGATTAGGAATATAACATCCCAACAATGCAATAACTGACGTGGCTTGTTGTCGTTTGAAGGAGGCAACGTCCTCTTTAATCAAGGCAACACCTCGAAAAATGTAACGTTCTCCATTAATGGCGCATTGAACATCGTGTTACGAAACCATTAATCCGTATTGAAGTCTGGCACGACACAATTATGCGGGGTAACACAATTCTACGAGATGGCTTCAGTAACCAAATCTTGCAGTGATTGCTTCCTGTGCTACTGACTATTCCTATGTGACTTTGATTTTATACGAGCAGCTACGTGGTTGAGTGTTCTGCGTTAACCAGCAGCGATCTGAAAATCTGTTTAGCTTTCGGGGGCTTGTCCATGAACTCCTCCATGAGAAGAGCTGCCCCTTCAACCTCCGTTCTCTGACTGGACTGTAGAACCCATGAAACTTTGCGTAGGGTGATATTCATGAAAGGTTCGGAGATTACGGGAGTGACACTTGACCATTTTTTGAGCACCAACAAGTGTTGGTGTTGGTGTTGGTGTTGGTAGACTGCAGACCTACCTTTGGATATGCAGTTTAAGCCATGCAACAAAGGAGTCCCCTTTTGTTAATGGCACATTATTCCAAAGAGAAAAGGGATGAAAATTTCATATATTTCGGAATTGATGGATGAGGAAGCCAAAGAAAATAGGAGCATCTACACTCTTGTCAATGATGAGAGGAATCAAATTACCAGATTGTCTGGTAGCTGGTTGTTGTTTTACGTTTACTTCAGGAGTTCGGAGATGTGTTCGCGGTACCACTAGTCCTTCACCACTAAGTTCTCTGTCTTGGTAAGACTCGCCAAAAAGAAGCAAACTCGAGGTTGAGTTCTTTCTCAGATGGGTAGACAGCTCAAATCTGAATATCTTTCTAGTTTTGTTGGTACTTTTGGACTGTTATTTAATGGTAGAATTAATGAGGTAGATATGCATTTTCTGCATTTTTATCGATTTGAAAATATTAATTATACTGCTACATAAGGTATATTTGCATCTTTACCAATTGGTTTAATTTTGGCTTTCTTCTCAAGTTTTGCAAGCCAATAAAAGTTGACTAATTGTAGTTGAATGCCACTTTTGATCATTGTTGTTGAATCAAAAGGCTTTTTAAGCCTTAGTTCTTTCACTTTTTCATTCTGCAACTCTAATTATCTTGAGGTCCACGTTTGGCCTGCATTACATTCTAGAAGCTTGTTAACTGTTATTATTTTTTTTATTCTGGACCTGGCTTTTGATTTGCATACTTGATTGCACTTATAAGTTTTCGTGGATTTTTACTCGTTGTATAATGATCCAAGGGGTTATCTTTGTCTTAGGTGGTGTGTCCTTGTGCTGATTTAGAAAGTTTGCTTGCCTTAGACTTGATTTCTCAGTTTTCTTATAGGGAAAACCTGCATGTCCCTAAATTGTAACCATTTCAGTGTATTTCCTATTCACATCCTCCATAATTTTGTAGGTTGGGGACCTCTTCACTGGACTAGAGAGGTGAAATATGTTGCGGATTTCTTGGTTTAGGATATACTTGGAGTGAGAACTCACAAGAAAAAAGATCTGATACCGCAACAATTTCCAGCAGAATTAACACGTGCGTACAATGGTGAAGTCTTGAATGTTGTATGAATGCAGCATATTTTCTCATCTTGTAAATTATACCTATTCTGTAAAATTCTAAACCTGCTAGTCTATGAATATCAAAATATTGCCAGGCATGCTATCTTGTTTTAAGAGTCTTTCAATCACCCTTTTGCCGTGTTACCTGCAAAGGGTCGATAGTTTTGGTATGCTATAAGCATTTGGACAGTTGTAGGAAGAATACCTCTCCTTAATTTATGTATCTCCTATTTTGCAAGCATCCTCGCATTATGAATTTTCTTTTTATAACATGGAGCGCTCGACATTCAAAACCCAGGATAGTGTGCTTGAATACTAGCTTGGAGCGCTATGTAGATGTTTTACTCATCGAGTGCTTGCGTGTAGTCTTCTTTTCACGGAATCTATTCTTTTATTTGGTTGAGCATGCATTAGGAGTGTTTGAATCTAGGATTCTACTGTTGTGGATATAAAACTGTTTTGACTTCAAAAAAAAAAAAAGAAGAGAAGAAAATCCACTAGAAGCTATGTTATGTTATTGTAGAGAACCATTTTGACACAGATCGATATATGAGCATGATGTTTAAAATGCAGCTCTCATAACTAGTAGTGACAGATTGTGGAGAAAACATTATATTTATTATCTTATTACTAGAAATGTGTTGTCATAAACCTGATCAGCGACAAAGTACATATAGTTGTGGTATAACGCACAGTAATTGTAAGTATAAGTATACTTTTTGCCCTAGTAATACGGACAGGTCGTCCATCAGACAATCGATAGGTCTAAAAATGGTTAAGTGACTTATGTATTATGTAGTTAAGTGACTTATGTATTATGTAACTGAATTTGAAATTCTGTTTTAATGAGATAATTATATGTGAGACCACCTGGACCCCTTGATTTCCTTTTAGCATTGTTATGGACCCGTACTAGGCCCCATACATAGACTAACGCACCCGAAAAAATTCCTAAAAGGCAAAATTTTCCATTTGAGCAGTATAACACTCGTATGCTGCTGGCACAGTCATCAGTTGATGACTAGGTTGTCCTCTTTAACAATTGGTCTAAAGGTTTTGTTTTGAAGGATGGGGATTGGTTGGGGTTTGTATCCATGAGGTGGCAGCCTATCTATGGATCCAATCCACCCTCTCTTTCCTCTCTTCTATATATACTATCCTTTTTCTTCTTCTTTCCTTTACACCCTAAGTAAAACTACTGCATGTAGCTTTCTCCTCCTCCTCCTCCTCCTCTTCTTCTTCTTCTTCTTCTTCTTCTTCTTCTTCTTCTTCTTGAGCTGGACCTAGGAGTAAGCCTAGAGCTAGGAGTTGGTCTTGACGCTAAGACTATGGTCTCGGACCCGTCTAGGCGGAGAAGTGGAAGACCTAGCTAGGATTAAATCGGGTTAAAGGCAAGTATGTCTTGCACTTGGGAATAAATTGATGTTCCTCTTTTAAATTCCTATAAACTGTTGTTTACTGTTTATATGTTTTCCTTTCAGTTTTCTCTTATATTCTTGTCGAATTTTTGTGATTATAGGATGGTTTTTGATTGGTTTGAGCTTCGGGGTGTGTTTTGGGTTGAAATGGGAAGTTTAGTGTGAACCTATTGATTTGGTGGTGATATGATGTTTTAGTCCTTAGGATAGATTCCTATTTGCTGTAGGACATTTTTTCTAGCTCCCCTAACTTTCTAGAACAAATTTGGTGTTAATTTGACATAGTTTGGTCACCAAAATCCATTATCCCAAGTTGTGTCTGCATAATATCAGTGTAGGTAGTATATCGTCGATATATCAATAAATCATCATTTTGTTCCAGCAAAAACAGAACCGTTTTATGGCATAGAACATGATATCGCTGGCTTGTAATGTTCTTAGGTTAGCTCATGGTTCCGTATGTCGTTTAACAGTGCGGTTATTCAGCCTTTTTCGAAACATTCCCTAATGACTTTTACTGTCCCTTAGACCTGTACTCGAAAGTTGTTTGGCTTTCGGGGGGGCTTTGCCCCGAAACCCCCATTAGGGATGTTGCCCTTTCAACCCCGTTCACTGATCGGACAGTGAAACCCTATTATCTTGATATAGAGTGCGAGGGTTTTATTGGTTGTCAAACCTGCATAATTAACTAATTAATTTCTGTGTGAGCTAGTAGGCTCTAGTATCCTATTATTGGGTAGCATAGTCTCTTGTAGTCATGTAACTGACTTTATATACATTATAGAAAATGGATCTAGGAATTATTGATGTTGATATGTGATTGATTGACTGCCTGATTGTCCATGTTCTTGATCTAGCTATATTATTTGTGTTATATCACCAGTATACCCGCTTTGGTACTGTAACGTCCCAGTCCCAATATACATAGGACCAGGCATACGAAACATGCCAGCTGCATGCATATGAAGAATACTCCAATATGTGAAATTTTTCGTACACACACATAAGCTGTAATTAACTAAACCACAGGTAGTCACAGATAATCTATATCTCATCCATGGAACACAAGAATAAAGTCAATAGCCCAGATAAATAAAATAAAAAGAGTTAAAAGATGATATAGCTGGGTGGAGACAAATCCACTACCAAACAACTATGAAAAATAGTATAAGATAACTGAAGTCCGACCTCCCAAAACAAAATAAAATAAAAGAAAAATGTATCAACTATAATGTAGCAAGAGTCAAATCCACTAAACAAAGATAACTAAATCTCGGAAGGAGAGACCTCCTCAACTGGGAATGATGGAACCAGTGCAGAGCCGTACTCCTGAGGAAAATCCTGGTCGTTTAAGATGGAGAGATCACCAGGTCCTCAGAGAGACATAACAAGATACAGAAAAAATATGTCATATAAACTGTGTAATAACTAAAGAATGAATGCAATAGGATGCCTAACCAATCTACTGTGAATATGCAGTTAAGAACAACCTTTAACGCATGGGCACTCTAGCTATAGTGGGATTGATCTAGTTCCCAATTGGGCACTAGGGGCCTACGTCCGTAACACTCCGTGAATGTCAGAGGGAATTTGTAACTACCAGTTTTTCGGATTAGGGTTATTTTTGACCAATTAAAATTTTCCTTTTGTGGGCCACTAGCATGATAATTATTAACCCAAATTCATAAAATAGAAATCCTATTTTAAGTTAGACCCTAGTCATGGTTAATTAAGGTGGAGGCAAAAATTAGAGCAAACCACTTAGTTCCTTTAAAGACCTCCCTAATACTAATTGTCATGAAGAGTTTAGGGCTTAGAAAGACCCTATTTAAACCCCCACAAGCCCTCAATGGCAGCCACCATTTCAATATAGAGTTTTCACTCATTTCTTTCATTCCATACTCTTCCAAATTTTCTCCTCTTTCTTCCTTTGGTGTGCTAAGGACTTGGAGAGCTCAAGAAGGTTTGGTGGAAGCTCTAGCAAGGATTTAAGAGCCATTTCTTCCTCCTTCCTCAAATTTATGGGACCTTGTGTAGGCTTCATTCTACATAGGTATAACCCTCTAAACTCTCTTTTTCATAGTCAAATTTTATGTATTCATGTAGGACCCTTCTAATGGCTAGATCCAACCATATAGGTGGTGAAATAGGTGTTAGAGGACTCATTCCTAATAGTTCTATAGGTTAGAATGGTATCATTTGGGTAGTTACGGGATTGTGACCCCCAAGTGTTTATCAAAATGACAACTTGGTCATTTAATTCTGTTTTTCAGTTTTTATATCTATGTATAGCTTGTTTTGCTCATAGGATAGGTATGTAGGATCTCTAGTATTTGTACCTAGGCATATACTTTAAATATATATATGAGTGTATATGTAAATTGTATATGGGCATAATGTTCACTGTTGGGAGTTCTTGAGTAGGACTGTTATGTAACAGTCCCTGTGGCAATGTGAGAGTGTCAGTGTTGTATGAGTGGTTAGTATCTTGGGATAGGGAACAAACTGCCCTATGAAGCTTTCAATGAGGTGGTGTTTTAGAAGTATGTGTCCAAGTGTTTTAGAGAGCGAACTGTGTCATAAACAGTGTGTATCTAGTGTCAGTGTGTGTCCTATCTCAGTTCAGTGTGTGAGTGAGCCATTTCCTGTATCAGTAAGTGAGGGACTGTTAGTGTGCCTATAGGCCACTTGTGAGTGAGTGCCTTAAGTGTCATAAGAGAGGAGAGTGTTGTGAAGGACTGAATGAGTGAAGTGAGTAGTGCCAGTGAGTATATTAGTGTTTAGTGTCAGTGAGTATTAGTGAACCAGTGTCAGTAGATCGGTGTTCTAGTGTCAGTTGCGTTAAGTATGAGTGTGAGGTTGTGAGTATTTAAAGAAAGGAATGAAACTGATGGTAAGTATCAGTTAGAATCCTATGCATAGGTGAGGATTAAAGTGGGAGAGTTGGCATGAACAGTTAGAATTCAAGTGAGTATCAGTTAGAATTTTAGTAGATATCAGTCCTATAGGCTAATGCCTGTGAGCGTAGGGACTGCCCTACAGGCCAGGGTGGCCTTGGCCACTGTTGGCCAAGGGCAATTGGCCCTGTACTGTGGACAGGCCTTGGCCTTGGCCACTTAGCAGCAGGGGACTCCCTACTGTAGGGTATGGCCTTGAGGAAGACCCTACAAGTAGCAGGAAGGGGCCAGGCCACTTGGGCCAGTCGAAGAAGACAACCATGGCAGTAGCAAGTTAATGGAGAGTAGGGGCAGGGTGGGTCCTCTCCCTATGATGGGAGTGTGAGTGACAGGGAATGAGGGCCTTGATAGATGAATAGGTAGTTATGCAAGTCAGATTTGGAAATGAGTGAAAAGGAGGTTATGTTTGTGTGTATGTTGAGTTGTGACAGTCATAAGTGTGTATCCTAAAAGAATAGATAAGTGTCCATGTGACACTAGTGTCAGTCCTATGAGAGAGTGAGTGAACTGCCAAACGTGTCAGTAGATTGGGTGAGTGTAAGGGACTTGGGCCATGTGGCATGGGTCAGTGATAAGCTTGTAAAGGAGGGGCGGGGTTGATATTAGGTTGGTATCAGTCAAGTTAATGTGGTGTCAAGTTGGGAACTGTCATTGACAGTAATGCAAAGGGAGTGTGTTATATATATATATATATATATATATATATATATATATATATATATATATATATATATATATATATATATATATATATATACAATGAATGTATAACTCTAATATATATATATATATATATATATATATATATATATATATATATATATATATATATATATATATATATATATATATATATATATATATATAGAGAGAGAGAGAGAGAGAGAGAAGGGATCAACATCCCCTCACTTCTACATCCCCCAAACATCCCCATGATAACACCCGTTGGATCTTGTTTCAAGTCATCTAATCTTAACTGTTGAATTTTCAATGGTTAAGATTGGATGACTTAAACAAGATCCAACAGATGTGAAAGAGGGGATGCTTAGGGGTTGCAGATCCCTCCTCGTATATATATATATATATATATATATATATATATATATATATATATATATATATATATATATATATATATATATATATATATATATATTTTATATATATATACATATATATATACATATATATATATATACATATATAGGGTTAATTAGTTGTACCCCCCTATGGTTTGTACATATTTTGGTAACTGTCCCTGTTGTTTTAAAAATAAAGAACACCCCCCTGATTTATAAAGTTAATTAGTTGTACCCCCTGGTGCATAGAAGAAAATGAGTGAAAAATTAAGCAGCCAGGGGGGTGTTCTTTATTTTTGAAACAACGGGGTCAGTTACCAAAATATGTACAAACCATAGGGGGGTACAACTAATTAACCCTATATATATATATATATATATATATATATATATATATATATATATATATATATATATATATATATATATATATATATGGGCATGTAATATGTGGAATAACTGTCATTCATATCCATGTGTATTAGAATAACTGGTACTATGCATAGATATATATTAGAATGTGGATACATATATATATATATATATATATATATATATATATATTGGAAAAAAGGTAAATTTTATTCCAAAATAACACAATAATCGTACAACATACAATCAAAGTGGGGACTCCCACTCATCAAGACCTCATAACATTTACATCAAATTCGATGTTATGAAGCACGCCCACCAAAGGTGTAACCAATCCCTCGAAGATTCGACGGTTTCGTTCCCGCCAGACCTGCCAAACCGAAGCAGCCAGACGAACCCTGGCAGTCCGGAACCAGTCCTCCTCTGGACCTCTACTATCGCGGATCACCGTAATGATGTCCCCAATACTCTTTCCGGAGATGCACCCTCCTAATATTCTACTCTGCTCCCTCCAGATCTGCCAAGCCAGGTCACACTCAAAGAAGATGTGGCTGATAGATTCTTGCTCCAGACCGCACAACACACACTTGGGATCCGGGATCGACACTCCAAAGGAACACAACCGATCTCTAGTAAGAAGGCGACCCAATAGGAGCTTGTAAATACAGAGCTGCATCTTCCTTGCCAGGCCCTTGCACCATACGAATTCGAAGTTAGGACTCTGAGGGAAAGTGCGCCTGATGAGATTGTAGCAACTTCTGAATTGGAACTCCCCAGTACCCGGGGGCGCGTCAGTCGGCTACCCAAATCTACCGATCTACAGGCAAGTCCGGATCAATAGCAATATTGCTAATGATCTCCCCCAGCTCCATAGTAGACGATAGGACTCCGGCGTCCACTCTCCATCGCGAATGATCCGACTACACGTCAGGCCCCGCCTATCCTTCTGGTGAGTCTGAGCCCCCATAATGTCCAATAACGAGCACCGATCTATCCAGGAATCTCGCCAGAGGTCCGTTCCAGACCCATCCTTTATGACCTTCCTGATAGCAAACTTGAGAATCTCCCTGTGTCTCAGGACAGTCTTGAACGTGACTGGAATAATTGTTGTCAGTAGTACACGTCCAAAAGTTGCCCTGCTTCATATATCTGCTATGCATCCAGGCAGCCCAGAAAGACCCCCCATTAATGAATTTACATGCCAGCTTAAGCGCGGAGGCCTCCCGAATCTCCAGCAACGGCCTAATCGCCACTCCTCCCTCCTTTCTGGGACGACATAGCTGTTCCCAAGAGATCGCATGCATACCCCCTCACCAAATAAAATATGCACAAATCCGATCCACTTTTCTGACAGTAGCGATAGGCAGGAGGATGGATTGCAGCCAGAAATGAGCTACAGCTGTAATCACTGACCGAACCAGCTCAATGCGTCCGCCAAATAATAATCCTGAGGCTTGCCAACCTTCCACTCTCCTCTGGGCGTACTCCACCAGACTATGGCAATCCTGATCCCGTATATAGTTGACCGTGAGGGGTACTCCTAAATAGTGCACCGGAAGATCACTCCTCTCGATATCCAGCACGTCAGCCCTGCTCCTCCTTCTAGGGCATAAGGAGCTGAAGTACACCCGGCTCTTCTCCCTGTTCAGCTGAAGGCCCGATAGGGAATGTAACTCTCCCATAATCTCTACAAGCATCTGCATACCCTCCATCGAAGGTCGGATAAACACCAAGAGATCATCAGCATAAATGAGATGGGTGACTGGGGGATCTACCCTCCGGAACAGTGGAACCAGCCTCCCTCGGTGCGCTGCTAAATCCATCAGGCATGTAAAGTATTCCATAACAATCGTGAAACAGGTAAGGAGACAGGGGGTCGCCTTGTCGAAGCCCACGATTACTCTGGAAATACCCATAGGGGATGCCCTGTATGAGAACCGAGAAAGTAGGGGACTGTGATGCACTCTCGTATCAGGCCAATCCAATGGTCCCCAAAACCCATGGCGGACATCAGATGGCAGAGGAAGTCTCGGTTGACCATGTCATACGCCTTCCTCAGATCTAGTTTCACGCAAGCCTTTTCTCCTCCAGGTTTGTTAAAACATCTCACTATCTCATGGGCCAGGAGGTTGTGCTCAGCAATCGATCTCCCCTTGATAAACGCAGCCTGGTTCGGAGAGACCAAGTCCTGCATGATCCCTTCCATATGTCGACACATAAGGTGCAGTAATTATCTTATAAAGATAATTACAGCACGCAATAGGTCTGAAGTTCGCCAGCGCTGTCGCTCCCTCCTTCTTAGGTACCAAGGTCAGGAAGGTGTGGTTCAACTCTTTCAGCAGCTTTCCGTTGGTGAAGAATTCATGTACCATCTCCAAGACCTGATACTTCAGAGTGTCCCAGTGGCGTTTGTAGAAACCACTACTAAAACCATCTGGGCCTGGAGCCTTGTTGGGATCCGCCAGCTTGACAATAGCTTCCACCTCCTCCAATGTGACAGGAGCAAGAAGAATACTATTCCCGTACGGAGTCACCAGTCTCTTCGTAATAATCTATGGGAACACAGACAAGTAGTCAGTCTGAAAATACAACTCAGAGTAGTACCTGACCGCCTCTCCCTGTATCGCAGCCGGCTCCCCCACAAGATTGCCATCCTCATCCAGAAGCCGGAAGATGTGATTCCTATGTTGCCTGGTCCGGATGACATCATAGAAGAACTTGGAGCACCGGTCGCCGTCCTTCAGCCAGGAGCATTTGGCACGCTGAGCCATGCTAATCTCCTTCTGCAACCGCAAGATGCTGACTTCTTCAATCAGTTCTTTCTCTCTTGCCGCCAAGTCTCCATTGAGCATGTCAGCCTGCATGTCTTCCTGGATAGCTCGCAGTTCCACCTCCTTATCTTCTAAAGAAGTCTTCGGCAATCCCTTCACCCATCTCCGAAGAGCCTGTTTTGTGGCCTTGAGCCGACGGACCAATCGGAACTGAGCCATCCCCTCCTGTCCACTATCAAGCCCCTCTGTGACAGCCTCCAGGTAGCCCTCTGAGAGGTACCAACTGTTGTTGTACCTAAAAGAACGGGACTTCCCAGGAGTCCGACAAGTGAATCCAACCCAGATAGGGGAATGATCACTCGTCCCAACAGCCAGGCCCTCCGCCAAAGTGTTAGAAAAATGACGAAACCATTTCCCATTACCCAGAGCACTATCAAGCTGTCACGCAACCCTATTCCGAATGGCTTTGTTATGCCAAGTCCAGATGAAGCCAGAGCGAGATAATCCCGGTAGCCCCGCCTGGAGGAGACATCTCTAAAAATCATATAGGATATAGTCTGGAACTGGCCGACCTCCCACCTTCTCCCCTCGGTGTAGAAGGGTCATTGAAATCCCCGATCATCAGAAGAGGAAGGGACGCCGAATCTGCTGCAGCTGCGACCCGGGAAATGTCACTCCAAAGGGATTCCCTCCTCCGTCTGTCGTTGTGGCCGTAGACTGCCCCCAATACGAACCGAAAGCCACCCTTGTTTGAGAAGGAAATAGCAATCAACTGCTCCGTCATCAAAAGCAAATCTCCATCCCAGCTCTTCGAGTTCCAACGACCCAGATCCTGGCCATGTCACACAGAGCCAGGTTATGCAGTTGGGCCCAATGAGATGGGGTCCTACGAGCAAGAGTCTTTTCACCCTTAATCTTAGTTTCTAACAGAATAGAGATGTCACATTTCTCTCTGAGAAGCACCCCACAGATCTCTCTCCACCTCCCTAGCGAACACGTCCCCCTCATATTCCAGGCTATAATAGCCATTAATTAATTAGAGGAAGGGTCCCCTGGAACAACACCCGGATTGGCACCTGGGGAAAGTACCGCGTCCGTCGCTAAAAGATCCTCCTCCATCCTAGTCGAAATGGTCTGCTGTGGGATGGCGTGAGAGAGAACCATCGCCCAGGAAGGATTGTCAACACACACCGCCTCCTCTCTGTCAGAAGGATGCATCCCCTCCGTGGAGGGGCTGTCACTTAGCGGCCCGACAGCACGTCTCTTCCTGCAGTAAACCTGTCCCTCAGCCGAACCTCCACCCCCTCGCACCACGATCCCCGATGCCGCCATGCCTCTCGTAACAATACTACTCTGCCCCTGGGAAGTGGGAAACACCCCACTCGTGGGAGCCAGCTGGGTAGATACAATGAGGCTCGTCCCGCCCTCACTCACTGGAAGAGTATCCTCTCCCACCAAGGCCTCCTCTCCGCTGTCAACTCTAATATCCATGTCACAGGTAGAGTCTGGAGTCTCACTCTGGAGGATAGAAGGCTCCACATGATGTCCGGCCCCGAGCAAGTACTGGCCAGATGCCCGAAGCAGGAATACCCTGAGCAAGTGGGGGGACCCATTCGTACTCCACCTTCTGGGTAAGCACCTCTCCAGACGGAATTTCATACTCTACCAACTCCGGTAACTCCCTCCCAGCTCGGATCTCCACAAAAATCCTGGCATACATCAACCTCGACCGAAATGCAGTGGCTTCGTCTGCCTTGATCGGGGTGCCCACCAAGCTCGCCAGTCGCATTAGCAAAGGAATACTCCAGAACCGGACAGGGAACTCAGGGAAGCGAATCCATACAGGAATGGCATTCAGTACTTCCCGCTCACAGCGAAGCTCCGGAGTCCACTCCTTAAGAATGATAAGTCTGCCATCAAACGTCCAGGGGCCGCCTTGGAGTATCCTAGCGACATCCTCCGCGAGGCCCAACTTCACATAGTAGAAGCCGTTCTCACAGGCAAAGAACTCCATACTCCCCTTAGGCTTCCAGACACGCGCTGCATACCCCCGAATCTGTCCGTAGAAAGGCTTGTTTTCTAGTACATACAGGACGAGGGTGTTCTCCCAATATGCTGACACCTTTTCGATCTCCTCCGCAGGGAACGAGGCCCGAAAACCCCTCCCTGCCTTGAACGGTGGCACATACTCTATCGATGTGGGACTTTTCGGCCCCACGGGTTTGTAGATCTCCGCCCAATACTGTCCAGCAGGCCGTGGAGTCGCCCCTAGTGGCCTGGTGACAACCTTCGGCCGAGATGGACCAGATCTCGGCGCACCTGGATCTACCACCTTACCCTTCTATTTGTCCGCCGCAGTCGCTTTTGGGCGCCAGCCCACCGATCTCCCCGCAGATACCACAGGACCCCGAGCAGATGGCCGTACCCCGGATCCATTCTGACGGGTGTCAACCGGATACCTATCTCGTACGTGACCCTGGCCACCACCTGTCTTTCCTCCGGTCTTCGCCAAGCGACGACGTGTAACCGTCGTCCAACCTCCCCCCTCCGTCTTGTTCCCCTAAGATCTAGAACCTGCTCCGAATTCAAAATATGGGGTTTTAAAATTCTTTCGAAGCGGTCGATCTCCTGGAACCGACCCCGACTCCTCCCGACGGGGTATGACACCGCAGCCGTCGCCCGAGGATGGCCGTCCGACCCACTTGAGCCCAGATGGGGGGTCTGCCCGCCCCCCTTCTTCCCATGCTTTCTCCCTCCGCCGGCGTGGGGTCCGGTGGCCGCGGGGGGGGGGGGGGGAGGGGAGGCCTTGGCCGCCGCCTCCCTAGGGTTCGATGTCCACGTGATCGCACGATCGCCAGGATCGCCAGGAGCCGCCATCAAACTTATATATATATACATATATATATATATATATATATATATATATATATATATATATATATATATATATATATATATATATATATATATATTATATGTTGAGAACTAGTAAGGGATTTAGTCCCACATTAAAAAATATAATATGAAGAGGAGCTAGACTCCCTGTAAGTAGTGGAGTAGCCCATCAATAAAAAATACACAATAATTATTCTCTACATGGTATCAGAGCGATAACCACAAAAAAAAATTCCACCCCTTCCCCAAACCCGGCAAACCCACCCCACCCTGCCGACCCCCACCCCCCCTGCTGCCCCCTGCTGCCGACCCCCTGTCCCCTGTCCCCCCGACGCCCCCCCTGCCGATCCCCACCCCCTGCCGACCCCCCCGCCCCCTGCCCCCCGACGCCCCTCTGCCGATCTTCACCCCCCTGCCCACATCCCTGCTGCCGCCCCCCCTCCCCGACGCCCCCCTCCCTCTTCTGACCCCACTGCTGCCGAACTCCCCCTTTTTTCCAAAAAAAAAACAAACAAAAAATCCTAATTTGAGAGAGAGATTATGTGGACAGTTATTCGAATACGGATGGCTGTCAAATACTTTATTTGTACCTTCTGTTCCTAGATTACGCCCTCCGGAACTACAAATGCTTTATTTATTTTTCATTCTCGATCTGCAAATTAGGATCTATATGCGCGCGCTGATGTTGGCCACGTTAACAGTACATTCGTAAGGTCTCTGTTGAAGACTTTACATAAAGACGACGACGATGAAGTCGACGAAGACGACGACGATGACAAAGTCGACGAAGACGACGATAACGACGGATCACAGTTGAAGACACCATGGATTCGATCAGTGGTAAACTGACAGCAGAAGAGATGAAGGCCTTGGTTGATGATATTTTATCAAAGAAATTAACCGAGGCAACCCCACGTGTGATCCATACTGATGTGGATCCGTCATCCTACAAAATGGAGAAGCTGGACAAGCTGGAGACGAAGTTGGAAGGAACGTCCAACTACTTGAAATGGTCACGGCAGGCCATGCGGACGCTGAAGGGACGTGGCTTGGTTGGCTACGTCAATGGCCAAACCAAGGCGCCAGATGATCCCTCCTCAAAGGAGTTTGCTATTTGGGAAATTGTCAATAATGTTGTGGCTGGATGGTTGACAGCCTCCTTGACCGACCAGGTGTCAGGCAATGTAGAGGCGATGGAGGCTGTTGCTGATATATGGCGGACTTTGAAAGATATGTACTCAGGCTCAGGCAATCCTATGTGGGTCTTCTAACTGCAGGATAAACTTGATAGGGTGGCCCAGGACGACCGTACCATCTCTGAGTATGCAGCACTGTTGAAGAAGTACTGGTCTGATCTGGATCACTATGATCCTCTTGGGATGGAAGATGCCCAAGTCGAACCAGCATTTGCGAAACATTTCTAAAAGTTCTTGGATTATATTTTGCGACAACGGATGATGAAGTTCTTAAAGGGTCTTAACCCTGTGTTTGAGCATAGAAGGAATGTACTCCTAGCATAGCCCATGCTTCCAAGCTTAGAAGAAGCCATAGCTGCCATAGCACAAGAAGAGGCTCGCTTGAAGTTGATGCCCAACAAGGGCTCTTTCCAGGAGGAGCAAGCCGCTGTTGACAAGTCTGCCCTTGCCGCCTTCAATCAGCCTCCCTCTGTGGCCGGTGTTTGCCACAACTGTGGTGACTCAGGGCATTATATCAGAATTTGTCCAAAACCCCTGCACAATCAGTCGAGTGATCGTGGATGGGGCCGCGGAGGACGTCGAGGTGGTAGAGGCGGTTATGCTGGTAGAAGGGAAAATTATTCTGCAGGACACAAAGCTAATCTGGCGGAGGATGGGGAGAAAATCATCTGGCTGATTTAACCCCTCTTGAGAAGGCGTTCCTCGCGAGGTTACGCAGCACGAAGCTAGGTTCGAACGGCAGTCATGGGGCATCATCTACCTCGGGGGACCACGTCACTTGCTTTGCCCAAACCAGCACAGGTATTCCTGCGCGTGCTCTTGCAACAGCTGTCCACCAACCAGGTTGGATTATGGACTCTGGGGCATCTCGCCATGTCACGGGGTCCCGCGATGAGTTCCTGGTCTATACTCACCTACCAACGTCGGAGAGCATTTAGACTACTGATCGTAACTCCAGTCCTGTCATAGGTAAAGGCACTGTCGCATGCAGCCATTCTCTCACTCTCACCAATGTCTTACATGCTCCGTCTTTTTATGTCAATCTTTTTTCTATTTGTGCCATTATTCTTGATCTTAACTGTACTGTTTCCTTTGACATTCCTACGGTGAATTTTTAGGAGAAGGGGACAGGACGACGACTAGGGACTGGCATATGGCATAAGGGACTGTGGTACTTGGACAGGACTGGACTGGACAAAGCATTGACATCTCTGGTAGCAGACACACCACCGGAAGATTTTCGGCGCAGTATAGAAGATGAATTGCTACTCCACCACCAGCGTGTCGGTCATTCTTCTTTTAAAATTATTAGTCGAATGTATCGGTCCTTATACCAAAGGGCTAATAAGAAGAAGTTATTTTGTCATGCTTGTGAGTTGGGTAAACATACCAGAAGTACGTATGTGGGTTCAGGAAGTAGAAGTTCAGCTACATTTGATATGATACATTCGGACGTCTGGGACCCTTGTCCTACAACCGGTATTAACGGTTTTTATGGTTCGTCACTTTTATTGATTGTTATACTCGCGTGACATGGGTCTACCTTATGAAGAATAAAAGTGACGTCTTTGAGGCATTTCGAGACTTTCATCGCCGGGTAGAAACTCAATATGGCACTAAAATTAAGTGCTTACGGTCTGACAATGGGACGGAGTATACAAATAAGAAGGTTGCTGAGTATTTATCCACTCATGGAATACTACACCAAACTTCCTGTGCCTATACACCGGCACAAAATGGTGTGGCCAAACAGAAGAACAGACACCTGCTGGAGGTCGCACGGACGATGATGCTGGCTATGAATGTCCCGAAACACTTATGGGGGCAGGCGGTGTTAACGGCATCTTATCTCATCAACAGAATGCCCTCTCATGTATTGGACTGGAAGACACCGTTAGAAATGCTTACTGGTGCAACCACGTACACTGTTCCACCGAAGTATTTGGGTGTGTCTGTTTTGTCCAAGATAATAGGCCAAGAGTTGGCAAACTGGATCATAGAGCGGTTAAATGTGTCTTTGTCGGGTACACGGCAACTCAGAAGGGATACGCATGTTGGAGCCCAGTTGAGCGGAAGATGTTTGTAAGCATGGACGTTACATTCAGAGAACTGGAACCATATTATGGTTCGGATGACAGTTCAGCATTTGGTGACACACCTAACATAGTGGGTGTTAGATGTGAGGGGAAAAAAATAAGCCCATCTGTGGTGGTCGGATCGGTCCCATGTCCGGTCGTGAAAAACTGGACGAAAGAAGGAGAAAGCAGTGACTCCGATACAGAAGATGAAGAAGATACATATGTTAAACAGGGGGAGCAGCAGACAATGGAAAAGGAGCTCCAAGTGCAGACAATGGAAAAGGAGCTCCAAGTCTACAGAAGGAGACAGCAGAAGTCCAGTACTGTACCTGTACCGTACCATGTGCCTCCTGTACCAAGTCCCTCGTTTACTCCTGCTCCAACTCTTGAAGATGTTGCGCCCGCACTGAATCAATCTGATTCTGATGCAGATCTCTCTGACTCTGATGGTATGATCTCTCCACCACCTATTGCTCCCTTAAGGAGATCTTCTCGCATTAATGCGGATAAGGCTCCTAGTCGTTTTGATGATTATGAACATGATATTGCCAACTACCTGTCTTATTCTAATATTTCTTTGAATTATCGAGCCTTCATTGCATCATTAGACTCTACTTCGTTGCCCAAATGTTGGCAAGAAGCAAAGAAAGATCCAAGGTGGAAAGCTGCAATGATGGAAGAACTTGGAGCACTGGAGAAAAATAAGACGTAGGAGCTGATTCCATTACCCAAATGGAAGAAAACTGTGGGATACAAATGGGTGTACACAGTCAAGAAGACGTCAGAAGGAAAAATGGAACGATACAAGACAAGGTTGGTTGCAAAAGGATACACACAATCATATGGCATCGACTATGATGAAACGTTTGCTCCAGTAGCGAAAATGAGCTCCGTAAGAACTCTGGTCTCCATTGCAGCAAACTATGGATGGAAGCTATACCAGTTAGATGTGAAGAATGCCTTTCTCCACGGGGACCTATAAGAAGAAGTGTATATGGAACTTTCGCCAGGGTGCTACGCTACAGAATCAGACGGAGGGACATCACATGAAAAAGTGTGCAAACTAAAGAAGTCGCTATATGGACTCAAGCAATCTCCTCGAGCCTGGTTTGACAGATTTAGAAAGGCTGTTACAGGCATGGGATATCATCAAGCAAATGTAGATCATACGGTCTTTCTTCAGCATGCAAGAGGCCACATCACTATACTTGCTGTATACGTGGATGATATAGTAATCACGGGTAATGATGAAGTCGAGATCGCTAAGCTGAAGTCAAAACTCGCGAAGGAGTTTGAGGTGAAGGATTTAGGAGCGATGAGGTACTTTCTAGGTATCGAGGTGTGTGAAGGCGAACAAGGAATTGTTCTCTCACAGAGAAAATATGCACTAGATCTGCTGAAGGAGATAGGGATGCTGGGATGCAAAGCAGCAGTCACTCCAATTGACCAGAAGTGCAAGTTGGGAGCAGAAGCAGGAGAGCCAGTTGATCGTGAAAGATATCAACGACTTGTAGGAAGATTGATTTATCTGGGGCACACTCGCCCTGATATCTCATTTACGGTGAGTGTAGTAAGTCGCTACATGCATGATCCAAAAATGAGTCATATGGATACAGTATTTCAGATCTTGAGATATCTGAAAGGGACGCCGGGGAAAGAGCTATGGTTCAAGAAGAATGGATGTATAGAAGTTGAGGGATACTGCGATACAGACTGGACGAGCTGCATAGACGATAGAAGGTCTACCACGGGATATTGTGTCTTTGTAGGAGGAAACTTGGTCTCATGGAGAAGCAAGAAACAGTCAGTGGTAGCACGGTCTACAGCTGAAGCAGAATAGAGAGCAATGGCTTTAGGAGTGTCGGAGTTGCTGTGGGTGAAAGCATTGCTGACAGAGTTAAAGCTGGACAAGGGAGCACCGTTACGTCTTCTGAGCGATAGTCAAGCTGCAATAAGTATAGCTAACAATCCAGTTCAGCACGACAAAACAAAGCACATCGAGATCGATCGATTCTCCATTAAAGAAAAGCTGGAACAAGGGATACTGAAGATTGATCATGTTCGCTCAAAAGAACAAGTGGCAGACTGTCTGACTAAAGGTCTTAGTTCAGTAAGTCTGTCGAAGCTATGTAACAAGATGGGAATGATTAATATCTATCGCCCATATTGAGGGGGAGTGTTGAGAACTAATAAGAGATTTAGTCCCACATTGGAAAATATAATATGAAGAGGAGCTAGACTCCCTATAAGTAGTGGAGTAGCCCATCAATAAAAAATACACAACAATTATTCTCTACAATATATATATATATATATATATATATATATATATATATATATATATATATATATATATATATATAGGAAGTTTTTCCTGTATATAGAGGACTGTAATTGGACAGGGAGTAGTGAACTGTTTTCCTGAGTTTTATTTGACATGAAATTCCTTAGCAGCATTAGGACTAGTGTGTGGGTAGATTTAGACCCTGTCTTGGATGTTTGGACCCTGTGTTGTATCAGTTAAGCGGGTGTGGTTGCATCCTACAGGTATAGATAGTATATATATAGGTAGGGGTCATGGCAAGTAACCTTGGAGTGTTGGTATCAGAATTGGGGGTTTTTCTCGTATCCAGTTAGGTAGGTGTACAATACTCGAGTGTTGAGTGTCAGTGTATAGGCAGCAGCCTTCTAGCTTGTTTATAGGCCAAATGTCCTAGGATGAAATTGCTTGTGTATGCATTTTGAGGCAGCACTTGCGCATTAAGGAACTGAGTAAGTATGCAGTGATTGAGAGTGGCAGTTAGTGTTAAGGAAAATGCCTAGGACATGAGTTGAGTATTGGACAAGGGCATTAGCATTAACTAGGATTAAGTGGTATGATACTCACTTGAGTATCAGTGAGCTACAGGAGAGTGTTGGCCTTGGTAGGCCCCACAACAGTGTGGACAGTGCACTTGGCTAATGCACATTGTATGTACAGGTAATGAGAGAGGCCTACAGGCCTGTGTGGCCTTGTACAGTGTTGCACAGGCCTTGATTGGCCTGTGTATGGGCCTGTACAGGCCATGTGTGTCTCAATGGTGTGTGTCTTAGTGTCTTAGGGCTAGGATATAGTGAATAGGTAGAAGAAGGAAGATAAGTGAGTATGTACATGTGTATATATGAGTATTGTTAGAGTGTTGTTTGTGTAGCCTTAGTAAGAGATTAGAAGGAGAGTGAGGGCATGTGAAGGTAATAGGTATTACCTATAGATGGATAATATGGGTTAAGGTAATTGATATGGGTAATGGTTTAGGTAGGAGATAAGTAATTGGGGTATGCCTATGCAATATGGGCATGGAAGCATAGAGATGAAAATATATTGGTATAGGTAATGCCAAGGCCCAACAGGTAAATGACTTAGAGTAAGGTATTATGATATTAAGATATATATAATTACATAGAGTATAGCCTAGTCTTGGCCAGGGTAGGCTAGATTACCTTGGTATGGCAAGATAATGGCCTAGAGACCTAGGTTGGACCTAGAATTGAACTAGAAATCATGTATCACCATAAATATTCATGTTTGACACACCATAACACTAATTAACCTGCTCATATCTAGGTTCTTGTGACTCCACTTTGGGCCTCGATTCATAATTACTACTTAGGACGATAGGCGAGTACATTCTCTGATAGTTTTTTTTTCTTGATATTTCCTATGATGCATGTTTATATTAGTGTTATATTTGATTCTGACACGATGGATATACAGATTGATATTGTATAGATTCATTGTCTTGAGATACGTAGTTTTATGCCTATTGACTTTCACTGGACTAATGAATTACTGAACTAATGTATCTATTCTGGACTATTGAGATTCGTGTCAGGACCTGGATCCATGTGTACTAGTTGGACGGAGAAATACCTAGGAGACGTGTGAACATACCCTTTCTACCCCATGGTCTTACTAGAATAATAGCGGCCACACAAGGTTTGCCGGATATTACCTTCTAGCCGTTCACATATAAACTTGGTATTTCAAAACACTAGTTTGGATACAGCTTATATGGAATATTCTATACTTGCTAGAGATATACATTGCATGACAGGTTTTCTCATATTCACATATCTGCCTGTCTTTACAATCCTACATATTTTTCCCTTATCACACATATTGTTTCTTATCTACCTATTTCTCTATTTTGTACATTATCTCTTATAAAATTGCTCATCAAGTATCACATTATTATTTACTGTTTCGTAGCACTTGTCAATTAATTGGAACTGCTATTGGGTTGTACTTCGCTCCATCCTGACTGGATATATTTTTCAGATGACTTAGACTGTTGTCTTACCTACGATGAGTAGGGGATATGCGAGGGTTGCACCCAGGAGCCTCAGGAGGATCCTGCTCAGTAGAGAGTACCCTAGTAGTGGTTAGAGTTTTAGTATTACATTTTGTATCAGATTGTTCCGAATGTGGGTTGAGTTTTATTATTATTTCAATATATGTACTTATTTGACTTAGACTTCTATTCTAGACTTGGTTGTACTATATACTATTTCAGTTTTCATCTCCTTTATCTTCTATTCAAATATCGTGTTGTATCTCCCTTTAGACTTTGTGATTGAGTTATATATTTCATATGTCATATTATTCCTCCGTACGGAGATGACAGATATATTTCATATTGTTGATGTTAGATGTTATGGATGACCTAGACAGCGTTCTACTGCCAACACTGCGGCGTAGGCTGGACGTACCTACGACTCATGTCCGATTTTTTGGTGCGGGTTGTGACAGAATTTGTAACAGTAGGGGTAATCTTACCTGCGTCCCTGGGGAGCTCACAGGTTATAATGGATAAGTGTATACGTAGCCCATACATTAAGAAACTGTTCTCCCTACCCCATGCTTATCTATGTCATCTCCGCGACACATATAACCATCTAATAACTATCAAGTCTACTAATCATGGAAATTCTATTAGCATTTATATCCTAACCATTGCACGTCTCAGACGTATTGGTGGCGAGCTGACTACACGAGTCCGTGTCCTACATGTGACTTACAACTCATGATAACTAAAGTGTCAAGGCCATCTGAGATATACCAATACCTTACTGTAATGGGGTGGTCATCTAGTACTAAGTCATTATGCAAATAAATAAATAAAAGCAATAAATTGACTAATACAGTCGCTCGCACCCAAGTATGACTTCGACGCACAGTTTGATAGAAACTAGTAGACAACAAGTAAATGACAGAAAGTAGAATAATAAAATAAAAGTAAATAAACAACAAATAATGATAAGGTATCTTGACTGGAGGTGGTGTGCAGAAAATGACAACGTTTAGTAACTCAAATCGCCAGAATCAAAGAGCAATGAAAGTCAACTCCCGCAAACGTCCTTGGATGCTGAAATAAACATCAAAAATATTTTCGGCATAAGAAAATTGTCTAAGATCGTCTAGCCATAAGTCCAACTCTGAACACAGGGGCGAAACTATAATTTTGGGCCAAATTGGTGTCCGTCGTTGGGCCTACTTTGCACCGAAAATGTGCTAATACCTACTGTCTCTAAAGTCATCTTGCTATATATCTACGGATTTGATTTGACGATACGAACTCAACCTATGTCCAAATTTGGATTCCGATAAGCCGTGCACAATTTCGCTCGTTGGATCGGGTGGTAGGCCCGCCAAAATAGCGTTCCGGTCGACTTTCTCAGAATCGGACCAAACTTGACTTACAGGACCTGAAAAACGATACGAGTCCAGTGGCACAAGTTTCATTTCGAGGTGATGAATGTGCACTATGTTGTGGGCTAGTTTGGAAAAGGGTCGATACGGGATATCTCGATCGATACGCCACAATTTTGTCGCGCACGCATAACGAAATCGAGTTCCGTTAAATTTCACATGTTAGCGAAGTCGATATGCACCTTTCGATGCTTTCGGTTTGCGGCCACATCGTCCGGTTTATCGGAGCGAACGCCATATCGGTAACTTCCAAAAATTTACTGTTTTGAAAACCTTTTGTTTTGTTTTGGAAATCTGTTTTCTTGATGCACGGTCGATGAAATTCAAATCTACAAAAAAGGTTGCGAATCCCTATAGGTTGTCTAGAAGTCTCTTCAAACCGATTTTCGAAACACGCAACATACTGGTCACAAATTGATGACAAACATGGGTGTTCAAGTTTCCTAAATCTGTTATTTCGACAATGATTTCCCCAAACTTTCAGAAAATTTCACTCTCTACTCAGGCCAAACTAAATAAATCTATTTTATAGGTTGGGTAGAGGGTTAACTCGATTATCCATGGAAATTTACGGATCAAATTTTTATAAACCGTGGAGGAAGAAATACATAGTCGAAGTTGTATACCTCGTAGTTGGGACTGTAACAGAGTACGCTATGTAGCTGTTACAGGAAGGTTGCAGGGTTCTCCTGGCTCCAATGATGCATGCATGAGGCTAGTTTTCTAAGGAAGAACAATCATATGGGGCTCTATACATATTTGGATTTTAAATCCTCATTTAATTTGAATTTATATAAGTATTTGATCGGGATTAGGTTTTAGCTAGGGGAGAATCATAATAGGATTACACCAAAAAATTTTGGAAGAATATGATCATGATTTCAAATTTTTTTTATTTATTTAAACCAAGTATTTCCTATACTCGGCTGATTGGGGGGGGGGGGGGGGGGGGGGGAGGTTTCAGGAATTCGAGATTAATGTTCCTATAGGAACAATAATGAATGATTTTATTTTCCTTTTTTTTCTAAACTAATACTTATATATATTTTTTACTTTTTTGTTTATATTTTTTTCTAAACTAATACTTATATATATTTTTTTTGTTTATATATATATATATTTACCCATCTCGATGCTGCTAGCGGTCAGATGGTCCCGTACAGGCCTACTACTAGCGGTCAGATGGTCCCGTATAGGCCTACAGATCAACCCATTTCCTATCTCGAAAGTATTTCAGAAGGTGAAGAACCACAAAGCCTATAGCATGCAAGCTCGATGTCGTCTCCAATAATGGCATGAAGTCTAGTATAGCCTCTGCTTCTCAAGAAGCTTGTCACTCGATGCCCAATAGGAACGAGTCCAGTACAGCCTCTGCTTCTTAAGAAGCTTATCACTCGATGCCTAATGGGAACGAGTCGAGACGGAGGAAAGAAGCCTCTAAAACAGGTAGCTCGACGATGATACTTCGATCATCCAAAAATTTGAATCCTTTCCTCCAACCCAGTATTTAATGTTGAGCATCCTCATCTGGAATGCTAGAGGCATTGCAAACGATCAAACGATGAACCGAATCAAGACTCTCGTCAGGATTCATAGAGTCTCTATGCTTGTTATCATCGAACCTAAAGTCGACGTATCCAGCATTCAAAAGTACAAAATCATGTTGGGCTTCTCCAATGCGGTGGGAAAAGGCAAAGACATCTAGATCCTATAGGGCTGCGACATCAACGCACGCATAGTAGATAGCAGAGATCAAACCCTTTCGATTGAGTTCGAGAACAGTCAGATTATAAAGAAGAGCATCCTTTCTACTGTGCATGAAGACGACAATAGAAAGAATATGAGAGAATTATGGATCGACTTGCTTCAGCTGCAATCCAGATTTCAGGATTCTCCATGGATCTGTGGGGGAATTTAACGTGGTGGCGAATAGAGACGAGAAATCTGGAGGGATTCCCCCGTCGTCCGGATCGATGACGAGTTCAACCAGTATATGTTTGAGGTGGCCTGGTCTGTCGGACGTTCCGTTCGTTGGCAATGCATTCATTTGGACGAAATCGAGGGAAGGTCATCATGCTCAGCAGTCACGTATTGACATGGTCCTTGTTAACCCCCTCTGGCAGGACATGACTTACGGAACCAAGGTGACGCATCTGAATAGGTGTGAATCCGATCACAGCCCTCTTCTCTTGGGGATTGACATCGTCCACCCGGCGATTCGCAAGTCATTCAAGTTCCAGGATTTTTGGTGCAATCACACCGACTTTCTTACGATGACAGCGACTGCTTGGGGATAGCATTGATCATAGGAATCCGCTGATTCGGTTAACGTTACGTATTAAGGCCACTCGTTGGCCGCTTTCGGCGTGGAGTAGGAATGTTTTTGGGGAAATCTTTATTACTATCAAAGCAACGGAAGCCGATATGGCGAGGAAGGAGGCATCCCATGGACAGTACGGTAACTCATAATCACGGGCGGATCTGAATGCGGCTTATGCTCATCTTAAGCGGTGCATGGCCTTCTGGCGTCAGAAAGTGCGTGCTAAGTGGGATAAAGACGACGATCAGAACTCCCAATACTTTCACTTATGTGTCAAGAAGAAGAGGAACGCTCTCCATGTTCATAGCATCAAAGGAGACGACGGCATCGTCGTCACCGGTAATAAAGAGATTAGTGACATCGCGATCAACTTCTTTTCCAATCTCTTCATGAAGTCCTCTTCTGTTACGAAGGATGATTCCCTCTTGGACGTCATCCCCCATCTCATTTCACAGGCTGACAACGACCAATTGATGCTTCCTGTTTCCCTCGACGTGATCCATGGGGTGCTGAAGCTTCTGAACAATGGCAGTGCTCCTGGCCCGAATGGGTTTACAGCCACTTTCTTCGTCAAATCCTAGGAGATGATTAAATTCGATATGGCGGAAGCAGTAAAATCTTTCTTTGAGGGCCTTCAGTATCCTAAAGCGATACCTAGTACCTTCAAGGCCCTCATTCTGAAGAGTTCTAACCCTACATCGTTCGCAGACTTTCATCCGATTAGCATCAGTAACTTCTTCAACAATCTGTTTTCTAAAATTATCGCTAACAGGTTGTGTCCCCTACTCCCTAAAATCATATCCCAGGAACAGAGCGGTTTCGTGAGAGGCAGAGGCATCACCGACAAACGAGCCAAATGGGCAACGATAACAGAGGTGGCAATATTGCTACTAAGCTGGATATAGAAAAAGCCTACGATCGGCTGGACTGGCAGGTGATTATTTGGGTTCTGCGGAAGTTCGGCTTCTCGGATGTTTGGATCGACCTTATTTGGCAATCTGTCAGCAACTCATAGTTCTCCATTCTGGTTCTCCATATGGCTTCTTCAAATCATTTCAAGGAGTTAGATAGGGAGATCCGTTATCTTCTTCGATTTTCATCATCACTACCGAGCTCTTCAGTCGGAATCTCATCCGAATCGTCCTTCTTTCTCGCAGTACCGTACCACTAGTGGGTGCCCTCTCATCACTCACCTCACATACGCCGACGACATTTTGATATTCTCTTCTGCCGATGGAAGAACCATCTCGCTCGTCACCCAGTTCTTGAAGAGGTGCGAAGTAGGTTCAGGCCAAAAGGTTAACCAAGCAAAGAGTCGGATCTTCAATCATGATTCAGCCTACTCCCAGAAGCATGATTCCATTGAAGCTTCGACGGGATTGAGGTCGGGACTCCCCCGTTCGTGTATGACTTACGGAAGGCGAAAGGCTGTACTGTACGAACCCCTTATTATTAAGATCAAGCATCGCATCAATGTCTGGCAGAACAAGCTTCTGTCCGCGGGGGAGGGGGGCTTATTCTTCTGAAGCACGTGCTCAACTCTATTCTAATCTACACGCCCGCGGCTTGCAACCCGCCTACTCAGGTGATTGACTCTATCGAGAAACTGTTCAACAGTTTCCTGTGGGGCAACTCAAAAAGTATCGGGCACAGAAATTAGGCATGGTGGACTGATATCTCGAACCCGACAGAAGAGGGCAGGATGGGTATTCATAACCTTCGTGACACTGTCAACGCTCTGTCCCTCAAGCTGTGGTGGTCTCTTCGAGCCAAGCCGTCCCTTTGGGCCACGTTTATGCGGGCGTGGTATGTCTGCCGCATCCACCCTAACGTCGCTGGCGCAAACTCGGAGGCTTCCTCCGTGTGGCAGAGGATTCTGATTGGGAGGGAGCTTAGGGAACGGTTTATCTTGGTGAATATTGGGGAAGGCAAGGTGGATGCCATGGAGGAGAACTAGTCGAGATTGGGGAAGCTCTCCCATCGCAATCAGTAGGGCATGCCGGTGCAGGTTCGCAATTTCTGGGATATTGGCAGGTGGAATGCCAGCTCCCTAACTGAGTCATTCAGAGGGAATGTCGCTGCGCATATTATCAGCTCGGGGATCTCCATTATGAATAGGCCAGATGTGTTGGAATGGAACGCAGACGGGAAAACGACCTTCTCCACCGCATCAACATGGCGGGCGGCGAGACGGCATTTTATGGGCCGGCGAAGCCACGGCCTATGTGGCAGCGGTGTATCCCAAAAAAGTGGTCATTCCTAGTATGGAGGGTTATGCGTGATAAGATCTCAAGTGACGATTTCCTTAGACACATTGGCTACTCATTGTGCTCCAGATGCCGTTGCTGTGAGGAGCCGTCGTAGGAGATGACGGACCACATTCTCTCTGCAGGTGCATTAGCGGTTAAAGTGTGGGATCACTTCCAGGTAATTCACAACACCGACGACCCGAGTCGATCGCTGAGATCGAGACTTTATGCGTGGAGTAAGGCCTTTTCACGGTGTTCACGATCACATTATAGCTTCTATTGTGTGGGTTCTTTGGAAGAACAGGAACAAGACGAGATATGAAGGAAAAAAGTTCTCCCTCCATCAGCTAATTTTGGAGGTGGGGAGCCAGGTGGACCGATCCAGGAGCATCTGCTCGACCGTGGGCGAGTGCGAAAGGATCGGATAGGATTGATGATTTTTTGGGTTTGGATATACTTTTGGGGTTCTCTTTATTTTTGGGATGGGTTTTGTTTCTCCTTCCCACCCTATACGCTGTGGTCGTGCTTTGCACTTTTGTGGCCCATAGGATTGTATTAGCGTCTTCCTTTCATATATGAGATCAGTTAGTATATATATATATTTTTTTCCTATACACTAAAATATATATATATATATATATACTAACCGATCTCATATATGAAAGGAAGACGCTAATATATATATATATATATATATATATATATATATATATATATATATATATATATATATATATATATATATATTAGCGTCTTCCTTTCATATATGAGATCGGTTAGTGTATATATATATATATATATATATATATATATATATATATATATATATATATATATATATATAATTAAAATCTAAATAAATTTCTATAACTCCTAAAAATCGAAAATAACTTTTTCAGAATATTTTTAATAATTATTTGTAAAAAATGTCCTTTGTAAATATATCAAGTAGAGAATACTTATTATCACTAATATTAAAAATCCTAATTAATACCAAACTATTTATCTAATTAAGAATAATGTAATTTGTATTAAATAAAATTAATAAAAAAATAAAAATAGGGGGGTTTACATCTTATCCAACTTATAAAATTTTGTCCTCAAAATAAAACTAACGCGGGGTGAATGCAATGAAATGCGGAAGGAAATGAAGTTTAACATACGAAAATCGTACCTTGATTTTCGAACAGTTAGGGAAAGAGATTGCAGATGTTATTCTCGCGCTCCCAAGTGGAGTCTCCTGGCGGGTGATGGAAATAGACTGATTTTGCAACACCTTCACTCGGCGATCAAGAATCCATACTTGTTGCTATTGATATGACAAGCTCGATCCAACCGTGATTTCGGAGTGATCGAGCACATGACTGCTATCTACGATATATCTTCTCAGCTGAATCACATGGAGTATATCATGCACTCCCTCTAGTGACGGTGGCAATGCCAATCTGTAGGCAGCTTCTCCAACTCGTTCCAAGACATCAAAAAGACCGATGTATCGTGGACTCAACTTGCCACGTCCTTCGAATCGAATCATACCTCTAGTAGGTGATATCTTCAAGAAAACATGGTCGCCTTCCTTGAACTCCAAAGGTCGACAATGGAGATCTGTCCACTGCTTCTGTCTTTCCTGTGCTGCTCGCAGATGGCCTTGAATCTTTCTTCACTTTCTCTACTGTAGTCATGACCAATTCGGGTCCCAAAATATGCCGCTCTCCCACATCACTCCAACAAATAGGAGACCAACACTTCCTACAATATAATACTTAAAAGGAAGCCACATGTATGCTCGCTTGATAGCTATTATTGTAAAAAAACTCCACAAGATGGAGGTGGTCTTCCCATGATCCACCAAAGTCAAGCATACATGCTCTCAACATATCTTCTAGCATTTGAATAGTATGCTCTGATTTTTCGTCGGTCTACGGATTATAAGTCATGCTAACCTTCAGACGGGTGTCCAAGCTTTCTTGCATGCTTCTCCAGAAATGAAAGGTGAATCTCGTCTGGCACGATGCTAACTGGAACCCCGTGTAGCTTTACTATTTGCTTCATGTACATGTTATCTAAAACTTCCGTGGACTGATCCACTCTAAAAGGCAAGAAGATGACTTGATAAGCCTATCCACTGTCACCTATACTGCATCTCGTCTACTAGGACTCCGAAGAAATCCCGTGACAAAATCCATAGTAATGTGCCCCCACTTCCACTCAGAAATAGGAAGCGGTTGCAACAATCCAGCTGATCTCTGATGCTCCGCCTTTACTTGTTGGTATACTAAATACTTGGCAATGAAATGAGCTATTTCTCGCTTCATTCCGTGCCACCAATAGTATTGCCACAAATCCCGGTACATCTTGGTTCCTTCAGGGTGTATAAAGTAGATTGAGCTATGGGCTTCAGCCATTAATTCTTGTCGAAGCTACCCATTTGAAATGTATAGACGATCTCTACATCGTAGTATCCCATTTGGGTGGATCCTCAATCTAGTCTTCTCTCCTACTTTAGTCCTCTCTCTAAGTCTTCGGGATCTAGCGTCTGTGGGTAATGCTGCCTTGATTCTCTCTAATAGTGATGATTGCACTTGAAGATTGGCTAGTACGCCATCAGTTCCGGGTAATACAACTTCTATCCCAAGCTTATGCAAGTCTTCTAATATCTCTTTCTAGGTGGTCAAAAAATAAGCCATGGACTTACGGCTTAACGCATCTGCTACTACGTTAGGCTTGCCCGGATGGTAGGGCAACTCGATCTCATTGTCCTTCATCAGCTCTAACCATCGGCGTTGCCTCATGTTCAACTCTTTTGCGTGAAGACGTACTTGAGGCTTTTATGGTCTTTATAGATGTCTACCTTCTCGCCATACAAGTAATGCCTCTAAAGTTTCAGAGTGAAAGTGACTACCGTGAGGTCTAGATCATTGGTTGGATAATTCTTCTTGTGCACTCTCAACTGCCTCGAGGCATATGCTACTACTCGGCCATGCTGCATTAAGACACATCATAATCCCTTTCCAGATGCATCACTATAAATCACAAATCCTCTTGGTCCTGATGGAATATCCAAGATGGGTGCAGTAGTCAAGCACTTCTTCAATTCATCAAAAGACGCTTAACACTCGTCCGTCCATATGAACTCTTGGTCTTTGCAAGTCAACTGAGTCATAGGTCCAGCTATCAGTAAGAAATCTTCCACGAACCTTCGGTAATAACCCGCAAGTCCAAAGAAACTTCTTACCTCGGAGGCTGTAGGAGGAACATGCCATACCTTAAATGTTAAGATTTTTTCCAGATCTACCGATATACCATCTCCTGTGATGATATATCCTAGAAATGAAACCTTCTCAAAAAAAAGTCACATTTGCTAAGCTTGGCATAAAGCCGCTCCTTCCTCAAAGTTCTAAAGACTATCCACAAATGCTACTCGTGTTCTTCATGGCTCTTTGAATATATCAAGATATCGTCTATAAAGACAACCACGAATTTATCCAAGTACTGATGAAAGATTTTATTCATAAGATTCATGAAGACCGTTGGATCATTAGTCAAACTGAATGGCATGACCAAAAACTCGTAGTACCCATATCTCGATCTGAATGCAGTCTTTAAAATATTTTCCTTCTGAACCTTCAGTTTATGATAACCTGATCATAAGTCAATTTTGGAAAACACCTTGGGTCCACTCAACTAATCGAATAAACCATCGATGCATGGCAAGGGGTACTTGTTCTTTACCGTCACCGTGTTCAAAGCTTTATAATCGATTAACATGCACACGGTCCTATCCTTCTTTGGTACGAACAACATGGGAGCTCCCTATGGTGATGCACTGGCATGGATACAGCCCTTCTCTAGCAATTCGCCTATCTGAGTCTTCATTTCCACTAACTCCTTGGGTGCTAGCCGGTATTCTCGAGATGAGAATTGTCACGCCCCAGAACCAGAATACTGGAGAGCGGGGGAATGACTCAGCCAGCTACGTATTACGGGTAGATGAATACCGTATAATATGATCAATGCTGTCTAACCAGACGAGGGGGTGCATACTACATAAAAGTCTTACTACGGTCACTTCACATCTATTGTCTCAATCATTCGAATAAGGGAACAGAAATAGAGAACATGTAAGATGAAGCAGTAAGGCGTCCCAAACGCTCTGTCAAAATGTTCTTGATATCTGGCTTTACAAAATATAGCCAGATTGATGTAGCAAAAGTATACACAATTGTTATCAGCTGCAGTCTGACTTAATTACAATTATGTGAAAGTAAGTACAAGACAATCCGACTAACATATCGGTGCCAAACGGCAAAGTATAAAGTAAATAACAAAACGAGCGGGGAGGTAAGGAACCCACTCGAGTCCTCCTGCGATCATCCCTCTAGTATTGACCATCTTGGAGGTGGAAGTAAGCTGAGTCCTCGGGGACCGGCTCTAAATCTGGTCATGTAAAACCAGAGAGGTTAGACCTCCAATAGCAAGTACCACAAGGGAGCACGATATGAGGAATTAAAACCCGTAATAAGAAAATATGATAAGTAGATCTCTGTTTGCCACGGGGATTCGTATAACATCACGACACTTCGAATCAACCTCCCAACCAAACAATAACAGAAGTTGGTCCGCCATGTCCTGACATTCTGATCATCTCAGTTAGGTAACAGAGTAGGTACAGTACACAAACAAATCAATTTAAACGGCCATGCAACTACTACGGCTTGCAACTGTGAGTTCTAAGTTATCCTGGAATTAATACAATAAAGATTCCTCAGTTCTTACTATGCGCGAGCAAGGCTAGTCTATCCAGTCAATCAATTGGCCCATGCATGAATTAGATGAGTCCTAGCAGGACGCCCGTCATCAATATACAATATACAATAATAATAAAAGCAGATACTGTTCCCTGCCCGTGTGGCAGGTTTACAGTATCTGTGGGAACCAGCCGGCCCGTCGGGTACTACTCGTCCCAAGGGGACTGCCATGTAAGAACTCGAAAATCCATTCTCTCCATGCAATCATTATTTTATTTAACTTAATAGTCTTTTACGTTGAGTGAAGTCCCATGCCGTGGATCATGGTCATTCAAATGAGTACTTTCGTACGGGGTACGATATGCGCAACTCTACAACGATACCCGTGCGGCTAGGTTGTAGGTCTTACATAGCGTAATGCAACAATCAAATCTAACCACGGAGTAATCATGCCTTGACCATAAAGTACACATGCTTCTTTTGTAGAAAATAAATAAATAAATAGATTGAAGCCTGCATGTGCATGTATGTCAATATTCGGGATCGGCTAATCGATCATAATAGTTCATAACATGAACGTGTCTCATTTATTTATTTCAATAAGACGACTAGCCAGTCTCTTAGTTCCAACCAGGAATGCATGATCAATTTAGTCAAGATAACCATCGTCATTAATGGTGACAAAGCATGAAAGTCAATTTAGTATTAAACATGGTCGAGTCCATAACCAGTACAAAATAGTTGGTAACATATTCTTGAAGCCAAGGAAAAGATCTATAAATTTTATGTTGGGAGTTGGAAGAAATTCTAGCCACAATTCAGTCAAAATAGAACATATGATAGTCAGAAACAACCAAAATAGGCATATGCGGCCTATTCTGCGACATGATATGCGCCTACTGCGACATGCGCCTCATGCGGCTCAACTGCGACATGATATGCGCCTACCGCGACATGCGCCTCATGCGGCTCAACTGCAACATGATATGCGCCTACCGCGACATGCGCCTCATGCGGCTCAACTGCGACATGATATGCGCCTACCACGACATGCGCCTCATGCGGCTCAACTGCGACATGATATGCGCCTACCGCGACATGCGTCTCATGCGGCTCAACTGCGACATGATATGTGCCTACCGCGACATGCGCCTCATGCGGCTCAACTGCGACATGATATGCGCCTACTGCGACATGCACCTTATGCGGCTCAACTGCGACATGATATGCGCCTACCGCGACATGCGTCTCATGCGGCTCAACTGCGACATGATATGTGCCTACCGCGACATGCGCCTCATGCGGCTCAACTGCGACATGATATGTGCCTACTGCGACATGCGCCTTAATGCGGCTCATTCGCGACATGATATGCGCCTACTGCGACATGCGCCTTAATGCGGCTCATTCGCGACATGATATGCGGCTACTGCGACATGCGCCTTAATGCGGCTCATTCGCGACATGATATGCGGCTACTGCGACATGCGCCTCATGCAACATGCGCCTACCGCGACATGATATGCGCCTACTGCGACATATGCCTCCTGCTGCAGATGAATATAGAACGAACAAAATGCTTCTTCCATAACTTCCACAAAACAAATCGAAATCTAACTTTTCAAAAGCCAAACTTTAGTAGAATTAAATTCTCTACAACATGGAACCACTTATTTTTGAAAACAACAATGTTTGATAGATCAAAACCCTCATATGAAAACGAAAACTATGAAAACCAAAACTTAAAACTTAGATCTACACCCAACCATCCATGGAAATCAAGAACTCCAAGACCTAAACTTGTAGAGGAAGAGAAGATGAACAACATAGACTAAAAATAAATGGAGATGCATGAAATTCCTCATGGTGTGCAAGATGTACTTGCCTCTTCCAAATGGGTTAGGGTTTGGTGGAGGAGTAAATGTGAATGAATGAAGAGAGAGAATGAAAGAAGAAGTTTTATATGAAGGTCAAGTGGATCTCCACCATTCATTCTCTCCACCAAATCCAAGCCATCCTTTTCTTTCCATGTTGAACCAAACCACACCAAGTTGGTTTACCATGAACCGAAATGAACCAAGAGCCAAGAAAAAGCAGAAAATAAAATATAGGAAAATTAATAAGCGCGAAATTGAAGAATTTAAATACAGAACAAATACATGATAAATATTGAATAAATACATTCAAGAAGTATACGTATAAAATACTTATTCGGGAACGGGAAGTGACATCTCTACCCTCCTTAGAAAAATTTCGTCCTCGGAATTTCAGATCCAAGCAGGACAGAAATGTCAGAGCTAGACTAATCTAAGCACAAGTAATTGAGTAAACAATCATTCTATAATACCAAATATCAAGTAATATATCTATGTTTAACAATCTACGACATCAAGCAATTTTACTCATAAGGTGATAAGCATGAGGAGTTAAGACAATCAAGGTATATAGAGAGAGATATACCTTGTGAGTCAAACAGGTACGGATACCGTGATCGGATATCATCCTCACGTTCCCACGTTGACTCTCCTAATGAGTGATGACCCTAAGCAACCCGGATAAGGCTAATTGTTCGGTTCTTGAGTATCTTCTCTCTTCGGTCCAAAATGGACACAGGCTGTTCCTCGTAAGACAGGTTGGTACCAACAACCAGTTTAGAATAATCGAGGATATGGCTTGGGTCCGATACATACCTTCGCAAATGAGATACATGAAATACATCATACACCTCTCGTAACGAAGGTGGAAGAGATAAACGATAAGCAACATCGCCTACCCTATCAAGGATAACGAATGGCCCTACGTATCGCGGGCTCAACTTCTCGCGAACGCCAAATCTAATGACCCCACGGGTAGGTGAGATCCGCAAGAACACGTGGTCCCCAACAGAAAACTCTAGCGGTCTACGATGCTGGTCCGCCCAATGACGATGCCGATCCTGCGCAACTCGAAGTTGCTCTCTAATTCCCTTAACCAATTCAACTGTCTGAACAATCATTTCTGGGCCTAGCATCTTCCTTTCCCCGATATCATCCTATGCTAGTGGCGATCTACACTTCTTACCATATAGTGCTTCAAATGGCGCCATCTGGATACTGGCTTGATAACTGTTATTATAAGAAAACTCAACTAAGTGCAGGTGGCTCTCCCAAGATCCTCCAAAATCTAGAGTGCAAGCTCGCAACATGTCTTCCAAAGTCTGAATTGTTCTTTCTGATTGTCCGTCTGTCTGTGGATGGTAAGCCGTGCTAAACCTTAACTTGGTACCCAGGCTATGATGTAAGCTCTTCCAAAAATGTGATGTAAAACGGGTATCTCGGTCTGACATAATACTGACAGGGACTCCATGCTGCCTGACTATCTGTTGCATATACAACTCTGCCAACTTTTCTGTAGATTGTCCTACTCTGAAAGGAAGAAAATGTGCTACCTTTGTAAGCCGGTCCACTATCACCCAAATAGCATCTTTACCACTTGGTGATCTCGGTAAACCGGTCACAAAGTCCATGGTAATATGCTCCCACTTCCATTCTGGGATAGGAAGCGGTTGCAATAATCCAGCTGGCCTCTGCTGCTCTGCCTTCACTTGCTAACATACCAAGCAACGGGAAACAAATCTAGCTATCTCTCTCTTCATTCCATTCCACCAGAAGTGCTGCTTGATATCTTGGTACATCTTGGTCCCTCCAGGATGTATAGAATACTGGGAGCTGTGAGCTTCTGTCATAACCTCCTGTCTGATATCTCCACTAGGCACACACAGACGTGATCCAAACCTAAGCGTACCATCTTCATGAATTCTCATCTCCTTCCTGAGTCCTGAGTCCTGACTCACATTCTGCCCTAAGCTTCTGAATCCTTGGGTCCTGCGCCTGAGCTGCCTTGATCCTATCTACCAAGTCAGATTGGACTTGTAGACTTGCCAGAATTCCTATATCGCTAGGAAGTATAACTTCTATGCCCATCTCCTGAAGGTCTTCTAAGATGTGCTTCTGTGTTGTCAACATAAATGTGCCGCCTCTCCTGCTGAGAGCGTCTGCTACCACATTCGCCTTGCCTGGATGATACTGAAGCTCCACGTCATAATCCTTGATCAATTCTAACCATCTTCTCTGTCTCATGTTCAGCTCCTTCTGAGTAAAGATGTACCTCAGACTTTTATGGTCTGTGTACATGTCCACTCGATCACCATATAAGTAATGCCTCCATAGCTTCAAAGCAAATACTACGGCCGCCAAGTCCAAGTCATGAGTTGGGTAATTCTTCTCGTGGTCCCGAAGTTGCCTAGATGCGTACGCTATCACCTTCCCATGCTGCATGAGGACGCACCCAAGTCCTTTACCTGACGCATCACAATATACTGTAAAACCTCCGGGCCCAACTGGCAATGTAAGAATAGGCGCCGATATCAACTTCTGCTTCAAATTCTCAAATGATGTCTGGTATTCTGCCGACCAGGCGAATGGTACATCCTTCCGTGTCAAGCGGGTCATAGGTGCTGAAAGCCTTGCAAAGTCTGATACAAACCTTCTGTAATATCCTGCCAATCCTAAGAAACTCCGCACATCTGCTACGGTCTTGGGTACTGGCCAACTTTCTACTGCTTCTACCTTCTTGGGATCCACTGCTACTCCAGCTCCTGATATGATATGACCCAAAAATGAAATATGATCCGACCAAAACTCACACTTGCTGAGCTTGGCATACAACTGGTTCTCTCTCAGAACCTGCAACACTTTCCTGGGGTGGTCTTCATGCTCCTCTTCACTAGCTGAGTATACAAGAATGTCGTCGAGAAATACAACGACAAACTGATCTAAGTATGGCATAAAGATACGGTTCATCAAATCCATAAATATTGCTGGAGCATTGGTCAAACCAAACGGCATTACTAAGAATTCATAATGCCCATACTTCGACCTGAATGCTGTCTTGGGAATATCCTCCTTCCGAACTCTCACTTGATGATACCCTGAACGAAGATCTATCTTGGAGAAAACTCTAGCTTTGCTCAACTGATCAAACAAGTCGTCGATCCTGGGTAGTGGGTACTTGTTCTTTACTGTCGCCGCGTTAAGCTTCCTGTAATCAATGCACAATCTGGATGACCCATCCTTCTTTCCCACAAGTACCACTGGTGCTGCCCACGGTGATACGCTAGCTTGGATGAACTTCTTCTCCTTCAGTTCCTCTATGTGCTGATATACCTTGGCCTGCTCTGAATCTGCCATTCTGTATACCCGATCTGATATCGGTTTAGTCCCAAGTGCCAATTCTATACTGAACTCAATATCCCTAACTGGTGGCAGACCGGGAAGTTCTTCGGGAAATACGTCTAGAAATTCTTCAACTACCTTCGGAACCTGAACTTCTTCCATTACCGTTATTACTCCTTGCTCTTGCTGAGTTGCCTCTGATCTGACTAAGGTGAATCTCTTCATGCCTGGAATATCAAAAGATACACTCCCACTACGACAATCTATTGTCGCATGACTGTCTTTCAGCCAGTCCATGCCTAAGATAACGTCAAAATTTCCAACAGGAAATTCTATCAACCGGGCGGGTAAGGAATGCCCGCAAACTACAACGCTACATGCTAAAATAACTCTACTAACCCCTACGAGCCCATTACCAGTGAGTATATTCAACCTCCCCGGCAATGCCTCGAACTCCATTCCTAGTCGTGTCGCAAATTGTGCAGATATAAATGAATGGGACGCTCCCGAATCAAACAATGCTACTGCGGGATATGAGGCGACGAGAATGTTACCTGCCACAACATCTCCCGATGCCAATGCCTCCTCCAAGGACAGAGTGAATGCTTGCCCTCGACCTCCTTGTTGGTTCCCATGTTGCGGTCTAGCCTGGTGCTGCTGCTGGCCCCTTCCTTGATGATGCTGGGGTGGTCTATGCTGGTGTTGCTGCATCGGCGGTCCCTGCTGCCGAAACATCTGAGCCTACGACATTAACGGGCGCTGCGCCAACGGCCTCTCTGCTACCGCTGGTCCTCGATATTGTCCTGCCCCTGGTGCTGGCAGAGCAGGAAACTGCTGCACTGGTCCTCCTGACCTCGAATTCATGGGACATGTGGTAACCCGATGATCTGGATTTCCACATATCAAACACTGCCCGTTCAATATCCGACATACATCTCTAGTGTGCCCCATCTTTCCACAATAAGTGCAGCCCGCAGGGGGTTGCTGGTTCTTCTTCTGTTGCTGTTGCTGCTGCCTGGGTGGTGCTGGTCCTCGTATCGCCACATCGTGGATACGAATGCCAGTGGATGGTGCTGTTGTTCGGGGTGTTGCTCCCCCTCCTCCTTCAATCTGACTGTGGGATCTCTTCTGACCCCCAGTCCTTGTCGCAAGCCTCTGAATGGTGATCTCATGCCTGCGGGTTGCTGTCAATACTTCATCAAAAGTCTGATAATTGTGCCCCTCTATCAATTGCAAGAGCTCAAGATGAAACCCTTGCTGGAACCTCATCGCCCTCTGGCGCTCCGTCGCTACCATCTCTGGGGCAAACCTACTTAATCTGCAGAACTCTGCTGCGTAAGCATCTACAGTCTTGTCAGCCTGTCTGAGGTTGATAAACTTCTGTTGTAGCTCAAACTGCGCCACAACTCCATAATACTTCGTCTTGAATCTTGCTGTGAAATCGTCCCAAGCAACAGGACGTCTGATGCCCACTTCCTCTGATTCCCACCAATCACGTACGAGATCCTGAAGTAACAACTTCACTAGATCCACACGTTCTTCTGCTGGCACTTTAGCGGCTGTCAGAATAGCCTCAATGTCCTTAAGCCATGCATCCGCTGAAATAGCATCCTCCGTGCCTTCGAAACGATGGGGGTTGTACTTGCAAAACTGGGCTGACGCTCCTAAATCTGTCCTTGCCCCTCTATCCAATGCCGTCTGTAATCCTTGGTTGAGTAGTACATTCTGCTCTTGTAACTGAGCGTGCATACGTTGTTGGGCTAACATCTGGTGTTGCTGAGTAGCCATCATCCCTCTCATGATCTCCAGAAGGGCTGGTGTGTCCAATTCCACAGGGGTAGATGGAACTATTGGTGGTGTTGGAACCTCCGGATACTGCGGTCCAACTGCTGGTTCTACTATCACCTCTTCTTGAATAGTCTCATGAAGTGGTTCTGACCCTTGTAGCTGACCAACCTAGTCAGGTTGTCCGTGTTGCTCTTGTTGTTGTTGTCCAGTCCTGGCAGATGCGAACAAAGTGCCCCTAAGAAAAGGGACAAAAGAACAATCAAACGATCGGACAGGAAAGATCAATGAAGTCAAAGGATACCGGAATGTCAAGTTGGAGTCGAGAGTAACGAATCATGAGATCAAGGGGGAACATGTGTGATTGAGACATCCTATAAATTAAAACACCCTACAAGTCTGAAATCAGACCTGCATGGGCCACCACTAAAATCTTGTCACGCCCCAGAACCAGAATACTGGAGAGCGGAGGAATGACTCAGCCAGCTACGTATTACGGGTAGATAAATAACGTATAATACGATCAATACTGTCTAACCAGACGAGGGGGTGCATACTACATAAAAGTCTTACTACGGTCACTTCATATCTATTGTCTCAATCATTCGAACAAGGGAACAGAAATAGAGAACATGTAAGATGAAGCAGTAAGGCGTCCCAAACGCTCTGTCAAAATGTTCTTGATATCTGGCTTTACAAAATATAGCCAGATTGATGTAGCAAAAGTATACACAATTGTTATCAGCTGCAGTCTGACTTAATTACAATTATGTGAAAGTAAGTACAAGACAATCCGACTAACATGTCGGTGCCAAACGGCAAAGTATAAAGTAAATAACAAAACGAGCGGGGAGGTAAGGAACCCACTCGAGTCCTCCTGCGATCATCCCTCTAGTATTGACCATCTTGGAGGTGGAAGTAAGCTGAGTCCTCGGGGACCGGCTCTAAATCTGGTCATGCAAAACCAGAGAGGTTAGACCTCCAATAGCAAGTACCACAAGGGAGCACGATATGAGGAATTAAAACCTATAATAAGAAAATATGATAAGTAGATCTCTGTTTGCCACGGAGATTCACATAACATCACGACACTTCGAATCAACCTCCCAACCAAACAATGACAGAAGTTGGTCCGCCATGCCCTGACATTCTGATCATCTCAGTTAGGTAACAGAGTAGGTACAGTACACAAACAAATCAATTTAAACGGCCATGCAACTACTACGGCTTGCTACTGTGAGTTCCAAGTTATCCTGGAATTAATGCAATAAAGATTCCTCAGTTCTTACTATGCGCGAGCAAGGCTAGTCTATCCAGTCAATCAATTGGCCCATGCATGAATTAGACGAGTCCTAGCAGGACGCCCGTCATCAATATACAATATACAATAATAATAAAAGCAGATACTATTCCCTGCCCGTGTGGCAGGTTTACAGTATCTGTGGGAACCAGCCGGCCCGTCGGGTACTACTCGTCCCAAGGGGGCTGCCATGTAAGAACTCGGGAATCCATTCTCTCCATGTAATCATTATTTTATTTAACTTAATAGTCTTTTACGTTGAGTGAAGTCCCATGTCGTGGATCATGGTCATTCAAATGAGTACTTTCGTACGGGGTACGATATGCGCAACTCTACAACGATACCCGTACGGCTAGGTTGTAGGTCTTACATAGCGTAATACAACAATCAAATCTAACCACGGAGTAATCATACCTTGACCATAAAGTACACATGCTTCTTTTGTAGAAAATAAATAAATAAATAGATTGAAGCCTGCATGTGCATGTATGTCAATATTCGGGATCGGCTAATCGATCACAATAGTTCATTACATGAATGTGTCTTATTCATTTATTTCAATAAGACGACTAGCCAGTCTCTTAGTTCCAACCAGGAATGCATGATCAATTTAGTCAAGATAACCATCGTCATTAATGGTGACAAAACATGAAAGTCAATTTAGTATTAAACATGATCGAGTCCATAACCAGTACAAAATAGTTGGTAACATATTCTTGAAGCCAAGGAAAAGATCTATAAATTTTATGTTGGGAGTTGGAAGAAATTCTAGCCACAATTCAGTCAAAATAGAACATATGATAGTCAGAAACAACCAAAATAGGCATATGCGGCCTATTCTGCGACATGATATGCGCCTACTGCGACATGCGCCTCATGCGGCTCAACTGCGACATGATATGCGCCTACCGCGACATGCGCCTCATGCGGCTCAACTGCAACATGATATGCGCCTACCGCGACATGCGCCTCATGCGGCTCAACTGCGACATGATATGCGCCTACCGCGATATGCGTCTCATGCGGCTCAACTGCGACATGATATGTGCCTACCGCGACATGCGCCTCATGTGGCTCAACTGCGACATGATATGCGCCTACTGCGACATGCGCCTTATGCGGCTCAACTGCGACATGATATGCGCCTACCGCGACATGCGTCTCATGCGGCTCAACTGCGACATGATATGTGCCTACCGCGACATGCGCCTCATGTGGCTCAACTGCGACATGATATGCGCCTACTGCGACATGCGTCTTAATACGGCTCATTCGCGACATGATATGCGCCTACTGCGACTTGCGCCTTAATGCGGCTCATTCGCGACATGATATGCGGCTACTGCGACATGCGCCTTAATGCGGCTCATTCGCGACATGATATGCGGCTACTGCGATATGCGCCTCATGCAACATGCGCCTACCGCGACATGATATGCGCCTACTGCGACATATGCCTCCTGCTGCAGATGAATATAGAACGAACAAAATGCTTCTTCCATAACTTCCACAAAACAAAACGAAATCTAACTTTTCAAAAGCCAAACTTTAGTAGAATTAAATTCTCTACAACATGGAACCACTTATTTTTGAAAACAACAATGTTTGATAGATCAAAACCCTAAATTCATATGAAAACCAAAACTATGAAAACCAAAACTTAAAACTTAGATCTACACCCAACCATCCATGGAAATCAAGAACTCCAAGACCTAAACTTGTAGAGGAAGAGAAGATGAACAACATAGACTAAAAATAAATGGGGATGCATGAAATCCCTCATGGTGTGCAAGATGTACTTGCCTCTTCCAAATGGGTTAGGGTTTGGTGGAGGAGTAAATGTGAATGAATGAAGAGAGAGAATGAAAGAAGAAGTTTTATATCAAGGTCAAGTGGATCTCCACCATTCATTCTCTCCACCAAATCCAAGCCATCCATTCCTTTTCATGTTGAACCAAACCACACCAAGTTGGTTTACCATGAAGCGAAATGAACCAAGAGCCAAGAAAAAGCAGAAAATAAAATATAGGAAAATTAATAAGCGCGAAATTGAAGAATTTAAATACAGAACAAATACATGATAAATATTGAATAAATACATTCAAGAAGTACACGTATAAAATACTTATTCTGGGAACGGGAAGTGACAAGAATGATGGAACTGGGGATTCCCAGGACCCTTACTTTGGTGTGCGTATTGATCGATAGAAAGTTAAACAGATTTAATACGTGTTCTAACCCTTCATAGACGGAAACTAGGGTTCACGAATTATACCTGCGGCGGGAAGAAGACAAGTAGTTCCTGGCAATCTTGAGCGGACGACCCCAAGATCTTCTGTACGTACTCCTTCCTCGAGTTGGACATCGTGTGGGCGACGATCTCCCAACTTTTTTTCTCCTTGGCAACCCTCTCTTTCTCTTCTTACGTGAATCATGAATTTAGCGAAAGCTTTATATTTCTAATCAGTAATTTGGCGGCCAGAGAATAGAAGATATATATAGGCTACGGCAGGGACCATGAGTAGAAATTAGGGTTAGGCCTTCTAACAGATCTGGATATCCCGTGTTCAGCCCGAACACACAATCCAGGCCCATTAACAATAGCTCGGTCCACTAATGAGCTATTGTTGCACTACCTCTCTAATCCCAAATTATGTTTGTGGGCTCTTTTTATTATATGCTCGTTTGGCTCCCCATGTTAAGATATCGAATGTCCGTCGATCAAATTAAGTTACTGGCAACTATATTGATTAGACATCTTTTATCCTTAAGTAGTACCACTCAACTTTATTTATCATGTCGGATATAATCCACCTACAGTGTCACGACCCGTACTCGCTTTTCCGGATATGAGACATGTCCAAGCCAGCCTACGCCGCAGAGTCGGCGGTAGAACGCTGTCAATCCCGCAAGAAATAAATGCTCAAAGTATAACATTTGCTGCTCATTCACATTTCTAAATATGCTACAATATTTACAACATTTATAATTAAGAAAAATACAAGATTTTACAATTAACGAAATTGATACAACTGTTATCTATTTCTAGGTTTCTGTCTGCAAGTACACCCGAATCTCCCAAGCTAAGTGAAGCCACAGCTAAACCTGAAAAATATTGGTTTCTAGTCAGGAATGGAACAAGTACACAAACCGATGGCAATGCAGAAACACAATAGAATTAACAAGACATAAAAATAACATATGAGATATAAAAACTAGAAAGTACTGATGACATGGTACGGTGGAGAAGAAAAGGAAAAGTAAATAAAAGACATCTACCTATGTGGTGTAAAATATCCGTTTCGATATGTGAACGACTAGGGGTAAATCTGGCACCTGTACGTGTCGTGTACAGGTGCTATTGTTCACGAATAGACATCATGGGGATAGTTCTGGGTAGTCCACATGTCTACTAAGATATTTCCCCTCCCGACTACTCCGTGTGACGAGCGTGTCAACAAGCAGCAAGATATATGTATAAACATAAAATAAAAAGACTACTATGAATCGAAAGCAATCAGAAAGTACACTTGCCTGAGGTCCTTAGCTGGAGGAACCGATAATACAACCACATCAGATGAGTCACTAAAGTCAACATATGCAAAAAGTCTCCAGATGCTGAAATAAACATTACCAACGTTCTCAGAATAGTCAAATTAGCTAGGATTGCCTGTCCTTAAGCCCAATTCTGGATACAGGGACAAAACGGTAATTTTGGGTCAAAACGATATCCGCCGTTGGACCCGCTTTGTACCGAAAAGCGTGCAAGAGTCAACGGTCTCTAAAGTCGTCAAACTATATGTCAACAGGTCCAATTTTTCGATATGAACCCAACAGTATGTCCAAAGTTGGATTTCGGCGGGCCGTGCACAAAATCGCCCGTTGAGTCGGACCGTGGGGCCCGCAAAACGGCGTTCCGATTCAACTGTCTCAGAATTGGACCAAACTTGGCATACAGGACCAAAAAAATGATACGGTCCTGTTGGCGCAAGTTTATTCTCGATCTTACGAGCGTCCACAAAGTAATTAAGAAATTTGCACAGAGACCGATACGGTGAATTTCGACGGATACGTATCAAATTCGTCGTGCACACGCGACCAATTTGAATTTCGTAAAAGCTCACACGTCCACGAAGCCTTTATGCACCTTTTGATGCTTTCGGTTCGTGACCAAGTCGCCCGGTTTGGCGGGACGCACGTGGTATCGGAGGGTTTTCTAAGTTTTTGTTATTCTAAAAAATTGTTTTTTTTCCAAACTTTGAAACTGAATAATTTTGTATACAGTGAACGAAAAATAAATCTACGAGAAAGGTCTTGATCTCCTACAGGTTAGCTATAAATCTGTTTAAACAGATTTTGAAATATCGCATTATTCTGGTCGAAATTCGATCTCGAATATGGCGGTTTGGGACAGTTCCGAAACTCAAAAATTGAGATTTTCTCGGTTTTGGAACTCGATTTCCATCACGTACGAAGCGAATTAATTCAAACTATCTGAAAGGAAAAGAAGTCGGTTAGGTCGTCGATATACCGAAGAAATTCGTTCGTGAAACGAACAAACGTGGTGGGAGAACCAACGGCACGAAGTTGAGCTCCTCGTAGTACCCTGCTGCTGTCGCTGCTGGTGCATTCCGCGCGCTCTGGCGCGGCCTGGCCAGCCCATGGCCGCGTGCGGCGGCGCCCAGGGCTGGGAGCTCGGCCTATGTCGGCTAGGGTTTGGGTTCTTGGGTATTTTACTTCTCGATCTCTCGCTCTATTATATACGTCTTATTGCTTAAGTTCGGCTGAACCGAAGAGAAGGGGGTTGTTCTGTTAGGTTTTGTATGGGATCGGGCTTGCTGGGTTTGGGGGCTCGGGGTATTAGCAGTTGTGGGCGGGGTCCCACTGGGCCGGATGCTTCTACTTCTTAATTCATCTCTTTTTCTTTTTCTTTTTTCTTTTTCTATTATTAATAACTATGTATATATATATATATTTATACATACCAATATATATATATATATATATATATATATATATATATATATATATATATATATATATATATATATATATATATATATATATATATATATATATATATATACACCTACACATATATATATTTATATACATTTATACCTACACACACACATATTATATTATTTATTTATATATACGTACACATATTTTTATATATATTTATATATATATATACACATATATGTACACTTGGTCTTATTTGTATTTATCTATACACATTCACACCTATTATATTTATATTTGTATTTACATACACATACGTATATATATATATATATATATATATATATATATATATATATATATATATATATATATATATATATTTTACACATACGTATATGTATATAGTATATACGTATATAGTATATATATTTATATATATACATGCACATACACATATATATAATTTATATACATAAATTATAAATCACATCATAACAATTTAATATAACAATTAAATATAATAATTAATTATTTATAAAATCTAAAAAAATCACCATTTAATTAAAATAAGTAAAAAATAGAATATTTCTAAACTTTCGGGAAGGGGAGCTACAAATCTACCCACTTTAAAATAATTTCGTCCTCGAAATTCTAACTCTTAGACATGCCTAAAATTCAAAAATAAAAATAAAAGAATAAATCCACTGTTACCACAATCTTCTCAAATTTAATTTCTCAGAAATATTTATACCTCCTCCTAGCCATTTGTAACTACATATCTTCGAGGACTTCTACCCACCTTTGGTCACACTACTCCCTCGGAAGTAAAACTTTATAATCTTCTAACTAGTTGCTAACAATCCTACCAGCAGATATCTACTGCATGAGGCACCTATAAGCTTTTCTTAACTATCTAGCAACCCAAGATTTAACAGGCAACAGATTACACAAGTAGTTAAAAAATATTGATAAATTCTAATGAGCATGACCATTCGTCGCTCTGAACTAGGAAGGACAGAAAGATAAGGAAAACTAGTCGAGAGCAATATGAAGTTTCAAGGACGGTAAAGAGTATCCGATGATACCGGTAGAAAAAAAGTTTACGAACCATTGACTTATTTGCTAAATTGAAGAACCCTTCGTTTCCTAGAGGGACTTGCAATTCGTGCAATACCTAGATTCCGTTCTCAGATTCTATCTGAACAAGATTTTATAATGGGACGGAATTTAAGAAATCAAGATTGTGATCTTTTTCGTAGTTATTTAAACACACGAGCATGGGGTATAAATGCAATACAAGATCGTATCTCGACTTCCAGGTAGATAGAATAAGGGTTATGAATGACTTCACATTCTAAGAGGTGGAGACTACATCATAGGTACAGGGACCTATTCTAAATAGTTCGGTTTTATAGTCCAAAAATAGTGGTATGCATGAATGTTTTACTGGGTCTTAATGAGTTCCCTGATCTCAATCTATATGGACTGAACATGATCCCAGGATAAAACTATGTCTACTAGATTAGGGTATTCTAGAATAGGTTTCCATCCAAGGGGTTGGGCTAGTTGCCCGTCAGGTTGGTTAGCTAGGTTCATAAAGCCCGAAATACGCCTTCCGTGACCTTTGTGTTTAAGTAGCACATGAGACCTCAATTGGGTGGCACACTAGTGGCATGTGCGTAGTAGGCTTCGAGTAGGTCACATCCATATATTGGGTCGCAGGAATTGAGTCAAAGTTGAGGCTCTAATAGAAGTCGAGAAGTATACCGGCATTATGCTAAGGGTTATAGCTAGTCCTTCTAACCTGAAAGTTGTAGCACAAAAATAAAGTACAAGGGGATGGGTTTGAGTAGGACATGATATACCTAGATGAAGGTGGACTCGTCTAGATCTTGCATATAAAATTTGTTGGAAGGTAATTGTTGGTCGCGTGCTCCGAATATAAATGACACAGTCGGGGACACTAAATGGTCTAAATGGAAAGTGGGAGTCTTTGGGGCATTAATTATCATCCTAAAGGAAATTATTTCGATCAATCAGTAATCTTCATATACCCCAAAATTTTAGGGCTTACAGTCTACCCACCTTAGAAGCTAGGACAGGGTTTTAGGAATAATGAGGTTAGAAGGATTCCAAAGTTCGGATATTGTACCTCGACTCTGGTTAATGAAGAATAAGGTAAGACGTAACGGAATACAGTAGATGTCGAGTCAAGTATCATTCCTCAATGAATGGAAAACGAGTGTGTACAATGACACATGGTCGATAAAATAGAATGATCTACTCGTCCATATTATACAAGAGTTATCGATGGGGTAACCGACTCTAAGGCACATTGTATGAAAAGATTTCTAACAACTGAGTCTTGAATTTATATTTGTGTCAAGCCTGTCAGACTATTGTCACAAGGGTTCTAGTTAAACCAAGCTTCAAACGAATGATTAGAGGCTCACAACATTTGGTCTCTTGAGAATAGATAGTCTCCTAGGTTGGCATTTGATCAAGGGAAAGATCCTAATCATTCTCCGACTCCAATGACTAAAAGATCAAGATAGTAGGTTTAGTGTCGAAGGGGGGACGAGTAACTCAAGGCAAGGTTCCAGTCACAAGGCTGGTCGATGGTAGCTACACTTGCGTATACAACTATCATAGCCATGGGGAATACTCTGTATCTATCTATCAATTACGAGCTTTCGTCTTTCTAATCAGTGAAAGACAAAAACAATAAAGAGTTCAAGAGAGATGTCACTGAATACAGTTACGTGATTCAATGGCGAATGTATAATTCAAGAGGAATTGTCAAAGCAGTCGCGGATGAGATCCTAGAGACATCTACATCTCAATCCACGTAGGGTAATTAGATGAAGAGCGAACCAAAATGTATCATGGTGGATCAGACCGTAATACACTGATTCTAATTAGACAATATGTTAGCGGGCGTCCCCAATAAACATATGTCTCGAATCAAGCTCGATAAAAGAGTAAGCTTGCAAAACTAGACTGTAATAGCAGCATTGGTCAAGATAGTCAAAATATAAGTAGATGAGATTTTTGAAAGGAGGCACAAGTGGTTCGAGTTTTGAGAGAATCAAAACCTTACCTGGTGTTCTTGCTTATACAGTCATCCTACTATCTTCTTATCCTTAAGGCCTTGGTCGACTAATGGGTTATGAACTTCTAAATTCTATATTCTAGGTAAACCTATTAATGTCGGTCAATTACCTTGTTAATAGATCGCAAGGACCATGGGATGCTAGGGTGGGAGACATGCTACTCAACTTACAGGACTTACCTTAGTATTGGTTTTGGATCTTAGGGTCACACCGGGCATCTTTCTATTCTCTATAGTATCCTAAACTTGTAATCATGTCTGAAGTTATTTCACCGAGAATTATGCCTCGCCTATATACTCTGGCTGTGACAAACCCTTGGTTCTGTGATTCAGGTGTGATAAGCTATCAGGTACTCTACTCTATATTGACACAAGGGTATCTAAGATCTAAAGAGGTCAACGAGAACATAGTTTTAGCAATGTTCCATAGACTATGATTCTTTGAAATAATTTTATTTCTATGGGCTGTGCCTTGCCAGTGCGCTGTTGGCTGCAGTGAACCCACATCTCTACTCTCAAATAATTGACGACAGTGCGCTGCTGTCTAATCATTATTAGTTAACTAACATTCTTTTAACAATATCCGTAAAAATTTATGAGCTTCTAGAGATTCAAACAAGTTGACTAGAAGTAAAGCGTAGGTATTTGTCCTATCAGCCTCAACACTTAAAATAAAAGAGTTAACATGGAGAAAATAACTAAAGACGAAAGGAATACTAACATTCTAGTATCTATTTCATGTGCATTTTAATGGTTGAGGAAAAATCTCAAATCAATCTACCTCGAGATTCGTATATGAATAGCAGAATTAGAAATTATAAACCAGTTCCTTACAGCAAAATAGAATTTAAAAACAGGCAATTCTAACTCATGAAGTGATGTTTATATCTAATAGAGCAAAGGAAATTGAACATGTTATCAAGATTATAGCCTTAATTCTAGGGAAAGCCTAACTAGCCAAGTGAGTAGTATACCCACGTTAGATCATGCCGTTATATCAAGAGTAATAGTGTTTCCATAGAGATCTGGCAAGTTATCTGAATTCAATAATTCCTAAATAGCATGGCCTATCTAACAACCTTAACTACCCAATCGGTCAATTTAAACAAGGGACTCCTAGTCCTAGTCATTCTCTTAAATCATTTCAATCCTAGTTTGTGAATGAGCATTCCCTAGTCGCAGGCTCGCAATAGTACGACTAATGTACCATCACGAGTTTGCATATTTTGCGAAAACTGACCTGCATGGGCCACCATAAAAACTTGTCACGACCCGCACCCGCTTTTTCGAATACGAGACATGTCCAAGCTAGCCTACGCCGCAGAGTCGGCGGTAGAACGCTGTCAAGCCCGTAAGAAATAAATGCTCAAAGTATAATATTTGCTGCTCATTCACATTTCTAAATATGCTACAACATTTACAACATTTATAATTAAGGAAAATACAAGATTTTACAATTAATGAAATTGATACAACTACTATCTATTTCTAGGTTTCTGTCTGCAAGTACACCCGAATCTCCCAAGCTAAGTGAACCCACAGCTAAACCTGAAAAATGTTGGTTTCCAGTCAGGAATGGAACAAGTACACAAACCGACGGCAATGCGAAAACACAATAGAATTAACAAGACATGAAAATAACATATGAGATATAAAAACTGAAAAATACTGATGACATGGTACGGTGGAGAAGAAAAGGAAAAATAAATAAAAGACATCTACCTATGTGGTGTGAAATATCCGTTTCGACATGTGAACGGCTAGGGGATAAATCCGGCACCTGCACGTATCGTGTAAAGGTGCTATTGTTCACGAATAGACATCATGGAGATAGTTCTGGGTAGTCCACATGTCTACTAAGATATTTTCCCTCCCGACTACTTCGTGTGACGAGCGTGTCAACAAGCAGCAAGATATATGTATAAACATGAAATGAAAAGACTACTATGAATCGAAAGCAATTAGAAAGTGCACTTATCTGAGGTCCTTAGCTGGAGGAACCGATAGTACAACCATATCAGATGAGTCACTAAAGTCAACATATGCAAAAAGTCTCCAGATGCTGAAATAAACATTACCAACATTCTCAGAATAGTCAAATTAGCTAGGATTGCCTGTCCTTAAGCCCAATTCTGGATACAGGGGCAAAACAGTAATTTTGGGTCAAAATCGTGTCTGCCGTTGGACCCGCTTTGCACCGAAAAGCGTGCCAGAGTCAACGGTCTCTAAATTCGTCAAACTATATGTCAACAGGTCCGGTTTTCTGATACGAACCCAACAGTATATCCAAAGTTAGATTTCGGCGGACCGTACACAAAATTGCCCGTTGAGTCGGACCGTAGGACCCGCAAAACGGCGTTTCGATTCAACTGTCTCAGAATTGGACCAAACTTGGCATACAGGACCAAAAAAATGATACGATCCTGTTGGCGTAAGTTTTGTCTCGATCTGACGAGCGTGCACAAAGTAATTAGAAAATTTGCACAGAGGCCGATACGGTAAATTTCGACGGATACGCATCAAATTCGTCGCGCACACGCTACCAATTTGAATTCCGTCAAAGCTCACACGTCCACGAAGCCGTTACGCACCTTTCGATGCTTTCGGTTCGCGACCAAGTCGCCCGATTTGGCGGAATGCACGTGGTATCGGAGGGTTTTCTAAGTTTTTGTTATTCTGAAAAACTGATTTTTTCCAAACTTTGAAATTGAATAATTTTGTATACAGTGAACGAAAAATAAATCTACGAGAAAGGTCTTGATCTCCTACAAGTTAGCTATAAATCTATTTAAACAGATTTTAAAATATCGCATTATTCTGGTCGGAATTCGGTCTCGAATATGGGGGTTTGGGACAGTTCCGAAACTCAAAAATTGAGATTTTTCTCGGTTTTGGAATTCGGTTTCCATCACGTACGAAGCGAATTAATTCAAACTATCTGAAAGGAAAAGAAGTCAGTTAGGTCGTCGACATACCGGAGAAATTCGTTCGTGAAACGAACGAACGTGGTGGAAGAACCAACGACACGAAGTTGGGCTCCTCGTAGCACCCTGCTGCTGTCGCTGCTGGTGCATTCCGTGCGCTCTAGCGCGGCCTGGCCAGCCCATGGCCATTCGCGGCGGCGCCCAGGGCTGGGGGCTCGGCCTGTGTCGGCTAGGGTTTGGGTTCTTGGGTATTTTACTTCTCGTTCTCTCGCTCTGTTATATACGTCTTATTGCTTAAGTTCGGCTGAACTGAAGAGAAGGGGGTTGTTCTGTTAGGTTTTGTATGGGATCGGGCTTGCTGGGTTTGGGGGCTCGGGGTATTAGCAGTTGTGGACGGGGTCCCACTGGGCCGGATGCTTCTGCTTCTTAATTCATCTCTTTTTCTTTTTCTTTTTCTATTATTAATAACTATGTATATATTTATACATACCAATATATATATATATATATATATATATATATATATATATATATATATATATATATATACATATACATATATATATATATATATATATACATATACATTTATACCTACACACACACATATTATATTATTTATTTATATATACGTACACATATTTTTATATATATTTATATATATACACATATAAAAAAATATATACACATATATGTACACTTGGTATTATTTGTATTTATCTATACACATTCACACCTATTATATTTATATTTGTATTTACATACACATATACGTATATAGTATGTATATTTATATATATACATGCACATACACATATATATAATTTATATACATAAATTATAAATCACATCATAACAATTTAATATAACAATTAAATATAATAATTAATTATTTATAAAATCTAAAAAAATTACCATTTAATTAAAATAAGTAAAAAATAGAATATTTCTAAACTTTCGGGAAGGGGAACTACATACAGGGTTTACATGACAATCCTTATGAGCTCCTTAAGGGGACATCATCAACCCGATGTATCGGGACATGGATTTCATTTATAATCAACAGGCCATCATACATATAATGTTCTTACCCAATTCATAGAGGTTGTTGACCCATAATGAATCTCACTCTTTCATGAGTCAAAGTAATGCACACTGTATATACATGATTGTTATTATATCCGGATTAAGAGCACAAGCATCCATAATAATAGAGGTGTTTGTTCTCTTATGTAGTCAGTACAAAGAGAACAACCTCAAGTGGTCCTGTTCAATACACACAAAGTGTACTAGTGTAAACCTATAGTCAAGATAGATTAATACCAGATTACACTACAACCTTTCCAATAGATTGTCCAAGTCCATCTAGGTTGTGAACTATTTATATATTCCATAGAAAACTGATAATATGATATTCTGTGTGACACCACACACCATATTATATACAATATAGAATATCAGACATTTGTATTAACACTTGCAACAAATACAATATGCAAACATTTGCCCATATGATTCTCATTCAAAATTTAAGGAAATAAGGTTACTACAAAAGTGATGCTTTTAGTATATAACCCTAACAATCTACCACTTATACTCAAAGCATTATTTTTCAGTATACTGTTATAAATCTCCTACTTATACTTAAAGCCATGCTGCTACACATCTGACTTCCATTCCCTCAACATGACTATCAAAAGCCTTAGCTGGTAAGCTCTTTGTAAAGGGATCAGCTAGGTTGTCGGCTGATGCTATCTTGATCACATCAACTTTTCCTTTTTTACGAAATCTTGTATCAGGTGGTACTTGCGCTCAATGTGTTTACCTGTCTTATGGGCTCGTGGTTCCTTCGAGTTTGCAACTGCACCAATATTATCACAATAAAGTGTAATAGACTTAGGCAAACTAGGTACCACATCCAAGTCCAACAGAAAGTTTCTGAGCCAAACCGTTTCTTTGGCTGCCTCAGAGGCTGCCACATACTCGGCTTCTATGGTGGAATCAGCAATACATTTTTGCTTGATACTCCTCCACACAATGGCTCCACCTCCCAAAGTAAACACACAACCTGAGGTAGATTTCCTGGAATCCCTATCTGACTGAAAATCTGAGTCTGTATACCCCAAGAGAACTAAACTATCTGCCTGGTAAACTAGTATATACTCTTATGTCCTTTTCAGGTACATCAAAATATGCTTTACGGCAGTCCAGTGCTCTTGTCCTGGGTTAGACTGATATCTGCTGACTATGTCTACGGCAAAACAGATGTCTGGTCTCATACATAGCATTGCATACATTAAGCTTCCTACTGCTGAAGCATAAGGAACTGCTTTCATGTTCTCTATCTCTGTAGGTGTCCTCGGACACTGCTCCTTTGATAGAGCAGTTCCATGTCTAAAAGGTAAGAAACCTTTCTTAGAATTTTGTATACTAAAACGAGTTAGTACAGTATCGATAAAGGAAGCTTAGGATAAGCCCAACATCATTTTCTTGCGATCTCGTAGAACTTTGATCCCAAGGATGTGACCTACTTCTCCCAAGTCCTTCATGTCAAACTGTTTGGATAACCATACCTTTACATCAGATAACACCTTCACATTGTTTCCAATGAGCAAGATGTCATCCACATAAAGTACTAGAAATACTACCACGATTTCGTCACACTTTCTGTATACACATGATTCATCCTGACATTGATCAAATCTATAAGATTTTATCACCTGATCAAAATATATGTTCCAAGATCTGGAAGTTGCTTAAGTCCATAAATGGACTTCTTGAGCTTACAAACAAGATGTTCTTGGCCCTTTTCAATGAACCCGTCTGGTTGCTTCATATAGATGTTTTCCTCAAGACTTCCATTAAGGAAAGCTGTCTTGACATCTATTTGCCAAATCTCATAATCGAGATGAGCTGCAATAGATAAAAGAATCCGGATAGTCTTAAGCATGGCTATTGGAGAAAAGGTTTCCTCATAATCGATACCCTCTCTTTGAGTAAAACCTTTTGCAACAAGCCGAGCTTTAAAGGTTTCAACCTTGCCGTCTGATCCTCTTTTTCTCTTATAGACCCAATTGCATCCAATGGCTTTTACATCAAAGGGTGGTTTTACAAGCTCCCAGACCTAATTGGAATCTATAGATTCTATTTCAGATATCATTGCTTTTTGCCAAGACTCTACATCTTTATCTTGGAGTGCTTCGTTGTAGGTATAGGGATCAAAATCTTGTTCCTCAGGGACAAAGTCTGACAACTCTCCCAAGAACAAATATCTATCAGGTTGTATCACAACCCTCCCACTACGACGAGGCACTATCGGTTGTGGTATAACATTTGTGACACGTTGTGCAGTTAATTATGGTTCATCCTCTTGTACTGTTGGTACTGAAGTACTTGGTGTCTCACCTCTCAGTTCTTCTAGAATAACTCTACTTGTAGGTTTATGGTTCATCACATAGTCTTCCTCTAAGAATCGGACATTGGTGCTAACAATGACCTTCTGATCCTTAGGACTATAAAATAAACCTCCTTTCGTTCCTCTTGGATAGCCTACAAACAAGCATACTTCTGTACGAGATTCCAACTTATCTGCTTTTCTATTCATCACATATGTTGGACTACCCTAAATTCGAACATGTTTCAGACTAGGCTTACGTCCAATCCACAGCTCTGTGGGAGTAAGAGGTACTAACTTAGAAGGACCCAAGTTCAAAATATAAGCTGCAGTCTCTAAGGCATATCCCCAAAACGAACTGGTAAATTTGAATAACTCATCATTGATCTAACCATCTTCATAAGAGTTCTATTACTTCTTTCGGCTACACCATTCTGCTGGGGCATTCCAAGTGTTGTCAATTGGGATGTAATTCCAGCCTCTGATAAATAATCCCTAAACTCTCCAAAGAGGTACTCGCCACCACGATCTGATCGGAATGACTTGATACATTTTCTATGACATTTCTCCGTTTCAGCCTTGTACTCTTTGAATTTCTCAAAGCACTCAGACTTACGGCGCATCAAAAAATGTATCCATACCTTGAATAATCGTCAATAAATGTGATAAAATATTCAAAGCCACCTCTAGCTTGATAGTCATGGGTCCACACAAATCAGAATGAACCAATTCCAACACATCTTTGGCCCTATACTCCTTTGCCGTAAAAGGCCTTTTGGTCATTTTACCTTCTAAGCAGGATTCACAGACAGGTAGTGCCTTCACTTCCAATGAACTCAAAGGTCCATCTTCAACCAGTCTTTGAATCCTTCTTAGGTTAATATGCCCCAATCGTAAGTGCCAAAGATATGCTTGGTTCATACAAGAAGGTTCATTTCTCTTATTTAAGTTAGATAACATATTATTCATTTCCATAAGTTGCATTGTGGGCGAAACAGAATTAATGACATACAGATTATCAACTAATGCACCAGAAAAAATAAAATATTTATTCTTTTTAATAACAATATTGTCATTAAAATAAACTGAATATCCATCATTAACTAACATAGAAACATAAATTAAATTCCTTCTAAGTGAAGGTGCATAAAGACAATCTCTCAATGTCAAAGACTTATTTCTACCAAAAGATAAAGTAACATCTCCTAATGTAACGACCGCTACTTTTGTAGCGTCACCCATGAACAAGCATATCTCTCCATCACTAAGTCACCTGGTTTCCTGGAACCCCTACAATGTATTACAGACATGATTTGTGGCTCATGTATCTACCACCAGGTGTCGGTAGATAACACTGCTAAACATGTTTCAACTACTAGTAAATGAGATATACCTTCTTTGTTCCCTTGTTTGAGAAGTGGACAATCAGTCTTCCAATGTCCTGACCCTTTGCACTTGAAATATTTGCCTTTCAGCTTTTTCACAGCGCCTTGAGGTCCCATGCCCTTCTTTGCTGAGTTTGCCTATTTTTGAATGTTATTCTTCTTCTTACCGCCTTTTGGCTTAGAAGTAGAAGCCTTTTCAGAAACAAAAATATGACCGCTCTGCCTAAAGAGAGATTCAGCATCCTGTAGCTCTTTTGCAAGTTCTGCCAAACTATACAACCTTTTGTTCATGTTGTAATTAAGGTAGAAATTGTCAAAACTTTTAGGCATAGTCCCGAGAATGATATCGACCTGGGATTCTCTATCGATTTCAGCTCCAAGGATCTCCATCTTATTCAGATGACCCATCATCTTAAGAACATGATCCCTTACTGGTGTACCCTCAGCCATTTTTGTATTCATCAAACACTTCATAGCAAACTGCCTAGCTGCTCTACTCTGATGTCTGAAGAGTTTCTTGAGGTTATACATCGTGTCATAAGCCGTGGCTATGGCCTGATGCTGATGTTGCAGTACATTTGACATAGATGCCAGAATGTAACATCGTGCCATCTCATCTGCCTTTTTCTATTTCTTATAAGCCTCTTTGACCTCTTCATCAGAGTTAACATCAGGCTTAGGTGGGCATTCCTCAACAAGTACATATTTGTACTCCTCAGCAGTCAAGACAATGTCCAGATTACGTTTCTAGTCAATATAATTAGGTCCAGTAAGTTTGTTTTGTTTAAGAATCACCATAAGTGAACTAAAAGAACCCATTTTTGAAATCCTGAGAATCACATAAATAAAAATTATGTAGGGCAAAAACTTTTTGAATTAATTAAATATTGATTCTCTCAAAACAATAATAAAAAATTTACCAACACCTTGAACATCATGAATTTAGCATGCCACGATAGTGTGGACGTATACAAATTCAACTTTGTTCAAGTAGGTATTACCTATTAATTTTACTATCATGTCAACATAAGTTTATGACAAATAAAATTAATATGTTTGTCTTGCTCTGGTCATACAAATAATAGCAGTGACTCCGATGGGGAGGATACTATTATTTGTATCTAAGTGTATACCATTACTTAATACTAAGTCCATTACCTTGTAATGAGTTCCTTCAGATGGAGAAGTGAACACATACTAGGTAACTTTCTACAATTATCTCTAAAAAAGTTTGTACTGGTGATCCATAATTATACTCATCCGATATTGAGGAAGGCACTAAAGCCAACGCGCAAGTATAATTACATCACTACAAACCAGTAATGGAGACCATAGGATTTATACTAAATAAATATCCTCTCCCACTTAGTTATTTAATAATGAGGGTTTTTTTACTAGTTGATATTATGTCCATGTTGTCCATTATTAATATAGGCTTAGTTTTTCAAAAAAACATCCACACAATAATAAACATGTATAATCAAAAAAAGCAAAATGACAACAAATAAGAGAAAAATATCCAACTATTATGGTCATCTTTCCTGCTCCGTCCTCAACTATCCGAATCCAAAATCTAGCGTTGTAAAGATCTATTCGAGGTTCGACCCGGTCAGGTCGCAGGGTTCGGGGCAACGTCCCAATTTTTTTTAAGGTTTTGGCTGTCGATTTCTTCATCGAAAATCATCTGTCTGCCTCTGGACTGTTTAAAACCAGCATCTCGTCCGGCATCAGAAACAGCCACCACTGTCATCACGATTGATCAAAAATAATTAAAATTACATCAATCCTATGCCTCCCGAAGGAGTTCACACATAATTTAGATTGGAAAATCAACTAAGTCCCAAGTATGATTCTCTTGGAGAACTTTCATCTTCTCGTTCATAGCAGCACGCCAACTGAGATGTTTGAGACCCTCAAGCTCACTTTTCTCTCTTTTACAAGTCACTATGCTCTCTCTCATCTTTCGATACAATGCTTGAGCCAGCGGATGCTTCGGAAGGCAATGTCCATACATTATGTCCCGTATAAGTCTTGACTCCACACGGTCGCACGCTTCGAATCGCCAAGGGACTGCGTGTCTCGACGCATCCAAACGAGCTCCGTACCACGAGCTTCTACATGTGCCTGCACATGAAAACTGTGTGGGTGTCAGTACTCAACTGTACTGGTGGAGTGAGCTCCTCGTCCACCAATACAAAATCGACATGTTCATTTACTTTGTGCAGCTTAAATCCCTTTCGATTGTCTTTCTAGACTTGCCTTAGGATCAATTTTAGGACGGACGTCTTGGCTTATACTTGGCGACGCAACGACAGGGTCGTGCTATACTCTATTCATGACTTCAACATATTCGAGGCAGTACCTCGCCGGGCAGAAACTTACGCAACTCGGCCGGGCCAAGACTCTCACTTGTTTTACGTGCCTCTAGACCATTCTCGTGCCAACGACGTCAAGGGGACGACTTGTGCGGGTAGTGCTAATAAACTTGAACGTGCCATAAGATCGAGGCCGTGCCTCGCATATCAACAAGACTTAAGCAAACTTGCCTTACGGCCCTTCCAGACTTAACTCGAGACAATGATGCCACATTCATGCCGAAGCACGTGTTCTTGCTATGGCCAAATCTTAGGCTCCCGAATGGTATTACGATCGTGCACACCCTAACCCGTGCCGACTCAAGATTAGCGCTTGCTATAAGCGTAACTTGTTAACCCAACACGTAACTTGCTAGTACTCGACGCAATCCAAAGGCATACACGCAGATAGCCGCTCTTACCGACACATCTATATGAGTGGTCACTAGCAATGTCAAGCTATCCTGGATCTTTTGCATACGGTGACCATTCGCGTGGCGAGGTACGAGCTTCTACCGAATGACCCGCAGCCTATATTGTAATTGTTCACTTCAACGAGTCGTACCGTCGATGAAGGTCGTACAATATCTGCAATTCCTCCTAGGCCGACACGAACTCGGCGCCGCGGGATCGCTCGAGGAATTTTGCCCTAGCGCGCAAGTTGTCCAATGACCATGCAAGACTCAACTTTATCTACCAAGTCCTTCCTTATTCATGACCATGCTTTCCATCTTTCTAACGAGACTCCTAAGTAGCGGGACCGATCTTGCATGATTCCTTATCGAGACTCCCAAGTAGCGGGACCGATCTCGTGTGCTTCCTCATCGAGACTTATCGAGACTCCCAAGTAGCGGGACCGATCTCGTGTGCTTCTTCATCGAGACTTAGCGAGACTCCCAAGTAGTGGGACCGATCTCGTGTGATTCCTTATCGAGACTTAGCGAGACTCCCAAGCAGCGGGACCAATCTCGTGTACGAGACTTAGCGAGACTCCCAAGCAGCGGGACCGATCTCGTGTGTGAGACTTATCGAGACTCCCAAGTAGCGGGACCGATCTCGTGTGCGAGACTTTTTGAGACTCCCAAGTAGCGGGACCGATCTCGTGTGATTCCTTATTGAGACTTAGCGAGACTCCCAAGCAGCGGGACCGATCTCGTGTGCGAGACCTATCGAGACTTAGCGAGACTCCCAAGCAGCGGGGCCGATCTCGTATGCGAGACTTATCGAGACTTCCAAGTAGCGGGACCGATCTCGTGTGCGAGACTTTTCGAGACTCCCAAGTAGCGGGACCGATCTCGACGATAACCAGTCGCGTGGTCTTCCTTTGTCCGTGGCATGCTTTCCACTAAATCGACCGTGGCTCGCCTTAGACAGGCCTTATTCTCTAGGCGACGCTATCGCTCAAGTCATATACTTTACATGACGAGCCTTGTTCTTGAGGGGCTATGCGACTTGACAACCGCAGATAGAGCGGGACAGTGCTAGAAATGGCTTAGATCGACCGGCATAACTTTACCTAACTTATTTGCACAATGACTTGACGAGCAAAGGCCACGCCAAGCTTCGCATCAAGAGAATGTGTCGTGCACGCGTTCGACTTGAACAACCAATTTCTCGGCTGCCTAAACTTAAGCCACAAGTCGTGCAACACAACATAAACCACGGGACGGACGAAGGCTATGCCAAGCCTTGGATGACGAGACCGTGCATGCTTTATCAAGCATTCACGCGGGCGACGCCTATGACTTAGGCTAATTCGAGCGTTGTGGAAACTTAGCAACTTAGGCCAACTTCCTTCTTCCAAGCCACGGGACGAAGGACCGAGTGTTATTTTGAAAGCACGCTGAGCCGACTTCTAAGCAGGCCGTGGGACCATTTTCCATGTTCTAACACATTCCGACCCGTCGGGATTATTTCCTTAACTATGTGGATGCGTCTCTTTTATTATCAAGTCTAACTTGTGCAAGTTGAAAATATGTGAGTTATTATGTGAAAGCTAAGATGAGGTAAGTTCATCGAAACTACCCCACCTGAGCGAAGAGTCGCCTCGACCGAGCGAGTCTTCGAGCAATCGTTGCAAGGCTAAGGCCGAACGCCGTCGGCGTTTCGATTCCTCCGATTGACTGAGCGGGACGGGGCACTACAAATACTACTAGTTTACTCTGTTCAATTTATAGTCTTGTGATACTACCCATCTCAAATGCTACTTCTCTACTCTTGGCCTTAAGACCTTATTATGGTACACTTGTTACTATGGTACGAAGCACAAGCACTGTTTGTTGCAGGCAGATCCAGACACTACAGCTGGGGTGGGCTACCATGGATTAGGGTGGGCTAGAGGTGGGCAAAACCATATTAAAAAAATCAAAAAATATATATATATGGAAAAAGAGTAAAAAATTTGTTGGGGCATCCGCCCCTGGCTTGTTGCCATGTATTCACATGACACATTTACTCCAGAAACACAATAAGACACCGAAATTGGTGCTATTTTCATAGTTAAATAGGAATTCCTGATGAACCCATGCTCTCACTTCTTTGGCTTGTTTGTATGTATGAGCTGATTCATATATTCTCCTTCAATTGGTCGTTGAATATATGGGTTGATCCATGATTCATTTGTTCTCCTACGTTTGCCTCCTTAGTTTGTCCTATTTCAATGTAGTTTGCTCGTAGTTAATTGCTTATGAAATTAAATCATCTTATACAACAATAAGATGTTGCTCACAGCAAGATGTTTGGAGGTGAACAGATGAAAAACAGTCGTAGGTTCCTAGTTTTATTGGTGTCTGTTGAATTGGGGAATTGTGTTGATAGCTGCAGTATCCTTAAATTTGGTTTGATCATTTGGTTCTGTGGTTATTTGGTGGCATTCTTCACTATGAGGCAATCAAATGATATATTGATTATCTTGGTTATGGACACATTTTTTTTTCTTCTATTTCTTTTTGGGAGAGCAAAATTACATTTAACTTAAAATTTAAGGAGGGCATTATTTATAATTTATAAAAAAGAAACAATTATAAACCAACCATCATGTGACTAGTGAGTCATAAACTCAAGACCACCTGCTTATAACCTCACTAGTCATTATTTACCAACTGGGTCACAATTTGATTATGGAGTTTATAATAAAAAGAAGTAAATAATAGGAGAAACAAAGACTATATAGAAGGAAACCGGAAACTCATGGGGAAGCAGCCACACACCCATGATCTATGGTGAGTCTGCCCATTGTATAGGTCCCATTAAATGTGTTTTTAAGATTTCTTTGAAAGACTTCCAGTTGTTTAGAAAGAAGTCTGTGGTTGCTTGCTTAGTTAATAGTGATTTTAGTGGAACAATGTTTCAATATGAGAAGGATAAATCTTCAAATCAAGGTTCAAAGTATCGGTATCAGACATTTGGTATGAGTATCGGTATCGGTTGTATCGGTAGAATCGGATCGGAGTATCAGATTTTTTGGTATCGGTAGTATCGGCATATATATTTTATATATATATATATATATATATATATATATATATATATATATATATATATATATATATATAAGGGCCCGGTTCAGCTATTGTGTTGTTCAAAATAGACAAACACTAGAGAAGTAACTTACAGTTACTAGCAAAAGCAAAAAAAATAGTTTTGCTGCAGTGGAGCTTCTTTTTGTTTTTTGGGCAGAGTAAAAAGGGGCATTTTAAAGTGTGATGTGACTGATGCCCCTAACTCTAGCAGTAGCAGAGAGAGATAGGTAATGGAGTATGCTAGCCTATGCTAGGCTTAAGTAGCTATTATTTTGAGTTCCTGTAGTCGAACTATTTACAAAAGGAAAAAATTTTGTCACAAACACATAAACACTCCACTCCTCCTATGGATGTGATGGGTCATTGAATGTGTAGCAAGCAAGAAAGAAAACAACTAAAAAAACACACTCCATCTCATTTTCAATGTCATTCTATTTCTCTCCCCTCTCTATCTCTTCTCTCCATAGCTCACAAAAAACTCCCCCTCCCCTTCGTTCCACACATCCGCACACCAATGTGCTCTCTGACTCAACAAAGGTAATTTTTATCTAACTTATAAAGATTTTAATTTAATGTTTGATTTTTTTTATCTGGATTTTGATAACTGAATTGCTATAATTCAAATCTATTGCTTTATTGGTCAGATTCTATTTTTCCTCGAAATTATTCTTCTTCTTTTTAACAAAATTATTCGTATCGGTTAGTATCAGATCGTATCGGTCTGTTGCAGTCCGTATCAGATACGTATCGGCCGATACAGACCGATTTAATATTTTTTTCCACTGGATCGGCTGATACCGATATTTTTTGTCAGTATCTGATCGGACTTGGTCAAAATCGATCCGATACGACCGATACGTATCGTATGGGCCGATACTTTGAACCTTGCTTCAAATACTAAGGTCATGGAGATTTTAATGCTTTTGATAGAGGCCATAGATCATGTTAAAGACCCTTCAACTTCACCAACACCCAGAGTTGTAGCGATGGTTGAGAGTTATGTATTTATGTTATTATAGTATGCCACCGCAAGTTGAAGGCTCGTTTGGTAAGCTGCATTAATGTAGCGGTATAGTTCTCTCTTTTTTTAAATATAAAATATACTTAAAATGCACTCCAAAGGAGATTCAAAATTGGGTTGCTTTGAGACCATTTTGAAGTTATTGCCAACTGGACCAAAACTCAAGAGTTGTAGTGTGGATTGAGGGTTATATATATTATAATTTTTTTCTAACAAGCCAAATATGGTTCAAATATATAGATGATCCAATACTTGTTAAGTTTGATAGGTTCCTCATGTCATTTGAAGAGTAAGATTTTCCACCTTCATGCTTAGAACTAGCCAATGTGATATTCATTGTTGCTGATTTGTATAGAATACAGGGTAATGTATGAAAAAACATTTAGATTTGAGAAATGTGAATTGTTTTACCGAGCTTGTTAGCATATGATTGCTGGAATGCTCTAAAGAGAGGATACTGCCCAAGTTTTCGTCAATAGACCAAGACCTTTCTGGGAAAGTTGCAAGGCATGGAGGAAAAGTTACTTTGGAAATATTAGGAAACAAAAACTGCATATTGAAGAAGCAGTCAAGGAACAGGATGCCCTGCAAGAGTGAAGTTTCTTTTATTTGAGAGAAAAAGATTAGATAGGAATGTTCTCTCTCTCCCAAAAAAAGAAAAAGAAAAAGAAAAAGAGATGATTAGAGAGGAATGAAGTTCGAAACTGTCATTTCTGTTACTCAGAAATAAAGAACCAAGTTTATGGAGACAGAGGGCAAGATTTCAACATATTCCAACGACTATAGGATGGGTTCTTGATACTTTTTTTTGGCATTCAGTGGCCAATAAAAGAAGACTTAATAAGATCAGTCAAGTTGGATCAGGAATTTTCTTAGAAACAGAGTAATATACGAAAGAAATTAGATTTGAAAGTCTGGATGTGAATTGTTTGACTGAGCTTGTAAGCAAATGATTGCTAGAGTACTCTAAAGAAAGAATACTACTCAAGTTCTCATCAATAAACCAAGAGATCTCTTGGAAACTTGCAAGACATTGAGGAAAAGTTGCTTCAAAAGTATTCATTATCATTATCCTAGCCTTCACTAGAACGTGGTCGGCCATGGAGCATTAAAAAATTCCATACAATATTTCACAAAGTTTTATGATTGGCTGTCGACCTGATGTCAACCCTTTGCGTTGGTGTCAAATTCCTAGCCATGGGCTAGTTGGCAGGTAAGAGCGAAGCGAAGGAATGATAACCCCAGATTCCTTCAAAAGTATTAGGATACATAAAGTGCATACTAGGGAAGCAGTTTAGGAACAAGATACAAGATGCCCTCAAGAGTGAAAATGTTTATCTGACGAACAAAGATTAGAGAGGAAGAAGTTGGATAAAACATTATGCTATTCAGAAATAAAGAACAAAGTTTCTGGAGCCCAAGATTTCAACTACTATAAGAGAGGTTCTAAATACTGTTTTTTTGCATTTAATTTAGTAGCCAATAGAAGAATACTTAATAAGATTAGATTATTCAATGTGTATCAGGAGTTTTCTTGGCTGGGCATGTGAGCACCCTAAATTTTGGGTTGAAATTTTTTTAATTTTATCTTATTTTCCTGATTATTTGATTTTGATAAATATTTTATTTTATTTATTTATCTGTAAGTGTACTTTTCCGTGCCATTGATATTTGGAGTATCAGGGATGTTCAACTCTGGAAATCCTCTTCACGAGTTTTGGAGTGGACACGATTACCTTCATGACGGTATATGGTGTCCCACCCAAACTTGTTCCCTTGTGCCCCTTTTTTTTCGCTGAACTTCGGGTCGAATTAGACCGTTCGATCAGTAATTAATTTTCCCACTCTTTTTCTTGATCATTTTCAGCGCGTTACCATGACATTTAAATTGGGAGCGCAAGACCAGTCAGTTTCTTGAAACCAACTCCTCATTGATGATCTACTCGAGACGCTCGTCACCCATGACCTTTGTGTCCCACTCAGACACGTCATTTCGGGCTCCATTTGATTCGCACAACTTTCCCGACACGTGACCCGATTTTATTTCGCGCCACGGCGTCACATTCATTTTCCAACTTGATTTGTGGGTCCCCTGTCGACCAAAACCTGTCCGCCCCAATTATGGACATGGCCCACTTTGAGCCTACTACCCGTCCGCCACTTGTGTCCCATTTGTTGGAATCCCCATGTGCTACTTATTTACACATGATCATCAACGTCTAATTTTAATTCATTTATTGCTCGATGTCTGATTTTCATCCAATCCGGCTCCACCGAGTCCAGTCCAGCTCCATGATTTTCTCCATCATGACACTCTCACAATTCTTGCCCAAAAATATTAGGTACCCTTCTACATATTTTTCCTATATTTATTAGAAATTTCTAATTATTTAATTCCCATGGAATTGGTCTTTTTCCCTCTAATTTAATCCTAGCCATTGTTTCCCCAAACAAATCATCACCATTAATTTCCCATGAGAAACTCCCCAATCCCCTCACAGCACCCCCTAGCCGGCCCTAGTTTCAATGTGGATAACTTTTTCCTCTCTCTCTCTTCCTCTCTCACAATTATTCCTTCCTTCTCTTTCATTTTTTTTCCCATGCATAACACAACTTTCCTACAACTCCACAGCAGCACCATTTCCTTCATCCCTATACACACACTCCACAACCACCCTTCCTCCTCCTGGCCGTCGACCACCCTGGCCGTCGGGAACAACCACCATCCTCCTCCTCACCACTTCTTCTCCTCCCATGAGCCTTTCCCACCACCATTAATACCATCATCACAACCATCTCCACATCATATCATCTCCACCTCCACCAGCCTACTGCAACCGACCTCCGGCCTCCCCTGGCCGTGGCTCGCCGTCGGCCACCGCCGACCTCCTCCATCTCCTCCTCCTTCTCTCCTCCTTCACACCATGCAACCGAACCACCACCATCCTTCATCAACCTCCTTCCGCCACCACCACTTTATCCATCTCCTCCACCCGTGTCGAGGCCCGTCGCCGTCGACCCTCGTCGAGCGCGGAGCCCCCGCGCCATCGTCGGCCTAACAGCACCGCGCGCCATGCAGCGCAGCGCCGCGCGCAAAGCAGCGCGCACAGCAGTTGCAGCAGCGACCAGCATGGGCCGCACGAGTGCTGGCGCCGCCACGCGCCGCCGTGGCACGGCGACCCCCGCCGTGGGTGAACTCCCCCCTTGGGCGACCTCAGGCGAGAAGTCCCTGACGGCCACCGTCCTCCTGGGCGCGCCGTCGAGGCGATTCGTGCGTTTTGAACGACATCCCGTCGTGACGCGCGCGAAATGAAGTCCGTTTTGGCTCCCCGTCGCAGCAACTTCGCGCACGTTTTTCCGGAGATCCGACCGTTGGATCGGCAATTTCTTCGCTCCGTCGCAATCTCGGTATATCCACCTTCGCTCATGTCAATTTTCGTCCGTTAATTTTATCGTTTGATACATGAAAACCGGCCACCAAGTTGACCGTTTAAATTGTATTAAATTTGGACGGTTTCGCGGGGCCAACTTCGTCAGCTTGTATCTCATCCACCGTAGCTCCGTTTGGCGTGCTACCAGTTCCGGTGCGAAGCTGGTGTAACCCTCTTGCTACCCCTTCAGTTTTGTTTCATTGTGAGCTTGTTTGATTGGTTGAATTCGACGCCAAATTTGGCCGTCCGAATTCGTAATTTCCAACTTGTAAAATTTCATTTTTGAACACGGGACTCCAGATTTCATTTCTGACACCACCATTAGACTTGTGGCGTCGTTCTGGCATGTTTTCATATAAAATTTGTTAGATTTGGAGAACGTGGGCCCGGGCACGCATTTCGGTGCAAAGCGGGTCCCACATTCTGGGTCAACGGGACTTTTTGACGCTGGCTCATCGGAATCCAATTCCGGATATACCGATGAGTTCGTATCGTCATTCTGAACTCGTTGACAGGTAGTTTGCTGAGTTTTGAGAACTTTGGCTCCGGCACGCATTTCCGTGCAAATCGGAATTCCAAGTTCTGGTCAATGGGCCAAAATGAGATCGGGTCAACGGAATCCAATTCTGGAGATACCGTTGGGTTCGTATCGACATTTTGGTTGCGTGGACATATAATTTGCTATATTTTATAGACTTGTTTTCTTGCACGTTTTTTTGGTACAAAATGGCTCCGACACGGACACCGTTTTGACCCAAAATTACCTTTTTGCCCTTGTGTCCAAATTGGACCGTTGGGTAGGCTATCCTAGCTAATTTGACCATTCTGGACACGTTGGCGATGTTCATTTCATCGTCCGACAATGTTTGTTGATAATTTCTCTAAGTTTAACCTTTTTATAATTAATTAATAATTAATTCATATAATGTTCCTATTTCGGGATTAGTACAACGAACCTGAGATCAGCCAATTCCAGTGATCTCACATCGCTGAAATTGACATGTTGGACACGTGGATAACTATAATAAGATTATCAACCTTACCGATAATCTTCTTATCTCGATTTGCGTGTCGTAAGTTTCGACGTACAAATAACGAAGTACACTTTATATTAGACTAGAATTGACCCTGTTTGACCAGAGTTGACCAGTTGATCCAAAGTCAACTGTAAGTCAACACTTGACCTAGTTTGACTAGATTATTGACCGAAGTCGACCTAGAGATATTTTGACTTAGAAGAACCTAGAATAATATAGATGGCTAGTATAGTTCATTTATTACAACTTGAACACCTTGTAACCTGTGTTGCTTTAAATAGGACTCTGTGGCTTCAGTGGGACCTCCCCTTTACTTATCAGCTGTTCAGGTTATCGAGGCGAGTACATTCTCTGATCATTTCATATCCTGCTTAGAATTATATTCCTGCTTTAAATTACTATACTTGATGCTGTCACGACATTATCACGGATTAGTACTATACGGATCTCTTCATGCGATGTTATCCCCCTCGGGAGCATCGGGTACATTATGTCATGTGCGTTTCACTTTCATCATGTACTCCTGTGCTTTCACCATACATGTACACTCTTGTGAATCATGTACTCTCATGTTCACAGAGCCTTCATGTATACTATCATGTGCACCCTTTTAAGGGCCCAATGTGATATCATGTACAATAACATAATCTGCTTAGATCCTTGTGTACTGATTGGGGAAAACGGGGGAGTGCTAGTAGTCATGTGAACAATTCTTTAGTAGTGTAGATCATGTACAACTCTTTAGTGTAGATCATGTACCAATCTGTTCCGTTCACATGTGCTATCCTGTACTCTACATCACTAGCCACTGTTAGTTCTCTATTTATAGTAGATATTTCTATTACAGTTCTCTCTCCCTGTTTACATACTGTATTTCTTCAGATCTTGTATCTTACTTTACTGCATGATTATATTTTCTAACCTGCTATGAACTGTTGAGATGTAATGTGCTCGTTCCAGTCCTGACTGGACCTGTTGATAAATTTTACAGATAGCCTGGAGGTGCCTGCTAGCCTAGAGGAGACACAGTAGGGTTTGTTTAGGTAGTTATTTCATTTTGTCTGGAGTTGTATTTACTTTGTGGATTACTGTATCTTTATTTGAGTTTTGAGATATACTTCTGGGTTCATGTATCTTAGACACTTAGACTTCTACCTCCTGTATTTATTTTGGATTTCATGTTTTATCTATCCTTATCTTGCTCTACCTTAGATGTGATTGAGTTTGTATCTGCTATGTCACCCCCATTCGGGGAGTATAAACTGTTTAGTCTTATACTGTTAGATGCATTGAGACCTAGGACAGCGTTCTACCGCCGACACTGCGGCGTAGGCTGGGCGTTGTTACGTTCTCGTGCCCTAACCCTAGGGCGCGGGTCGTGACACGTTTTTAGTGGTGGCCCATGCAGGTCGCGACTAAAGTGTAGTGGTATTCGAACTAGAGTACCACTACAGCCTGCAGTAGGATTATGATATATTTTGAAGGTACTCAATCACAGATAGGAACCCTTGAGAGATTTCCGGGACGACCCTGGAGAATCTTATTTAACTTCGATTTAAAAACTCTCTTTTTTTTCCTTTGATTTAATTTATTTTACTTTTGTTGTTAAATTTGATTTTTATGGATTATTGTTGAATTTGAGTTTGTATTTATTTTGATGGAAGATTTTTGAATTTTGAATTTTGATGATAGCTGTTGCATTCGAGTTTGTATTTTGATGGATTTTGTTCATTTTGAATTTTGATGTTCGTTAATAAAATTTTGATTTGATTTTTGAGTATTCATTGTTGATTTAATTTGATTTTTGGCAAGATGAAATTATATGGGCTAGGTCATCTATGTTATGGAATCTAGTCTTCTATAGTCACATTAGCCAGTATGGTGAGGACATATAGTCTGACTCTGGATGTATTTCTCGGGTGTGGGAATTTAAGGTTTTCGCAGCCAAGCATGCGGCACCGCGAAAATGTTAAATACCATGATTCTAGAGATATGTGCATAAGTCAAGGGCTCTGTGATTATCGTAGCCTTGCTTACTAGTATGACGAGGATTTAGAGTACCATGATTTTGGATAGACGTATATGATTATCAGATTGTGCTTAAAATATTTTGAACATGTTTTCTTACTTTTTCTCAGTCATTCAAAAAAAAAAGAAATTATTGTTTGTTGTTTTGCCTAGTTTCTTGTCATTTAACTTAAGAGTATGTTTAGTTGTTTTCATAAACCTTTGTGTAACTTCTTGCTATGAGTTCTTCTTAATACAATAAATCGATGCATTTGCTAGACTTTATCTTGGATTTGATAATTTAACTCTGGATTTCAGAACGGTTCCTTCTTTAAACAGATAAGCAAAACAGATTTTATCATTATTCTTTCTTGCCATTTTTCTTGTATTAGATAATAATAAAACTGTCTTGATTTCGTCAATCACCTGCTTGCAATCTTGGTAGGAATCTAAATGTTAGTCTTAACGTAGAATTAATTTTATTGGGACATGAGAATATGTATATGAATATATATAGCAGACACTTGCCTAACACGTATGCATGCTACACTTGATTTTTCCACATATCTAGATACATATTGATATGTTGTTGATGTCCAAATTTTCATAACCAATATTTCTGGTTCTCTGCTTTTCCATGTTTAAATTCGTAATTTTAAATATAAAATTTCATGTTGTTATTTAGGTTTACGTCACTGCACATGTATGTTATACGTAGGGTTTCAATTCAAAAAAAAATTTGTTGAAAATTTGTGTTTAAAATTGTCAAATTTAAGACTGTGTACATATTAACCCTTAATACTGAATTCCTAATATTTAGTTTAAATTACTGTTTTATTTTCTTAATGTAATATTGAGCTACCTTGTGGGAAGTAGGATATAAGTTTAAGTTTCATATTCTTACATGCTAGTTTGTGATAAACATTGAGTTGGGTTTTAATGTTCAAGTTCTCCAAAATTCTGAAAACTAGTTACATGTTAACATTTTTACATTGATTTCCATGTTTAGTTAAATTTTAGATTTAATATGTAATATTGAACTGTATGCGTAGGTAAATATATTGATAGTATGTTAGGGTTTCTTTTCTATCATGTTAGGATGTGTTAGGACCATTGAGATTGTTGCGATGTTCAAACTCCTAAAATTTGAATTTGTATTATGTTAATATTACACTGGTTAAAGGTTAGCTTATTTTCAGATATTTTTGTGTGTAAATGCTGAACTAAAACTTGGATTTAACCTTTCAATACTAAGCTATAACCCTGTACAAGGACACACCCACACACACTCTAACATATTATGTACTGTCATTTAACCTTACCCTTCCCCTCTATGTTAGAATTATATATCTATAAGGATATGTATAGAGTTTATGCATATATGTTATAACGTATATAGATACATGGCTAAGTCTCTATTTTTATATATATATATGGTTAGCCATGCATGTTATGATTAAATAGGTCGCGTATTGTAGATTGTTAACCAATATGCCATGATTAGTGTAACTTGATAGCAGTTGATTTGGAACTCAATTTCTCATATACAATTTCATATGTATTCACGTACACACACACCTACTATCTAACCGTATGAACATGTCCCCATACACATGATGCTAGTTTTCCCTCTCTAACGCTCTCTCTGTATAAATATTGTGATTGGATTTCAATGCAAGTGACTTTCAATTCTTTAACTTGTGATTTTAATTTTCTTGGGATAGTATTTTTTTTCAGATGATTGGTAGTCACCTTCCTCTATTTTTTTATGAGTACCAGTTTTCATATGGGGTGGTAGACAACTTTATAGTTTTGATGGTTGTTGTGTCTGTATCTTTCTATTTTAGCACCCTGGATTGCTTGTGTGTTTGATACCCCATGACCGTTGGTTAGCATGACTAGTAAACCTAGATGAGACTTCACTGTCACCGTTACCATGACCCTGGATATTGTCTTTTATTTGATGGTATGATTTGTTTAAGTTCTGGGACTTTGATTTTGGGGGTTTGACCTAGAGGGAGTAGGGATATTTTAATTTCGAGGACGAAATTTTTATAAGGTGGGTAGGATGTGAGCACCCTAAATTTTGGGTTGAAATTTTTTTTATTTTATTTTATTTTCCTGATTATTTGATTTTGATAAATATTTTATTTTATTTATTTATCTGTAAGTGTACTTTTTCGTGCCATTGATATTTGGAGTATCAGGGATGTTCAACTCTGGAAATCCTCTTCACGAGTTTTGGAGTGGACACGATTACCTTCATGACGGTATATGGTGTCCCACCCAAACTTGTTCCCTTGTGCCCCTTTTTCTTCGCTGAACTTCGGGTCGAATTAGACCGTTCGATCAGTAATTAATTTTCCCACTCTTTTTCTTGATCATTTTCAGCGCGTTACCATGACATTTAAATTGGGAGCGCAAGACCAGTCAGTTTCTTGAAACCAACTCCTCATTGATGATCTACTCGAGACGCTCGTCACCCATGACCTTTGTGTCCCACTCAGACACGTCATTTCGGGCTCCATTTGATTTGCACAACTTTCCCGACACGTGACCCGATTTTATTTTGCGCCACGGCGTCACATTCATTTTCCAACTTGATTTATGGGTCCCCTGTCGACCAAAACCTGTCCGCCCCAATTATGGACATGGCCCACTTTGAGCCTACTACCCGTCCGCCACTTGTGTCCCATTTGTTGGAATCCCCATGTGCTACTTATTTACACATGATCATCAACGTCTAATTTTAATTCATTTATTGCTCGATGTCCGATTTTCATCCAATCCGGCTCCACCGAGTCCAGTCCAGCTCCATGATTTTCTCCATCATGACACTCTCACAATTCTTGCCCAAAAATATTAGGTACCCTTCTACATATTTTTCCTATATTTATTGGAAATTTCTAATTATTTAATTTCCATGGAATTGGTCTTTTTCCCTCTAATTTAATCCTAGCCATTGTTTCCCCAAACAAATCATCACCATTAATTTCCCATGAGAAACTCCCCAATCCCCTCACAGCACCCCCTAGCCGGCCCTAGTTTCAATGTGGATAACTTTTTCCTCTCTCTCTCTTCCTCTCTCACAATTATTCCTTCCTTCTCTTTCATTTTTTTTCCCATGCATAACACAACTTTCCTACAACTCCACAGCAGCACCATTTCCTTCATCCCTACACACACACTCCACAACCACCCTTCCTCCTCCTGGCCGTCGACCACCCTGGCCGTCGGGAACAACCACCATCCTCCTCCTCACCACTTCTTCTCCTCCCATGAGCCTTTTCCACCACCATTAATACCATCATCACAACCATCTCCACATCATATCATCTCCACCTCCACCAGCCTACAGCAACCGACCTCCGGCCTCCCCTGGCCGTGGCTCGCCGTCGGCCATCGCTGACCTCCTCCATCTCCTCCTCCTTCTCTCCTCCTTCACACCATGCAACCGAACCACCACCATCCTTCATCAACCTCCTTCCGCCACCACCACTTTATCCATCTCCTCCACCCGTGTCGAGGCCCGCCGCCGTCGACCCTCGTCGAGCGCGGAGCCCCCGCGCCATCGTCGGCCTAACAGCACCGTGCGCCATGCAGCGCAGCGCCGCACGCAAAGCAGCGCGCACAGCAGTTGCAGCAGCGACCAGCATGGGCCGCACGAGTGCTGGCGCCGCCACGCGCCGCCGTGGCACGGCGACCCCCGCCGTGGGTGAACTCCCCCCTTGGGCGACCTCAGGCGAGAAGTCCCTGACGGCCACCGTCCTCCGGGACGCGCCGTCGAGGCGATTCGTGCGTTTTGAACGACATCCCGTCGTGACGCGCGCGAAATGAAGTCCGTTTTGGCGCCCCGTCGCAGCAACTTCGTGCACGTTTTTCCGGAGATCCGACCGTTGGATCGGCGATTTCTTTACTCCGTCGCAATCTCGGTATATCCACCTTCGCTCATGTCAATTTTCGTCCGTTAATTTTATCGTTTGATACATGAAAACCGGCCACCAAGTTGACCGTTTAAATTGTATTAAATTTGGACAGTTTTGCGGGGCCAACTTCGTCAGCTTGTATCTCATCCACCGCAGCTCCGTTTGGCGTGCTACCAGTTCCGGTGCGAAGCTGGTATAACCCTCTTGCTACCCCTTCAGTTTTGTTTCATTGTGAGCTTGTTTGATTGGTTGAATTCGACGCCAAATTTGGCCGTCCGAATTCGTAATTTCCAACTTGTAAAATTTCATTTTTGAACACGGGACTCCAGATTTCATTTCTGACACCACCATTAGACTTGTGGCGTCGTTCTGGCATGTTTTCATATAAAATTTGTTAGATTTGGAGAACTTGGGCCCGGGCACGCATTTCGGTGCAAAGCGGGTCCCACATTCTGGGTCAACGGGACTTTTTGACGCTGGCTCATCGGAATCCAATTCCGGATATACCGATGAGTTCGTATCGTCATTCTGGACTCGTTGACAGGTAGTTTGCTGAGTTTTGAGAACTTTGGCTCCGGCACGCATTTCCGTGCAAATCGGAATTCCAAGTTCTGGTCAATGGGCCAAAATGAGATCGGGTCAACGGAATCCAATTCTGGAGATACCGTTGGGTTCGTATCGTCATTTTGGTTGCGTGGACATATAATTTGCTATATTTTATAGACTTGTTTTCTTGCACGTTTTTTTGGTGCAAAACGGCTCCGACACGGACACCGTTTTGACCCGAAATTACCTTTTTGCCCTTGTGTCCAAATTGGACCGTTGGGTAGGCTATCCTAGCTAATTTGACCATTCTGGACACGTTGGCGATGTTCATTTCATCGTCCGACAATGTTTGTTGATAATTTCTCTAAGTTTAACCTTTTTATAATTAATTAATAATTAATTCATATAATGTTCGTATTTCGGGATTAGTACAACGAAACTGAGATCAGCCAATTCCAGTGATCTCACATCGCTGAAATTGACATGTTGGACACGTGGATAACTATAATAAGATTATCAACCTTACCGATAATCTTCTTATCTCGATTTGCGTGTCGTAAGTTTCGACGTACAAATAACGAAGTACACTTTATATTAGACTAGAATTGACCATGTTTGACCAGAGTTGACCAGTTGACCCAAAGTCAACTGTAAGTCAACACTTGACCTAGTTTGACTAGATTATTGACCTAAGTCGACCTAGAGATGTTTTGACTTAGAAGAACCTAGAATAATATAGATGGCTAGTATAGTTCATTTATTACAACTTGAACACCTTGTAACCTGTGTTGCTTTAAATAGGACTCTGTGGCTTCAGTGGGACCTCCCCTTTACTTATCAGCTGTTCAGGTTATCGAGGCGAGTACATTCTCTGATCATTTCATATCCTGCTTAGAATTATATTCCTGCTTTAAATTACTATACTTGATGCTGTCACGACATTATCACGGATTAGTACTATACGGATCTCTTCATGCGATGTTATCCCCCTCGGGATCATCGGGTACATTATGTCATGTGCGTTTTACTTTCATCATGTACTCCTGTGCTTTCACCATACATGTACACTCTTGTGAATCATGTACTCTCATGTTCACAGAGCCTTCATGTATACTATCATGTGCACCCATTTAAGGGCCCAATGTGATATCATGTACAATAACATAACCTACTTAGATCCTTGTGTACTGATTGGGGAAAACGGGGGAGTGCTAGTAGTCATGTGAACAATTCTTTAGTAGTGTAGATCATGTACAACTCTTTAGTGTAGATCATGTACCAATCTGTTCCGTTCACATGTGCTATCCTGTACTCTACATCACTAGCCACTGTTAGTTCTCTATTTATAGTAGATATTTCTATTACAGTTCTCTCTCCCTGTTTACATACTGTATTTCTTCAGATCTTGTATCTTACTTTACTGCATGATTATATTTTCTAACCTGCTATGAACTGTTGAGATGTAATGTGCTCGTTCCAATCCTGACTGGACCTGTTGATAAATTTTACAGATAGCCTGGAGGTGCCTGCTAGCCTAGAGGAGACACAGTAGGGTTTGTTTAGGTAGTTATTTCATTTTGTCTGGAGTTGTATTTACTTTGTGGATTACTGTATCTTTATTTGAGTTTTGAGATGTACTTCTGGGTTCATGTATCTTAGACACTTAGACTTCTACCTCCTGTATTTATTTTGGATTTCATGTTTTATCTATCCTTATCATGCTCTACCTTAGATGTGATTGAGTTTGTATCTGCTATGTCACCCCCATTCGGGGAGTATAAACTGTTTAGTCTTATACTGTTAGATGCATTGAGACCTAGGACAGCGTTCTACCGTCGACACTGCGGCGTAGGCTGGGCGTTGTTACGTTCTCGTGCTCTAACCCTAGGGCGCGGGTCGTGACAGGGCAATTTCACAAGATTATTTGATGATCAACTTACATTTTCGGTGAAAGCTATTCTTAATCTCAAATGGACTACTAGGTTGTAGTTGCTTTAGAAGATGCATGCTTCTCGCTATTCTTAATCTAGGAAGCATGAACATTGACCACTACGAAAATTGTTGTTTGTTTTGCATCGTGTCGTACATGTATTGGAGATTTTTAAGTATTAGTTATATTAGTCATTTGGCTCTAGTCCCACATCGGATAGAGACAATAATGAGAGGCTACAAGTACTTCCTCATGAATGAAATTGATCCAATTATTCCATCTAATATGGTATCGGAGCCAAGGTTGTAAAAATTGCTAGGTGCTAGTCGGGCGGGCACCTGCCAACTAGCGCCTAGCTTGCCTAGGGTTTCAAAAATAAATTTAAAAAAATGCAAAAATTACTGAAAATTACAGAAAAAGACCATAAAATCCTAAAACATGCATAGTCAGACGTCGGAGGGTCTAGGCGGACGCTTGGGTGGACATCGGGTGGGCACCAGGGGCCTAGCGCCTAGGCGGCCGCTTAAACTGCCTTTTAGAATAGTGATCAGAGCCGTTGACGTTGAGTCATCGCCTCACTAAAATCCATTATCAATGGTAAGACACGATCAACTTCATCAAGGCCTTAAAGGCTTGGAAGTATTCATGGTGTGACTTGTTTCCTTGACCAACTCGGTAGATGCCAACAATCGAGTCACAGATGCAAGACAAGTTGTGTTTGCTATCAAATACAGCTGCTAGGACCTCCTACAACTCCTTCACCGTATTCGTGTTCTGAACCATATCCTCGACGGATGGTTTCATCTAATTCATTAACTGTGTAAAGTGTAAACCGTCTGCTATCATCAGTCTCCCACTGCTCATCTGTGGGATCATTCTCCTTTGGAGGGTTGTCAGTGAGATGCTTGGACAACCGCATCTTTTCGACCTTCTTACGCCATGAGTAGCTGTCCGTATCATCCAGCCTCTGATCGATAAGTCGAATCAAAGAAATTATTCTAGCAGTGATTGGTGTCCTCGCCTCCACGTTTCCGACAATGGTGCTACCTATTGCTATTCACCGCAGTACTTGACATTCTTCAAGTTCTCGATTCGACTATCGCTTATTGTCTCGACCCGGTATTCACATCAACTTTGCCAATGTACGATCAACGTTGCCAAAACTGGCTCGCACAATGTTGACAAAGATCGAATGTAGATCACACAAGCTAGGACAGATTCACACAAACCTAGGTTGTCCTCTGTTAGATCCTGATGTGGATACTGGACCAGGAACAGAGATTCAAGCAAACAATCAAGTTTGCTCTCTGTTAACTCCTGATATCGTTGTCGAGGTTCAAAGGTTCAAGCAAACTATTATATTTTACCCTATGAGGATCTCAACTCTGATATTTTTGTTGGATACACTAGGGTTAGGATTTGTGTAGGAGGCGGAGGCCGTTAGGGTATAAAGGAAGCATGTGGCATCTAGGATTAGGGTTAAGGGATGGGCTGCTGGCTAGGAGGGTGGTTGCTAACAGTACCTGGCAGGGGGTTGCTGGTTGTTAGAGGAGTGGGCTGGGGGGGTTTGCTGGCGGGGGGTGGACTGAAAGCGACAGTATAGGGTGGTCAGGCGGCAGGGGCGACGGCTTCGGGTTAGGGTTTTGAGTGGAGAGAGAGAGATGGGAAGAGAGAGAGGGGGGTGGATGGCGGTTAGGATTTGGGCTCCAATACCATGTTAGATGGAATAATTGGATCAATTTCATTCATGAGGAAGTACATATAAGGATCACTCAATGAAAGAATGATCAAAGAAGGATCATTCAGAATTTTACTCATGTTATTGCGCAGTTTGGAATGGGTCAATCAAAGAAGGATCATTCAGTATTTTACAGACAAATATCAGCCGGACGAATACTACTTGGTGTCTATGTTTATGACATCGTAATTATGGGAGATAACAGTCAAGGTATTGCAGAACTGAAAAAGTTTTTGGATGAGCAGTTTCAGACTAAAGATATGGGAGCATTGAAGTACTTCTTGGGTGTCGAAGTCACGTGGGGTGAGCAAGATATTATTATATCTCAGAGAAAATAAGTTCTTGACATATTAACTGAAGCATGAATGATGTAAACTAAGGGAGCAATCTCACCCATGGATTCAGGAGTAAAGTTACTCCCAGATCACGGGATACTGATGATCAATCCTGATAACTATTGTCGGCTAGTTGGGAAATTCAATTACTTGGTGGTTATGACTTGTCCGGATATTTTCTTTGCTGTAAGTGTAGTTAGTAGATTTATGACTTCTCTACGAGTTCCGTATTGACAGACAGTTCTGAGGATCTTGTATTATCTAGCTCGGAATCCCGAAAAAAGAATTCAGATGGAGAATCATGTGCATACTCGTCTTTAGTATTTTATAGATGTTGCTGGAGTGTGAGTCTTACAGACCAACGTTGTACATACGGGTATTCAGTATTCGTTGGCGAAAACTTAGTGTTAAGGAAGAGCAAGAAACAGAATGTGGTCTCACGATCAAGTTCAAAAGCGAAATACCGAACCATTGCTCACAACAGAGGTATTATATTTACGTCGTCTCCTAAGGTGTTAGGAGAAGTAGCAGAAACAGAAGCAACTGATATGTGGTGTGATAATCAGTCATCGATCCACATTGCTACTAATCTCGTATTTTATGAAAGGACGAAACATATTGAGATTGACATCCACTTTGTCCGTGATGAATACCAAATGGGGATATATAAAATTTTATCATGTGAGAACTGGAGATCAGATAGCTGATATATTTACAAAGTCTCTTTTAGGTCCTTGCATGAATTTTCTGTGTAACAAGCTGGACATAATTGACATCTATGCTCCAGCATAAGGGAGGGTGTTAAGTATTAGTTATATTAGTCATTGGACTTTAGTCTCACATCGGGTAGAGACAATAATGAGAGGCTAGCCCCTCTCATATATATATGTACTTCCTCATAAATAAAATTTATCCAATTATTCTATCTAACAAGATGACTTGGGCACTTTCAAAGTATACTATGCCCTCCAAAAATCAATAATGTCCTTGTCATATTCATGTCTGTATTGCATCATGTCATATTCATGTCTATGTAACATAGTTCTTAATGGAGTTAGGGAAACTGTTTGCCTTGTAAAAAGGGCCACTTGCAAGGAGATCATTTTCTTTGTCCTTTACGTGTTTTATCTAGGGCCCTAACTACCACAAAGGTTGAAGGTCTAACGAACAATTTAAGTGGGAACTCTAGGAATATTAGCCGTCTACATTGGCTGATGATATCTTTTATTTCTCATCTTTTGACAACTTTATGTACGCCAATTGGTAGTTCTAAAATTATTTCTTTATGTTTGCTTGGATAAAGATTTAAGCATAATACAACTTACTTTTTATATGGTAAAAAAGAGAGTACATTGGAGCTGAATGAGATATTTTTGGAGTGCTGAGTACATATACATAGAGAGGAGCATTCCTCATAAGAATCTATCTAATGTTAAACTAGACATAGAAGTTAGAACCATACACTAACAGATCCATTATATCTAACACTCTCCTTAAGCTAGAGCATGTGAAACATGTGCAGCTTGTTACTTAAATTAAAATAAAGGCTTAATTGCAACTTAATAACCTCAACTATTCCACTTTTAGAACTTGATACCCTAAACTTTGATATGCATCAACTTAATACCTTAAAAAAAATTAAGACAAAATTACTCTTGCCTCTTCCAACCCCTTTCCCTCCGGCGCTGCCCTCCCCCCACGGCTGCCGCCCTCCGCCTCCGGCGGACCCCCTCCCTACTCCCCTTGTGGCTTCACCCTGCAGCTTCCCCAGATCGCCCGTCCCCGACTGCTTTTCCACCGCTCGCCCCCGGATGCACCACCCTGCCCCCTCTCTCCGCGCGCGTGTGCTAGTGTTGTCTCTGCCGTCGTTACGCGTGGAGAGAGAGAGAGGAAGGGTTGTTGCAGTCGGTGGCAGGCGGGTTGGGGGCAACCGCGGGGGGGAGCTGGCAGCCGGAGGGGGTAGCAACAGCCTGAGGTAGAGGGGGGTGGGCAGCCCGGGGGTTGGCGTTGGGTGGAGAAGGAGGACAATTTTGTCCTTTTTTTATTTTTGGGTATCAAGTTGAAAATATTCAAATAGTTAATGGTACTAAGTTGATACATATCAAAGTTTAGGGTATAAAGTTCAAAAAATGGAATAGTTGAGAGTATCAAATTGCAATTAAGCCTAAAATAAAAGAAAAAGATAACTAGCAGAGCTAAACACAATAGAAGCAACACTCTAGTCCAACAAAAAGGTTGACACATGACCAAAAGAGAGCGATACACATCAGCACATGAGGTTGCTTGAATGAGATAGTTCTCGTTGTACGAGATTGCTCGACTAAGAGACTTGTTGGCACACGAGGTTGTTTGATTGAGTGAGTTCCGACACATGAGGATGCTCTATTAAGGCACTTGTCGGTGCTTGAGTTTCAACACACAAAACTGCACCAATACTATGGGCACACTTTTGAATATGAAGATGTATCAGACATGTCTATAATGTCTATGATAAGTTTATTTATGATGACTATGATGAGTCCGCCTATGATGACTACCGAGATGAGTAGGAGATGATGTTAGAGAGTGACACAAGCCACATGATGTTTGTAGCCAATAGAGTTCTTCTCACTACATATCCAGGAGCTGGAGGATGTCTGCCATAAAATCTGCACCACTATTAGGAAATGATGCACCCTAAATGTTAGGACTACATTGGGATCAAGAAAACAAGAAAGGAAGACGACGATGAGAATTAGAAGAAGGAAGGAGAATCATTTAGGACTAATAACCAATATTTTTATTAATATGTGCTACTGTCAAGTGTCAACTACAATACTATAGCCTTTTATAGGTTACAAAACTGAGAAGAAAGCTAAAATTTAAAGGAAACACGTCGATAAATATGCAATTAATACAAATTTAATTAATCATATTGAATCCTATCAAATCGGTAAATATGCAATTATTACACATGACCTTATTAATTGTATCCTTATATATTCATCAAATCTTGGAAAAAACTCAAATATGGATCACATGATTCATGTCATTAGGGGAGAGCAAACGGTCGATTCGGTCCAAACTGAACTGTGATTCCAAAAATCGAACATGAACCGAACTGAGATCTTTGAAAATCGATTCGAACCATTTTAGACCAAAACTGAACTGAACCAAACCGTTCAAAATCGGTTCGGTTTGTTCAGTTAATTCGGTTCATAGAATAATTCAAAATCGAGACATTTTTTGCAAAAAATAATAAAACACAGATCGGTTTTCAAATGAAAAAACCACAAACAAACAAGCATAAAATAATAATACGCAGATCGGTTTGCAAAAAATGGCCCAAAAAACTACAAACAACAAGCATTTTTTGCAAAAAAATATAATAGCAAGCATAATAAAAAAAATTCACAAAAATAATACTAGGCATAATAAAAAATTAATAATACACAGATCTGGTCCTCCAGAGTCTAGACCAAAATTAGAAGCAAAAAAATTAACAAATAATTACAAAAAATATAAAACTTACTCGATTCTATCCCTTCCGGCGCCTGCAACAGTCAGTCGATCTGATCCTCGTCGTGTCTGTGTTTGCTCCTCGATGTGCGTCGACCACCGACGCATAACACCTCTCCGGTGCCTGCAACAGTCAGTCACAGTCGCACCGAGAGACGAGATTTGGATGAGAGGAAGAGAGGAGAGAGGAGAGAGGAGAGAGAGGACGGGAGAGGCGGCGGAGAGATTGGGAAATTGGTGGAGATAGGGAGAGGCGGCAGTAAGAAAATGAGAGAGAGAGAGAGTTTAGGTTAGGCTGTGATGTTATGTATATATAGTGAAGGGTACATTAGTAAATGTTTAATTCGGTTTTCGGTTCGGGTCGGTTCCAGAAATTTGAAAATGTGAATCGAAATCCAACCTGATTTTCTAGAAACCGACCCGAATTACAATTTCGGTTCGGGTCAGATCGGTTATCGGTTTAAAACCGTTAATTGCTCACCCCTACATGTCATACTTGCCCTCAAGTTTACTTTGTCTTTTACTCAGATTGTCAGTGCATAACTATTTGGTGGAAAGCCTGGTGGCAGATCAACATGGTGCATATCTTTGAACTTCTGCAGCAAAGGTCGAATAGCTTCTCGAAAGTGGTTCTTTGATTCTTCTCTCATTACTAATGAGAATGTAGTAAAGGTTGGATGGGTTCTCAAAAGTGGTTCTTCGATTCTTCTCTCATTATTGACGAGAGTGTATACCATTCCTATTTATTTGGCTTTCTCATCAAATGGTTGAGCTTAATAGACTAGAGAAACCAAAAGTAGTAGACTCGTATCCTTCTTAGTGGTGGATTTAGGCTTGTGCTCGCCTCCTCTTTCATTGTAACTAGGATAAATTTGTAACCATTCTTCTAGAAAATGTAGGAATTTGGCTATTGTGCACCACTTTTTGGTTGCCATGGTAGCCCCAATAGGAGATGGTAAGCCTTAATAAGGACCACGTGGAACCATGTTTTATTATTGTACCTTTTTTCAAAAGAGAAAACTAAACACCATTAGTCTACAATTATCTTACTATCCTTTTTCAACCATATCAACTTGTACCTTTGGAGATGCTTCTCGTGTCCAAATTTAGTCGCTTGATCACCTCCATTGAAAGGTTGTTGAGTGAATCCTTCGTTCTTGAACCTTAGGTAGTGGGTATGACAAAAACTCGTTGCGCCACAAACATCATACGGCTTCTCTATATGGTTTCCTCTTCCTTTTGGGTAGTCATTATAGGTAGACTCAACGTAGCCATCATAATTAGGTCCATCTTAGTCGTCGTAGATAGATTCACCCATATCTTTATACTTAAACTTGCACTTTGTACTACTAGCAATTACAAGCACTTGAAGAAGTCTTTCATTTAGTTGTTTACTTGGTACTCGGGTAGATCAACCTCTGCCGTCGCTTGCAAAAAGGTCCATCTTCGATTTATTGCTCGATAGTTTGAATTGTGGTTCTCATTCACGACCGCATGCGAGTTCCTTAGCCCTTTATTCTTTATGCCATGAAGATCTTTGTATTCTGAATGATGAACCTTTGTATCATCGGCTACTCATCTACGATCTCCATGTCCTCCTTGATGTGATAGCATTTGGATCTTCTAAGTTTATCACATAACGTATCGTGCTTTAATATCAATTGATGCAATCTAAGTTGAAGAAAAGAAGAGGAAGACAACAATGAGAATTAGAAAAAGGAAAGGCAAAAATAATATTTTCCTCAAATTATTCGCTCCAATTCAATTAAAATAATCTAGTCTTTTAAATGCTTACAAAACCTGAGAAGGAGGCTAAAATTTTAAGAAATAAATCGGTAAAGTTGCAATTAATACAATTTTTTATTTAGCCTTATAATTAATCCTATCAAATCTTTATTATACCGGTAGTATGCAATTAATGCAAATTTGTATTATTAATTCTATCCTTAAATAATGTAGAGTTGGAATAATATGATAGTATTATTGATAATGAGAAAGACATATATATAGGAAAGGCTAGTCCTTCTCCTATTGTTCTAAGCAATGTGGGACTAAAGCTCACTAAATAATAGTTCTAATATAATACTTAATGCCCTCCCTCAAGTTGGAGCATAGATATCAATCATGTCCAGCTTGTTACATAGATATTGAACTCGAGGACCCAAAAGAGGCTTTGTGAAGATATCAGCTATCTGGTCGTCGGTCCTCACATGTTGAAATTTTATCACTCCCTTTGTATACTCATCACGAACAAAGTGAATATCAATTTCAATATGCTACGTCCTTTCATAAAATACAGGATTGGCGGCAATATGGATAAAAGATTGGTCATCACACCATAGACCTGCCGCTTGAGATCCTGCGTCTTCTTCCAGTTATTGTAAAAGATGCTTCATATATAATACCTCTGATGTGCCATGAGCAATGGCTCGATATTCTGCTTCTAAGCTTGAGCATGCTATCACACTTTGTTTCTTGGTCTTTCATGACACTAGATTTCCGTCAATAAATACTGAGTAGTCATATGTAGATCGTCTATCTGTCACGCTTGTTCCCCAGTCAGCATCAGTAAAACACTCAATACGAGTGTGTCCATAAATCTTTATCCGAATTCATTTTTTTTGATTCTTGACTAAAAAACACAAGATTCTGAGAACTGTCTGACAGTGTGGAACTCTTGGAGAAGCCCATAAATCTACTTGTAACACTCACTGCGAAAGAAATGTCCGGACGAGTCATGACCGCCAAGTAGTTGAGTTTTCCAACTACTCGACGATACTGATCTGGATTGGTTATCAGGACCCCGTCGTCTGGAAGTTACTTTGCCCCTGGATCCATAGGTAAGGTTGCTCCCTTGGCTTGCATCATGCCTGCATCATTTAGTATGTTCAACACATACTTTCTCTGGGACATTATACTGTTCCGCTTACTTCGTGTGACCTTAATGCCCAAGAAATAGTTCAAGGATCGCATATCTTTGGTTTGAAATTATTCTTTCAGAAACTTTCTTAGGCCTGCAATACCCTGGCTGTCGTCTCCTGTGATTACAATATCATCAACATAGACACTAAGTAGTATCCTTCCAGCTGATGTCTGTCGGTAGAATACCGAATGATCTTTCTTTGATTGACACAAACCAAACTGAGTAACCATATATGTAAATTGACCAAATCACGCACGAGGTGATTATTTTAGACCATAGAGGGCATCCCGCAAGTGACACACTTTACTCTCCCTTGTAACGAATCCGGGAGGTTGCATCACATATACTTCTTCATCAAGATCCCCGTGGAGGAATGCGTTTTTGATATCCAGCTGAAGCAATGGCCAGTCATAGCAAACCGCCAAGCCCAACAGTATACGAACAGATATCATTTTGGCAACTGGAGAGAATGTCTCAAAATAATCCTCACCATAGCTCTGAGAATATCCTTTGGCTACCAGACGATCCTTTAGGCGATCAAGAGAGCTATCCTGTTTTACCGTGATAGTGAAAATCTATTTACTACCTACTGCCTGTTTACCGGAAGGTAAATCAACTAAGTCCCAAGTATGATTCGTTCGGAGAGCTTTCATCTTCTCGTTCATAGCAGCACGCCAACTGGGATGTTTGAGACCCTCCTCAGCATTTTTGGAAATCTGAATCCCATCAATAGTGTGAGGACCCTAATTTTTGGAAATTATTTTTTTATTTTATTTTATATTATTTCGAATTATTAGGTTATATTGTATATTTAATTATGATTTTATATGTACATTTTCGTATCTTTGATTTTTGGAGCAAAAGACATGCCCATCTCTTGAAACGTTCTTCATGAGTTTTGTAGTAGACAGGATGGCCTTTAATTTGGTATATCATGTGTAGCCTCCCTTCCCGAAGATTTTTGAAATATTTATTTATTTATTTATTTGATTTAAATGGTGTTTTTTGTTTTTATCAATAACTATTTAGTTAATTATTACGGTAGTTGACTTTTGCTATGGTTGAGATTGGGGATACAAGACGACTAGGAATCATGGCACGGATAGTGTAGTGGCATGCCTTGACTAGTGTATTAGCCATGCCATCGAAAACCGAGCCATAGCGACGTCCTAACTAGGAAAACCAGGCCAAGTTGCGACTTAACCCTTACCGAGAATTTTGCCTATTATTTAATTATATTATTGACTTTTAGGAGACCCGACTGTACAATTCTGGCCCGGACTTGAGCCAAGCCAGTCCAAACTCATGTAGACATACCGTACGCCAAAAATGACCATGTAGATGTATATGGCTTATGTAAGATATTTATATTGGTATTTTATTTTTATGGCCAAGTAAATAGTTTATAATAGTTATATACAATATATATATTCTATTATCATTAAATGGATAATATATTTTATAAATAATGTCCTTGTATATTCTTTGGGAATCAGTAGATTAAATACGATCTTGCACGTAGTTGATTATATGTACCTGCATTTATACACTTATAATATTTTATTTATATACTGATTATAATGTTAGTATTTATATTTCACAAGGCTTATTATATAATTCTTGTAAGTTATAAATGTATTTATTTTAGTAAACAGGTATTGCAAATGTTATTTAAATATATATTATGCCTTGTAACAAACATAATATTTCAGGTTAGGTTTCACGAGGCAACGCCTCAATGCGTCATGCGCCATTGACAACACTGCTCTGCACATAAAGTTATTAGATCATTTCTTATTTGATGTTAGGTGCTCTTGACTACATGTGCATTTGCACTGTTGCTAAAAAAATGTAACTTGTCTAGGTCTGTAAGTTGAAGTTATTTGTTAAAGCTCTGATAGATTACAGCTTTCTGTTTGGGTTAAGACTTATAAACTATAGTCTTAGTTTGATTTCATGTTTAAAATGACACAACATCGTGTATATCAAAACTAGGGTCTATTTGTACAAATCCTACCGAGTCTTAATGTTTGTTTGCAGAATCTCCTTTTTTGGCCCAATGATGTGAAACCAAGTCTCAAGGTGGCTTCCATGGTTTTCTCCTATTGAGCATTGATTCACGATCCAAACTTTAGTGGGTGTTTCCTGTAACATACCCTGATTTATTGTTGTTATTATTATTATCATTATACTTATTAAAAAGGGAAATGAGCCCAAATACCCCCCATAAGCAGTAGCACCTCAGCCCAGGCTGAGCATTCGGACCCGAGCCTAAAATCCCCGAACTGCTGAATACCCGAGCTCTAATATACATATGGCGATATATATATATATATATATATATATATATATATATATATATATATATATATATATATATATATATATATATACGCGTGAAGGAATCGATGGAAACTTCGAAACCCTAACTCGAACCCGAGCCCCAGGGTCGCCTTCGACCTCCTGGCGACCGCCCTGACCGTGCACCACCCGCGTGCATCACCGGAGGATAGCCAGGCGCGGAAACCCACCCGCGTGCGCACAGACAAAATAGAGAGAGACAACAGCGGCATCGGCAGTAACATGACCTACTTTGCCGCGATATTTTGGTCGTCTCAGTCCATCGTTTTTCGAAACGATTCTTCAAGTATGATCCCGATATATACGCCTCTAATCCCCATCATTTAGTTTGATTTTAGGTAGACTATATCGCCCAGAAAATCGAACCAAAGTTCGGTAAAAACCTGTTCGAAAACAGGGTATAACACAGTCCAATCACCAACATTGGAAGATCGATTTCGATCGATCTAACGCCAGATTAGAAATTCTGTTTGAACACAGTTATAGATGACATATAGGACATCACGACCCTTTTTGTGGATTCAGAAATCATCGACTACATGTTGAGAAATCGAATCCCGAAGTTGACCAAAAATCTGTTTTTAAAACTAGAAATTTCCTCGATACGACGTGCGTCCCGCCAATCCGGGCGACATGGTCGCGAACCAAAAGCATCGAAAGGTGCGTAATGGCTTCGTGGACGTGTGGGCTTTGACGGAATTAAAATTGGTCGCGTGTGCGCGACGAATTCGATGCATATCCATCAAAATTTACCGTATTGACCACTTTGCACAAACTCTAATTTCTTTGTGCACGTTAGCCAGATCGAGACAAAACATACGCCAACAGGACCGTATCATTTTTTGGTCCTGTATGCCAAGTTTGGTTCGATTCCGAGACAGTTGATCGGATCGCCGTTTTGCGGGTCCCACTATCCGATTCAACAGGCGATTTTGTGCACGGCCCGTCGGAATCCAACTTGGGATATACGGTTGGGTTTGTATCGGAAAACTGGACCTGTTGACATATAGTTTGACGACTTTAGAGACCAATGACTCTGGCACGCTTTTCGGTGCAAAGCGGGTCCAACGGCGGATATCGTTTTTGCCCGAAATTATCGTTTTGCCCCTGTGTCCAGAATTAGACTGAAGGATAGGCAATCCTAGCTAATTTGACTATTCTGAGAATGATGGCAATGTCTGTTTCAGCTTTCGGAAATAGTTATGATGATTTGGACTCATCGGCTTACCAGTTGACTATATGTTGTTGGATCTGTGTGCAACCTCCAGGCAAGTATACCTTGCCTTCCTCTATAGTTTTATTTACATGTATTTTATTTTATTTTCCAGCTTTGACTATTTATGGACATATGCTTTTCGTATTATATTTTTTGAGTTATTTTTATTGCATATAGCCGTGTTCATGTTTGGTCTTGTGGTTCACCCTTGGAGTTTCTCGTCAGTACCTTGCTTGAGTCGTGTCATAGAACGACTACGTGTAATTGAACTGCTAAACCCTTGATATTGTTTCCTTGGCACCAGAGAGTCCACACTCGGGACGAGGGTGTTTTTTTTTGATCTGTTGACATCCGGGAGTCCACACTCGGGACGAGGATGTCGATTACTTGCACCAGAGAGTCCACACTCGGGACGAAGGTTATTTGGTGCACCAGAGAGTCCACACACGAGACGAGGGTGTTTGTCGTGTTCATTGGCACCAGAGAGTCCACACTCGGGACGAGGGTTGACCAATTACACCAGAGAGTCCACACACGGGACGATGGTGTCTTGCCGTGAGCTAACCAGAGAGTCCACACTCGGGACGAGGGTTAGTGCTTAATTCAAACCCGTGAGTCCACACTTGGAATGAGGGTTTAGTTTTTTCCATTGATCTCGTGATTATCGTTCATCCGACAGTTCATTTATACGTAGTTGTACTAGTGTTCGTGTGTTCATATTCATGTTCGTGTTCGTAGTCATTTGTCGTGTTCCTGTTTTCTTGTTTATTTTCTTGCGCACGATAAAACTGTTAGATAGGCATGTATATTATGTATCTTGCTATGTCCTCTGAGGACCTGATGATCTCTTCAGGTTTAGCGATTGCATGGAGTTAGCTAGTAGTTTTGGATGGCGAAGGATTTGTGGTTCTTGTGGGATTCAGGTATCATTATTACGTTTGTTATCCTTTCGTGCTTTACATTCCTTATTACGAGTTATCCTGTTTATTGATTCACTTTAGAGACTCTAGTTATATTCTTTGAGTCTTATCGGGCATTTATGCTAGTGGGCTGCAGATCATGACCCATAGTGTTCATTCATATTTTGTATTCTTATTATGGATTGAGATATAGATTTGTTTGCCATGATTTGGCAGTATACCATATCCTTGACAGCGTTTACGTATTCGAGTCGGGCTGGAGTTCGCTTGATGCGTAGCTGGCTTGCTCACGTGCTCGCGTCTGAAAAGCGGGTACAGGTCGTGACAAGTTTTTTTGGTGGTCCATACAGGTCAGAGCATATCGTACCGGTTATGTAACTGTACTAGTATGAGCCTGCGAATTTGACTAAACCCTTAGAAATCTCAATCCACTCTGCCTTGAAAATTCTTCTAAAAATTCTCTACGTCCTTAAAAACTCCTTATTTGCTCTCGATTATACTTCATTGCTTTCCGTACCCTTGATTCTCGTCCCTTTTTATTTCAGGGTGACGAACGATCGTGCTGTCTAGAATTCATCTGAAATTCTTAAATTATAGTGTAATATTGTTTGACTATTGAATATTTGGTTGTTTATAGATATGAGGGATTATAGATGCCATACACCCTAGATATCTGTTGGTAGAATGGTTAGTAACTAGTTCGAAGATTATAAGGTTTTAGTGACCGTATTTTTAGGGGTAGTGTGACCAATGGTGGGTAGAAGTCCTCAAGTATTCGGACTTACAAAATGGCTAGGAGGAGGTTATAAAATATTTTTGAAATTAAATTTGAGGAGATTAAAGTAATAGTAGGCTTTGATTTTTAAAGAATAGTTATGAATTAGAATTTTGAGGACGAAATTATTTTTAAGGTGGGTAGATTTGTAGTCTCCCTTCCCGAAGATTTTTAAAATATTTTTTTATTTATTTATTTGATTTAAATGGTGATTTTTGTTTTTATCAATAACTATTTAGTTAATTATTACGGTAGTTGACTTTAGCTATGGTTGAGATTGGGGGTACAAGACGACTAGGAATCATGGCACGGATAGTGCAGTGGCATGCCTTGACTAGTGTATTAGCCATGCAATGGAAGATCGAGCCATAGCGACGTCCTAACTAGAAAAATCAGGCCAAGTTGCGACTTAACCCTTACCGAGAATTTTACCTATTATTTAATTATATTATTGACTTTTAGGAGACCCGACTGTACTATTCTGGCCCGGACTTGACCCAAGCCAGTCCAAACTCATGTAGACATACCGTACGCCCAAAAATGACCATGTAGATGTATATGGCTTATGTAAGATATTTATATTGGTATTTTATTTTTATGGCCAAGTAAATAGTTTATAATAGTTATATACGATATATATATTCTATTATCATTAAATGGATAATATATTTTATAAATAATGTCCTTGTATATTCTTTGGGAATCAGTAGATTAAATACGATCTTGCACGTAGTTGATTATATGTACCTGCATTTATACACTTATAATATTTTATTTATATACTGATTATAATGTTAGTATTTATATTTCACAAGGCTTATTATATAATTCTTGTAAGTTATAAATGTATTTATTTTAGTAAACAGGTATTGTAAATGTTATTTAAATATATATTATGCCTTGTAACAAACATAATATTTCATGTTAGGTTTCACGAGGCAACGCCTCAATGCGTCATGCGCCATTGACAACACTGCTCTGCACATAAAGTTATTAGATCATTTCTTATTTGATGTTAGGTGCTCTTGACTACATGTGCATTTGCACTGTTGCTAAAAAATGTAACTTGTCTAGGTCTGTAAGTTGAAGTTATTTGTTAAAGCTCTGATAGACTACAGCTTTCTGTTTGGGTTAAGACTTATAAACTATAGTCTTAGTTTGATTTCATGTTTAAAATGACACAACATCGTGTATATCAAAACTAGGGTCTATTTGTACAAATCCTACTGAGTCTTAATGTTTGTTTGCAGAATCTCCTTTTTTGGCCCAATGATGTGAAACCAAGTCTCAAGGTGGCTTCCATGGTTTTCTTCTATTGAGCATTGATTCACGATCCAAACTTTAGTGGGGATTTCCTGTAACATACCCTGATTTATTGTTGTTATTATTATTATCATTATCATTATACTTATTAAAAAGGGGAATGAGCCCAAATACCCCCCATAAGCAGTAGTACCTCAGCCCAGGCTGAGCATTCGGACCCGAGCCCAAAACCCTCGAACTGCTGAATACCCGAGCTCTAATATACATATGGCGATATATATATATATATATATATATATATATATATATATATATATATATATATATATATATATATATATATATATACGCGTGAAGGAATCGTTGGAAACTTCGAAACCCTAACTCGAACCCGCGCCCCAGGGTCGCCTTCGACCTCCTGACGGCCGCCCTGACCGTGCACCACCCGCGCGCATCACCGGAGGATAGCCAGGCGCGGAAACCCACCCGCGTGTGCACGGACAAAACAGAGAGAGACAACAGCGGCATCGGCAGTAACAGGACCTACTTTGCCGCGATATTTCGGTCGCCTCAGTCCATCGTTTTCCGAAACGATTCTTCAGGTATGATCCCGATATATATGCCTCTGATCCCCATCATTTAGTTTGATTTTAGGTAAACTATATCGCCCAGAAAATCGAACCAAAGTTCGGTAAAAACCTGTTCGAAAATAGGGTATAACACAGTCCAATCACCAACGTTGGAAGATCGATTTCGATCGATCTAACGCCAGATTAGAAATTCTGTTTAAACATAGTTATAGATGACATATAGGACATCACGACCCTTTTTGTGGATTCAGAAATCATCGACTACGTGTTGAGAAATCGAATCCCGAAGTTGACCAAAAATCTGTTTTTAAAACTAGAAATTTTCTCGATACGACGTGCGTCCCGACATTCCGGGCGACGTGGTCACGAACCGAAAGCATCGAAAGGTGCGTAACGACTTCGTAGACGTGTGAGCTTTGACGGAATTCAAATTGGTCGCGTGTGCGCGACGAATTCGATGCGTATCCGTCGAAATTCACCGTATCGACCACTTTGCATAAACTCCAATTTCTTTGTGCACGTTCGCCTAATCGAGACAAAAATTACGCAACAGGACCGTATCATTTTTCTGGTCCTGTATGCCAAGTTTGGTCCGATTCTGAGACAGTTGATCGGATCGCCGTTTTGTGGGTCCCATGGTCCGATTCAATGGGCAATTTTGTGCACGGTCCGCCGGAATCCAACTTGGGACATACGGTTGTGTTGGTATCGAAAAACTAGACCTGTTGACATGTAGTTTGATGACTTTAGAGACCAATAACTCTGGCACGCTTTTCGGTGCAAAGCGAGTCCAACGGCAGACAACGTTTTTGCCCGAAATTACCGTTTTGTCCCTGTATCAAGCATTGGACTTAAGGATAGGCAATCCTAGCTAATTTGACTATTCTGAGAATAATGGCAATGTCTGTTTCAGCTTTCGGAGACAGTTATGATGATTTGGACTCATCGGCTTACCAGTTGACTATATGTTGTTGGATCTGCGTGCAACCTCTAGGCAAGTATACCTTGCCTTCCTCTACAGTTTTATTTATATGCATTATATTTTATTTTTTAGCTTTAACTGTTTATGGACATGTGCTTTTCGTATTATATTTTTTTGAGTTATTTTCATTGCATATAGCCGTGTTCATGTTTGGTCTTGTGGTTCACCCTTGGAGTTTCTCGTCAGTACTTTGCTTGGGTCGTGTCATAGAATGAGTACGTGTAATTGAACTGCTAAACCCTTGATATTGTTTCCTTGGCACCAGAGATTCTATACTCGGGACGAGGGTGTTTTTCTTGATTTGTTTACATCCAGGAGTCCACACTCGGGACGAGGATGTCGATTACTTGCACCAGAGAGTCCACACCCGGGATGAGGGTTGTTTGGTACACCAGAGAGTCCACACACGGGACGAGGGTGTTTGTCATGTTTATTGGCACCAAAGAGTCCACACTCGGGACGAGGGTTGACCAATTACACCAGAGAGTCCACACACGGAACGAGGGTGTCTTGCTGTGAGCTAACCAGAGAGTCCACACTCGGGATGAGGGTTAGTGCTTAGTTCAAACCCGTGAGTCCACAGTCGAGATGAGGGTTTGGTTTCTTCCATTGATCTCGTGATTATCGTTCATCCGGCAGTTCATTTATATGTAGTTGTTCTAGTGTTCGTGTGTTCGTGTCCATGTTCGTGTTCGTAGTCATTTGTCGTGTTCCTGTTTTCTTGTTTATTTTCTTGCGCATGATAAAACTGTTAGATAGGCATGTATATTATGTATCTTGCTATGTCCTCTGAGGACCTGAAGATCTCTTCAGGTTTAGCGATTGTATGGAGTTAGCTAGTAGTTTTGGATGGCGGAGGATTTGCGGTTCTTGTGGGATTCATGTATCATTATTACGTTTGTTATCCTTTCATGCTTTACATTCCTTATCACGAGTTATCCTATTTATTGATTCACTTTAGAGACTCTAGTTATATTCTTTGAGTCTTATCGGACATTTATGCTAGTAGGCTGCAGACCACGACCCATAGTGTTCATTCATGTTTTGTATTCTTATTATAGATTGAGATATAGATTTGTTTGCCATGATTTGGCAGTATACCATAGCCTTGACAGCATTTACGTATTCGAGTCGGGCTGGAGTCCGCTTGATGCGTAGCTGGCTTGCTCACGTGCTCGCGTCCGAAAAGCGGGTGCGGGTCGTGACATCATGCCCTATCCAAATTTGTCCCCTAGCATCCTTTTGACTTCGCGCAACTTCGAGTCAAATTTAGGCAATTAGATTATTTACCATAATTCCATACCTAGCTTCCCATGTGAGTTCGAAACTCGATATAGATCGAAACCATTTGACCCAATATATGGTTTTGACTCACTTTGAGTCTACGACACATATGCCAAGGGGATGCCACTCAATCGAGTCTCCATGTGCTATTTAATTGCGAATGGCACAAGAGACTTATTGGTTGACTCTTAGAGTTTGATTAAATTAGAAAATATATTTGGACCCTAACCTAGCCAAACCCACTTATAGTGCCATGATAGGTTGCCATGGCTTAGTATAATTATTGTAGATTTATTTTGGGATGTTATACAGTCAAATAGATTTAAATACAATTTTGTATATATATGATTATATTTATAATAGCCTAATATTTTATATAGATATGGCCTTAGTCATGGTTAAGTTCTAAGATGCATAGCGACTAGGAATTTTCGTACGGTTAGTATAGTTGTGTGCTTTGACTAGTATATTAGCCATGCTAGGGAAGGCCCGGCCATAGCTGTCCCCCAAGTAGGAAAACCAGGCCAAGTTGCGACTTAACCCCCATCGATGAATTAATTATTTATTAATTAGATATATTGATTTTTTTAGATGACCCGATTGTACCAATTTAGCCCGGATTGGACCCGAACCAAGTCCAAGCCCATGCAGGCATGTGGTGTGACCAAAGACGACTATGTAGGCATATTTTATGTGTGTACAAATATTTCCTAAATTATTTTAGGTATTGATGTATATTTTTTTAATTAATTGAATATTTGTACAAAAATTGGTATTTTATTATTAAATATTGTTTTACAATATTTGTACAATTTTTTGGACCCAAATAAAGGTGAGTAGTATGGATTCACCAAACCACCATTTAATTATTTTATTATTATTTTATTATTTTGTGGTGATTAAATAAATATATTTATTACTATTAGATATTATTATTATTGGTTGTCCTTTTTATTGTCAATTGAATTTACATATATGTACATATATTTAAATACATTATATATATATATATATATATATATATATTTTTAAATACATTATATATATATATATATATATATATATAATATTAAGATTTGATTTTGAATTTTTTGGAGATTTATAGGTGTATATATAGATATTTACATATATATAGGTTAATAAGGAAAAAAAACAAACAAACACATTACGGGAACAGTACACATGCAGACCCGATCAAACAGAGCCGCCCCTCCCATATCTATATAACCCGATAGAGAGAGGGAGATTTTCCTTGACAAACCATAGCTCCAACCCCTTGACAACACCCCCACCTCGCCACCAGACCACCTGCACACCCCCAGCCACCGCAGTGCCGCCCACAATGCCGGAGACGGTCGGTCGCACGCAAAAACATCGACAAAACACAGCAGCAGTTCGGGAACAAACTGTCGCAGGTACCCGTCTTCATACCCTGATTTCTCGCTCGTTACTCAACCAAATCTCGATCTACTTGATTTGTTTAGAAGCCCACCTAACCAACTAGAACCCCTACAAACTAGTTGGGTTGGATCGATCTGATCGCGACGAATAATTTGGTCGAAATCGAAGAAAAACTATGAACCTCTGTAACCGACCCGAAGGCTGAAACCCTATTTTTGAGAAAAGATTTCTGCTAAATAACGAAGAATTTTGGAAATATAATTAAACACACTTGAAGACAACATGTAGGGCTTCATAACCTAAATTGTAGTTGCGAATTTTATCAACTGTGTGCAAAGAAATCAGTTTTCAAAGTTCGAGAAAAATAGGTTTAAAATAGTTTTCAAAATTTAGGAAAAATCCCTGATACGACGTGCGTTCTGCCAAATCGGGCGACGTAGACGCGAACCGAAAGCATCGAAAGGTGCATATCGGCTTCGTGGACATGTGGGCTTTGACGAAATTCAAATTGGTTGCGTGTGTGCAACGAATTTGATACGTATCCGTCGAAATTCATCGTATCGACCTCTTTGCAAATTTAACAATTACTTTGTGCACGTTCGTCAAATCGAGACGAAACTTGTGCCAACATGACCGTATCGCTTTTCTGGTCCTGTATGCCAAGTTTGGTCCGAATCTGAGACAGTTGACCGGATCGTCATTTTGCGGGCCCCACGATCTGACTCAACGGGCGATTTTGTGCACGGCCCACCGGAATCCAAAATTGGACAATTTTCATATCATCAAAACAAATTCGTAGACATGTAGTTTGACGACTTTAGAGACCATTGACTCTGGCACGCTTTTTGGTGCAAAACGGGCCCAACGGCGGATACCGTTTTGACCCAAAATTATCGTTTTGCCCCTGTGTCCAGAATTGGACTTAAGGACAGGCAATCCTAGCTAATTTGACTAATCTAGAAATGTTGGCAACATCTATTACAGCTTCTGGAGGCATTTGTGAGACTTGTACTTTCTAACTTGTTGATTGGCGATATATTGTTGGTTCTCCGTGCAACCCTTAGCCAAGTACACCTTGCCAAACTTTACAGTATTTACATGCATATTCTATATTGTTATCTCTTTCCAGTTCTTTTCATTATCTATCATTCATGTTTATTATACTTCCTTTTTCTTTACGTGCACGTTTCTTATTTAGTCATCTTATGCCACTGTTGTTCCATGTGAGTCTTGTGACGATCTTGACTAGTCTTCTACCTTCGCCCTTATGCTTGACTTGACCTGTAGTCATAATTGATTGATTAGACATTAGCTCTGATATCTCTAGGACTGGGAGCGTCCAATGGAGTTACGGTTTTAGAGACTTCTTATCGACCTGTTATCCCGTCTCTAGGACCGAGAGTATCCCATGGCATTATGGTAGTAGAGACTTATCTTTTGTCTTGCGGTCAGAAGCGTCCCATTGCGTTACAATATTGAGACGTCTTATTGATCATTGTCTATTTTACATTTCTCTACTTCTTTTTGCATGTTTTTACTGTACAGTAGGCATGTATATTATGTGTCTTGCTAGTCCTCTGAGGACCTGGTGATCTCTCCAGCTATTAGATGAAGGTATGGTACACTGAGGGAGGATGATTGCTACACCAAGACTGCAGGTATATTTAGTTGATATTTTATCGTTCTTTTCCGTAATTAGATTTTGCCCTATATTATATTACTTTGACATTGCTGCTGTATAGCCTAGTTTTACAAGCTTTATCTTTCATTAGAAGCTTGTTCAAGATAATTGCATTAGAGTCTGGTCCACTTTATTGTATATTATTTTTTCTTGTTACTTGTAGTAACCGGTTTGCTAATGTCTTACCGGCATTAGTTTACTTGGTTTATAAAAGAGTTTATCTTCAGTGGATTGAGATATTTGTAGATTGCTTTAGAAAACCAGGCAGCTTATACGTATTCGAGCTGGACTGGAGTCCTCTTGATGCGTAGCTGGCATGGATACGTATCCTAGTCCTACGTATTTTGGGACTAGGGCGTTACAAATAGTAGCCACCAGAGACTGAGTGTGACTTATAAGTCCTTTGTAGCTGTCAACATACAAGGGATAATCACGACATGCATGACGAGGACGAATTGCTGGTAGAGAAGAGGGTCTACTGGTGGAATAGGCGGAGCTGCTGGTGGAATAGGTGGTGGTGAATCAGTAGAGCCAGAGAAGGATGACTCTGTAAGCATCATTGGCGATGTTTGTGCTGGTGACGTCGGCATTGACTAAATCAGTGTATGTGGACCATCAGACTGGGTGACTTGCTCGGTAAGGGAGGGTGTCACGACCCGCACCCACTGTGAGGGTACAAGAACGTAACAACGCCCAGCCTACGCCGCAGTGTCGGCGGTAGAACGCTGTCCTAGGTCAACATACATCTAACAATATCTATCTAAACAGTTTATACTCCCGGAAATGGGGGTGACAATAGCAATAGTAAACTCAATCACAACTAAGGAAGAGATAGCACGATATGAAATAGAACTCAAGGAAATAAAATAGATAAAAGTAGACTAAGATAATCCCAGCAATATCCAACAGAACAAGGTCTCAGATAAAAGAATATATACAACTCATAACTCCAAATAAGTCTAACTAAGACATGTCTCAAGACTGCAAAAGTAAGATAAGCCTAACTAGTCTAGTCTAGGCAGTCGGGGTGATCTCCTCAGCTAGAGCTGGGTCCTCCTGAGGGTCAAGCTCGCAGGTGTCATCTAAGGCTGCCCCGTAGTAAGTGTCCAGGCAAGCCTCCTCCTCGTCCTCTGTAATATTTTCAACAGGTCTAGTCAGGACAGGAGCGAGTACAGTACATCTCAACAGATCATAGCAGGTTAGAAAATATAGACATGCAGTAAAGTAAGATACAAGTACTGAAAGAAGTGCAGTATGTAAACAGAGAGAGAAAGCTGTAATAGAAATATCTAATATAAATAGAGAGCTAACATGTGGCTAGTGAGTCAGAGTACAATATGAACATGTAAATGGCCTGGGATGATTCTGATGCTACACTATGGAATGATTCTGATGCTACACTACTGGTGTATTATTCACATGTCCATTTATACTCCCCTGTACCCCCAATAAATACACAAGGATCCAGCCAGGTTATGTTATATGATGCTATGTAACAGACCCCGAAGGTGGTAGACCCCGAAGGTGATAAGCCCCCGAAGGTGATAGACCCCGAAGGTGATACATAGTAGTCCCATAAATGGGATAAGGATTCTAGGAAGACTCTGTGATCATAAGAGTATATGTCACAAGTGATCGAAGAATCAACGAAGCATAGTGATACGCTATGTAAGTGAAACACACAGAACATAGAGTACCCGATGCTCCATAAGGATAACATCTCAAGAAGGGATCCATATAGTACCAATCCGTGTGACCATCGTGACAGTACAAGTAAAGTAATCTACTGCAGGAAATAATTCTAAACAGGATATGAAATGATCAGAGAATGTACTCGCCTCGTATCTGAATGTCTGTAGTAAATGTACTGTCCGAGATGAGGTGCCTGACTCCTAGTTAGAGCAACACAAGTCAAGATATACACAGGGAATGATAAATATAATCTACAATGCATCTGCATGCTGTCTAGGTCAAACTAGACTAAAGTCAACGCTTGGTCAACTCCAGTCAACTAGACTAGTCAAACTAGGTCAACTAGGTCAAATCCTAGCCCAACAAGTCTAATAAGTCTCACTAGGCCTAACCAAGCCTAGTCTAGCAATCACACACCAATCACAAGGCTATACAGGCCAAACACAAGCCATCACATTTCAATATTATACATAAGAGAAGGAAGCTAACATGTAAAGCTATGTGTGTGTGTGAACATGGAGGTGTACATGAAAAGAGAATTCAACACTAGGCCCTATATCGCATATATGTATATATAACTATAGGAAAACTCTATTTACCACATTAACACATTTAGCCATGTATAGTATATATATATATAGAGAGAGAGAGAGATAGAGAAGAGCATGTGTATGTGTTAATGGGTGTCAGTTGTGCATGTACCACATGCTATCAGTTAGATGAAAACTCAAACCCAATGCAATTATGAAAACTAATTTCCTATGCCAATCATAAACCCAAATGTAAGTTATTCTGATATATATAACATCACAACTAAATCACAAAATAGTTAGACATACATGAACTTTCAGAAAACCAAATGACAGTTTGGGTATGTTCCTATTTTTGTGACAGGAATTTAGTGGCCTGTGTTCTCAGGAATCATGTTTTAGTCTCTAATTAACAGTGTTATATATGAAGGGGATCATATCCATGTGATAGGTTCTCAGATTGTATGGCAGGGTGCACCATGGAGTCTCAGGTTTCATATCAAGTAAACTCAGTGAACTAAGCAATCTCAGGTTTCGAGAACTATGGGATCAATAGTTTCAAAGATAACTCGGTTTGTACATTAAGCCATAATGCAAATCAACTTAGCTTTAAAACAGGAATTAAGGTTAGGATGAAAACTCAGGAAAATGTATGCTTAGGCATTGGAAAATATTGATAGGAATATTAAATCAAAATCAGTTTTAACGGGAGCCCAACTCAGTGAGTTTTCTCAAACTCTGCTAATAGTCTCAATATGATGGGTTAATCCCAGTTATGTAGTATCATTCAAAACCATTAAGCTTAGTTAAGTAGGGAAATCAATATGACATTGAACCCAACCATCATTAGGAAAATACCATATTCTCCAACCCTCAAGCCTTGCAATGAGACATGTGTGCAGAGGGTGTGTCATCACTGTGATTTCAGGAATGGTAATGACAGAGTAAATAGTTCATATGTGTGTACATGAGTGACAACAAGTGTGTGGCAATCGTTTCAGTCCAAAATTGGACAGTGAGTGATAGGCTCAGATTTTAGCCTAACAATTCAGTTTTACCTATCTACACATATTTTAGTGTATGATAAACAGGAATTTGACAGTGTAGGGTATAGAAAATATGTGAACTTGTGTTCAGGTTTAACAATCAGTGAAAAAAATGATAGGCCACAAGTAAAAATTAGCATTTGATCTAGTTAAGGGTAGGAAACCAAATTACAGCATATCAAAAATCAGTTTGTATATAAATCACAAAGTGAAACCAAATCTCAAGTTAATGTTCATAAACAAACCACCCATTCTCAGTTTTGAAATCCAACCAAATGTCAATAACCCAATCTCACTATCAAAAGTCTATTTTTGAATTTAAAACTTAACTAACATGAATTGCAACATGTAGGGATCATAATTAGTTGAGAAACACATATACAAACAGAGAATTAAAGGTTTGGAATTTCTGGAACAAAAGTATCAGAGTAGTATCAGACACCATGCCTTAAATCCCCATTCGAACCAATATTCACCAATAAAACTTAATTTAACATGTAACTAAATCTAATCATATACATTACATGATATTTAGGATCAATATAACAAGTAAAAAAACATAATTTAAACTATAAAAATTGGATTAACAGAGAACACAACATAGCGCACACAGAACCGCACAGTGTACTACACGTGCACGTGCAAATACGTGTCCGACACGACACGAGGACTCATGAAACTCGAGGAGCCTCGTGTCAGTCATGGACACGACACACGTGTCGAGTTTTAGGTGTCCAAGTGGCGTGTGCACAGAGCAATGCTACCCGAGCAGCAGGGCATGCCACCTGCCCACGCGCGCGTGTGCACGACCGCGTGTCCGCGTGTCTGTGCGACTCCAAAATGACACAAAACCATCTCAGACACGAAGAAACCAATAAGCGACACTAAAATGAGTATTCCTATTCAAACACAAATAGAAAACAGTAAGAAAAAACCTATTGGGGCATTAGGTCGAACACCTAGGTAATCCTATTGATAAGTGTCTGATACGGACACGTATTCGACACAAGTTGGGGTCAGCTCCTACCTGAGACTAGAGGGGGCCTAGGGCTATGCATCCATGATGAATAAACAGTAGGTTAGATAGGGTTTAAGAGAGTTACCAACGGGTTCTCCTCAAGCTCAAAACCTTCAATGAACAGTGCTTTCTACTGTAGCTCGAGCACAAATAGGTTCCCAAATCAGTCCTCTACCTCCATGGACAGCAAGAGTGTGGTGGTTAGGTCACAATGCAAGAAGTTTGGTTGAAAAACAATAAGGAATGGAGAAGTTATGGAGAAATGAAGTTGAGCTCACCTTGTTCTTGAGAATGGAGAAATGATGTAAAGAGGCAAAGGATTTGAGAGGGATTAAATAGGGAGGGGATCCCAAGATGGCTGCCCTAAAATCTAGGGCTAGGGTTGATCCAAGGGTTCTCCATCATTCTAGACAATTCAATGGATAGATGAAACCTAGGTAGCCTATCACTAGTCTAAACTAATCAATATGACTAATAACTAATCAAATCACAAATCATGACTAGCCATGACTAACCATGACCAATCTCAATCTAACTAAGTCTAACCATGACTAACTAGGACTAATCTAGGTTAGGTTAATCTAGACCACATGAAAATTAGTTAAAATAATATTTAAATCAAACCATTCACAATAAATCATTTAAATTCCTAATAAAATTTATTAAAATCTAATAATTCAAAAGTGACAAAAATACCCTCTAGGCTAAAATGATAAGTGAAACACCCTAATCTCATGGCTAGGCTCTAGGTCAAACTGTCTCTATGGTTACACTAGCTAGACACCAAAATCACAAGTCATGATTTTAAATAGATTAAAATTAATTAAAAATCACCAAAAATCATAATATGAAATAATTATCAATAAATAATAATTATAATTACAAAATTTTAAAATTACCCTCTTCTAGAAAACTGGGTGTTACAATCCTACCCACCTTATAAACATTTCGTCCTCGAAATTAAGATGGTCGCACCCTTTTCTAGGTTAAACCTCCAGCAATCATAGTCTCAGAATCTATCTTAAATCATACAGTTGAGAAGTATAACCTATGGGGTCATGTCATGCAATATCAGTCTGGGGTCTCTCCTGGTCATACCAACCATGCTACAGTACTAGGCAATCACAAGGTATCAAAACATACAAGCAAGGGATGCATCAAAATTCACAAAAGAAAAACTAAGGTTAGGTCAAAACTCACCTCCAGCTAGGTCTGAGAACCAGAACTCCCTCCTGGAAGCAGGGCCCTGGTTGGGGCAGATTTATCAGGGCAGTGCTGCATCCAGTATGTAGCTGACCCACAGATTAGGCACAATCCTAGTCTCTTTCTACAGTTGCTCCACTTGTGTCCAGACTTCTTGCAGTAGGCACAGATAGGCTTTGGCTCAGCTGGCCTCTGCTGGACAGGAGACTGGGCTGGGTATGATGATATCGGCTGGATAAATGGGTACTTCTCAAACTCTGGGTAGGACTGGGTACTGCTCCTCGCCCTCTTGGGGCAAGGCTCTCCTCCTAGAAGCACAGAGTCCCACAGACGTAGCAACCTCTGGATTTTCTCCCTCATGGCCTCCTCATGAACTCTCTGTGACTCCATCAACCTTTCTTGGAAAAATGCAAACACCTGGGCTGCGTCAAGTAGCAAACCTCCGGGTGGTATAGTATGGAGTACAGAGGGTAAGGAAGGGCTCTCGGTCTCAGGCAAATCTGCAGCTCTCTCCTGAACGACAGGAGATGAAGGAAGACTCTCTGGCGAGGCTACCACCATCTCCTCAATGGCAGGAGGTGCCACCACCCCCTGATCAGATAGAGGGATAACTACCTCATGAACAGTAGGAGGTGGAGGCACACTCTCAGTAGCTACAGCTGCTCTCAGGTGACGGGCTCGGGTCATGGGTGCCATACTGAAAGAAAAAGAAAGAAAAATAAAATAAATTAATCATTAAGGCTGAAAAACTAGTAAATTTTAACAAAGGAGAACTAGCTACAGGAATCACTATTTAAAGCCAGGCTATACTATCATTCCTAAGATAAGGGTCAAATAACAAGTCATCAATCATCACACTAAGAAGGAATTACATATGCATAGACTCTATAAATCTAAAATATTATCCCTACTCCTAAATTATTTGATGATGGGAACAATTTATAATAACTGGAATGAAGATAGAGACGATATATTTAAGAACCTTTCCAAGATACAATCTGATAATCATATGTGTCTGTCCAAAAATCATGATACTCAGAGTTCTCGCCACACTAGTAAGCAAGGCTGAGATAAACGGTAGAGTCCATAACAGGGGCATGCACCTCTATAATCATGTCGTCTGGAATTTTCGCTATGCCGACTAGTATAGCTGCGAGGAATTCCAAATCTCATAACCAAGATACGTACATCCGAAGTCAGGTCTCTATGTTTCTGCCACGCCAGCTAATATAGCTGCGATAAACTCTAGGTCCCATAACCAAGTAGACGTTTTACCATTCCTATATTCCCGTCGACATATGTTATCAGAAAAATATCGTAACTCAGGCCATAAAAATTCATCTCGATAGAAAAAAAATCAAATCAACAACGATCCAACAAAATAAAATTCAATAATCAAGGAGTGAGAGCAACAAAACAAGGGAAATGATTCAAATTGAAGTTAAAATAAGATTCTCAAGGGTCGTCCCAGGAATCTTTCAAGGAATCCTAACTGTGATTGAGTACCCTCAAAATATATATCCTAATCCTACTGCAGGCTGTAGTGATACTCTAGTTCGAATACCACTACATAAACTCGACCTGCATGGGCCACCACTAAAAATGTGTCACGACCCGCACCCACTGTGAGGGTACGAGAACGTAACAACGCCCAGCCTACGCCGCAGTGTCGGCGGTAGAACGCTGTCCTAGGTCAACATACATCCAACAATATCTATCTAAACAGTTTATACTCCCGAAAATGGGGGTGACAATAGCAATAGTAAACTCAATCACAACTAAGGAAGAGATAGCACGATATGAAATAGAACTCAAGGAAATGAAATAGATAAAAGTAGACTAAGATAATCCCAGCAATATCCAACAGAACAAGGTCTCAGATAAAAGAATATATACAACTCATAACTCCAAATAAGTCTAACTAAGACATGTCTCAAGACTGCAAAAGTAAGATAAGCCTAACTAGTCTAGTCTAGGCAGTCGGGGTGATCTCCTCAGCTAGAGCTGGGTCCTCCTGAGGGTCAAGCTCGTAGGTGTCATCTAAGGCTGCCCCGTAGTAAGTGTCCAGGCAAGCCTCCTCCTCGTCCTCTGTAATATTTTCAACAGGTCTAGTCAGGACAGGAGCGAGTACAGTACATCTCAACAGATCATAGCAGGTTAGAAAATATAGACATGCAGTAAAGTAAGATACAAGTACTGAAAGAAGTGCAGTATGTAAACAGAGAGAGAAAGCTGTAATAGAAATATCTAATATAAATAGAGAGCTAACATGTGGCTAGTGAGTCAGAGTACAATATGAACATGTAAATGGCCTGTGATGATTCTGATGCTACACTATGGAATGATTCTGATGCTACACTACTGGTGTATTATTCACATGTCCATTTATACTCCCCCGTACCCCCAATCAATACACAAGGATCCAGCCAGGTTATGTTATATGATGCTATGTAACAGACCCCGAAGGTGATAAGCCCCCGAAGGTGATACATAGTAGTCCCATAAATGGGATAAGGATTCTAGGAAGACTCTGTGATAATAAGAGTATATGTCACAAGTGATCGAAGAATCAACGAAGCATAGTGATAAGCTATGTAAGTGAAACGCACAGAACATAGAGTACCCGATGCTCCCTAAGGATAACATCTCAAGAAGGGATCCATATAGTACCAATCCGTGTGACCATCGTGACAGTACAAGTAAAGTAATCTACTGCAGGAATAATTCTAAACAAGATATGAAATGATCAGAGAATGTACTCGCCTCGTATCTGAATGTCTGTAGTAAATTTACTGTCCGAGATGAGGTGCCTGACTCCTAGTTAGAGCAACACAAGTCAAGATGTACACAGGGAATGATAAATATAATCTACAATGCATCTGCATGCTGTCTAGGTCAAACTAGACTAAAGTCAACGCTTGGTCAACTCCAGTCAACTAGACTAGTCAAACTAGGTCAAATCCTAGCCCAACAAGTCTAATAAGTCTCACTAGGCCTAACCAAGCCTAGTCTAGCAATCACACACCAATCACAAGGCTATACAGGCCAAACACAAGCCATCACATTTCAATATTATACATAAGAGAAGGAAGCTAACATGTAAAGCTATGTGTGTGTGAACATGGAGGTGTACATGAAAAGAGAATTCAACACTAGGCCCTATATCGCATATATGTATATATAACTATAGGAAAACTCTATTTACCACATTAACACATTTAGCCATGTATATAGTATATATATATATATATATATATATATATATATATATATATATTTTATATATATATATATATATATATATAGAGAGAGAGAGAGAGAGATAGAGAAGAGCATGTGTATGTGTTCATGGGTGTCAGTTGTGCATGTACCACATGCTATCAGTTAGATGAAAACTCAAACCCAATGCAATTATGAAAACTAATTTCCTATGTCAATCATAAACCCAAATGTAAGTTATTCTGATATATATAACATCACAACTAAATCATAAAATAGTTAGACATACATGAACTTTCAGAAAACCAAATGACAGTTTGGGTATGTTCCTGTTTTTGTGACAGGAATTTAGTGGCAAGTGTTCTCAGGAATCATATTTTAGTCTCTAATTAACAGTGTTATATATGAAGGGGATCATATCCATGTGATAGGTTCTCAGATTGTATGGCAGGGTGCACCATGGAGTCTCAGGTTTCATATCAAGTAAACTCAGTGAACTAAGCAATCTCAGGTTTCGAGAACTATGGGATCAATAGTTTCAAAGATAACTCGGTTTGTACATTAAGCCATAATGCAAATCAACTTAGCTTTAAAACAGGAATTAAGGTTAGGATGAAAACTCAGGAAAATGTATGCTCAGGCATTGGAAAATATTGATAGGAATATTAAATCAAAATCAGTTTTAAAGGGAGCCCAACTCAGTGAGTTTTCTCAAACTCTGCTAATAGTCTCAATATGATGGGTTAATCCCAGTTATGTAGTATCATTCAAAACCATTAAGCTTAGTTAAGTAGGGAAATCAATATGACATTGAACCCAACCATCATTAGGAAAACACCATATTCTCCAACCCTCAAGCCTTGCAATGAGACGTGTGCAGAGGGTGTGTCATCACTGTGATTTCAGGAATGGTAATGACAGGGTAAATAGTTCATATGTGTGTACATGAGTGACAACAAGTGTGTGGCAATCGTTTCAGTCCAAAATTGGACAGTGAGTGATAGGCTCAGATTTTAGCCTAACAATTCAGTTTTACCTATCTACACGTATTTCAGTGTATGATAAACAAGAATTTGACAGTGTAGGGTATAGGAAATATGTGAACTTGTGTTCAGGTTTAACAATCAGTGAAAAAAAATGATAGGCCACAAGTAAAAAATTAGCATTTGATCTAGTTAAGGGTAGGAAACCAAATTACAGCATATCAAAAATGAGTTTGTATATAAATCACAAAGTGAAACCAAATCTCAAGTTAATGTTCATAAACAAACCACCCATTCTCAGTTTTGAAATCCAACCAAATGTCAATAACCCAATCTCACAATCAAAAGTCTATTTTTGAATTTAAAACTTAACTAACATGAATTGCAACATGTAGGGATTATAATTAGTTGAGAAACACATATACAAACAGAGAATTAAAGGTTTGGAATTTCTGGAACAAAAGTATCAGAGTAGTATCAGACACCATGCCTTAAATCCCCATTCGAACCAATATTCACCAATAAAACTTAATTTAACATGTAAATAAATCTAATCATATACATTACATGATATTTAGGATCAATATAACAAGTAAAAAAAACATAATTTAAACTATAAAAATCGGATTAACAGAGAACACAACATAGCGCACACAGAACCGCACAGTGTACTACACGTGTACGTGCAAATACGTGTTCGACACGACACGAGGACTCATGAAACTCGAGAAGCCTCGTGTCAGTCATGGACACGACACATGTGTCGAGTTTTAGGTGTCCAAGTGGCGTGTGCACAGAGCAATACTACCCGAGCAGCAGGGCATGCCACCTGCCCGCGCGCGCATGTGCACGACCGCGTGTCCGCGTGTCTGTGCGACTCCAAAACCATCTCAGACACGAAGAAACCAATAAGCGACACTAAAATGAGTATTCCTATTCAAACACAAACAGAAAACAGTAAGAAAAAATCTATTGGGGCATTAGGTCGAACACCTAGGTAATCCTATTGATAAGTGTCTGATACAGACACGTATTCGACACAAGTTGGGGTCAGCTCCTACCTGAGACTAGAGGGGGCCTAGGGCTATGCATCCATGATGAATAAACAGTAGGTTAGATAGGGTTTAAGAGAGTTACCAACGGGTTCTCCTCAAGCTCAAAACCTTCAATGAACAGTACTTTCTACTGTAGCTCGAGCACAAATAGGTTCCCAAATCAGTCCTCTACCTCCATGGACAGCAAGAGGGTGGTGGTTAGGTCACAATGCAAGAAGTTTGGTTGAAAAACAATAAGGAATGGAGAAGTTATGGAGAAATGAAGTTGAGCTCACCTTGTTCTTGAGAATGGAGAAATGATGTAAAGAGGCAAAGGATTTGAGAGGGATTAAATAGGGAGGGGATCCCAAGATGGCTGCCCTAAAATCTAGGGCTAGGGTTGATCCAAGGGTTCTCCATCATTCTAGACAATTCAATGGATAGATGAAACCTAGGTAGCCTATCACTAGTCTAAACTAATCAATATGACTAATAACTAATCAAATCACAAATCATGACTAGCCATGACTAACCATGACCAATCTCAATCTAACTAAGTCTAACCATGACTAACTAGGACTAATCTAGGTTAGGTTAATCTAGACCACATGAAAATTAGTTAAAATAATATTTAAATCAAACCATTCACAATAAATCATTTAAATTCCTAATAAAATATATTAAAATCTAATAATTCAAAAGTGACAAAAATACCCTCTAGGCTAAAATGATAAATGAAACACCCTAATCTCATGTCTAGGCTCTAGGTCAAACTGTCTCTATGGTTACACTAGCTAGACACCAAAATCACAAGTCATGATTTTAAATAGATTAAAATTAATTAAAAATCACCAAAAATCATAATATGAAATAATTATCAATAAATAATAATTATAATTACAAAATTTTAAAATTACCCTCTTCTGGAAAACTGGGTGTTACAATCCTACCCACCTTATAAACATTTCGTCCTCGAAATTAAGATGGTCGCACCCTTTTCTAGGTTAAACCCCCAGCAATCATAGTCTCAGAATCTATCTTAAATCATACAGTTGAGAAGTATAACCTATGGGATCTTGTCATGCAATATCAGTCTGGGGTCTCTCCTGGTCATACCAACCATGCTACAGTACTAGGCAATCACAAGGTATCAAAACATACAAGCAAGGGATGCATCAAAATTCACAAAAGGAAAACTAAGGTTAGGTCAAAACTCACCTCCAGCTAGGTCTGAGAACCAGAACTCCCTCCTGGAAGCAGGGCCCTGGTTGGGGCAGATTTATCAGGGCAGTGCTGCATCCAGTATGTAGCTGACCCACAGATTAGGCACAATCCTAGTCTCTTTCTACAGTTGCTCCACTTGTGTCCAGACTTCTTGCAGTAGGCACAGATAGGCTTTGGCTCAGCTGGCCTCTGCTGGACAGGAGACTGGGCTGGGTATGATGATATCGGCTGGATAAATGGGTACTTCTCAAACTCTGGGTAGGACTGGGTACTGCTCCTCGCCCTCTTGGGGCTAGGCTCTCCTCCTAGAAGCACAGAGTCCCACAGACATAGCAACCTCTGGATTTTCTCCCTCATGGCCTCCTCATGAACTCTCTGTGACTCCATCAACCTTTCTTGGAAAAATGCAAACACCTGGGCTGCGTCAAGTAGCAAACCTCCGGGTGGTATAGTATGGAGTACAGAGGGTAAGGAAGGGCTCTCGGTCTCAGGCAAATCTGCAGCTCTCTCCTGAACGACAGGAGATGAAGGAAGACTCTCTGGCGAGGCTACCACCATCTTCTCAATGGCAGGAGGTGCCACCACCCCCTGATCAGATAGAGGGATAACTACCTCATGAACAGTAGGAGGTGGAGGCACACTCTCAGTAGCTACAGCTGCTCTCAGGTGACGGGCTCGGGTCATGGGTGCCATACTGAAAGAAAAAGAAAGAAAAATAAAATAAATTAATCATTAAGGCTGAAAAACTAGTAAATATTAACAAAGGAGAACTAGCTACAGGAATCACTATTTAAAGCCAGGCTATACTATCATTCCTAAGATAAGGGTCAAATAACAAGTCATCAATCATCACGCTAAGAAGGAATTACATATGCATAGACTCTATAAATCTAAAATATTATCCCTACTCCTAAATTATTTGATGATGGGAACAATTTATAATAACTGGAATGAAGATAGAGACGATATATTTAAGAACCTTTCCAAGATACAATCTGATAATCATATGTGTCTGTCCAAAAATCATGATACTCAGAGTTCTCGCCACACTAGTAAGCAAGGCTGAGATAAACGGTAGAGTCCATAACAGGGGCATGCACCTCTATAATCATGTCGTCTGGAATTTTCGCTATGCCGACTAGTATAGCTGCGAGGAATTCCAAATCTCATAACCAAGATACGTACATCCGAAGTCAGGTCTCTATGTTTCTGCCACGCCAGCTAATATAGCTGCGATAAACTCTAGGTCCCATAACCAAGTAGACGTTTTACCATCCCTATATTCCCGTCGACATATGTTATCAGAAAAATATCGTAACTCAGGCCATAAAAATTCATCTCGATAGAAAAAAAATCAAATCAACAACGATCCAACAAAATAAAATTCAATAATCAAGGAGTGAGAGCAACAAAACAAGGAAAATGATTCAAATTGAAGTTAAAATAAGATTCTCAAGGGTCGTCCCAGGAATCTTTCAAGGAATCCTAACTGTGATTGAGTACCCTCAAAATATATATCCTAATCCTACTGCAGGCTGTAGTGATACTCTAGTTCGAATACCACTACATAAACTCGACCTGCATGGGCCACCACTAAAAATGTGTCACGACCCGCACCCACTGTGAGGGTACGAGAACGTAACAACGCCCAGCCTACGCCGCAGTGTCGGCGGTAGAACGCTGTCCTAGGTCAACATACATCCAACAATATCTATCTAAACAGTTTATACTCCCGGAAATGGGGGTGACAATAGCAATAGTAAACTCAATCACAACTAAGGAAGAGATAGCACGATATGAAATAGAACTCAAGGAAATGAAATAGATAAAAGTAGACTAAGATAATCCCAACAATATCCAACAGAACAAGGTCTCAGATAAAAGAATATATACAACTCATAACTCCAAATAAGTCTAACTAAGACATGTCTCAAGACTGCAAAAGTAAGATAAGCCTAACTAGTCTAGTCTAGGCAGTCGGGGTGATCTCCTCAGCTAGAGCTGGGTCCTCCTGAGGGTCAAGCTCGTAGGTGTCATCTAAGGCTGCCCCGTAGTAAGTGTCCAGGCAAGCCTCCTCCTCGTCCTCTGTAATATTTTCAACAGGTCTAGTCAGGAAAGGAGCGAGTACAGTACATCTCAACAGATCATAGCAGGTTAAAAAATATAGACATGCAGTAAAGTAAGATACAAGTACTGAAAGAAGTGCAGTATGTAAACAGAGAGAGAAAGCTGTAATAGAAATATCTAATATAAATAGAGAGCTAACATGTGGCTAGTGAGTCAGAGTACAATATGAACATGTAAATGGCCTGGGATGATTCTGATGCTACACTATGGAATGATTCTGATGCTACACTACTGGTGTATTATTCACATGTCCATTTATACTCCCCCGTACCCCCAATCAATACACAAGGATCCAGCCAGGTTATGTTATATGATGCTATGTAACAGACCCCGAAGGTGATAAGCCCCCGAAGGTGATACATAGTAGTCCCATAAATGGGATAAGGATTCTAGGAAGACTCTGTGATAATAAGAGTATATGTCACAAGTGATCGAAGAATCAACGAAGCATAGTGATAAGCTATGTAAGTGAAACGCACAGAACATAGAGTACCCGATGCTCCCTAAGGATAACATCTCAAGAAGGGATCCATATAGTACCAATCCGTGTGACCATCGTGACAGTACAAGTAAAGTAATCTACTGCAGGAATAATTCTAAACAAGATATGAAATGATCAGAGAATGTACTCGCCTCGTATCTGAATGTCTGTAGTAAATTTACTGTCCGAGATGAGGTGCCTGACTCCTAGTTAGAGCAACACAAGTCAAGATGTACACAGGGAATGATAAATATAATCTACAATGCATCTGCATGCTGTCTAGGTCAAACTAGACTAAAGTCAACGCTTGGTCAACTCCAGTCAACTAGACTAGTCAAACTAGGTCAAATCCTAGCCCAACAAGTCTAATAAGTCTCACTAGGCCTAACCAAGCCTAGTCTAGCAATCACACACCAATCACAAGGCTATACAGGCCAAACACAAGCCATCACATTTCAATATTATACATAAGAGAAGGAAGCTAACATGTAAAGCTATGTGTGTGTGTGAACATGGAGGTGTACATGAAAAGAGAATTCAACACTAGGCCCTATATCGCATATATGTATATATAACTATAGGAAAACTCTATTTACCACATTAACACATTTAGCCATGTATAGTATATATATATATATATATATATATATATATATATATATATATATATATATATATAGAGAGAGAGAGAGAGAGAGAGATAGAGAAGAGCATGTGTATGTGTTCATGGGTGTCAGTTGTGCATGTACCACATGCTATCAGTTAGATGAAAACTCAAACCCAATGCAATTATGAAAACTAATTTCCTATGTCAATCATAAACCCAAATGTAAGTTATTCTGATATATATAACATCACAACTAAATCATAAAATAGTTAGACATACATGAACTTTCAGAAAACCAAATGACAGTTTGGGTATGTTCCTGTTTTTGTGACAGGAATTTAGTGGCATGTGTTCTCAGGAATCATGTTTTAGTCTCTAATTAACAGTGTTATATATGAAGGGGATCATATCCATGTGATAGGTTCTCAGATTGTATGGCAGGGTGCACCATGGAGTCTCAGGTTTCATATCAAGTAAACTCAGTGAACTAAGCAATCTCAGGTTTCGAGAACTATGGGATCAATAGTTTCAAAGATAACTCGGTTTGTACATTAAGCCATAATGCAAATCAACTTAGCTTTAAAACAGGAATTAAGGTTAGGATGAAAACTCAGGAAAATGTATGCTCATGCATTGGAAAATATTGATAGGAATATTAAATCAAAATCAGTTTTAAAGGGAGCCCAACTCAGTGAGTTTTCTCAAACTCTGCTAATAGTCTCAATATGATGGGTTAATCCCAGTTATGTAGTATCATTCAAAACCATTAAGCTTAGTTAAGTAGGGAAATCAATATGACATTGAACCCAACCATCATTAGGAAAACACCATATTCTCCAACCCTCAAGCCTTGCAATGAGACGTGTGCAGAGGGTGTGTCATCACTGTGATTTCAGGAATGGTAATGACAGGGTAAATAGTTCATATGTATGTACATGAGTGACAACAAGTGTGTGGCAATCGTTTCAGTCCAAAATTGGACAGTGAGTGATAGGCTCAGATTTTAGCCTAACAATTCAGTTTTACCTATCTACACGTATTTCAGTGTATGATAAACAGGAATTTGACAGTGTAGGGTATAGGAAATATGTGAACTTGTGTTCAGGTTTAACAATCAGTGAAAAAAAATGATAGGCCACAAGTAAAAATTAGCATTTGATCTAGTTAAGGGTAGGAAACCAAATTACAGCATATCAAAAATTAGTTTGTATATAAATCACAAAGTGAAACCAAATCTCAAGTTAATGTTCATAAACAAACCACCCATTCTCAGTTTTGAAATCCAACCAAATGTCAATAACCCAATCTCACAATCAAAAGTCTATTTTTGAATTTAAAACTTAACTAACATGAATTGCAACATGTAGGGATCATAATTAGTTGAGAAACACATATACAAACAGAGAATTAAAGGTTTGGAATTTCTGGAACAAAAGTATCAGAGTAGTATCAGACACCATGCCTTAAATCCCCATTCGAACCAATATTCACCAATAAAACTTAATTTAACATGTAAATAAATCTAATCATATACATTACATGATATTTAGGATCAATATAACAAGTAAAAAAAACATAATTTAAACTATAAAAATCGGATTAACAGAGAACACAACATAGCGCACACAGAACCGCACAGTGTACTACACGTGTACGTGCAAATACGTGTTCGACACGACACGAGGACTCATGAAACTCGAGAAGCCTCGTGTCAGTCATGGACACGACACACGTGTCGAGTTTTAGGTGTCCAAGTGGCGTGTGCACAGAGCAATGCTACCCGAGCAGCAGGGCATGCCACCTGCCCGCGCGCGCATGTGCACGACCGCGTGTCCGCGTGTCTGTGCGACTCCAAAACCATCTCAGACATGAAGAAACCAATAAGCGACACTAAAATGAGTATTCCTATTCAAACACAAACAGAAAACAGTAAGGAAAAATCTATTGGGGCATTAGGTCGAACACCTAGGTAATCCTATTGATAAGTGTCTGATACAGACACGTATTCGACACAAGTTGGGGTCAGCTCCTACCTGAGACTAGAGGGGGCCTAGGGCTATGCATCCATGATGAATAAACAGTAGGTTAGATAGGGTTTAAGAGAGTTACCAACGGGTTCTCCTCAAGCTCAAAACCTTCAATGAACAGTGCTTTCTACTGTAGCTCGAGCACAAATAGGTTCCCAAATCAGTCCTCTACCTCCATGGACAGCAAGAGGGTGGTGGTTAGGTCACAATGCAAGAAGTTTGGTTGAAAAACAATAAGGAATGGAGAAGTTATGGAGAAATGAAGTTGAGCTCACCTTGTTCTTGAGAATGGAGAAATGATGTAAAGAGGCAAAGGATTTGAGAGGGATTAAATAGGGAGGGGATCCCAAGATGGCTGCCCTAAAATCTAGGGCTAGGGTTGATCCAAGGGTTCTCCATCATTCTAGACAATTCAATGGATAGATGAAACCTAGGTAGCCTATCACTAGTCTAAACTAATCAATATGACTAATAACTAATCAAATCACAAATCATGACTAGCCATGACTAACCATGACCAATCTCAATCTAACTAAGTCTAACCATGACTAACTAGGACTAATCTAGGTTAGGTTAATCTAGACCACATGAAAATTAGTTAAAATAATATTTAAATCAAACCATTCACAATAAATCATTTAAATTCCTAATAAAATATATTAAAATCTAATAATTCAAAAGTGACAAAAATACCCTCTAGGCTAAAATGATAAATGAAACACCCTAATCTCATGTCTAGGCTCTAGGTCAAACTGTCTCTATGGTTACACTAGCTAGACACCAAAATCACAAGTCATGATTTTAAATAGATTAAAATTAATTAAAAATCACCAAAAATCATAATATGAAATAATTATAATAAATAATAATTATAATTACAAAATTTCAAAATTACCCTCTTCTGGAAAACTGGGTGTTACAGAGGGCACCCGTACAGGGGACTGTTGTGTTTGATCAGGAAATAACAAGAAATCCGCTTCTGGATAAACTTGGGAAACCAAATCTGTTGTTTGTGGAAGTGGAGAAAATTTGGTTTCAACAAAGGTAACATCTCGAGTGAAAAAATATCTCTTCAAGACAGGAGAAAAAATATCGATACCCTTTCTGATCTTTAGGATACCCAAGAAAAATACATTGTATTGCCTTAGGATTTAATTTAGAAAGAGTCGGTCGGGTATCCCGAACATAGCATAAGCAACCAAAAATTCTGAGAGGCAGAGGAAATGGCTCTCGTCCGAGATATAGCCTAGAAAAGGGAGTATTACCATTGAAAACTGATAATAACATGCGGTTAATAAGGTAACAAGCAGTAATAACCGCATCCGTCCAAAAAATCTTGGGAGTACGTGCTTGAAACATAAGAGCACGCGTTATTTTCAATAGATGGCAATTTTTGCATTCAGCCACATGATTCTGTTGTGGTGTGTACGGACAAGAAGTTTGGTGGATGATGCCATTGCGGGCCAGATGACTATCGAGCTCACGAGATAAATAGTCACGACCATTGTCACTCCCAAAAAATTTAATTGAAACACCAAGTTGTATTTTTATTTCGGCATAAAAATTGCACCAAATGTTAAATAATTCAGAACGATTTTTCATCAGATAAACAAAAGTGACACATAAGTAATCATCAACAAATTTAACAAAGTACTTAAAATCTTTTATTGATTCAACCGGACAAGGTCCCCATACATCAGAATGCACCAACTCGAAAGGAGCGGATACAATTTTATTATGACTCACCGGATAGAGAACCAGGTGATGCTTAGCCAAACTACACGACTCACAATGAAAGGAAGCAGAAATATCTAAAGAAGGGTACATTTTTTGGAGGGCTTGGGCTGATGGATGGCCTAATTGACAATATAACTCAAAAGATCGAGTTTCACACCGCCACAGACAACAGAAGAAGGTACGTCAAACAGGTACAAGCCTCCAGCCACATGTCCCTTACCAACAGTCTTTCCAGTTTTCAGGTCCTGAAAAACACAACCATCAGGAAAATTTTTTTACCGAGTAATGCAGTTCACGAGTAATTTGACTAATTAAAATTAAACTGAACGAGTTCTCAGGTGTAAGCAATACAAAATTGAGCGACAGTCCGGAAGAAAGACTGTTACTTCTACGTCCTTAGACTGTCAGGAAACCTCCATTGGCTACAGTAATGCGAAACTACCCACGCCCCTCTCTCTCATCCTTCCCCACCCGGCAGCACCACCCCTCCCCCCCATTTGGCTGCACTACCCCGCGTCGTTCCTCCCCCACACCGTACCCCCAACCCCGCCCTCTCCGCGACGGCAACAACATCAACAATACCGTACAACAGAGAGAAGGGAGGGGGGGTTGGTTGGGAAAGGAAAGCAGTTTCATCATTTTTATTTTTTATGATATCAAGTTGATACCTATCAAAGTTGAGGATATCAAGTTGAAAAACTTAAATATTTGAGAGTATTATATTGTAATTTATCCTTAAATAATTTATATCATCGTTACTAAGCTAAGGAGACTTTATTGTTGTCTCAAATAGTCATTCACAAACTAGTCCATTTTTGTTCACCTACTAAAACTATGGTGTTTGTTCATCCTCTATTGAAAATTGACATGTGTTAAATTCTTCCACATAAAACCACTTAGGAAATGGTTTGTTTATCCATCAAAGTGATTTTTATCTTTAATTTGACATACGTTAATTTTTAAGGAAAATGTGAACAAATATTTTAGTTTTGGTTGGTGCAAAAAAATGAACTCTTGACAAACACCCGGAAAAATCAAGAATACCCCTTTTCCTCTCTCATCCGATGATCCCCATTAGCTCAAAGCCGCAACTTCTCTATTTAAAAAAAGGGTAAAGTGCATTTAAACCCTCCTTAGAGTTGCCTCGTTCGCAAAATAAGACCTTTTAGAAAACTTAAGCAGTTTGCACCTCCCGCAAAACCGTTTTTGCTCGGAAAGCCCCTTTCCGTCAAAATGACGTTAGAAGTTGCCGTTAGAGCCCATATTTTGGAAAAAAATGTGCACTACCCAAAATACCCCTAATGCTTACATTGTGGCTGCTGCTGGCTCTCTTTCATTCTCAATATATAAGAATGTTTGTTTGAAACATAAAACCTAAGCTTTATATTTTCTATTTTTTGACCGGTTGGTTGGAAGGAAAAATAATATTTTTTTTTATATTTCTTTTTTTTACTTATTTGCTCTCATTTAATGTATTGAAGCTTTTTTTTTTACCTACAGATCTCAAATCCAACTGCAAATTTTTTTTATATTCTATTTTTTTTTACTTATTTGCTCTCAAGACGTCCAAATAGAAATTATGGAAGAAAAATTTATTGCTATTGTGGATTAATTAACCCATTGAAAACTTTATTGACACTAACAAATCCTGGAAGATGATTCTACGGGAGTGCAAATTTTCCAACAAATTCTTGTGATTTTTTACTATGGGAGGATGAGAAACCGGACCATGCTTTGACATACATGTTTTGCAATTTATTTTTGGATTTTTGACACGTTTAGTAATATTTAAGTTATTTGTTTAAGTAATACATGTAATGAAAATAAATTTGTACCAAGATTTACAATTTTAGTTAGAATTAATAAATAAATAATTACGATAATAGTCATGACTAATAAATTATTAAGTAAGACTATAATGATGATTACTAAATTATTAATTAAAATTATTATAATATATAAAATATTAACTATAATTATAATTAATATTAAATTATTATTAATTAATATTATAATAAAATTGTAATTAATAAATTATTAACTAAGATTATAATTATTAATTAAGTTTATAATTATTATAAAATATTAAATAATATAATATTAGTTACAGTTATCTAGCTCCAAATACGGTTTACCAAACATGCCCTAAGTTAAATGGCTGGATAGTTCAGGACTAACCGGACATTTGTTAAAAGATTTTTTTTTTTCCAGAAAAAATTTAAGATGAAAACCTACTATTTAGATTATGAACATTTATTTTCGAAAATGACGTCAAGCATGAGAATTCTATCTTTTTAAGAACGGGAGGTTATTTTTAATAATCTTTTTAATATTTTATTTTTGTTTCCATTTTTTAGTTCTTATTTCATTTTTTTTCATCTTTTTAATAATCTTTTCTAGTTTTTTAAGAGTGACTTTTATTTTCAAATTTGTATAGTTTTTGTTTTTGTATTTTTTCATTGTTTAAGATTTATCCTCATTTTTTGGTTTTTTTGGAATATTTTGTCTATTTTTTATTTTTTTTTCCATATTTTAATAGTATTTTTTTGTTTTTTATTTGGTATTTTTTTTCCAGTTTTTCATCATTTCTATTTTTTAAGAATTGATTTTTTTTTGTATTTATCAGTTTTGTTTTTCCCAAAAATATTTATATATTTGTTAAATAAGAAATAATTTATGACAAAATAATTTTAAATAATATTTATCCACTTTTTTGACGGAACTAACCGTTTTTAACAAGTTAATATTAATTAAAATAATTTTAATAAATAATTTTACTAGCAAAGACCATTTTTCCTTTGTTAATATTTATCCTTTTTTAACAAGTATTTTTGCGTAATCGTTTTTAACAAAATAATTTTAGAACTAACCGTTTTTAACAAGTTAATATTAGATAGCTCAGGGGTAAAATGGTCAAAACAATCCCAATTTAACACCCATTAACAGAAAAGTTAGCAGAGGGGATGATTTGAGCATTTTTGTAATCTTTTGGATTTTTCGGATCAGCAATTTTTATTTGCATTTTCGTGACATCTAAGAAAGGTTTAAATGCACTTTACCCTTTAAAAAAACCCCAATTTCCCAATGCCCCAAAAGAAGAATCAGCATCCATCCCCACCACCCCATTACCATCATCCCCACTACAACCTCATGACCATCATGCCGCCTCCTCTTCCGGAAGAAGGAGAAGTAGCTGGACAACAACAACAACAACTTGAACCCATCAAAGAAGAACCACAACAAGAAGAAGAAGAATTAGAAGACCTAACAACAGTACCCCAGATAAAAAAGGGGAACAAGAAGAAACCCTGGACCGAGAAACAACGCTCCCACGCGCAACACAACCTCTCCCTCCTTCTCCAACAAAACTTCCATCCAGTCCCCTTCTCCTCCTCCTCCAAAAGGAAACATCTGGACCACGAGCCCCTCCTCCGCGCCCTCGGCCTATGGGACTTCGCCACCATCGACTTCCCTTCCGCTGATGCCGAACTCCGCACCGACCTCCTTGCCCACCTCGTCTCCTCTTACGACCCCTCCCTCCGCCGCAGCTTCGTCCGCGACGCCCCCCTCTCCTTCTCCCGCTATGCCCTCGCCAAGTCCCTCAACCTCCCCCTCGAGATGCACACTTCCGCTGATTCCGAAACCAAGCTCTTCTCGGACGAGAAGTCGATTACGGCGATCGAGGAGTTCATGGCAACTTACATTCTTCTTGAGGATGATATATCTATCTTGCCAGAGGAGGCGAAGGTTGTAATAGGGATGGTGAAGGAGGGACGGGCTGGGGAGGTTGACTGGGCAGATCTTATGTGGGTTCTGGTCGAGAAGGAGGTTCTCGATGCACTGAGGACAGGCAGATGTCGCTATGGGCCGCATCTTCAGCGGCTCATACAATGCCAGAGGCCCGAATTGTTGCTCGGGGAGGGGGAGTCAGTGATTGTGCCGGAGGCGGAGTCAGATTGGTCGATGAAGATATCGGATTCTGTTGTTGAAGAGGAGGACAAAGTGGAGGAGGGGGAGGAGGAGGAGGAGGAGGAGAAGGGTATTGAGGAATGTGGGACTGGATTGAGCTTGGGGTTGGGCGAGAAGTACGATGCCGCACCTCCACCACCAGAGGAGGAGAAAGGGTTTGAGCAGCATTGCTTACGGCGGTGCGAGTCAATCGGTAATGAGAGGGGAATGGAGTTTGAGAATCTGTCCCAAGGGGATGAGAAAAGGAGGGAGGAGGAGTTTGAGAATTTGGAGAGGCTGACCTCGGCGGACCTTCTCCACGGGATGGAGACTGTTCGCGTATCTTACGATCATCAAATCAATCGTCTCGAGCCAGGGAATAGAGAGTTTCTGGCAACAGGTGTCAATGCGGGTAAGGATATTGCTACAGATACTAGCCCTGGCGGTTCCCTCTTCTTTGGGAATAATGGCAAGAGGCATGCTAGCGATGATGCCGATAGTGATGAAAATGACCAGCTTAAAAGAATGCGGACTGGTGGGCTTTGGGGGGAACAAACACCACCGTCGAACTTTGATTCATTCATGGAACAGATCCAGTGTACTGTGGGAAGGGCGAAGTTGATATATGACGAGAAAGATCAAGCTTGCATGAATGCTAATATGGAGATCCAGTACTTGGCCGAAATGCTGGAAGAGAAGGATCAAATCATCCAGACATTGGAGAAGACGAGGGTCGACGAGCAACAAAAGTGGCAGCAAACAGTTTGTTCGTACGAGAGTGAGCTCAATCTTGTGGCCGATCTAATGCTTGGTTATAAGAAGGCTTTGAAACAAATTGAGAGAAACTTTACCAAGTATAGAAAGAAGTTTCCACAGGGAGATGAACCTGTCTATAGGGATGTTCCTGGAGAAGGTGGTTTAGTCCTTAGTGCCAGAGAGCTGGAAAAGAGACGCTTGGAGAAAGAGTTTGAGATGCGTCGGATAGCAGAGGAGATGGCCAATGATTTTCATGCTTCTTGGTTTGCAAAGTTTGAAGCTTGTACCGACGGCGTCCTTGTTCTGCAAGAGAGGCTGGCGGGGCTCGATGCAGAGATTGATCTTCTTAAGAAGAGGTTTGTGGAAACTAAAAATAATCAGATACTTGGTTGATTTAACCTTTATGCTTATCAAATTGAATCTTCTTATTGGTCATTGGGTTTCTGATCTAGATCAAATCATTTTTACTGATACTAATATGTGTGGTTTATGATCTTACATGATTTACATTGGAGCATTTCTTTTCATAGATTTTGAAGTGATGCGAATACTACTAGTTTACTCTGTTCAATTTATAGTCTAGTGATACTACCCATCTCAAATGCTACTTCTCTACTCTTGGCCTTAAGACCTTATTATGGTACACTTGTTACTATGGTATGAAGCACAAGCACTGTTTGTTGCAGGCAGATCCAGACACTGTAGCTGGGGTGGGCTACCATGGATTAGGGTGGGCTAGAGGTGGGCTAACCCGTATTAAAAAAAAAAATCAAAAAATATATATATATGGAAAAAGAGTAAAAATTTTGTTGGGGCATCCGCCCCTGGCTTGTTGCCATGTATTCACATGACACATTTACTCCAGAAACACAATAAGACACCGAAATTGGTGCTATTTTCATGGTTAAATAGGAATTCCTGATGAACCCATGCTCTCACTTCTTTGGCTTGTTTGTATGTATGAGCTGATTCATATATTCTCCTTCAATTGGTCGTTGAATATATGGGTTGATCCATGATTCATTTGTTCTCCTACGTTTGCCTCCTTAGTTTGTCCTATTTCAATGTAGTTTGCTCATAGTTAATTGCTTATGAAATTAAATCATCTTATACAACAACAAGATGTTGCTCACAGCAAGAAGTTTGGAGGTGAACAGATGAAAACAGTCGTAGGTTCCTAGTTTTATTGGTGTCTGTTGAATTGGGGAATTGTGTTGATAGCTGCAGTATCCTTAAATTTGGTTTGATCATTTGGTTCTGTGGTTATTTGGTGGCATTCTTCACTATGAGGCAATCAAATGATATATTGATTATCTTGGTTATGGACACATTTTTTTTTCTTCTATTTCTTTTTGGGAGAGCAAAATTACATTTAACTTAAAATTTAAGGAGGGCATTATTTATAATTTATAAAAAAGAAATAATTATAAACCAACCATCATGTGACTAGTGAGTGATAAACTCAAGACCACCTGCTTATAACCTCACTAGTCATTATTTACCAACTGGGTCACAATTTGATTACGGAGTTTATAATAAAAGGAAGTAAATAATAGGAGAAACAAAGACTATATAGAAGGAAACCGGAAACTCATGGGGAAGCAGCCACACACCCATGATCTATGGTGAGTCTGCCCATTGTATAGGTCCCATTAAATGTGTTTTTAAGATTTCTTTGAAAGACTTCCAGTTGTTTAGAAAGAAATCTGTGGTTGCTTGCTTAGTTAATAGTGATTTTAGTGGAACAATGTTTCAATATGAGAAGGATAAATCTTCAAATCAAGGTTCAAAGTATCGGTATCGGACATTTGGTATGAGTATCGGTATCGGTGGTATCGGCATTATCGGATCGGAGTATCAGATTTTTTTGGTATCGGTAGTATCGGCAATATATATATATATATATATATATATATATATATATATAAGGGTCCGGTTCAGCTATTGTGTTGTTCAAAATAGACAAACACTAGAGAAGTAACTTACAGTTACTAGCAAAAGCTAAAAAAATAGTTTTGCTGTAGTGGAGCTTCTTTTTGTTTTTTGGGTAGAGTAAAAAGGGGCATTTTAAAGTGTGATGTGACTGACAAGATTCTAAATGGCGGTAGGCGGTGTGCGCGACGGAGAGAGTCCTCCTACCGCCTAGGCGGCCTAGGCATCGCCTAGGCGCTGCCTAGGCGGTCGATACATTTTGAACATATTTTACTATTTTACCACTATTTTTTGCATAATATGCATATTTTAAGGGTGTTCCATTCATAACTAAGTTGTAGAACGAAGATTTATAAAATTTTAGTTTTGTAAAAGTGAACCATAGGCTCAATGCTTACAAAATCTTTTTGGCCAAAATATTTTGTTAGTATTGCTTCGCCTAGGCGTCCGCCTACGCCGCCTCACCTCCACCTATGCTGCCAACCTCCGTTGGCCGCCTACTCCACCGCCTACCGAAAAGCGGTGCGGAGAGAGACCGCCTACCGCCTAGGCGCCACCTAGGCGGGCTAGGCGGCCGCCATTTAGAACACTGGTGACTGATGCCCCTGACTCTAGCAGTAGCATAGAGAGATAGGTAATGGAGTAGGCTAGCCTATGCTAGGCTTAAGTAGTTGTTATTTTGAGTTCCTGTAGTCGAACTGTTTACAAAAGGAAAATTTTTGGTCACAAACACATAAACACTCCACTCCACCTATGGATGTGATGGGTCATTGAATGTGTAGCAAGCAAGAAAGAAAACAACTAAAAAAACACACTCCATCACATTTTCAATGTCATTCTATTTCTCTCTCCTCTCCATCTCTTCTCTCCATAGCTCACAAAAAACTCCCCCTCCCCTTCGTTCCACACATCCGCACACCAATGTGCTCTCCGACTCAACAGAGGTAATTTTTATCTAACTTATAAAGATTTTAATTTAATGTTTGATTTTTTTTAATCTGGATTTTGATAACTGAATTTCTATAATTCGAATCTATTGCTTTATTGGTTAGATTCTATTTTTCTTCGAAATTATTCTTCTTCTTTTTAACAAAATTATTCGTATCGGTTCGTATCAGTTCGTATTAGATCGTATCGGTCTGTAGCAGTCCGTATCGGATACGTATCGGCCGATACAGACCGATATAATGTTTTTTTTTCCACTGGATCGGCTGATACCGATATTTTTGTCAGTATCTGATCGGACTTGGTCAAAACCGATCCGATACGGCCGATACGTATCGTATGGGCCGATACTTTGAACCTTGCTTCAAATACTAAGGTCATGGAGATTTTAATGCTTTTGATAGAGGCCATAGATCATGTTAAAGACCCTTCAACTTCACCAACACCCCAGAGTTGTAGCGATGGTTGAGAGTTATGTATTTATGTTATTATAGTATGCCACCGCAAGTTGAAGGCTCGTTTGGTAAGCTGCATTAATGTAGCGGTATAGTTCTCTCTTTTTTTAAATATAAAATATACTTAAAATGCACTCCAAAGGAGATTCAAAATTGGGTTGCTTTGAGACCATTTTGAAGTTATTGCCAACTGGACCAAAACTCTAGAGTTGTAGTGTGGGTTGAGGGTTATATATATTATAATTTTTTTCTAACAAGCCAAATATGGTTCAAATATATAGATGATCCAATACTTGTTAAGTTTGATAGGTTCCTCATGTCATTTGAAGAGTAAGATTTTCCACCTTCATGTTTAGAACTAGCCAATGTGATATTCATTGTTGCTGACTTGTATAGAATACATGGTAATGTATGAAAAAACAATTAGATTTGAGAAATGTGAATTGTTTTACCGAGCTTGTTAGCATATGAATGCTGGAATGTTCTAAAGAGAGAATACTGCCCAAGTTTTTGTCAATAGACCAAGACCTTTCTGGGAAAGTTGCAAGGCATGGAGGAAAAGTTACTTTGGAAATATTAGGAAACAAAAACTGCATATTGAAGAAGCAGTCAAGGAACAGGATGCCCTGCAAGAGTGAAGTTTCTTTTATTTGAGAGAAAAAGATTAGATAGGAATGTTCTCTCTCTCAAAAAAAGAAAAAGAAAAAGAAAAAGAAAAAGAAAAAGAGAGGATTAGAGAGGAATGAAGTTCGAAACAGTCATTTCTGTTACTCAGAAATTAAGAACCAAGTTTATGGAGACAGAGGGCAAGATTTCAACAGATTCCAACGACTATAGGATGGGTTCTTGATACTTTTTTTTTTTTGGCATTCAGTGGCCAATAAAAGAAGACTTAATAAGATCAGTCAAGTTGGATCATGAATTTTCTTAGAAACAGAGTAATATACGAAAGAAATTAGATTTGAAAGTCTGGATGTGAATTGTTTGACTGAGCTTGTAAGCAAATGATTGCTAGAGTACTCTGAAGAAAGAATACTACTCAAGTTCTCATCAATAAACCAAGAGATCTCTTGGAAACTTGCAAGACATTGAGGAAAAGTTGCTTCAAAAGTATTCATCATCATTATCCCAGACTTCACTAGAACGTGGTCGGCTATGGAGCATTAAAAAAATTCCATACAATATTTCACTAAGTTTTATGATTGGCTGTCGACCTGATGTCAACCCTTTGCGTTGGTGTCAAATTCCTAGCCATGGGCTAGTTGGCAGGTAAGAGCGAAGCGAAGGAATGACAACCCCAGATTCCTTCAAAAGTATTAGGATACATAAAGTGCATACTAGGGAAGCAGTTTAGGAACAAGATACAAGATGCCCTCAAGAGTGAAAATGTTTATATGACGAACAAAGATTAGAGAGGAAGAAGTTGGATAAAACATTATGCTATTCAGAAATAAAGAACGAAGTTTCTGGAGCCCAAGATTTCAACTACTATAAGAGAGGTTCTCAGTACTGTTTTTTTGCATTTAATTTAGTAGCCAATAGAAGAATACTTAATAAGATTAGATTATTCAATGTGTATCAGGAGTTTTCTTGGCAGGGCAATTTCACAAGATTATTTGATGATCAACTTACATTTTCGGTGAAAGCTATTCTTAATCTCAAATGGACTACTTAGGTTGTAGTTGCTTTAGAAGATGCATGCTTCTCGCTATTCTTAATCTAGGAAGCATGAACATTGACCACTACGAAAATTGTTGTTTGTTTTGCGTCGTGTCGTACATGTATTGGAGATTTTTAAGTATTAGTTATATTAGTCATTTGGCTTTAGTCCAACATCGGATAGAGACAATAATGAGAGGCTAGCCCTCTCCTATATACAAGTACTTCCTCATGAATGAAATTGATCCAATTATTCCATCTAATATGGTATCAGAGCCAAGGTTGTAAAAATCGCTAGGTGTTAGTCGGGCGGGCACCTGCCACCTAGCGCCTAGCTTGTCTAGGGGGTTCAAAAATAAATTAAAAAAATCCAAAAAATTACTGAAAATTGCAGAAAAAGACCATAAAATCCTAAAACATGCATAGTCAGACGTCGGGAGGTCTATGCGGACTCCTAGGCGGACATCGGGTGGGCACCAGGGGCCTAGCGCCTAGGCTGGCCACCTAGACCGCCTTTTAGAATAGTAATCAGAGCCGTTGACGTTGACTCATCACCTCACTAAAATCCGTTATCAATGGTAAGACACGATCAACTTCATCAAGACCTTAAAGGCTTGGAAGTATTCATGGTGTGACTTGTTTCCTTGATCAGCTCGGTAGATACCAACAAGCAAGTCACAGATGCAAGACAAATTGGGTTTGCTATCAAACGCAGCTGCTAGGACCTCCTTTAACTCCTTCACCGTATTCGTGTTCTGAACCATATCCTCGACGGATGGTTCCATCTAATTCATTAACTGTGTAAAGTGTAAACAGTCTGCTATCATCAGTCTCCCACTGCTCATCTGTGGGATCATTCTCCTTTGGAGGGTTGTCAGTGAGATGCTTGGACAACCGCATCCCTCGAAGCGTCTTCTCGACCTTCTTACGCCATGAGTAGCTGTCCGTATCATCCAGCCTCCGATCGATAAGTCGAATCGAAGAAATTGTTCTAGCAGTGATTGGTGTCCTCGCCTCTGCGTTCCCGACAATAGGTGCTACCTATTGCTATTCACCGTAGTGCTTGACATTCTTCAAGTTCTCGATTCGACTATCGCTTATTGTCTCGACCCGGTATTCACATCAACTTTGTCAATGTACGATCAACGTTGCCAAAACTGGCTCGCACAATGTTGACAGAGATCGAATGTAGATCACACAAGCTAGGACAGATTCACACAAACCTAGGTTGTCCTCTGTTAGATCCTGATATGGATACTGGACCAGGAATAGAGATTCAAGCAAACAATCAAGTTTGCTCTCTGTTAACTCCTGATATCGTTGTCGAGGTTCAAAGGTTCAAGCAAACTATTATATTTTACCCTATGAGGATCTCAACTTCGACATTTTTTGTGGATACACTAGGGTTGGGATTTGTGTGGGAGGCGGAGGCCATTAGGGTATAAAGGAAGCATGTGGTATCTAGGATTAGGGTTAAGGGATGGGCTGCTGGCCGGGAGGGTGGTTGCTAACAGTACCTGGCAGGGGTTGCTGGTTGTTGGAGGAGTGGGCTGGGGAGGGGGGGTTTGCTGGCGGGGGGTGGGCTGAAAGTGACAGTATGGGGTGGTCAGGCGGCAGGGGCAACGGTTTTCGGTTAGGGTTTGAGTGGAGAGAGAGAGATGGGGAGAGAGAGGGAGAGAGGGGTGGATGGCGGTTAGGATTTGGGCTCCGATACCATGTTAGATGGAATAATTGGATCATTTCATTCATGAGGAAGTACATATAAGGATCATTCAATGAAAGAATGATCAAAGAAGGATCATTCAGTATTTTATCTATATTGTTGCGCAGTTTGGAATGGGTCAATCAAAGAAGGATCATTCAGTATTTTACCGACAAATATCAGCCGGACGAATACTACTTGGTGTATATGTTGATGACATCGTAATTATGGGAGATAACAGTCAAGGTATTGCAGAACTGAAAACGTTTCTGGATGAGCAATTTCAGACTAAAGATATACTAAAGATATGGGAGCATTGAAGTACTTTTTGGGTGTCGAAGTCACGTGGGGTGAGCAAGATACTATTATGTCTCAGAGAAAATAAGTTCTTGACATATTACTGAAGCATGAATGATGTAAACTAAGGGAGCAATCTCACCCATGGATTCAGGAGTAAAGTTACTCCAAGATGACGGGATACTGATAACCAATCCTGATAACTATTGTCGGCTAGTTGGAAAATTCAATTACTTGGTGGTTATGACTTGTCCGGATATTTTCTTTGCTGTAAGTGTAGTTAGTAGATTTATGACTTCTCTACGAGTTTCGTATTGACAGACAGTTCTGAGGATCTTGCGTTATCTAGCTCAGAATCTTGGAAAAAGAATTCAGATGGAGAATCATGTGCATACTCGTCTTTAGTATTTTATAGATGTTGCTGAAGTGCGAGTCTTAAAGACCAACGTTGTACATACGGGTATTCAGTATTCGTTGGCGGAAACTTAGTGTTAAGGAAGAGCAAGAAACAGATTGTGGTCTCACGATCAAGTTCAAAAGCGAAATACCGAACCATTGCTCACAACAGAGATATTTTATGAAAGGACGAAACATATTGAGATTGACATCCATTTACGTCGTCTCCTAAGGTGTTGGGAGAAGTAGCAGAAACAGAAGCAACTGATATGTGGTGTGATAATCAGTCATCGATCCACATTGCTACTAATCTCGTATTTTATGAAAGGACGAAACATATTGAGATTGACATCCACTTTGTCCGTGATGAATACCAAATGGGATATATAAAATTTTATCATGTGAGAACTGGAGATCAGATAGCTGATATATTTACAAAGTCTCTTTTAGGTCCTTGCATGAATTTTTCTGTGTAACAAGTTGGACATAATTGACATCTATGCTCCAGCATAAAGGAGGGTGTTAAGTATTAGTTATATTAGTCATTGGACTTTAGTCTCACATCGGGTAGAGACAATAATGAGAGGCTAGCCCCTCTCCTATATATATGTACTTCCTCGTAAATGAAATTGATCCAGTTATTCCATCTAACAGGATACTTGGGCACTTCCAAAGTATACTATGACCTCCAAAAATCAATAATGTCCTCGTCATATTCATGTCTCGTATTGCATCATGTCATATTCATGCCTATGTAACATAGTTCTTAATGGAGTTAGGAAACTGTTTGCCTTGTAAAAAGGGCCACTTGCAAGGAGATCATTTTCTTTGTCCTTTACGTGTTTTATCTAGGGCCCTAGCTAACGCAAAGGTTGAAGGTCTAACGAACAATTTAAGTGGGAACTCTAGGAATATTAGCCGTCTACATTGGCTGATGATATCCTTTATTTCTCGTCTTTTGACAACTCTATGTACGCCAATTGGTAGTTCTAAAATTATTTCTTTATGTTTGCTTGGATAAAGATTTAATCATAGTACAACTTACTTTTTATATGGTAAAAAAGAGAGTACATTGGAGCTGAATGAGATATTTTTGGAGTGCTGAGTACATATACATAGAGAGGAATAATCTATCTAATGTTAAACGAGACATAGAAGTTAGAACCATACACTAACAGATCCATTATATCTAACACTCTCCTTAAGCTAGAGTATGTGAAACATTTGCAGCTTGTTACTTAAATTAAAATAAAGGCTTAATTGCAACTTGATACCCTCAACTATTCCACTTTTAGAACTTGATACCCTAAACTTTGATATGCATCAACTTAATACCTAAAAAAAAATAAAGACGAAATTACCCTTGCCTCTTCCAACCCCCTTCCCTCCCGCGCTGCCCTCCCCCCCACGGCTGCCGCCCTCCGCCTCCGGCGGACCCCCTCCCTCCTCCCCCTACGGCTTCACCCTGCAGCTGCCCCAGATCGCCCGTCCCCGGCTGCTTTTCCATCGCTGTTGCTGCCGTCGCTGCCGTCGTTACGCGTGGAGAGAGAGGGGGGGGTTGCTGTCGGTGGCAGGGGGGTGGGGGCAACCGCAGGGGGGAGGTGGGCAGCCGGGGGGGTGGCAACAGCCTGAGGTGGAGGGGGGTGGGCAGCCCGAGGGTTGGCGTTGCGTGGAGAAGGAGGACAATTGGTTTTTACTTTTTTTTTTATCCTTTTTTTATTTTGGGTATCAAGTTGAAAATATTCAAATCATTAATGGTACTAAGTTGATACATATCAAAGTTTAGGGTATCAAGTTCAAAAACGGAATAGTTGAGGGTATCAAATTGCAATTAAGCCTAAAATAAAGAAAAAGATAACTAGCAGCGCTAAACACAATAGAAGCAACACTCTAGTCCAACAAAAAAGGTTGACACATGACCAAAAGAGAGCGATACTCAAAGCACATGAGGTTGCTTGAATGAGTATAGTTCTCGTTGTACGAGATTGCTCGACTGAGAGACTTGTTGGCACACGAGGGTGTTTGATTGAGTGAGTTCCACATGAGGATGCTCTATTAAGACACTTGTCGGTGCTTGAGTTTCAACACACAAAACTGCACTAATACTATGGGCACACTTTTGAATATGAAGATGTATCAGACATGTCTATGATGTTATGATAAGTTATTATGATGACTATGATGAGTCTGCCTATGATGACTACCGAGATGAGTAGGAGATGATGTTGGAGAGTGACACAAGCCACACGACGTTTGTAGCCAATAGAGTTCTTCTCACTACATATCCAGGAGCTGGAGGATGTCTGCCATAAAATCTGCACCACTATTAGGAAATGATGCACCCTAAATGTTAGGACTACATTGGGATCAGAAACAAGAAAGGAAGACGACGATGAGAATTAGAATTAGAAGGAGAATCATTTAGGACTAATAACCAATATTTTATTAATAGTGCTACTGTCAAGTGTCAACTACAATACTATAGCCTTTTATAGGTTACAAAACTGAGAAGAAAGCTAAAATTTAAAGGAAACACGTCGGTAAATATGCAATTAATACAAATTTAATTAATCATATTGAATACTATCAAATCGGTAAAAATGCAATTATTACACATGACCTTATTAATTGTATCCTTATATATTCATCAAATTTTGGAAAAAAAAACTCAAATATGGATCACATGATTCATGTCATCCGGGGAGAGCAAACGGTCGGTTCGGTCCAAACCGAACTGTGATTCCTAAAACCGAACATGAACCGAACGAGATATTGAAAATCGATCTGAACCGTTTTAGTCCAAAACTGAACTGAACCAAAACCGTTCAAAATCGGTTCGTTTGTTCAGTTAATTCGGTTCATAGAATAATTCGAAACGAGACATTTTTTGCAAAAAAAAAAAACACATATCGGTTTTCAAATGGAAAAAACCACAAACAAACAAGCATAAAATAATAATACACAGATCGGTTTGCAAAAAATAATAATGCAAAAATGGCCCAAAAACTACAAACACAAGCTTTTTTGCAAAAATATAATAGCAAGCATAATAAAAAATTCACAAAAATTACTAGGCATAATAAAAATTAATAAACACAGATCTGGTCCTCCAGAGTCTAGACCAAATTAGAAGCAAAAAATTAACAAATAATTACAAAAAATATAAAACTTACTCGATTTTATCCTTCCGGCGCCTGCAACAGTCAGTCGATCTGATCCTCGTCGTGTCTGTGTTTGCTCCTCGACGTGCGTCGACCATCGACGCGTAACACCTCTCCGGTGCCTGCAACAGTCAGTCACAGTCGCGCCGAGAGACGAGATTTGATGGAAGAGAGGAGAGAGGAGAGAGGGAGAGAGAGGAGGGGAGAGGCGGCGGAGAGATTGGGAAATCGGTGGAGATAGAGGAGGCTGGCAGTGAGAAAATGAGAGAGTTTAGGTTAGGCTGATGTATGTATAATAGTGAAGGGTACATTAGTAAATGTCTAATTCGGTTTTCGGTTCGGGTCGGTTCCAAAAATTTGAAACCGAGACCCGAACCGTTAAACCGTTTAACTATTAAATGTGAATCGAAATCCGACCCGATTTTCTAGAAACCGACCCGAATTACAATTTCGGATCGGATCGGTTATCGGTTTAAAACCGTTAATGGCTCACCCCTACATGTCATACTTGCCCTCAAGTTTACTTTGTCTTTGGTTACTCAGATTGTCGGTGCATAATTATTTGGTGGAAGGCCTGGTGGCAGATCAACATGGTGCATATCTTTGAACTTCTGCAGTAAAGGTCGAATGGCTTCTCGAAAGTGGTTCTTCGATTCTTCTCTCATTACTAATGAGAATGTAGTAAAGGTCGGATGGGTTCTCAAAAGTGGTTCTTCAATTCTTCTATCATTATTGACGAGAGTGTGTACCATTCCTATTTATTTGGCTTTCTTATCAAATGGTTGAGCTTAATAGACTAGAGAAACCAAAAGTAGTAGACTCGTACCCTTCTTAGTGGTGGATTTAGGCTTGTGCTCGCCTCCTCTTTCATTGTAACTAGGATAAATTTGTAACCATTCTTCTAGAAAATGTAGGAATTTGGCTATTGTGCACCACTTTTTGGTTGCCATGGTAGCCCCAATAAGAGATGGTAAGCCTTAATAAGGACCACGTGGAACCATGTTTTTGTTATTGCACCTCTTTTCAAAAGAGAAACTAAACACCATTAGTCTACAATTATCTTACTATCCTTTTTCAACCATATCAACTTGTACCTTTGGAGATGCTTCTCATGTCCAAATTTAGTCGCTTGATCACCTCCATTGAAAGCTTGTTGAGTGAATCCTTCGTTCTTGAACCTTGGGGAGTGGGTATGACAAACTCGTTGCGCCACAAACATCATGCGGCTTCTCTATATGGTTTCCTATTCCATTTGGGTAGTGATTATAGATAGACTCAACGTAGCCATCATAATTAGGTCCATCTTAGTCGTCGTGGATAGATTCACCCACATCTTTATACTTAAACTTGCACTTTGTAGTACTAGCAATTACAAGCACTTGAAGAAGTCTTTCATTTAGCTGTTTCCTTGGTACTCGGTAGATCAACCTCTGCCGTCGCTTGCAAAAAGGTCCATCTTCGATTTATTGCTCGATAGTTTGAATTGTGGTTCTCAATCACAACCGCGTGCGAGTTCCTTAGCTCTTTATTCTTTATGCCATGAAGATCTTTGTATTCTGAATGATGAACCTTTGTATCGTTGGCTACTCGTCTACGATCTCCATGTCCTCCTTGATATGATGGCATTTGGATCTTCTAAGTTTATCACATAACGTATCGTGCTTTAATATCAATTGATGCAGTCTAAGTTGAAGAAAAGAAGAGGAAGACAACAATGAGAATTAGAAGAAGGAAAGGCAAAAACAATATTTTCCTCAAATTATTCGCTCCAATTCAATTAAAATAATCTAGTCTTTTAAATGCTTACAAAACCTGAGAAGGAGGCTAAAATTTAAAGAAATAAATCGGTAAAGTTGCAATTAATACAATTTTTTTATTTAGCCTTATAATTAATCCTATCAAATCTTTATTATACTGGTATTATGCAATTAATGCAAATTTGTATTATTAATTCTATCCTTAAATAATGTAGAGTTGGAATAATATGATAGTATTATTGATAATGAGAGAGACATATATAGGAGAGGCTAGCCCTTCTCCTATTGTTCTAAGCAATGTGGGACTAAAGCTCACTAACTAATAGTTCTAATATAACACTTAACGCCCTCCCTCAAGTTGGAGCATAGATATCAATCATGTCCAGCTTGTTACATAGATATTGAACTCGAGGACCTAAAAGAGACTTTGTGAAGATATCAGATATCTTGTCGTCGATCCTCACATGTTGAAATTTTATCACTCCCTTTGTATACTCATTACGAACAAAGTGAATATCAATTTCAATATGCTACGTCCTTTCATGAAATACATGATTGGTGGCAATATGGATAACAAATTGGTTATCACACCATAGACCTGCCGCTTGAGATCCTGCGTCTTCTCCCGGTTATTGTAAAAGATGCTTCATACATAATACCTCTGATATGCCATGAGCAATGGCTCGATATTCTGCTTCTAAGCTTGAGCGTGCTATCACACATTGTTTCTTGCTCTTCCATGACACTAGATTTTCGCCAATAAATACTGAGTAGTCATATGTAGATCGTCTATCTGTCAGGCTTGCTCTCCAGTCCGCATCAGTAAAACACTCAATACGAGTGTGTCCATAATTCTTCATCTGAATTCCTTTTTCTCGATTCTTGACTAGATAACACAAAATTCTGAGAACTGCTTGACAGTGTGGAACTCTTGGAGAAGCCATAAATCTACTTGTAACACTCACTGCGAATGAAATGTCGGACGAGTCATGACCGCCAAGTAGTTGAGTTTTCCAACTACTCGACGATACTGATCTGGATTGGTCATCAGGACCCCGTCGTCTGGAAGTAACTTTGCCCCTGGATCCATAGGTAAGGTTGCTCCCTTGGCTTGCATCATGCCTGCATCATTTAGTATGTTTAGCACATACTTTCTCTGGGACATTACAATGTCCCGCTTACTTCGTGTGACCTCAATGTCCAAGAAATAGTTCAATGATCGCATATCTTTGGTTTGAAATTGTTCTTTCAGAAACTTCCTTAGGCCTGCAATACCCTGGCTGTCGTCTCCTGTGATTACAATATCATCAACATAGACACTAAGTAGTATCCTTCCAGCTGATGTCTGTCGGTAGAATACCGAATGATCTTTCTTTGATTGACACAGACCAAACTGAGTAACCACATATGTAAATTGACCAAATCACGCACGAGGTGATTGTTTTAGCTATAGAGGGCATTCCGCAAGTGACACACTTTATCCTCCCTTGCAACGAATCCGGAAGGTTGCATCACATATACTTCTTCATCAAGATCCCCGTGGAGGAATGCATTTTTGATATCCAGCTGGAGCAATGGCCAGTTATAGCGAACCGCCAAGCCCAACAGTACACGAACAGATATCATTTTGGCAACTGGAGAGAATGTCTCAAAATAATTCTCACCATAGCTCTGAGAATATCCTTTGGCCACCAGACGATCTTTTAGGCGATCAAGAGAGCCATCCTGTTTTACCGTAATAGTGAAAATCCATTTGCGACCTACTGCCTGTTTACCGGAAGGTAAATCAACTAAGTCCCAAGTATGATTCTCTCGGAGATTCATCTTCTCGTTTATAGCAGTACGCCAACTGGGATGTTTGAGACCCTCCTCAGCATTTTTGGAAATCTGAATCCCATCAATAGTAGCCACCAGAGACTTGAGTATGACTTGTAAGTCCTTTGTAGCTGTCAACATACAAGGGATAATCACGACATGCATGACGAGGACGAACTGCTGGTAGAGAAGGGGGGTCTGCTGGTGGAATAGGTGGTAGCGAATCAGTAGAGCCAGCGAAGGATGACTTTGTAAGCATCAGTGGCGATGTTTGTGCTGGTGACGTCGGCATTGACTGAATCAGTGTATGTGGACCATCAGATTGGGTGACTTGCTCGGTAAGGGAGGGCACCCGTACGGGGGGCTGTTGTGTTTGATCAGGAAATACAAGAAATCCGCTTCTGGATAAACTTGGGATACCAAATCTGTTGTTTGCGGAAGTGGAGGAAATTTGGTTTCAACAAAGGTAACATCTCGAGTGAAAAAATATCTCTTCAAGACTGGGGAAAAAATACCGATACCCTTTCTGATCTTTAGGATACCCAAGGAAAATACATTGTATTGCCTTAGGATCTAATTTAGAAAGAGTCGGTCGGGTATCCCGAACATAGCATAAGCAACCAAAAATTCTGAGAGGCAGAGGAAATGGCTATCGTCCGGGATATAGCCTAGAAAATGGAGTATTACCATTGAAAACTGATAATAGCATGCGGTTAATAAGGTAACAAGCGGTAATAACCGCATCCGTCCAAAATCTCTTGGGAGTACGTGCTTGAAACATAAGAGCACGTGTTGTTTTCAAGAGAGCGATTTTTGCATTCGGCTACATGATTCTGTTGTGGTGTGTACGGACAAGAAGTTTGGTGGATGATGTCATTGCGGGCCAGATGACTATCGAGCTCACGAGATAAATACTCACGACAATTGTCACTCCCAAAAAATTTAATTGAAAACCAAGTTGTGTTTTTATTTCGGCATAAAAATTGCACCAAATGTTAAATAATTCAGAACGATTTTTCATCAGATAAACAAAAGTGACATCATCAACAAATGTAACAAAGTACTTAAAATCCATTATTGATTCAACCGGACAAGGTCCCCATACATCAGAATGCACCAACTCGAAAGGAGCGGATGCAATTTTATTATGACTCACCGGATAGAGAACCAGGTGATGCTTAGCCAAACTACACGACTCACAATGAAAGGAAGCAGAAATATCTAAAGAAGGGTACATTTTTTGGAGGGCTTGGGCTGATGGATGGCCTAACTGACAATGTAACTCGGAAGATCGAGTTTCACGTCGGCACAGACAACAGATAAGGTACGTCAAACAGGTACAAGCCTCCAGCCACATGTTCCTTACCAACAGTCTTTCCAGTTTTCAGGTCCTGAAAAACACAACCATAAGGAAAAAAATGTTACCGAGTAATGCAGTTCACGAGTAATTTGACTACTTGAAATTAAACTAAACGAGTTCTCAGGTGTAAGCAATACAGAATTGAGCGACAGTCCGGAAGAAAGACTGTTATTTCCACGTCCTCAGACTGTCAGGAACCGACCTCGGACAGGACTATGTATCATACTTGCGTCACCAGTCATGTCAGCAGACGCACCATAGTTAATTAGCCACTGCTTTAGTTATACTATGCATGCTGCTGAGTATCCGGCTGTAGATCCAGACGTGGAAGCTTCACCACGACGTTGAGCCTGAAAACCAAGGAACTTTGTATATGAGTCCGAAGTTATCTGAACAGGTCAGACACCATCATTAGGGGCATCAGTTGTGATATTAGCAGTAGGTGATTTAGTACATTGCCAGTAGAAATGGCCAAGCTGACCACAATTAAAGCATGTGCGCGGTCTTCCTCCATCACGACCGCAATTGCTACGTCCCCCATCGCGACCAGCATTTTGGCCACTACGTCGGCCACCATGACCACCACGAAATCCCGTACGAGCAGCACCAAGAGCAGATCGATCGACAGGAGTATCACCCGGAGTGGTCTCAACGACTTTTGCTGTCCGAAGGACACGATAGTGTGCTTCCAGCAGAGACGGAACTTTAGATCCAGCAATAATCTGAGAGCGAGCAGAGTCCACATCAATACGTAGAGAGGTAAGATAAGCCATGACATGAAGCGGCTCACGTTGAGCTCTTGTTTCATTAATATCCGTCGTAAGAGGTAATACGCGGTCGATCTCATCGGACATAGCCTTAAAGGCCCGTAAATGGTCCTTATGAGATTTGTTTTCCTGATTTGCTCGGTACACACCAACGACCAAGTCGTAGATACGAGAAAAATCACATTTTCTATCAAACGCCGCCGCCAGGACTTCCCATAATTCCTTCACGGAGTTCGTATTTTAAACCATATCTTCCACCGATGGTTCCATTAAATTCATCAACTGTGTAAACAGTCGACTATCATCTATCTTTCATTGCTCAAATATGGGATCATTCTCTGCTGGAGGGTTGTCAGTCAGATGTTTGAACAACCGCATCCCTCTAAGCGTCTTCTCGACCTCTTTCTCTATGTCGCGTAGCCCTCTGGTCCTTCCAACCGTCGATCGACAAGTCGAATTGAAGAAATCGTCGTGCTAGTGCCTGTTGGTCCTGCTATTGCGTTGCCGACACTAGTGTGTCTGTAGCACTGCTATTCGTCATAGTGTCTATCATCCTTCAGAATTTTCTGATTCGACTGTCGATTTGAACTTTCCAATTGGATAATCACATCAACTCCGTCAATGCGTTAGAAACGTAGCCAGAACTGGCACACGCATAGGAAGCAGAGAATGTGGATCACACAAGCCAGGACAGAGAGATAACTCAAGTTACTCTTTGATAGATTCTAATGTGAAGATCAAGAAAGAAACAAAGATTTATGCAAAACAACCATATGTTTGCTTTTGTTAAATTCTTGAATTTAACATTGAGAGAAAGAGGTTCCAGCAAACAAACCAAATATTTACCCTCTGAGAATTCCAAGTCAATTGTTTGACAAAATGTTTACCCTCGGAGAATCCCAACAATTGTTTGTTTGTTTGTTTGTTTTTTTGGAAACTAGGTTAGGGTTTGGAGTGGTTGGGCGGCGGCAGGTGGAAAGGAGCAAGGGTTAGGATTTTGCACTTGATCCATGAAGAGGGGGGTGTGCTTGGGGGGGGCGCTGACAGCAGCAGCAACAACAGGGGGGCGGTCGGCAGGTGGAGGGGGGGGAGCAGCATGGGGGGCGGCAGCTGCAGCAAGGGGGGGGGGTAGGGTTTTGTGGAGAGAGGGAGGGAGGGGGGATGACGGCTAGGGTTTTGGCTCTGATACCATGTAGAGTTGGAATAATAGGATAGTATTATTGATAATGAGAGACATATATATAGGAGTGGCTAGCCCTTCTTCTATTGTGCTAAGCAATATGGGACTAAAGACCACTAACTAATAGTTCTAATATAACACTTAACAAATAACAACCATAAAATGTAGAATTTATTCATTAAAGTACTGCATTAGAACATCTACAAGGTGATCATTGACACAGGAAGCTGTGAGAACATTCTCGCAATAGAGGTGGTTAAGCGACTCAACTGGACACTAAGAAGCATCCACAGCTGAGCTAAAGAAGGACGACGAGATTTGAAAGCAACCCTAGAGGAGGTGAATAGGATTTCAACACTAATTTAAACACAAGTAAATAGATGATTTAATAAAAGTACACCGACAAGAACCAAATGCTCAATGTATCTTCTGTGAGGCATTACAGTCCCAAAATTTCCTCCGACTTTAATCTACTATAAAAAGTGATTACAACCGTGAGCCTTGATCCGAAGAACTCGCCAACTTCGAACACACGAGCTTTGATCCAAAGAGCTCCCCGACTTCAACCTCTTATATTAGAAATGTTTGATTTTGTTGCAAGTGAGCATCTCAAATTACAGCTTGAAATAACCCTAGTACAAGTACTAATAACAATTGAAAACTCTTATTTTAGTAGAAAGGTTTTGTAGTGTTTTAGTAGAGAGCTTTTGTATGGGTAGGTAGAAAATTAAAGCTCAAGAAGTGCAGTAGAAAAAAGCAGTTGAATCCTATTTATAACATTACCACCACCTAAGGATTGTGACCAGAACGACATACCGTCGGTACGCTATTATGTATAGTAATGACTATAATTATAGCCTTTGAAGAACATTTACTGAATCTATTCAGACAAAATTGTATACTGGCGGTGCTATCAATATGATGTTAGTGCTCACAAAACATAGCAAAACTTGCTGGAAGAAATTGGGAAATACAAGTATACTGGCATGGCGGTTGCCCCGTCCCGCTCAGCTCAATCGGTGGAATCGAAACGCCAACGACGTTCGGACTTAGTCATGTAACGACTGCTCGAAGATCCGCTCGGTTGAGACGACTCCTCGTTCAAGTGGGTGGCTTCGGTGAACTTGCCTCAGCTTGGCCTTCACACTAATAAAACGAAAGTTTCAACTGCACAAGTAGGCTTGATAATAAAAGAGATGAATCCACATAGCTAAGGGAATAATTCCAAGTGGGTCGGATTGAGTTAGAACATGGAAAAGGTCCCACGGTCGGCTTAGAATCGTTGTACGACGTGCTTTTAAAATGACACTCGATCCTTTGTCCCGTGGCTTGGGAGAAGGAAAGTTGATCGATGTTGCCACAAAGCTATGAACTTAGCCTACGTTATAGGCATCGCACGCATAATTGCTTAATGAAGCATGCACGGTCCTATCGTCCAAGGCTCGACATAGCCTCTGCTCGTCAAGTTGTTGCACGACTAAGTTGGCAAAGTTATGCTGGGCTATCGAAGTCATAGCAAGCACTGTCCCATGTTTTCTGTGGTTGTCAAGTCACAGTCCCATGGTAGCAAGGCTCGTCATATAAAGTATGACTTGGGCGGTAGTGTCGCATAGAACACAAGTCAGTCTAAGACACGAGCTACGGTCGGTTCAAGGATAAGTATGCCACTGTCTATGGGACACTAAGGAACACGTTTGTTCAGGTCTATCTGGAAGGCTATGCAATAGTCGTTCCCTGTGTTTCAAAGAATGTAAAGTACATGCGACCATTGGTCGTCGAGACCGGTCCCGTGGCTTGGGAGTCTCGCATTAAGAATGGAAAGTATGGACTTGGATAAAGTTTAAGAAAGAGAAAGCAAGTTGTATCATCTATAGGCCTTGCATTTACGTCGAGTCTAGAAGTCGTCGTAGGTGCGTGGTCATGGACAACTTGTCGACAAAGTGTAGTCTTCCTCGACATGATCGTCGGGGCCACGGGATCATGTCGTTCCCGGAGGAAGCGAGTTGGCTAAAGTATGATGCCGGATGAACCGCATAGGAGATTTGGGGCTTCCACGGGCTAGCTACCCATTGGATGATCGCCGTCTATCCTCAGCCAAGTCCAAGATAGCTTGACATTGCTAGTGACCTTTCATATAGATAAGTTGGTGTGCTAGGCGGCAATCTGCATGAAGGTGTCGGTCGAATAAAAGAAAGTGCAAGTACGGCACGAATGGGATAAAATGGTATGCACGGTTGCATTACAAGTCTTAAGAAGCGTAAGATTTGGCTATAGCTAGGACGCGTGCTTCGGCACGAAATGGGGCGTCGAGTATTAAGTCGTTGGCATAGAGTTGCATAAGTCAGATTTGAGTCATTTTGAGTTAAGTCAAGAAGGGCCATAAGACAAGTTTGGTTAAGTCGTGCTAAGTTGCGAGGCACGGTCTCGATGTTGAAGCACGAACCAAGTCGATGACACGAATCATGTTGTAGCGTCCCAAAGTATGGGTGATAAGGCAAGCACGAGGCGGTACGTTGATGTTGCAAGTTCGAGAATGGTTTAGAGGCGAGGATAAGGAAGTTATCGGTGCGATAGCACGATGATGGTCTAGAGACACTAATAGGCTAGGCGTCTATGTCCTAAAATCGGTCCTAAGGCAAGAATAGAAAGACAATCGTAAAAGGATATGTTGCACAAAGTAAATAAATGTGTTGGTTTTGTATGGGTGGGCAAGGAGCTCACTCTACCAGTACTGTTGAGTATTGTCACCCACACAGTTTTCATGTGCAGGTACAGGTAGAAGCTCGTTGGCGCGGAACTCGCTTGGATGCGTAGAGGCACGGAGTTCCTTGGCGTTTCAAGGCGTGCGGCCGCATGGAGTCTGGACTTATACGAGACATAATGTATGGACATCGCCTATCTAAAGCATCCGCTGGCTCGTCAAATGGTACTGAGAGATGAGAGAAAGCAGAGTGACTTGTAAACAGAGAGAAAAGTGAGCTTTGAGTGATTGTAATTTTGGCTACGCGTCTTTGTAATCTTATTTCAAGTATCAATAAATACTGATTTTATTTCAATGTTTGTGTTGTCTTGTATATTCAATGTTTCTGCTTGGGACTTCTGTGTGACGACCCCGTGCAAGCTGTTGTAATCGACTGTTATGAAACTGTCTTGCACGAGCGCAATCTAGGCTCATGCGGCATCACGTCTTAGCGAGGACGATCGGTCTTACGGGACCGGGGATGATGTAATGGTATCAGAGCGCGGCTTTACGTACTTAGACTTCGATTATATTCTTTAACTTCGATGATGTTTCTCAAACTCTGATGTTCTGCAATCAATATCATTGGTGCGCTCTCTCTCAAATGTCCCACGGGATGTCCATACAATAAGTCTATATATTTTGAAAAGTATCACGAAGAAAAATTGGTTGAACAAAGTTAACTTCAAGTTAGCACGGTTGGCTAAGTCGGACTGGGCATATACACCAAGAATTGAGTCGACCTTGGAGAGAATCGTGTGCGAAACTCGAATTGTTTCAAATGGGATCGAAATTTGACTTGACTTATAGAATGTGGGATGGCTATCGATAGGGATGCCATCAGACGATGTTATCGTCGATGCAATATAGATGAGCGTGCTTGGATTCTGAGGAATGGTTCGAACGGAGATTCGAAGTAATCGAGATTCAAAACTTGTTTCGAGGATTTGTCGAATAACTTCATCCCTGAGTGGTGTATGGGATAGCCTCGGGGATGTCGATCGTTAGAGGATATGGGGTGCCAATGAGTCTATTAGCAAGCGACGGGTACGTAAAGCCTTAGAAAGAGTGTTTCAAAGTTAGTCATGACTTGATAGCTAGCATGAAATTGATTTGAACGAATTAGAAATGACGCGCACGAGATTGAGATTGTGCAAGTATGAAATATGAGAATGATTGAGTAGGAAAATTAAATCAAGGAAAAGTTAATGTGTACGAATGGATGACTCGACCAAGGAAATCGATATGAATCTTATACGAAAAGTTAGCACGATTGGATGATAACGTGCATGGAAATGATTCGAATATTTGAGAATGACTCTAAGGATTGGAATAGATGTTGCTCGATAATTTGAGTTAGCATAGATCGATGAGTTTTGAGAAAATATGTTGCTCGATGACTTAAGATAGACGGCTGAACATACGTGATTATGGGTTTGAACGAATTGATTATGTGAATAGTTCGGAGATTATTGATCGAATTTTGAACTTGAATATCGAGGAGATTGTGGTATATCGAATTCGGATGATACTATGATAGCATCAGTTGCACGACTCGAAATTCGTTGCAAATGAAGATCGTCAGGTTATGCATATCATCGATGGTATTAAGGCGTATCAGAGATCGATGTGCGATAACTCGGGGGTACTCTAATTCGAGGAATAACGATCGTGTAAAGTGTTATTGTTTTGATGGATGCTATACTTGGAATTTTGATTGAAATGAATGTTTGGATGAAAAGAAAGTATCTTGATTGCTTCGACGATAGCCACAATGTCGACGTTCTTGTCTTGCGTGAGCGCAACTCCAGCCTCGCACATGCGTCACGTCGGATTTGGGGCGATCGTTCCGCGTGAGCGCTGACATGGTGATTCATGTCGCGGGAATGATCGAACTCGGAAAATCAGGACGTGGCAATTTGGATTGCTTCGACTTGTGGTTTGACGCGAAGGTGAATTCGAGGATGATTCGGACTTGTGATTGACGATTAAGTAAACTTGAGGATTAGTAGGTCCAATCTACGTATCGAGAATAAATTAGTCTAGACTCAAAGCAAGAGTTACGTTCCGATGAGGATGATTATCCAGCATGAGCATTAGTATGGTGATTTCATGCCCACCGTGGATAATCAGACTTGCGTGAGATTGGGACGTGACATATTGTTAAGGTAGACGATCTTGTGATCGATTACGTGAATTGTGATAAATGACTTAGGGAATATGGAATTAGAATTATGGTTTAGCGACAAATCGTGTCGTAGCGTGCTCGACTTGGGAAAAATGGATAGGTGGATTATATCAAACATGTTTGAAGAGATAGACTATGCAAATTGTTAGTTTGGACGTGCGATAGAAATATGCAGAGATTTTGTTGAGCAAAACTTATCGATTATCGTAGGATGGCTTTGTTGAATGACTCGAACCCCTGGACTGAACTGAGAACGCGAATAGGAGGAATCTATGCTCGAAGTTTAGAGATCGGAGTGATGCGAGCTTGGGTAGAAAATTCCGTACTATCAACTTTGGTTTGACCTTAGGTTTGGGATCAGTGTTGATGTTATTGTTTGGGAACTATGATTCCAATACTGACGGTTGACTATAGCTGGAAGGATAGCCTAGCGGTTAGGCAGACGTCCCGGTGCGGAGAGATAGGAATTGTGGAGACCACTCACAAGTTTTGGCTGAAATGCATATATTTCAGGGACGCTTGAATATGTGCACGATCCAACTGAGTGGTGATGGCGGATTCTCTATCACGAGGCTTGGCTGAAATGCACGTATTTTGGGGACGCCTGGAATATGTGCAAGATCCAACTAAGTGATACGTTGAATTCAAGTAAGACTAGAGGAATGACAAAGTATCGAGGATTTTGAAATCGTGTTTCGAAGAAATATTGATGGTAGTGCGTTCATTAGATTTGAGACGAACTTGAATGTTGGTTGATCAGGTGGTTTGCCTAGAACTGAGATTGTCCGTGTACGCGACGAGTGTAAGTTACCCAAGTCGAGATATAGTTGTTCGTGTTGAAAGATAACCAAAGCACGAGCGTGGCTCAGATTGAAGAAACGCATAGAGGAATGTGTGCGAGAATCGTTAGATGTTGAATCAAGTTATAAGTCGATAATGTATCAGTTTCGAGGACGAAACTTTTTCTGAGTGGTGTATAATGTAATGCCCCGTCCCGCAGCTCAATCGGTGGAATCGAAACGCCAACGGTGTTCGGACTTAGCCATGCAACGGCTGCTCAAAGACCCGCTCGGTCGAGGCGACTCCTCGTTCAGGTGGGTGGCTTCGGTGAACTTGCCTCAGCTTGGCCTTTCCCTAATAAAATAAAAGTTTTCAACTGCACAAGTAGGCTTGATAATAAAAGAGATGAATCCACATAGCTAAGGGAATAATCCCAAGTCGGGTCGGATTGAGTTAGAACATGCAAAAGGTTCCTGGGTCGGCTTAGAATCGTTGCACGACGTGCTTTCAAAATGACACTCGGTCCTTGTCCCGTGGCTTGAGAAGGAAAGTTGATCGATGTTGCCACAAAGCTATGAACTTAGCCTACGTATAGGCGTCGTACGCATAATTGCTTAATGAAGCATGCACGGTCCATCGTCCAAGGCTCGACATAGCCTCTGCTCGTCAAGTTGTTGCACGACTAAGTTGGGCAAAGTTATGCTGGGCTATCGAAGTCATAGCAAGCACTGTCCCATGTTTCGGTGGTTGTCAAGTCACATAGTTCCACGATAGCAAGGCTCGTCATATAAAGTATGACTTGGGCGATAGTGTTGCATAGAACACAAGTCAGTCTAAGGCACGAGCCACGGTCGGTTCAAGGATAAGTATGCTACGGTCTATGGGACACTAAGGAACACATTTGTTCAGGTCTATCTGGAAGGCTATGCAATAGCCGTTCCCTGTGTTTCAAAGAATGTAAAGTACACGACCATTGGTCGCCGAGACCGGTCCCGTGGCTTGGGAGTCTCGCATGAAGAATGGAAAGTATGGAGATAAAAAAGTTTAAGAAAGAGAAAGCAAGTTGTATCATCTGTAGGCCTTGCATTTACGTCGAGTCTAGAAGTCGTCGTAGGTGCGTGGTCATGGACAACTTGTCGACAAGGTGTAGTCTTCCTCGACATGATCGCGGGGCCACGGGATCATGTCGTTCCCGGGGGAAGCGAGTTGGCTAAAGTATGATGCTGGATGAACCGCATAGAGATTCGGGGCTTCCACGGCTAGCTACCCATTGGATGATCGCCGTCTATCCTCAGTCAAGTCCAAGATAGCTTGACATTGCTAGTGACCTTTCATATAGATAAGTTGGTGTGCTAAGCGGCAATCCGCATGCACGGTGTCGGTCGAATAAAAGAAAGTACAAGCACGACACGAATGGGATAAAGATGGTATGCACGGTTGCAATACAAGTCTTAAGAAGCCTAAGATTTGGCTATAGCAAGGACGCGTGCTTCGGCACGAAATGTGGCGTCGAGTATTAAGTCATTGGCATAGAGTTGCATAAGTTAAACTTGAGTCGTTTCGAGTTAAGTCAAGAAGGGCCGTAAGACAAGTTTGGTTAAGTCGTGCTAAGTTGCGAGGCACGGCCTCGATGTTGAAGCACGAACCAAGTCGATGACACGAATCATGTTGTAGCGTCCCAAAGTATGGGCCATAAGGCAAGCACGAGTCGGCACGTTGATGTTGCAAGCTAGAATGGTTTAGAGGCGAGGATAAGGAAGTTATCGGTACGATACACGATGATGGTCTAGAGACACAAATAAGCCAGGTCTATGTCCTAAAATCGATCCTAAGGCAAGAATAAAAAGACATCATAAAAGGATATGTTGCACAAAGTAAATGAACGTGTTGGTTTTGTATGGGTGGCGAGGAGCTCACTCCACCAGTACAGTTGAGTACTGACACCCACACAATTTTCATGTGCAGGCACATATAGAAGCTCGTTGGTGGAGCTCGCTTGGATGCGAGGCACGGAGTTCCTTGGCGTTTCGAGGTGTGCGGCCGCATGGAGTCTGGACTTATACGGGACATAATGTATGAACATTGCCTATCTGAGCATCCGCTGGCTCGTCAAATGGTACTGAGAGATAAGAGAGCAGAGTGACTTGTAAACAGAGAGAAAAGTCAGCTTGAGTGATTGTAATTTTGGCTACGCGCTTTGTAATCTTATTTCAAGTATCAATAAGATTCTGATTTTATTTCAATGTTTGTGTTGCCTTGTATATTCAATGTTTCTGCTTGGGACTTCTGTACGACGACCCCGTCGCAAGCTGTTGTAATCGGCCGTTATGAAACTGCCTTGCACGAGCGCAATCTAGGCTCGCGGCATCAGCCTTAGCGAGGACGATCGGTCTTACGGGACCGGGACGTGACACTAACATGGCAAAACTTGCTGGAAGGAGGATTGCTTTAAATTAATAATAGGGCTGGTTTCAAACAAAAGTTTCTAGAGGAATGGCTTAGGGTGTTATGGGTCAATTATATGGCTTCCTAAGGTTTACTTTGTGCTTTCAATCGCCCTTATTCTCTTGTATTACAATCTTTTACCTAGTATAACTCGACACAACATAGGTAAAGAAAATACAATTTGACACGAGTATCTCAATAGTGACCTGATCATCTCCATGATTCTTCCATCTTGTTTCATTGTACATCTAGAGCTAAGGCTTTGTGCTTTGGCTTATGGCTCTCCATTGTTTGCTACCAAGGGATCCTGAGGAGATCCTGATGCTATCTCAGAGGAGTTGATTCTTGGCTTCTTCCATCTTGTTTCCATTGTACATCTTGTTTCCATTTTACCTTAATTGTATTTATCAAAATCTAATTCCATATTGGGCCAACAAGGTTGTGGTCCCTCAGGAGAAATTGCTACCAAGGGATCCTGATGCTATCTCAGAGGAGTTGATTCTTAGCGAGCCAGAATTTTTGATAATCTTGCAAGTTCACTAAGTATATTAATCACATTTAGGCCCCGTTTGGTTCACCGGGTTGGACAATGTAATGTAATCGACATTACGTCGTAATCCCAATTAAGATGTTTGGTTGGACAATTTTTCTCTAGATGTAATGTAATAGCAATTACAAACTTGATTACATTACATCTATTCCTATTCAAATCAATTACATCATAAAACTTATGTAATCCTAATTACATTACATCCTCAAATCTTAAATTACAATTTTACCCTTTAAAAAAATTCCAACCCATAAAATTCCGATCGGTCCTGAGGAGAGAGAAATAACCTAGATCTAAAAAAACTTAACTCCTCCCCCTCCGCCGCCTCCACCGCCGCCCCTCGGTGCTCTCTTCTCCCGCCATCGCCCCCCCTCCGGTGCCGCCGCCTCCTCCTCTCCTCGCGCCTCACCTCCTCCTCCTCGCCCTCCCCCCCTCCTCCCCTCCGCTGTCCACCTCCTCCTCCGCCTGCCGGAGCTCGAAAATTCCAAGGTATTAATTCCTTTTAATGAAATTTTGGGTTCTGTTGCTAGAATTGTTTTAATGAAAATTTGGGTTCAATTTATTTGAAGTTAGATGAAAATATTTGTATGATTTGGGTTCTACTTGCTCGAAAATCTCAAGTTTTTTTAGCCTACTATGGGTTCTACTTGCTCGAAATTTCCTCAGCCTACCATCAATGAGCAAATTTAAGCTTGTCAGTAACAGGGATTGAGAGAGACAAAGCGAGGGGGACGAAAGAGAAGGGTGTTGGGAGCTTGTGGTGAAGAAGAGGGAGTTGAGATATTTAGAGGACAATTATGGTATACGTGAGAGAAAAATATTTGTGTGGGTTCTACTTGCTCGAAAATTTATTTGAATGTTATTATCCCAAGTTATGAAAATATTATGAATGTTAGATGAAAATATTTCAAGTATTCTACAATATGTGACCAACATCACCATTGTTTGGGTATTAATGCAGTAATGTCTCATCTTCGTTCAAGTGAGAAATACTATGAATTTGTTTTTAGATTGTAGATATTTCATCATAAAGACTGATTATATGGAAGTATTCATGCAGTAATGGCTCGTCTTCATTCAAGTGAGAGAAAGAAGTTGATTGCCATATGTACTCACTGGTTGCACATTTCCAATTTACTAAACTGGTTTTTTTTCAAGTTGTTGCTACATCTATGATGTATGCTAGAAGAAAGTCTTTAGAGAGACATAAATATGCACACTTCTTCAGAAATAGAGAGATAGTAAACGAGTTGGTTTATAGGAGTGAAACTCATTGTATTAAACAATTGAGGATGAGTAGGCGTGCTTTTCATGTTTTGTGTGAAAAAGTTGAAAGAGATGGTGGTTTAAAGGCATCAAAGAATTTATTGGTAGATGAGCAAGTGGCAATATTTTTGCATATCATAGGACATGATATGAAGAATCGGAATATTAAATTTCATTTTAAGAGATCGGGGGAGACAGCAAGTATTTCAACAATGTTTTGAATTCTATCATACGTCTGTAAGAAGACTTGTTGAAAAAACCAGAACCAATTCCAGAAGACTGCAATAATGAGAGATGGGAATATTTTAAGGTATGAAGTATAACCTTGTATCATAATATGTAGCATTTCTTATAAATATGTATTTAACTACTGTGATTATCCTTTCTCTAAATATATAGGGATGTTTAGGGGCACTAGATGGGACACATGTTAGTATGAGAGTTCCTTTAGAAGATCAAGCTAAGTTTCGGAATCGAAGTGGAAAAGTTACAACAATGTTTTGGGAGTTTGTTTCAAGATTTGCAGTTTATTTATGCCTTGGCCGGTTGGGAAGGTTCTGCTGCTGATGGTAGGATGCTCCGTGATGCTATAAGTAGGAGAAATGGTTTAAAAGTTCCACATGGTAATTTACTTTCAAATTATGAAGTACTTTTTTTTAAAGGATTTTTAAAAATTATTATCTTATGTAGGTCAATATTACCTTGTGGATGCTGGATATGCAAATTGTGAGGGATTTTTAGCTCCGTACCGAGGAACACGTTATCATTAGGATAGAATGGAGAGGATAAATGCTTCATGGTAGATGGATGTTTGAGATATTTCATTAGGCAAACCCTGGTGTTATGTTGTATCATCATAATCCAAGCCTTTTTCCATCATAATGGACTAAGGTATTGAACAGTTTTTTTCCGAAATCATTAGGATTTGTTCAGGTCAGCCAAGATTGAGAGATCAGTTCATACCCTTTAAAAGTTTTATTTTATAGCAGTTGTGATCCTTTGAATGCATTGTTTATGTAATACCTGAAATGTTTTTCTTCGGAAGCTTAGATTCTACAATGCATCATTCTCAGACTATTCAATTAAGGACTTTCCAGTAAAACCCTTTTTTGTTGCATTCTTTACTGTCTTCGTTATAGTCTCTAATTCAATTAAGGCCATTTGCTCTTGTTCATGATTTGCTGATGTAATACCTTTTTATGTAAAACCCTTTTTATGTAATACCTTTTTGATTTGCTGATGCATCTTGTTCAGAAAGTCCATTTGCTCTTGTTCACCATCTGGATGTACAGGAATGATGGGTCTTTGACAAGTTTTGATCTTTCCTCTCCATTTCATTATTTATGTTAGATCATAACTAATACTTCTTATTTTATTTGTTGATTATTTAATGTTTTATTTTTAGAGTCATCCCGAGGCAAGAAAATTCAGAGACGCACCGGTCAAATACTATGATGAGTTGAGCATGATATTTGGAAAAGATCGAGCCATTGGAAATCTTGCAGAGACTCCTGCTGATGTGGTTGAAGAGTTGGAGAATCAAGAGGTCAATGATACGATGGAGACTTTCCAAATTCCTGTCAACGCATCCTCAAATGATTCCCAACTTCTCCTAATTCAGTTTTTGACTCTGACGTGACCTCAAGAAGGTAAAAGAGGAAGCGTGATGCTGCCACCATCTTTGTTGAAGGGGTTTAGAGTGCAGCCCGTATCATTGCTAGTGAGATTCGGGAATCCTCATGTCGTTTGAGTCGGGCTTTGGGAGAAGAGGCTAATGAGAATAAAAAATAATATACGATGAGCTGAAAAAGTTGTCTGGACTTACCATGGCGGAGAGGCACAGAGCACACTTCCTTATTGGTTGTGATTCTAGCAAAGTCAGCTTATTTTTTAGTGTTCCTGATGAAGAGAGAGAAATTTGGGTGAAAAGTCTTTTAGAGTTTGCGTAGGATTTGGTGGATTTTATTTGATTACTGGATATTTAAGTTACATGATACGATGAGTATTATTTTGATAATTTGTTATATGATACCATATGAATGTTTTGGTTTATAACTATTTGAACTTTTGTCTGAGATGGAATGAAATTTATTTTATATTATTGTTATTTTTTCTACTTTCTTACGTGATAGATGTAATATTTTGTTTTATTTGGTTACCAGATATTTTTTATTAATTATATAGTAGTAAATTTGGCCAAAAAATATACATATAAATATTAAGGGTATATTTGTCAAAATAACACAAATAATTAATATTATTCGATTACATTACATGTTAAACCAAACACTTGAATGTAATTGGTATTACATTCCATAGTTTAATTACATGTTCCAACCAAATATGGTAATGTAATTATAATTCCATTACATTACAAATCCAATTCCATTACGATTACATTACAGTGAACCAAACGCCCTCTTAATCTGTTCACCATGCTTCCTCATCTTTATAATGCACATATGAGGATAGAAGGAGCAGTATAGATGAGTACGACTTGGAGATTTCAGCCCTCATGTTTTTGCAACAGCTGACCCATCATAACAAGCCATGATGAGTCAATCTATTTTGGTAATTGGGAAAGCAGAACTGGGAAACTGAGACAACCAAGCTGATTTTGCAGAACCTAACATATGTTGGTGCCTTGGTGGTTGAGCTGTTGGTGACCATCGTAGAATTGAACAGGTTCTGGAAATTTGTCGAAAACCAGTTTGATCAGATCTGTAAAATATCTGGTGCAGCTATTAGAACCTATTTTTTGGGAATTTCTTATGTTCTTCAGGTAACATATCCCAAAATGAATTATCACTGCTTTATCAGCTTTGGGCTTCTGAAAAGGATGCAGAGAAATACAATTTTACCATCCAAGCAATTTCCATTTACTTGAATTGAAGCAAACATATTAATAAAAAGAGTAAGCAATGCAGACTATATGAAGATGTGGAGGCCAATTTATATACAGTCAGTATAAGCTCTGATGATCAGGAGAAACATTTCGCACCCTGCCTGCTATTCTCCATCCTGGAAACATTGATTTTTTTCATGCTAGGAGCAATAGTTGTAAAGGATGCAACATCTTTTCATTTTCAAATAGGAGATAACCAAGGTTCTAAACGGCGGTAGGCGGGTGCGCGGCGGAGAGAGTCCGCCTATCGTCTAGGTGCCGCCTAGACGGTCGATACATTTTGAACATTTTTTTTCTTTTTTACTATTTTACCAATTTTTTTTTTTTTTGCATAATATGCATATTTTAAGGGTGTTCAATGCATAACTAAGTTGTAGAACGAAGATTTATAAAGTTTTACTTTTGTAAAAGTCGACCATATGCCCATAATGCTTACAAAATTTTTTGGCCAAATATCTTGTTAGGTATTGCTCTACCTAGACATCCGCATACGCCGCCTCACCTCCGTCTATGTCGCCAACCTCCGTTGGCCGCCTACTCCACCGCCTAGCGCCACCTAAGAGGCCTAGACGGACGCCATTTAGAACACTGCAGATAACTATTCATGCATGATATGGACCTTTTGCTGACAACATTGTGCATAGAATAGTTTGCAGTATCGTCCGATATGAATCCGATACGGACGATACCGATACAGTTTGGCACATCTCGATTTGATATCGATACTGACTAATACCGACATTGGAGGTCTCTTTTTCAGTCATTTCGGCAAAGAAAGTTGAATGAAAAGACCAATCAACAATAGTGTAAAAGCAATAAGGTTGTTAAAACATGTAAAAGAAGAAACAACACCATAAATACTTAAAATTATGCCTAAAAAGTATAAACATGTTTTTCTAGAAGTTTAATAATTTTTTTTAATAATTATTTGTTTTCTGATACCAAAAAATCTGATATTCCGATCCGAAACCACCGATACTGCCGATACCGATACTCATAGGAAGGATCCGATACCGTTTCCGATATCAATAGTGCGAACCTTGGTGCATACGTGCACACTCACTATACTATGCACGGGCTATACAAACTTACCGATGTAGTATCATTAAACCATTTACCATGTTTCTGCTGCAGCTTATCTTGATGCTTTAGTCTTGACTATATATGCTTGAACTTGTGATGGTTCAATGAAAGTATTAATGCTCTGTTGGACAAGAACTGGTTTATGGGAAACAAATTGGAGTAGTGTTGACCCAAACTGGATCGCAGTCAACCTAATCTTGATAATTAACAAGACGATATCTGTTATGATCTAACTTGACACATCAAGCTCCATCAAGCTCAAAACAGACAATCACCACACATCAGCTCAAGACGAACATCATCGACAATTGCTATGACATGCTGCTGTTTACTTGTTCTCTGAGTCTGTATTTTACTTTTTATTGAGTCTAGGCTATTGTAAGTTGAGTCGCACTGAGTATCTCAACCCTAGACTTACACCCAAAGCTCCACAAACAAAAGCGCGCCTTGCACACCGCGCGCAGTACGCGCATTGAGCCACTTGTGCCACCTGCGCGCCCTGTGCACCCTGCGCCGCCGCGCAACTGAGCGCCACTGGACGCGCCACTGGTCGTGCAACCTGGGCCGGCAAACTGGCAGCGCACCTGGCCGCGCAACTGGCAGCGCACCTGGCCGCGCAAGTGGCTCGCGCAACGAGCGCAACTTAAGCGCACTATGCGCCTAGCGACGATGCTGACGTGCTAAGTGCAAAGTGCGCCAACAAAATGCCACATTACGCCTCATGAGCCCATGAGCCCGAGTTCGAGTCCGAGTTCGAGTCCGAGTCCGAGTCCGAGTCGCTAAGCCCCTACGGGACTTAGCTCCCATGGAAATAAATTTCCCAAGAGCAAAAAGCATGAATGCTTTCAATTGTTGATTTAGCTTTTTTTAAAAAATAACCCTACATGGAACACCCATGTGCACCTCCACACCACATGTGCATCTCTAAACTAGCATAGCTAATATATAGAGATACAACTTCTTTGGCCTAGCCGATGTGGGACTAAAGTTTCTAAACAAAGGCCAAAACCCCAACAGTGTTGACCCAAACTGGATCGCAGTCAACCTAATCTTGATAATTAACAAGACGATATCTGTTATGATCCAACTTGACACATCAAGCTCCATCAAGCTCCAAAACAGACAATCACCACACATCAGCTCAAGACGAATATCATCGACAATTGCTATGACATGCTGCTGTTTACTTGTTCTCTGAGTCTGTATTTTACTTTTTATTAAGTCTAGGCTATTGTAAGTTGAGTCACTGAGTATCTCAACCCTAGATTTTACACCCAAAGCTCCACAAACAAAAGTCCAAAAAACTGCCAAGCCCAAAACAGCCCATTGAACCTTCTGTCCCCAAGGAGACAGAGTTCGGGCCGAACTCTGTCCCCTTAATTTTAGGACCTGATTTTTAGGGTTTGCTGGTTGCTAGTTGTCCAACGGCTAAATATTTAAAAATTTGGGACAGAGTTCTGGCCGAACTCTGCCTTTCTGGACTAGTATATATATAGGCCTTGATTCCTCTCATTTTCAATCATCCAATCTTCTCATCTTCTCTTCTTCTATAGCCTATACATTCAAGAGCTTATTCTTCTCATCTAACTGGCCATAAAACTTTTCAAGCTCCCAAGATGCTCAGTGCGAGTCAACTATAACTATAAGTTTGTGTGCATGAGTTTCAAAAGAAGTCACTTGGACAGTTCTAAGTTTTGCTATCCGCGAATCTGTAAGAAGTTGTCGTGCTCTTCTGAGTAAAGGCACGTGGTTGTACGCTATTTCACAAATAGTGGATCTCAATCCTGATCTAGAATTCTCAGACCTGGACTAGTCCTCCACGAGGAAAACCAGGTTAAAAACTGCTGTGTTGCGTATGCTTCTCTGATCTCTATTTATATTCCACACTTATACTTTGATTATTATTTCTGTTCAGTGGACTTGAATAGAGTTATTTTTAATTGGGTATTATAGACACATACTCTATTCACCCCCCCTCTAGAGGTGCCTACACGTATTTCATGTAGGACATTTTTGGTTGTAATGTTTCAATACCAGTTTTGAGCAGATTTACGTCAACTTTTATAATGTAAAACTTCAACAATATTGCGATGAGCATGGGCACTTATTTAAGATGGACGAGGAACAACAAAAATGACAATTGAAGCTATATTAAATTCATAGATCATAATAACCATAATCCAAGTGTTCTTCCATAAGATTGGGTTAGCTATGGAGTATAAGAAAGCTCCATAAAAGATTTAACAAAGTTTTGATGATCATCTGGGATCAATTCTCTATGTTGGTGACAAATTCCTAGAAAATAGCTACGAACATGAGAGAGCTATGCCATAAAACCTAGACAACTAGTCAGTGGTCTTTTCTTCGCAAAAGAAGTTTCTAACAAAAAAAACTATGTATTTTGTGTAGAACATTGTTTACAACTTGTACGGAGTGTAATACAAATGGATTTCTACACAAAATATTTCTAGGAAATTGTGACGGTGGAGTCTCGATCGACGTGTGATTGCTTTGCTCCATTGACTGTCTGACACGAACTTGGTGGTTGTGGCGAGGGAATAATAACTCTCCAAGTGTTGAAAGCTCAGTTGGGCAGAGTGCTCTCGAATGGATGCTCCCTCTTCTTCCTCAGTTGCACAAAGACCGAGGCTATTTATAGCTTGAGATTCTAAAACCTTGCAGGATTTGCTGAATTATGTGACAAAGCCCTCGCAGGAACGCGATCTATACGAAATGTCTGCCAACAATGCAGATGTTTGTGCTGGGTTTTTGGGGCATGGGCCATGTGGCTGCGAGTGTTGAAGCGGAATGGTGCCTGCATTGATTAGGAATAAACATCCCATCAATGCAATAACTGACGTGGCTTGCTGTCGTTTGAAGGAGGCAACGTCCTCTTTAATCAAGGCAACACCTCGAAAAATGTAACGTTCTCCATTAATGGCGCATTGAACATTGTGTTACGACACCATTAATCCGTATTGAAGTCTTGCACGACACAATTATGCGGGGTAACACAATTCTATGAGATGGCTTCAGTAACCAAATCCTGCAGTGATTGCTTCCTGTGCAACTGACTATTCCTATGTGACTTTGATGTTATACGAGCAGCTACGTGGTTGAGTGTTCTGCGTGAACCAGCAGTGATCTGAAAATCTGTTTAGCTTTCGGGAGCTTGTCCATGAACTCCCATGAGAAGATGTAGGAAATAATTGTCTTGTTCTCATTGATGGGGGCTGATTACAATATATATAGGGTCTACATGATTGGGCTTATGGGCCATATTTACATAGTTACAAATATAATCTAACACCCTCCCTCAAGTTGGAGCATGCAAGTCACAAATGCCCAACTTGGGAAGGAAAGAATCAAACACATGCTTTTCAAGGGGCTTGGTGAAGATGTCAGCCAGTTGAGAAGATGTAGGAACATGCGAGGCTATTATGGTGCCATCTCGAATAGCATCACGAATAAAATGCAAATCCACAATATGCTTACTGCGCTCATGAAATACCGGGTTCTGAGCCAGGTGCAGGGCTGACTGACTGTCATAATACACCGACATAGCAGACTCCTGGCGAACACCCAAACACACCAATAACTCCTTCAACCATTTCAACTCACAAACAAGCGCAGCAAGAGATCGGTATTCAGCTTCAGCGGAAGATGGGAAAACAGTTGATTGCTTCTTGGTCTTCCAAGAAATAGGAGACCCCCCCCAGAAACACCAACCAGCCTGTAACAGAGCGGCGAGTCAAGGGACAACTGGCCCAGTCGAAATCACACCAACCAGAAAGACGGAGATCACAATCAGCTTTCAAAAGAATACCCTGTCCCGGTGCATGTTTGAGATATCTGACAACTCTCAAAACAGCATGCCAATGATCTTGTCGAGGCTCCTGTAAGAATTGAGACAAGATATGCACAGCATAGGCTAAGTCAGGGCGAGTAAACGATAGATAAATCAACCTAAGACTCTGGATCCGCCATCTTTGGACTAGTCGATTCTGCCAACTTGTGATTGGGCTCCATAGGAAAGCCAGCAGGTCGAGACCCCATCAAGCCGCATTCTGACTACTAAAATAACACCTTTTAGCGACGTCAGAGTACGTCGCTAAAAAGGGAAATTCGTCGCTAATTTCTATTAGCGACGTATTTAGCGACGAAAAATGGATGTCGCTTATAGGCTTGTCGCAGATTACAATTTGGTCGCAATTCGTCGCTAGTTGCGATGTCACATCTCGTGTCGCTAGACGTCGCTATATGAGCGACAGATAGCGACGTCATTATACGTCGCCAGTATAGCGACGTAGGACGACCACTTAGCGACGCCGTCAACTTTATATATGATGACATGGCATGACAGCCACGTCAGCATATTAGCGACGCCTAGCGACATCTTTAGCGACGTTTGGCTCTCAGGTGGTCATATACACGTCAGCATTATAGCGACGTGTAGCGACGTGACGTCACTATTTAGCGACGTATAGCGACGTGTACTGGACGTCGCAAAACGTCGCAGAACGTCGCTATACGTCGCAGATATTATAAAAAATTAAAAAAAATAATTGGTATTTTGTTATGCTGTGTGTATGTGTTTACAGTGTGTGTGAAGTGCAGTGTTCGAACCATCGACAGTTTCGCTTACTGTTCTATGTTTTATCTTGGATAGAAAGAGCAACAGTTCATGGTGCACTTCTCAGAGCTTCCTCTTCACGTCCTTCACCTTCTCGGAAACCTTTACGACGTCCGGAGAAAGTGAAGGACGTGAAAATGAAGCTCTCAGAAGTACACCCTGAACTGTTGCTCTTTCTATCCAAGATAAAATACAACAGTAATCGAAACTGTCGATGGTTCCGAACACTGTATTTCACATTCATGTAAACACAGACACACATCATCACAAAAATACATTATATTTTTTAAAATTTCGCAGCACTCCTTTGTATATCAGATCATCGCTTATAACCCAGCGTAGGTATTTGTCATCCTCGTCGCAGATATCACAAAGTAAATATCACAATAAAAATAGGAGGCAGTGCAAAGTAAATATCACAGACACACATCCTCACAAACATCCAATAGAGTCAAATAAAAATGGAAGATGATAAAAAGTCTCCCACCAAGTGTATAAACAAAAGTGTACCAATAAACAATTTGCCCATAGGGCCAATACTACAAGTCATAAAAAAATCCATAAAATTACTGCGGACCCCTGCCGCGCAACTGGGATAGAATGTAGTCATACTACTCCTGGGTGAGCTGCACCGTAGGGACAGTAGGAGGTAGTGCAATGTCTGGAGTCGACGCCATCGATGGACCGGGAGGACGTATATGCTCCAGCGCTCGCAGTCGGTCACCATAAACAGAAAGGGTACTCACCACCCTCTCAGTACTTGCCTCAAGCGAAGCCGAAACTTGAGTGAGTGAGGCAGACATGCTCCTCTGCGATCCCTCCATCTCGACCTGTCTACGCTCTGTGCGTTGCGTAGACTCGGTGAGCGTCTGCAAGCTGGCAACTGTAGCTGATGCAGACTCATCAGCTCCTGTATACTGCGCTCGACCGCATCAAATCGTCCGGTGACGATCGGAGGGGGATCGTCGCTCGACCGCATCAGAAATCTGCTGCTGCAACTCGGACGCAGCTCCTCGATCTGACGACGAACATCCTCAGCTCGTGACGACGCCTGCGAAGCGAGAGCGCACTGACAGAGGGGGCCCGGGATGACTCCGAAGCCAAATACGTGCCGTAGGATCCCGTACCGTAGTACTACCCTTCTGAAGACCGCCAACGGCGGTCATCCAGAGCTCATCCGGCGATAGAGCTGTAGGCGGCTGGGAGGAAGTACCAGCCCCTCCCTCTGCTTGCGCACTAGCGCAGCAGCAGCAGCAGCAGCAGCAGCCGCCTCCTCCTGTAGCCGAACAAACTCGGCTAGAACATGTTTGCTAACGTGTAAGTGTTTGCTAAAGTCTAATTGATATCTATTTTCCTATTTCTAAATTATAGTAAATTAATATAAAGAATAGAACGTACATATGCCTGCTCTCGTCAATGAACTCCCCAGCCCTCGATGGGTGACCAGGAAGACGGTCACCATGTTCGGGTCCTCACCTTTTTTACCTGTTAAAATATATTATCTATTATTAGTATTAAACATTCTATCGAACTATATAAAATTAATATCCGTCATAGGAAACGTACCAGACGACGAAAATGCTCCGTCATCGAAATGGAGCCACCACACCACTTACCGGCGCTCGATCGCGCCACCTTGGCCTTGTCAGACCGCTCCTGGTACCTAGGCTTGGCGAATCTAGCCTTCATCGCAGTCCACTGCTCTGGCGTGATCCAACCATGGATCGGCTCTCCGGAGCGATCACGACACTTCTGGTCGTGGATCGCATCACGGATGAGCTTGGCTGCGACGGCAGAAAATTGGCCCTCGATCCCGCCTCCGGTGTGGTGGATAGAAATAGGTCCTCTACAAGAAGTAAATACAAAAGTTGTATAATATACACAAATAATTATTAAAATTTAAAAATAAACAAATTTTTTACCTTGAAGTGGGCGAACCAAAAGGCCTTCCTATCTGCGGGAGCATCTGAGTAGTTAATCCAAGGCCCACCATAGTTCTGCCTCAGAAATACCCCCAGCTGTCTCTATACTGCAGAAGGCCGATATCTATACAATAATAATTTTTCATGAATATATATGTACATATAATCATTTGAGAAATATATATTAATTAATTAACTTACTTCATAGGCCCGTCCGTCCAAATATCCATACGCGTCTCGCCCGGGGAGCGCATGGAGGGTCGTTCTCACCTCCTGCCTGTGCATGATCAGTCTGATCGCCGTCCTCCATATGCTCGGCGTCGGCTCCCCCCATAGAGCCGTCGACAGGAGGAATGCTGGACGGGGGATCAGGGATGCTGGACGCGGGATCGGGAAGGCTGGACGACAAGGGAGGAGTCGGCAACCTGCTGGAATTACCCTATCCCGGCAATGGACCGGGAACAGAACGGTACACTGGCGTACTCGGAGATGAGGATGAGGGTACGGAACTGCCCTCTCCATCCCCAGGCCGAGGCTGACGGGACTGCCTAATGTAAAATCCTTCGCGTCGTCCTCTGGTCTAGTCATACATAATAACATATGACAATAAAACAAAAATACATATTTATATGATAGACATCACAGATTTTTGAAAAATATCATGGTCACAGATAAAAATATCACTAAAGTGTCACAGATTTATTATTACAAAAATACATATTTTATGATAGACATCACAGATTTTAATCCTCTTCTGAAAATTCATCTAGTTCGTTTAGCTCATCATCTTCTTCTTCTTCTTCCTCCTCTACATCTTCACTTTCATCTGCATCTTCCTCTTCAGATAATTCTACTTCTTCTACACAATTAGATGTGTAATGAGGAACTTTCGTCGTGTCCACTTCTATAATATTGTTACAAGAGGTAGTTCATCATGTTGATAAGCTATATCGTCAACCTCAAAGGTATTTCTAGCTTTGGTTTTGCATACTGCCACCAGTCCGACCTTGTTGTTTTCCGTTTAGGATAACTTGTGAAGTACACGAGTTGAGCCTGACTTGATAGGACAAATGGTTCATAGGCTTGATATCGACGCCGATAGTTTATATCAATAAGACCGTGCTTGTCTACTTTCCAACCTTGACCTTCAATCGGATCGAACCAATCACACCTGAATAACACAATCTTAGCAGGCTCTATTCCATAACTATATGTCAGCTCCACGATCTCCCGTAGCACACCATAGAAATCGTTGTCCGCATCAACATCTTTGTAGTTCGAAGATCTGATACATAAACAGCTTTTTTGGTGGAGTCGAGATCCACAAAGTTGTCTCTGATCGGAAAAGTTGTTGACTTGAACCTAAACCCATTAACACAGTAGCTTGGCCATATTTTTGCAGCATAAATTGGTCCCTTGGCTAGCGTTCTAATAGACTCATTCTCAAGTCTTGCGTATGGACGATCGACCTAAATACCACGAAAGAAGCAATTAAGCTCATTCTCAATCAAGTGCATATACAGAAAGGTAATTACAGAGTTCTCAAGTCTTACATATGCACTCAACCATGATGGAAAATAATGCCTCATTTCTTGTTCTAGTTTTTCTTCTGTTATGCATGGCCTACGTACCTGACCTCACATCATCATTAAATATGCTGAAAACAACATCGTGCAATTAATGTAATAGTATCATTCTCAACATATTAAAATATAGACGTATTATTTACTTACCCCTCCAGTTTTTCTACTTCTTCTCGTCGCAGTTGAGTAATACATACACCTGAGCAGCCCTTAGCTCATCATCGTTCAGATATCTCTTCTTCATTTTACCCGATGGCTTTCCTGGAGCATTGAATACCTTCAGTATTGTATCATTACTTTCATGATCTTCATCGTCGTTTCTGGAAGCTCTCGTTCTATTAGTTGCAACATGAGGCTTGAAATACATCGAACAAAAGTTTGTAATCTCCTCGAGAACATAGGCTTCACAAATAGAACCCTCGACCCGTGCCTTATTTTTCACCTTTCTTTTTAGGTGATTCAAATGTCGCTCGAACTGGTACATCCATCGATATTCGACGGGTCCACCAACACGTGTCTCATAGGATAGATGAATCGGCAAATGCTCCATAGAGTCGAAGAATCCAGGAGGAAACACCCTCTCTAGCTTGCATAGTGTTACCGCAATGTCCTTCTCTTGCTTTTCTAGACGATCAACGAGCAATTTCTTAGAACAAAGATCCCTGAAGAATATGCTAAGCTCCGTCAATGGATCCCAAACTGCATGCGGTAAGAATTCCCGAAATGCAATCGGAATTAACCTCTCCATGAATACGTGACAGTCATGGCTCTTCATACCCGTCAATTTGTTTTCCTTCGGATCGACACATCTTCTCAGATTTGACACATATCCGTCTAAAAATTTTAGGCCCTGGATCCACCGACAAAGTCTCACTTTATCCTCCTTGTCCAGCGAGAAAATTGACTTCGGCAGGAACTGTTTTCCATTCTGCTGTATCAAATGCAACGCAGGACGTTTGCATATTTCTTCTAAGTCCAACCTGGCCTTGGGATTGTCTTTCGTTTTTTCCTTTACGTCCATCACAGTATTAATTATGTTATCAAACACATTCTTCTCAATATGTATGACATCAAGATTATGTCTGATCAGATTGGTACTCCAGTATGGCAGATCCCAGAATATGTCCTCTTTGTCCAGTTATGATCTCTACCAAATCCATCGCACTTGTACCCAGTTGTAGGATCTTCGATAGCACTTGAAAAATCTTTAACCTCCTCCCATATCGTGGCTCCGCACCACCTTGGCGGTGGATCACCCTTCTCTACAACGCCGGCACGAAATGTATTCCTGTTCCTTCTGAACGGATGATCTTTTGGCAGAAATTGCCGATGACAATCAAAGAAGTACGATTTTCCTCCGTGTTTCAAGCGGAAAGCCTTACTACGGTCCATGCAATACGGATATGAGACGGCATGAGTGCTCCATCCAGATAACATTCCATATGCCGGAAAGTCATTGATGGTCCACATAAGGGTTGCCTTTATCTGAAAATTCTGCTTCCTGGAAACATCGTACGTGTTAGCGCCTACTTCCCATAACTGATTCAACTCATCTATCAAAGGCTGTAAGTACACGTCAATGTTCCTCTTGGGATTGTTCGGACCAGAATTATAACGGTTAGAAACATGTACTGAGTCTTCATGCACATCCAAGGCGGTAGGTTATACGGAGTGACAATCACAGGCCAGCACGAATATTGGAATCCCGAAAGACCAAAAGGAGTAAAAACGTCAGAAGATAGTCCCAACCTGACATTACGCGGATCTGAGGCAAAATCAGGATACACTCGATCAAAGTGCTTCCACGCTTTTCCATCGGATGGATGATCCAACACTCCTTCAATCTGTTCTCGCATGTGCCAACTCATATTTTCGGCCGTCTCTTTCACCATAAATAATCTTTGCAACCGCGCGTTAAAGGCAAGTAGTGCATTGAATCGGTCGGTCTTCTTGCACCGGTAGACCTTCCTGTACTAGTTGTCTTATAGCGATCAGCACCACAAAATCTGCACACATCTACGTCCTTGTCGTCTTTGTAGTACAGCATGCACCCATTGCGACAGGAATCGATTTTCTCGTATCCCATCCAGAGCGATCTCACCATCCTCTTAGACCGGTAGAAGTCTTTAGGCAACTTAGCACCCGTCGGCAAGATCTCTATAATCAACTCCAACACTCGGTTGAATTCTTGTGACATGTTAAAATCTGACTTAATGCTCAACAGTCTTGTAACCACCTCCAACGGTGAATGATCCTCACAACCAGGATACAATGAAGTCCTTGCATTCTCCAGCAACTCCATGAACTGTGCAGCATCGGCGTTCGGTGCCTCCTCAGGTGCATCATGAACGAAACTAGGCCCCGCAGCGTCGAAAACCATGTTGACGAACCCGTCGTCGTATGCATGATTATCTGAAACAAAATTAGGTCCCGCATGCATATACGGCTCAACGTAAGGCTCCGGCTCTGATGCTAAAGACACAAGTTCTCCGTGTGCGGTCTACTGAAAGTAATTAGGCATGAAACCCCTCGAGTACAAATGATATGTCACTTCCACTTCTGGATAATATTTCACGTTATGACATTTCACACACGAACACTTAATTTTGGTGCCGTCCATGTACTGAGGGAACGCCTTAGCAAACTGCAGGAACTGCTCTACTCCCGCTATGTATTCATCCCGTACACCACACATATCATCAGGACGACGATTGTACATCCATGAACGATTTCGCAAGTAGTAATTTATATCCATTTGGAAATAATTCTGCAAAGATGGACACATATTATCCAATAGGCACAAATTCGTATATTATGTCTTATTATGGGACACACATTAGTAGCGGACAGTTACTAATAACAATGATATGCAATCTAGGTCAAACTAGGTTGTACTAAGTCAAACAAGGTCAAGCTAAGTCAAACAAGGTCAAACAAAGTCAAAGTAGGTCAAGGGTTGACCTATAGTTGACTTTGTCAACTCTTAGTCCAATCTAGGTCAGATGTTGACTCTACTTTGACTTTCAGTCAAAATAGTCAACCTTGGTCAAACAAGGCAAATCTAAGTCAAATATCCTATTTCTATTCCTTGTCCTACCACAAGGTACCCTTTACCTTATCGCTATTGGTATCCAATACCAATACCTTAAGTTGGTACCCTTTACCTTATCACTATTGGTACCCTTTACCTTATCGCTATTGGTATCACAATCAACTAAAACTAGTACCAAGTAATGAGCAATAGTGAGTTACCAAAGCAAACTGATCAGACTAAAGAATGCCAATCAACTTGGAAAGATGGGATACACTGTTGACCATTTAACAAACATGAAGACAACAACAACAAAAAATATTGTTAAACAACATCATCAATATGAAACTAGAACACATTCTCTACATTCATCACAATCAAGAAACCTTATACTACAAATAGTGTGGACAAGTATAGGCTAGTGGTAACCTGTGTGTGGGTATGGTGGATGGTACATGGCAGTTCAACAATAGGTGGGACAAGTATAGGCTAGTGGTCAAGTGTGTGTGTTTGGATGTGATACCATTTTGTGTCAATAGGGCAATGTGTGTGTAGAGTACAGGTGCATATAGATAGGGTGTATGTGATAGGTTTGCATATGTGTGTAATGTATATGGGACTGTTCTTATTTTGTGTATGTGTCAAAAATGGTTTAGACATAGGTGTGTGTCAAAAATGGCAGTTAGCTACTAGGGTGTTATGTGTGGTACATGTATGTATGTGTGGTATTTGTAACCTGGAAAACAGTGTGTCAAATGAGGGGGTGTGTGTGTAGAGAGTGGACATGTAACGGGAAAACAATGTGTTAACAGGAAAAGCAGCTAGTGTAATGTATGTAATGAAATTTAGTGTTCATATGGATGTGTATGGTACGTGAACTCAGTGTGAGCCATTCTCAGGAAAATGGTTCCCAGGTTTGTGACAGTTCATTAACCCCAAACCAATCCAAAATTTATTTCGAAATCCCTATTTGTCCAATGCAAATCCTAACCATAGTAGCTCACACCAGGTGAAAGTATTTAACATGAAAGTTAATCATCAAAATTAGTTGAGAACAAGATTAAAATCAGAATTTAAACTAACAGGACTGTTCAGTCTAAACAGCCCATTCCTATATTCGAATCCAATATAGGAGGAAGAGTATGTGTGTGTCTGTGTCTGTGTGTGTGTGTGTGTGTGTGGGTCTGTGTCTGTGTGTGTGTGTGTGTGTGTCCGTGTCCGTGTGTGTCTATGTGTGTATGTGTGTGTGTCTGTGTCTGTGTGTGTGTGTCCGTGTCCGTGGTGTGTGTGTGTGTGTCTGTGGGAGAGAAGGAGGAGGAGGAGGAGGAGGATGGAGAGGAGGAGGAGTTAGGTTAGGGTTTTACTTGACAAAGAGGAGGAGGAGCTCGAGGAGGAGCGCTAGGAGGAGGAGAGCACGGTAGGGGTCGCCGGGGGGAAGTCGCCGGAGGATCTCGCGGGGGGGGGGGGGGGTAGTCGCCGGAGGCTCGAGGAGGGGGAGAAAATTTGGAGAGGGGGGAAAAGATTTCGAGTGGGGGAAAAAAAGAGCACAGCGTGCCCTAAGTAAATAGTTAGCGACGTCACCAGTCGACGTCGCTAACCGTCGCAAACATTTTAATATAGGCGACATATTTTAATAATATGTCGCTGGACGTCGCTATTCAGCGACGTAGTGTATATAGTGTCGCTGAACGTCGCTATTCAGCGACGGTTTACGACATCAATAGAAGGGTGTCGCTATATTATATGTTTAGCGACGAAATTTTATTCTGTCGCTAAATAACGGCGCTAATAGAGCATATTTTAGTAGCATGAAATGATCCAAAGCATACTTCCTTTGACACAAAATTATTTCTGCACTCCGAGCCAACTCTATGCAAGGAAGTACTTCACACACCAAGGTCCTTCATGTGAAAGCAAGAACTAAGGTACTTTTTGAAAGCATCTAAAGCACCTGTGTCATTACCAGACACAATCATATTATCCACATAGATCAAAATATGCAACTCTACCTTCCTTTAAAAAGAGAGAAAAGGGAATAATCGGAATGAGATTGAATAAATCCATAGGTATCAGAGAATAGCAAGCTTAGCAAACCAACCAACGTGGTGCCTGTTTCAATCCATATAGAGACTTACACAGGCGACACACTTTTTGTTGGGTTCACTATGCAAAAACCTGGCGACAACTTCATATACAATTCTTCTGCCAGATCTCCATGAAGAAAAGCATTGTGCCATCCATCTGGTGCAAAGTCCAGCCTCTCACAGCTGCAACAGCAAAGAACCCTGAACTGTATCATCTTAGCTACCGGGGCGAATGTCTCTGAATAGTCGATCTCCTCAACCTGATGATTACCGACACAACCAGCCGTGCCTTTAAGCGCTCAACACTGCCGTCGGATTTGTAATTTATTTTGTACACCCATCTACTTCCCAATGCTTTCTTCCCAGGAGCAAATCGACAAGACTACCATGTCCCATTATCTTCCAGAGCATGTATTTCAGTTTGCATAGCCGCGCGCCAGCCTGAATCTCGCGAGGCCTGGCGATATGAAGGAGGTTCAACACCTGTAGTGATAGCTGCAAGAAATCTCTGTGTCCAGCATAAATATGTCATAACTTAGAAATTGTGTTGGTGGATACGAAGTACCTGAGGAAGTGACGGGAACAGATGAACTGTGGTGAAGGGGGACTTTTACTTCGAACAGCATCGTCACAAATCCTGTAATCGCACTGGCTGTGATTTCTTTCTCATTCCTCTTCCCAATACTACCTCGTCGGGCACCTCTGGCAACACTGTATCCCCCTGTATCAGCATTAGTATCCGCATCACCCCAAGCGGACTCTCCTGTCAATACTTCTGCATCTATCTGTGCATCCTCGTCACTCGGTGCCGAGCCACCAGCGACCACTCCGGCCTCAGCAACCGTAACCGGCACCATCCCAAAAACCTCTATATCGTCTTCCAGCACCGCAACAGATGTATGACGTGTCGCAGAAGACATCTCGCTAGCAGAGCCACACCTAAAAAATTCTTTTCATAAAAAGTAACATCACGGGACACAAAAAATTCACCAGTCTCCAAATTATACAGTTTCCTTCCCTTTTATCAAGTGGATACCCAACAAAGATACATTTTCTACTCCTGCTAGCAAATTTATCATGTCGGGATTTCAAATCATACGCATAGCACAGACACCCAAAAATACGTAGATGATCATACGAAGGAGCCGAACCATATAAAACTTTATAAGGAGACTTAAAATACAAGATACTAAAAGGGGTTCGATTTATCAAATAACATGCACCCAGAACACATTCCCCCCAAAAATCTACGGAAAGAGAACCCTGAAATCTCAATGCCCGGGCTACATTTAAAATATGTCGATGTTTTCTTTCCACCCTTCCATTCTGTTGAGGTGTCCCAACACAGGATGTTTGGAACAATATACGTTGAGCTGAAAAATAATCTTGTAAACAATTAAATTCAGTGCTATTGTCACTCCGCACCCGACGTATATCAGCCCCAAACTGACGCTTCACCATAGCAATGAATTTAAGAAACGTAGAATAAACAGCACACTTATCCGTCAATAAAATAACCCAAACAGCTCTAGAAAAATCATCCACCAAAGTCAAAAAATATCGTGCCCCATTAGATGACGGAACACGATATGGTCCCCACAGATCACAGTGTATAAGTTCAAAGCATCTCAAAGCACGACTACTACTATCAGGAAAAGCATTACGAGTCTTTTAGCTTGATGACAAATATCACAAGCCTTATGAGAAAACACACTACTACCAGAGAGAAAAGGTAAAATCTGCATTACTTTATCTGAAGGATGTCCTAGTCTACTATGCCAAACCTCGGAATCACTCTCTTTGTATGCCAGGATCACCAAAGCCAAAGAAGCTGGAACCGCCCCCAAAAAGTAAAGTCCACCCCTTTGTTTACCTGCTCCAATCACCATCCTCGTACTTCGGTCCTGAACAAAACACAAATTAGGAGTAAATAACATATCACAATTTCTGGTACCAATCAATTGTGAGACAGAGATCAAATTGCATGTCAATGTCGGAATATAAAGAACATCCGTCAACACCAATGAAGCAGTCAAAAATACTTTGCCTCTCAGAACAGCCTCAATAGTGCTCCCATCAGGCAAAATCACAGGACAGACAAGGCCCTCAAAGCAATCAACTAAACAGTCACGAGTGCCTGTCGCATGAAGAGTAGCCCCAGTATCGAATATCCAAGGGACAGAAGAATTCTTACCCATCAGACGATCAGAGTTTGATGAACCAGGTTTGGAAGGATTGTCGTTACCCAGCAAGCTCATCAGTTTTCTGCCATTGTTCACTTGAGAGTGGTGAAGGATACCCTCCAGGCATCATGTCTGCCGAACTCCCAGCAGGACCAGCAGGGACACCATGACCAGCAGCGGCGACATGATGAACAACCCCTGCGCCACCAGTACCGCGTCCCCCATCACATCTCTGCTGTGGTGCCGGGCCTCTGCCACCGCCAGCACCACGTCCGCCCTCACGCCGAGGACGAGTCTCCCACCGCTCTGGATAGCCAATCTTGGCAAAGCAAGTTGCAACATCATGACCTGTTTTCTGGCAATAAGTATAGATCATACCTGATTTGTTCCTGTAATCTGAGGTTCTACTATTAGAAGTAGCGGAAAGACGAGGTGAAGTCTTGATAGTCAGCGCCAACACCTCCTCAGCAGTGGATTGGACATGAGATTTTCGCATATCCTCCTCCTCATGAACTGCTTGGTATGCCCGATCTAAACTTGGCTGAGGATCCTGAGCCAGAAGATTAGATCGGGTATGACCATACAACTCAGCATTCAAACCATACATAAAGTCCTGAAAGTGGTCTTCATCCCTCATAACCTGTAGCTTTGCAGCAAGTTCACCACAGGTACAAGAAGGCAATGGAAAGTAAGTGATCTTTCGCAGCAAGTTCACCTTTCAGAAAAGTGATCTTTCGCCTAGAGATCAGGAAAAGACGTATCAACCGAGACCACTCAGCATAGTTCGGTCCATGGAAAACAATAGGAGTAATGATATTTCCTGGTTGATCAACAGAACTCAGAAAATATGGATCCTTCGGATTAGGATAATTTGGGTTGTGTGTACCGCCACCGCCACCGCCAGTCGCGACGGAGTAGCTGGACGCAGCATCATTTGCCATCGCGGATGTCGGGTGTACACAAATTTGTACAACTCCGACGAATCAGCCGCTGATGGACGGGGTCGACGCCGCATCGGCCGCAATCAGGGGCGTCGGATCTGGCGAGTAGGGGCGAGCGGATGTCGGGTGTACAAAAATTTGTACAACTCCGACGAATCCGCCGCTGATGAACGGGGTCGGCGGCGAATCGGCCGCTGAATCGGCGAATCCGACGAATCGGCGCGAAACGGGCGGATCAGCGCGGATCGGACGGCTCAGTCGAAGCCGGGAACCCGCGAGCGGATCAGGGGTGATCAGCGCGAGGCTGTCGCGGGTCACCGCAGTCGGCGGATCAGGGATCATCTCGCGGCGGATCAGGGATCTTGTCGGATCGGCACGGTTGGCGGATTAGGGATCAGGGCGGCCGCGGTCGGCGGACCGGCGCAGTTGGCGGTCGTCGGATCGGCGCAAGGCTGGCGCAGATCGGGCGCAATGCTGGCGCGGTCGTCGGATCGGCACAAGGAAGGCGCGGATGGCGGTCAGTGGATCGGCGGTCAGCGATCGGCACGAGGCTGGCGCTGTCGGCGCGAGGCTGGCGCTGTCGGCGCGAGGCTGGCGCGGACAGTTCAGCGCTCGTCTGGCACTGGCGTGGTCGGCCGCGGTCGGCGCGGGAGATGGGCTAGGGTTTTTCGAGAGATGGCGGCTAGGATTTTCCGGGAGGCTCTGATACCATGTAGGAAATAATAATATCTTGTTCTCATTGATGGGGGCTGATTACAATATATATATGGTCTACATGATTGGGCTTATGGGCCATATTTACATAGTTACAAATATAATCTAACAGAAGAGCTGCCCCTTCAACCTCCGTTCTCTGACTGGACTGTAGAACCCACGAAACTTTGCGTAGGGTGATATTCATGGAAGGTTCGAAGATTACGGGAGTGACACTTGACCATTTTTTGAGCACCAACAAGTGTTGGTGTTGGTGTTGGTAGACTGCAGACCTACCTTTGGATATGCAGTTTAAGCCATGCAACAAAGGAGTCCCCTTTTGTTAATGGCACATTATTCTAAAGAGAAAAAAAGGGATGACAATTTCATATATTTCGGAATTGATGGATGAGGAAGCCAAAGAAAATAGGAGCATCTACACTCTTGTCAATGATGAGAGGAATCAAATTACCAGATTGTCTGGTAGCTGGTTGTTGTTTTACGTTTACTTCAGGAGTTCGGAGATGTGTTCGCGGTACCACTAGTCCTTCACCACTAAGTTCTCTGTCTTGGTAAGACTCGCCAAAAAGAAGCAAACTCGAGGTTGAGTTCTTTCTCAGATGGGTAGACAGCTCAAATCTGAATATCTTTCTAGTTTTGTTGGTACTTTTGGACTGTTATTTAATGGTAGAATTAATGAGGTAGATATGCATTTTCTGCATTTTTATCGATTTGAAAATATTAATTATACTGCTACATAAGGTATATTTGCATCTTTACCAATTGGTTTAATTTTGGCTTTCTTCTCAAGTTTTGCAAGCCAATAAAAGTTGACTAATTGTAGTTGAATGCCACTTTTGATCATTGTTGTTGAATCAAAAGGCTTTTTAAGCCTTAGTTCTTTCACTTTTTCATTCTGCAACTCTAATTATCTTGAGGTCCACGTTTGGCCTGCATTACATTCTAGAAGCTTGTTAACTGTTATTATTTTTTATTCTGGACCTGGCTTTTGATTTGCATACTTGATTGCACTTATAAGTTTCCGTGGATTTTTACTCGTTGTATAATGATCCAAGGGATTATCTTTGTCTTAGGTGGTGTGTCCTTGTGCTGTATCTACATTTAGAAAGTTTGCTTGCCTTAGACTTGATTTCTCAGTTTTCTTATAGGGAAAACCTGCATGTCCCTAAATTGTAACCATTTCAGTGTATTTCCTATTCACATCCTTCATAATTTTGTAGGTTGGGGACCTCTTCACTGGACTAGAGTGGTGAAATATGTTGCGGATTTCTTGGTTTAGGATATACTTGGAGTGCGAACTCACAAGAAAAAAGATCTGATACCGCAACAATTTCCAGCAGAATTAACACGTGCGTACAATGGTGAAGTCTTGAATGTTGTATGAATGCAGCATATTTTCTCATCTTGTAAATTATACCTATTCTGTAAAATTCTGAACCTGCTAGTCTATGAATATCAAAATATTGCCAGGCATGCTATCTTGTTTTAGGAGTCTTTCAATCACCCTTTTGCCGTGTTACCTGCAAAGGGTCGATAGTTTTTGTATGCTATAAGCATTTGGACAGTTGTAGGAAGAATACCTCTCCTTAATTTATGTATCTCCTATTTTGCAAGCATCCTCGCGTTATGAAATTTCTTTTTATAACATGGAGCGCTCGACAATCAAAACCCAGGATAGTGTGCTTAAATACTAGCTTGGAGCGCTATGTAGATGTTTTACTCATCGAGTGCTTGCGTGTAGTCTTCTTTTCACGGAATCTATTCTTTTATTTGGTTGAGCATGCATTAGGAGTGTTTGAATCTAGGATTCTACTGTTGTGGATATAAAACTGTTTTGACTTCAAAAAAAAAAAAAAAGAGAAGAAAAATCCACTAGAAGCTATGTTATGTTATTGTAGAGAACCATTTTGACACAGATCGATATATGAGCATGATGTTTAAAATGCAGCTCTCATAAGTAGTAGTGACAGATTGTGGAGAAAACATTATATTTATTATCTTATTACTAGAAATGTGTTGTCATAAACCTGATCAGCGACAAAGTTACATATAGTTGTGGTATAATGTACAGTAATTGTAAGTATAAGTATACTTTTTGCCCTAGTAATACGGACAGGTCGTCCATCAGACAATCGATAGTCTAAAAATGGTTAAGTGACTTATGTATTATGTAGTTAAGTGACTTGTGTATTATGTATCTGAATTTGAAATTCTGTTTTAATGAGATAATTATATGTGAGACCACCTGGACCCCTTGATTTCCTTTTAGCATTGTTATGGACCCGTACTAGGCCCCATACATAGAATAACGCACCCGAAAAAATTCCCAAAAGGCAAAATTTTCCATTTGAGCAGTATAACACTCGTATGCTGCTGGCACAGTCATCAGTTGATGACTAGGTTGTCCTCTTTAACAATTGGTCTAAAGGTTTGTTTTGAAGGGTGGGGATTGGTTGGGGTTTGGTCCATTGGTGAATCCCCATAATTAAATATTGGAAGGTACATTTCCAATTTAACACTCCCCTGATAGGGGCGTACAAGCCCTATAGTGTTATATCTCTCCTAGGTCGACATGATTTTGGTACCGCAAAGATCATTCGAGAGATTAAACCTTGTGCACAAGTTGTCTATGACCAATGCAAGATATACAACTTATATATTATCAAATAAAATAATACAATACATATCTGTATGACGAGTAAATCATTTATTTCTTTATTTCCTTCGTTCCCCTTCGTTTATTTTGATAGTCATGCCGTGTTCTTCCTTTATTCTTTTTTGATAATACGTTCTTTGTAGCCAAAATATTCTTTTATATAAATAATATAATAGCTCAGTATAAAGTTTTACTTTAAGCATGCATTATAGAGTTTATGAATTCCATTATTTCCATAACAACAAGTGAAACACGAGCTCATTCAATTGTATCAACAATCTATAATTCAAACATTTCTAATTAGCAAAGATAGTAGCAAACAATTACTCACTTTTATCTTGTTCTTTTTATTAAGGCACTATTGGTCAAAAGGACATAGCAAATGAATGAAAATGAGGTCTTTTGTCAAGGAGTGAGATGAAGGAAAGAAGGGTCAAAGTCACCCACTGATTTTAAAAAATCGAAAGAAAGAGGATTCCTACTCAATGATCAAGCCTCGTTTATGCTTCCTCCTATAATTTAACAGATACAGGTTCAACAGACTTCTTTTTATCTTCTTTTCTCTTTCTCTTAGAATTCAATTTGAATGCATCAATCAATGAAAGAAATCAATAGATAGCTTCCAATGGAAGCCAATAACGAAAAGTATCCAACGCAAAAGCAAACAATAAAAAGGATGGAGAAGGGACTCTAAGTTCATTCTCCAAGGCACGATTCGTTGTATTTTTTTTATCTCCTTTCCAACAGCCAATGCATAAATAAAAGAGGGACTCAATTCATTTTTCCTGATCAATCAATACCAAAAGGATTTTTGCACATGAATCCAATTTCGACTAAGCTATTCAAGTCAGAAACCAACACAATGCCACCTATAAGAGAGGGGCACTATAATACTAACATGCCCTTAAGGTAATTTTTAGTCACAAGATATGTTTGGGGATTCTCTGTAAGGTATGGTGGAATTGAAGTATGAGGAGGATATTGTTCCTTGCCTAGACAGAAAAATAATAATTTAAGATTAGGGTAAATTGTACAACTTGAAATAATCAGACTAATATATTATAAATCAAACAAGAAGTTAGTGGGTATACGAATTTGTATAAGGAATACATGTCCGGGTAGTACTTTTCGTAATCTGATAGACTTTTGATGAAGTTTGGAGGCACGAAAGAAAGAAAGAGATCATTATTAGTTGTATAAATGTTTTAGAACTATCATATGACATACTTTTGGTACGGAGGTGTCACGCCCCAGAACCAGAATACTGGAGAGCGGGGGCAGACATAGCCAGCTACGTATATTGAAATGGATTCCATCTCGCTATACGGTCACGGCTGTCTAGGATACATGAGGGTTTATCTACAAGCCAGCAGTCTCTTAAGGTCATGAACAAGCCTATTGTCTCAATCACAAGCAAGTAAGTAAAAGTTACAAGATGTATGATCATTAAATATACAATAGTAAGGCGTCCCAAATATTACATATTCAGCTGATCATGAAGCTAGTCGTTACAAAATGTTAGGACTAGCAAGAGTTTAGTCAAACATGATCAACCCTAGGATCTGTCAATCATGTTACAGCCCTTAGGCAGTCAATAAGTAAAAGTGCAATCGAGCTAAACAGGTGCTCGTCGGCTAAACGCTTCAAAAGAATAATTTTTACAATAGAGTGGGAGAGCCAAAAATAACCCACTCGTTGCCAGGGTTCCGTCTAGTGGCCACCATCTGGCTGGAAGGTCGGTAGATCCTCTGGAGCTGCTCCGAAATCTGGCCACACAAAACCAGCTGGGTTAGATCCCAGAAAGAGCAAGTGCCACAAAGGAGGCTTCACTTAGGAACTAAAACCAGCAATCAACACAATAATAATTAAATAAAAGTAAGAACTGGAAATAAAGAGAATACATCAGGATGATATACGACGAGATAACCATGGAACTATTCAGATAACCAGGTTACAACCCGTAAACCAAACAAGGACCGGGGTTGTAACCCTTCGTCTGAACAGAACTTGGATTCTCACCATTTATCGGTAAAATAAATACAAGCATTCTGGTCATGCAGTAATCTAGAACAAGATCGGGACAAGACTAGACAATTAGACTCCATCCAATCATTTCACGGCCAAGCAAGAATTACGGCTTGATACTTTAACTAACTAGGGTTATCACAAGCCCAATTACTAACAAGATGCAGTGAGATTATTCCACAGCCACAAGCCCTGCAGACCATCCAGGTTACCCAGGTCGAAGATTAGGATTGAATTCAGGTGGGTACATCGTCCAGGAAACGCATGTACCCTTAAGTAGCTTGAAGGGTGCAACACATGACAGTGTGCTGGAAATGTGCCCTACTCGAAGGCAGGCTACAGATCCCAGGCGCGCCCAGGTAACGGGATTTCCTGTAGCTGGGAAATCTCTTCATGACTAATATATTAATCTAGTTATTAGCCTTAGTCCAATTCAGTAGGTACTCCTGACCGTGGTACTCAGGAGTCCCTGTCCTAGACAAGATGCAAGACAGGACTGGTTTATTTATACAAGCACAATCGCCCACTGTGTCCAGGATGTCCATTCATGTCATGTCATGTCATGTCAGGTAGCCGTCGCAACAGCTATTCGAGAAAATTATGTCAGGTATACTTGTCAGGAGTGCGCCACGACGGGCCACTATCAAGTCATGTCAGGTTAGTCATGTCAGGAGTGCACCACTACGGGTCACTGTCATGTCGTGCTCAATTATCATTCCAAACATATCAAGTAAAATCAAATTCATGACAAAAGGCGTAAGGATATAAAATGGACGTAAAATATCTAATAAAATATTAATACTCAGGACTATAGGAGAGTCATGCGGCTAAGGCATATGCGGCCAGGAATGAAGTCATGCGGCTGAAAGAAAACAGTCCATGCGGCTGAATAGGGTCAGGCGCATGCGGCTAAAAAGGGAAATGCTTATGCGGTCAAAGGGAAATCAAGAGCCCCTGCGGCTCGGAACAAGAGCAGCCCATGCGGCTGGATAAGGTCAGGCGCATGCGGCTGATAAGGAAAAAGCCCATGCGGCTGAGAGTGAAGGGTGCATATGCGGCTGGCGGAGATTAATTCCCATGCGGCTGATGATGGACTCGGCCTCATGCGGCCAAGGGTGCTGGTGCATATGCGGCCAGGAATGAGGCCTTATGCGGCCAGACGGGTTATGCGCCTATGCGGCCAGAATATGAAGGGGGCGCATGCGGCTCGGTTAGAAGCTCATGCGGCCAGGTCAACTTAAGAGCTCATGCGGCTGGAAGGAGTACAAGTTCATGCGGCCAGGAGAACACTTGCCGCATGAAATGTTCATGCGGTCAAGTCAAGGCAATAGTGCATGCGGTTGGAACTGGCTTGCCGCATGAATGTTCATGCGGTCAAGTGCTACCATGCGGCTCGGGACTGTGCTTCTTCTCCAAATTTCCGAGAAGAAGTACACCATAAGCCATGGCTTCCAAGCTGCATAACTCTATCATCCGGAGCCCAAATCCGAATTTCCTTAGGTCAAACTGGGGTAGAACGAGCTACTCTGCAACATGGAACCATAAAAACTCAGAAATAACAGAATTAAGTAGATCAAAATCCAAAAAATCCGAAAATGAAATAAACTTAGATCTACAAGAATCTAGCCATGGAAATGAGAAATGCCAAGTACTAAAGAGTGCTAAAATCGCATGAGGAAAAGAATGGACAAATAAAAGGTGGGTTCCTCCATGAAGCAAGATGCACTTGCCTAGACCTCTCTCCCTCTCTCTCTGGTAGGTGAAGATAGTAATGGTGGAGAAGAAGATGATAAATGAAGAGAGAGAATGAGAGAATGGGTTAATAAATGGTAGTGGTGGTGGTAGGTAGGGGGTTCACCCATGGTTCATAATGAACCAATAGCAATCCCAAACCGGACCAAGCCAACCCGAACCATGAATAACCCAAGCCAGGAAAGAAACTAAGCAAGAAAATCATGCAATACAAGATAAAATATCTACACGTATTCCAATAATACGTAATACGAACCACAGACATTACATGAGGTCGGCGAAAGGTAGCGTAGCGATAATGGCTGTAAAGTTCATGGTAATCATCTCTAAAAAGAAAGTTCATAAATTTATTTTTAATGGTATTTAAATACAAATTAGCCAAAATTAGTATATATTTAATTAATATAAAGTATCTAATAATGCCAACTAATATTCACGAATAGTTATTAAAAGTTTAATCAATAACTATTTGTTAAATTTTTGGCAGTCATGATGACATAAAAGTCTGCTTTCAAGACTGCCAAAATTTTGGCTTGGCAATCCTCAATCGTCCCAAACGAGATTGTGTCGATTTTGAAGCTTCAAAACTTCATCAATAGTGTTTTAATTTTTTGGCAATCTTGGATATGCACAGGACTACTAAAACTGTGTTGCCCCTTAGTAATTCTTGTACTTCCCTTGATATTTGCCATGCATTCGAGGGTGATGTTTGTTAGAGAGCAAGTCAATTTTATTTTACTGTGGAAGACAATATATATTGGCAAGAATTGCAAAAACTTTTGATAGTCCCGAATATGTATGACTTTAAAAAATATTTTATTTTCTAGTAATTCTTGTAATGTCCCTAACATTTGTAATGCCTTAACAAAATTAAATAATGACTAAATTACAATTTGATACCCTCAACTATCCAAGTTTTTCAATTTGATACCATTAACTTTGATATGTATCAACTAGATACGCTAAAAAACAAAAATGTGAAACTACCCACGCCCCTCTCTCACCCTTCCCCACCCGGCAGCACCACCCCTCCCCCCCATTCGGCTGCACTACCCCGCGTCGTCCCTCCCCCACACCGCACCCCCAACCCCGCCCCGTGTCTCTCCGCGACGGCGACAACATCAACAATACCGTGCAACAGAGAGAAGGGAGGGGGGGGGGGGGGGTGGTTGGGAAAGGAAAGCAGTTTCATCATTTTTATTTTTTATGATATCAAGTTGATACCTATCAAAATTGAGGATATCAAGTTGAAAAACTTAAATAGTTGAGAGTATTATATTGTAATTTATCCTTAAATAATTTATATCATCGTTACTAAGCTAAGGAGACTTTATTGTTGTCTCAAATAGTCATTCACAAACTAGTCCATTTTTGTTCACCTACTAAAACTATGGTGTTTGTTCATCCTCTATTGAAAATTGACATGTGTTAAATTCTTCCACATAAAACCACTTAGGAAATGGTTTGTTATCCATCAAAGTGATTTTTATCTTTAATTTGACATACGTTAATTTTTAAGGAAAATGTGAACAAATATTTTAGTTTTGGTTGGTGCAAAAAAATGAACTCTTGACAAACACCCGGAAAAATCAAGAATACCCCTTTTCCTCTCTCATCCGATGATCCCCATTAGCTCAAAGCCGCAACTTCTCTATTTAAAAAAAGGGTAAAGTGCATTTAAACCCTCCTTAGAGTTGCCTCGTTCGCAAAATAAGACCTTTTAGAAAACTTAAGCAGTTTGCACCTCCCGCAAAACCGTTTTTGCTCGGAAAGCCCCTTTCCGTCAAAATGACGTTAGAAGTTGCCGTTAGAGCCCATATTTTGGAAAAAAATGTGCACTACCCAAAATACCCCTAATGCTTACATTGTGGCTGCTGCTGGCTCTCTTTCATTCTCAATATATAAGAATGTTTGTTTGAAACATAAAACCTAAGCTTTATATTTTCTATTTTTTGACCGGTTGGTTGGAAGGAAAAATAATATTTTTTTTATATTTCTTTTTTTACTTATTTGCTCTCATTTAATGTATTGAAGCTTTTTTTTTTTTACCTACAGATCTCAAATCCAACTGCAAATTTTTTTTATATTCTATTTTTTTTACTTATTTGCTCTCAAGACGTCCAAATAGAAATTATGGAAGAAAAATTTATTGCTATTGTGGATTAATTAACCCATTGAAAACTTTATTGACACCAACAAATCCTGGAAGATGATTCTACGGGAGTGCAAATTTTCCAACAAATTCTTGTGATTTTTTACTATGGGAGGATGAGAAACCGGACCATGCTTCGACATACATGTTTTGCAATTTATTTTTGGATTTTTGACACGTTTAGTAATATTTAAGTTATTTGTTTAAGTAATACATGTAATGAAAATAAATTTGTACCAAGATTTACAATTTTAGTTAGAATTAATAAATAAATAATTACTATAATAGTCATGACTAATAAATTATTAAGTAAGACTATAATGATGATTACTAAATTATTAATTAAAATTATTATAATATATAAAATATTAACTATAATTATAATTAATATTAAATTATTATTAATTAATATTATAATAAAATTGTAATTAATAAATTATTAACTAAGATTATAATTATTAATTAAGTTTATAATTATTATAAAATATTAAATAATATAATATTAGTTACAGTTATCTAGCTCCAAATACGGTTTACCAAACATGCCCTAAGTTAAATGGCTGGATAGTTCAGGACTAACCGGACATTTGTTAAAAGATTTTTTTTTTCCAGAAAAAATTTAAGATGAAAACCTACTATTTAGATTATGAACATTTATTTTCGAAAATGACGTCAAGCATGAGAATTCTATCTTTTTAAGAACGGGAGGTTATTTTTAATAATCTTTTTAATATTTTGTTTTTGTTTCCATTTTTTAGTTCTTATTTCATTTTTTTTCATCTTTTTAATAATCTTTTCTAGTTTTTTAAGAGTGACTTTTATTTTCAAATTTGTATAGTTTTTGTTTTTGTATTTTTTCATTGTTTAAGATTTATCCTCATTTTTTGGTTTTTTTGGAATATTTTGTCTATTTTTTATTTTTTTTCCATATTTTAATAGTATTTTTTTGTTTTTTATTTGGTATTTTTTTTTCCAGTTTTTCATCATTTCTATTTTTTAAGAATTGATTTTTTTTTGTATTTATCAGTTTTGTTTTTCCCAAAAATATTTATATATTTGTTAAATAAGAAATAATTTATGACAAAATAATTTTAAATAATATTTATCCACTTTTTTGACGGAACTAACCGTTTTTAACAAGTTAATATTAATTAAAATAATTTTAATAAATAATTTTACTAGCAAAGACCATTTTTCCTTTGTTAATATTTATCCTTTTTTAACAAGTATTTTTGCGTAATCGTTTTTAACAAAATAATTTTAGAACTAACCGTTTTTAACAAGTTAATATTAGATAGCTCAGGGGTAAAATGGTCAAAACAATCCCAATTTAACACCCATTAACAGAAAAGTTAGCAGAGGGGATGATTTGAGCATTTTTGTAATCTTTTGGGTTTTTCGGATCAGCGAGTTTTTATTTGCATTTTCGTGACATCTAAGAAAGGTTTAAATGCACTTTACCCTTTAAAAAAACCCCAATTTCCCAATGCCCCGAAAGAAGAATCAGCATCCATCCCCACCACCCCATTACCATCATCCCCACTACAACCTCGTGACCATCATGCCGCCTCCTCTTCCGGAAGAAGGAGAAGTAGCTGGACAACAACAACAACAACTTGAACCCATCAAAGAAGAACCACAACAAGAAGAAGAAGAATTAGAAGACCTAACAACAGTACCCCAGATAAAAAAGGGGAACAAGAAGAAACCCTGGACCGAGAAACAACGCTCCCACGCGCAACACAACCTCTCCCTCCTTCTCCAACAAAACTTCCATCCAGTCCCCTTCTCCTCCTCCTCCAAAAGGAAACATCTGGACCACGAGCCCCTCCTCCGCGCCCTCGGCCTATGGGACTTCGCCACCATCGACTTCCCTTCCGCTGATGCCGAACTCCGCACCGACCTCCTTGCCCACCTCGTCTCCTCTTACGACCCCTCCCTCCGCCGCAGCTTCGTCCGCGACGCCCCCCTCTCCTTCTCCCGCTATGCCCTCGCCAAGTCCCTCAACCTCCCCCTCGAGATGCACACTTCCGCTGATTCCGAAACCAAGCTCTTCTCGGACGAGAAGTCGATTACGGCGATCGAGGAGTTCATGGCAACTTACATTCTTCTTGAGGATGATATATCTATCTTGCCAGAGGAGGCGAAGGTTGTAATAGGGATGGTGAAGGAGGGACGGGCTGGGGAGGTTGACTGGGCAGATCTTATGTGGGTTCTGGTCGAGAAGGAGGTTCTCGATGCACTGAGGACAGGCAGATGTCGCTATGGGCCGCATCTTCAGCGGCTCATACAATGCCAGAGGCCCGAATTGTTGCTCGGGGAGGGGGAGTCAGTGATTGTGCCGGAGGCGGAGTCAGATTGGTCGATGAAGATATCGGATTCTGTTGTTGAAGAGGAGGACAAAGTGGAGGAGGGGGGAGGAGGAGGAGGAGGAGGAGAAGGGTATTGAGGAATGTGGGACTGGATTGAGCTTGGGGTTGGGCGAGAAGTACGATGCCGCACCTCCACCACCAGAGGAGGAGAAAGGGTTTGAGCAGCATTGCTTACGGCGGTGCGAGTCAATCGGTAATGAGAGGGGAATGGAGTTTGAGAATCTGTCCCAAGGGGATGAGAAAAGGAGGGAGGAGGAGTTTGAGAATTTGGAGAGGCTGACCTCGGCGGACCTTCTCCACGGGATGGAGACTGTTCGCGTATCTTACGATCATCAAATCAATCGTCTCGAGCCAGGGAATAGAGAGTTTCTGGCAACAGGTGTCAATGCGGGTAAGGATATTGCTACAGATACTAGCCCTGGCGGTTCCCTCTTCTTTGGGAATAATGGCAAGAGGCATGCTAGCGATGATGCCGATAGTGATGAAAATGACCAGCTTAAAAGAATGCGGACTGGTGGGCTTTGGGGGGAACAAACACCACCGTCGAACTTTGATTCATTCATGGAACAGATCCAGTGTACTGTGGGAAGGGCGAAGTTGATATATGACGAGAAAGATCAAGCTTGCATGAATGCTAATATGGAGATCCAGTACTTGGCCGAAATGCTGGAAGAGAAGGATCAAATCATCCAGACATTGGAGAAGACGAGGGTCGACGAGCAACAAAAGTGGCAGCAAACAGTTTGTTCGTACGAGAGTGAGCTCAATCTTGTGGCCGATCTAATGCTTGGTTATAAGAAGGCTTTGAAACAAATTGAGAGAAACTTTACCAAGTATAGAAAGAAGTTTCCACAGGGAGATGAACCTGTCTATAGGGATGTTCCTGGAGAAGGTGGTTTAGTCCTTAGTGCCAGAGAGCTGGAAAAGAGACGCTTGGAGAAAGAGTTTGAGATGCGTCGGATAGCAGAGGAGATGGCCAATGATTTTCATGCTTCTTGGTTTGCAAAGTTTGAAGCTTGTACCGACGGCGTCCTTGTTCTGCAAGAGAGGCTGGTGGGGCTCGATGCAGAGATTGATCTTCTTAAGAAGAGGTTTGTGGAAACTAAAAATAATCAGATACTTGGTTGATTTAACCTTTATGCTTATCAAATTGAATCTTCTTATTGGTCATTGGGTTTCTGATCTAGATCAAATCATTTTTACTGATACTAATATGTGTGGTTTATGATCTTACATGATTTACATTGGAGCATTTCTTTTCATAGATTTTGAAGTGATGCGAATACTACTAGTTTACTCTGTTCAATTTATAGTCTAGTGATACTACCCATCTCAAATGCTACTTCTCTACTCTTGGCCTTAAGACCTTATTATGGTACACTTGTTACTATGGTATGAAGCACAAGCACTGTTTGTTGCAGGCAGATCCAGACACTGTAGCTGGGGTGGGCTACCATGGATTAGGGTGGGCTAACCCGTATTAAAAAAAAAATCAAAAAATATATATATATGGAAAAAGAGTAAAAATTTTGTTGGGGCATCCGCCCCTGGCTTGTTGCCATGTATTCACATGACACATTTACTCCAGAAACACAATAAGACACCGAAATTGGTGCTATTTTCATGGTTAAATAGGAATTCCTGATGAACCCATGCTCTCACTTCTTTGGCTTGTTTGTATGTATGAGCTGATTCATATATTCTCCTTCAATTGGTCGTTGAATATATGGGTTGATCCATGATTCATTTGTTCTCCTACGTTTGCCTCCTTAGTTTGTCCTATTTCAATGTAGTTTGCTCATAGTTAATTGCTTATGAAATTAAATCATCTTATACAACAACAAGATGTTGCTCACAGCAAGAAGTTTGGAGGTGAACAGATGAAAACAGTCGTAGGTTCCTAGTTTTATTGGTGTCTGTTGAATTGGGGAATTGTGTTGATAGCTGCAGTATCCTTAAATTTGGTTTGATCATTTGGTTCTGTGGTTATTTGGTGGCATTCTTCACTATGAGGCAATCAAATGATATATTGATTATCTTGGTTATGGACACATTTTTTTTTCTTCTATTTCTTTTTGGGAGAGCAAAATTACATTTAACTTAAAATTTAAGGAGGGCATTATTTATAATTTATAAAAAAGAAATAATTATAAACCAACCATCATGTGACTAGTGAGTGATAAACTCAAGACCACCTGCTTATAACCTCACTAGTCATTATTTACCAACTGGGTCACAATTTGATTACGGAGTTTATAATAAAAGGAAGTAAATAATAGGAGAAACAAAGACTATATAGAAGGAAACCGGAAACTCATGGGGAAGCAGCCACACACCCATGATCTATGGTGAGTCTGCCCATTGTATAGGTCCCATTAAATGTGTTTTTAAGATTTCTTTGAAAGACTTCCAGTTGTTTAGAAAGAAATCTGTGGTTGCTTGCTTAGTTAATAGTGATTTTAGTGGAACAATGTTTCAATATGAGAAGGATAAATCTTCAAATCAAGGTTCAAAGTATCGGTATCGGACATTTGGTATGAGTATCGGTATCGGTGGTATCGGCAGTATCGGATCGGAGTATCAGGTTTTTTGGTATCGGTAGTATTGGCAATATATATATATATATATATATATATATATATATATATATATATATATATATATATAGGGAAAATTTATGAAATGTCCAAAAACTAAAAAAGTTTCATGAAAAACCTACCGCTAAAAAAAACTTTTATCGCGTGCCCAGAATTAGAGAAACTTATCCAAAGCGGGTTCCGAATGACCGTTTTGCCCTTCCTTTTAATTTATTGAAAACACCCACGAAACTGCTCTTAAAAAAACGTTTCGATACTTCATCTTCTTCCATACGCTGCTCACTTTCGAATCTAGGTTTTCTCCTCAAAAATCTTCAAAAACTCGTCGGAAAATTTCGGAAAGACCGAGACAAACGGCAAAAGTGCTAAAACGGAGGTCCAAACATCATTTTTTTGCGATTCTAAAATTTCGGAATGCCGTTTAACGGTGAAGCCGTTACTTTCAGGCTCCTCGACGATACGCTCATTTTGCGACAAACGGGACCTCGTTTCGACCTCCCAGTCAAAAGTTATGGCCCTCCAAAGTTTCAACTGACCATAAAATGCAGGAGAATGGGCATTCTCCGTGTTTGAACACGAAAAATGTTAATTTCGCATGAGAATGGCCATTCTCCGTGTAAATTAAGACGAAAAATGTCATTCTCCGTGTTACTAACACGGAGAATGGCCATTCTCCGTGTAAATTAAGACGGAGAATGCCATTCTCCGTGCTAAATTATACGAAGAATGGCCATTCTCCGTCTTAATTTACACGGAGAATGCCATTCTCCGTGTAATTTAGCACGGAGAATGAACATTCCAGTGTTAAAACGCAGGAGAATGCCATTCTCCGTGTTAAATAAAACGGAGAATGACATTTTTCGTGTTAAATAAAACGGAGAATGACATTCTCCGTGTTTCTAACACGGAGAATGGTCATTCCAGTGTTAAAACGCAGGAGAATGTCACCCCCAGTTTTCGAATTAGGGGTATTTTCGTCATTTTTTCAAGTTTTATAATTTTTAGGAATTTTTATTTATTTTTTGTGATTTTTAGGGATTTATTTGGTTTGGTTTGGATTTTATCCAATTCGGACTCAAGTTGGAGACCCGGGTAGCCTGGACCCTAGTGGGACCCACATACTAGCTGGGCTTGGCCCACATACCATCCTAATTAGGCTAGAAACCATAAACCCTATTTTTCATGGCTTAATTAGTCATTTTAGAGCTTAATTAGTATTTAGAAATTAGACCGAAACAAACCGAACCCAACTAAACCTAAGTCTATTGGGTTTGGGGGGTTATTGGATCTTACCCAAACCCAATAACCCCCCTACCATGACCGGCCATAGAGGAGCAGCCCCCCCCCTCCATTGCTTCATCACCAAGCAACTCTCTCCCTCTCTCAAATTCTTTCTTTCTTTCCAAGCTCTCTCTCTCTCTCTCTCTCTCTCTCTCTCTCTCCAAAGAAACCTTCTAGGTATGCATTCAATTCCCCATTAATTCTCCTTTTTCATTAATAGCTTTCACAATAAGTGTAGAGAAGAGGATTCTCTACACTTTGCCCATAGAAAATTGTAGGTTTCCTAAAAATCTAGGTTAGAGGATTAATTAGGGGTTTTCTAATTAGAGTGGGATGTATATATATATATATATATATATATATATATATATATATATATATATATATATATATATATATATATATATATATGTAATTATACTAGTCATAACCCGTGCCCATAGGGCATGGTTCATTTAAGGTATTCCCCCTCAAAATCTTGGACACCCAATTTTAAACGAACAATAATAATTATGAGGCCCCCATCAAAATATTAAATCCCAACCACTGCTGGATGTGAATTTTCTTTGGATTCTCCATAAAATCCCACTCTCAATAATGCTCATCCACAACCATTATGAGTGCAAACCCACTCTTTGGATTCCCCATAAAACTCCACTCAATAATGCTCATTCCCCATAAAATCCCACTCTCAATAATGCTCATCCACAACCATTATGAGTGCAAACCCCACTCTTTGGATTTCCCATAAAACCCCATAACCGTTGATTCACCAAGATTAAATCCCAACCACTCTTTATCTTGGCACAGTCAGCCCTAGGATTCAAAAACCTTCGTGTTTTGTATAATAGATATGAATTTGTGTATATGTGTGTAGAGGAATGAGAGTGGTGATGGTGATATTGGTAGTGAGTGTGTGAGAGAGTGGTGGTGTATGTGTGTGTATGTGTTTGTGAGTGTGTGTGTCTATATGTATATATATCTATGTGTGTGTGTGTGTGTGTATTTATATACATATATATGTGTGTGTATGTATGTATATATATGTAGATATGAGGGTGTTTGTGAGTCTATATATATATATATATATATATATATATATATATATATATATATATATAGATGGTTAGATAGATAGATGGATGGATAATGGATTATATATATATATGTGTATGTAGATATATGGATAGAGATAGTATATATATAGATAGATATATATATAGGTAGATATAGATATAGAGGAGAGATAGGTAGGGAGGAAGAGAGGAGATGAAGAAGAAGAAGGAGAACAACAGCTGCAGCAGTCATAGCAGGGCAAAGCAGCAGCAGCAGCAATAGGCAAGCAGCAACCAGCAATAGGCAAAGCAGTAGCAGCCATGGTAAGTAATCTCCCCCCCCGCCCCCCCCCCCCCCCCCCCCCCCCCCCCATAGGATATATATGTATATATATAGATGGATATATATGTATATATATAGATAGATATATATATGTATACATATGGATAGATATTGATACGTATATATATAGATATGTATATATATATATATATATAAAAAAAAAAAAATAAAAAAATAAAAATATATATATATATATAGGTAGATATATGAAGAATGATAGAAGAGGAAAGTTAGAAGAAATAGGGAGAAGGGAAAATAGGAAGAAAGATTAGAAGAAATTAGAAAGAAGTTAGAGAGGAGGAGAATTAGAAGAAATTAGAAAGTTAGAAGTTAGAAATTAGAAGAAAAATAGGAAGAGAGGTTAGAAGAAGAAATTAGAAAGGGAATTAGAATAGGATTTAGAAGAGAATTTTTGAGGGAATCGAGTTAGAAGGGGAATTTGAGCTCGGAGTATCGGAACGCGACGAAACTTGGCGTGGACCTAGAATATGTGAATTAGATTTTGCGGGTAGGCTCGCGAGTTGAAATCGGGGTCGTAGGGCGCCGGTATCGCGCCGTACCATTGCGTATCTTGAAATATTCAAGATATCGGCAATGGGCCGTATCATGGACTAGACGTCCACTTTACTTAGGTATCTTGGTAGGTAATATATGTATAGGCTAGTATCTTACTACCCTAGGGAGCTCGGGTCAAAATACCAAGCGTAGGTAGGCTAACTAGGTTTCCACCTAGGCTAGAAATTTACCTTAGAAAAGGTAAAATAGGATATTGGCCTACGGCCAAGATTTGAGTTTCGAAGTCCAAGATGGACTTGGATATGGGTTGTAGAGGTTGGTAATGATTAGAAATAGTCGTCTAGACCTAATCTTGACCCCGGTTGACCACGGTTGACTTTTTAGACCAAAAGTCAACTATGGGTCAACACTTTACCCAATTTAGTCCCAAATTCTATTAAACTTGGGCAGTTGACTTAAAGTCAACTATTAGTCACCATTGACCTAGGATTGACCTAAGGTTGACCAGAGTTGACCAGAGTTGACCAGAGTTGACCAAAAGTCAACTGTAAGTCAACTGTTGACTCAAATCGACCTAGATTAATTCCGTTTGACTTGCGTTGACCCAGTTTGACCCGGTTAGACCTAATATGACTTAGGTTGACCCCGTACAACCTAATTTGACGTGCCTTGACCTAGAATGACTTAATAGGATTCAAATTGATTTGATTTTATTTCCTACGCAGAGTATTGATACGTCTTGTTCTCTATAGGTCCTCGAGACGCTGCATTTTCTCCAGTTGACATACCATATCATATTACAGGCGAGTACATTCTCTGACACTTTTCCAATTTATAATGATTGTTATGATTCATGTAATTAGTGTGGATATGCTTGTTCTCGACACATTGGTCACACGGATTGGTATTCATGGATCCCGACATGAGATGTTATTTTTCGTTATCTTGGTATATCTTGTGCAAGCCCCCTTGTAGTTCTTGTGCAGTATATGGACACCGATTCTCGAGGAGACTTGCTCCCTTCTCGTAGAATCCCGTGTCGTAACGTGTCTTGCTTGGATCCACTCTACCAGTCGGGGACGGGGAGTACTAGTGTAGATGTGTGGTCATTATCTACCTTGTTTATTCTTGTAGACCTTGAATGCTACCAATCCTACACTCCACGTTGGATTGGCTGATCAGTAGACCTTGTGCAGACCCAAGCCGGCTATATGTTGTAGCTAGTACTTACACACCTAGATATATGATTCTTGATTCTTATATATGCCATGATCAGTTTACTTGCCTTGTTCTAGCTCTAGATTTACAGCTTACCTTGCCATGATATTCAAATGTACATTCAATGATTTTCTTGTATTTACTCTCTATTTGCAGTCTTATAGCTTTTGTCATATCTTGTGAACTGTTGTTAGTAGATTGTACTCGTTCCATCCTGACAGGATATGTTGAAAATATTACAGATGCAGATGAGGGAGATTACTGTACCTACTACGGTCCGGATGACGTAGTGGGCTTAGACTTGGAGACTTTGGTCCAGCAGGGGTTAGCTCCGCCTGACGAGACCTTACCTATTGCTTAGTTAGAGTAGGTCTTTTGCACTGGACTTTGTCTCCAGCTACTTTTGAGACTGTTATTACTATGGATTGTATTAGAGACTTGGACTTGTATATATTTTTGTGTTGGACTTGACAGGTTATTATTTTATTATCGTCTTGTTGTCTTTATCTTTCAGTCTTTACTTTGTTATCATAGAGTTGTGATTGAGTACTTATATATATATTCATTGCTTGTCCTCCGTTCGGAGTTGACCATATTCTCGACAGGTTTTGTTATATATATAAACTGTTGTCAGACTAGAAAATCTACAACGTTACACGCCGTTTTTACGGTGAGGGCTGGGCGTTGTCACGTGCACGTGCCCTTATAGCGGGTGCGGGTCGTGACACATTTTAGTGGTGGCCCATGCAGGTCCTGAAGTCACAATTAGTGCGATGTCGTAGCGGCACTCGTCTTAGAGTGTTGACTACGAGTCTGTGTTACCTATAGGAGGTAGTAGGCTAAGAGTACTCAATCACAGTAGGATCTTTCCTTGCTTATCTTGCTTACCGTCTTTGATATTGATTTATGCATTCTAGCTGTCCTCCTTTGATATAATCTTTCTTGTGCCATATTGATATTTTCCTTTCAATCTGTCTCCAGGATAGTTATGACTCACTCTTCTGGCGAGAAGCACGGGGAGACGGAGAGGTCTGCCACCTCTGGCGGACAGGCTCCGGTCACTTCCCCTGCAGTCGGGACGTCAGTTGGGATTCTCGGGGGTACTCTTTCAGCGCTCTCGATGACTGTCCCTGGGGTCATTGCGGGTACTCTTCCCGCAGTGCCCGGGGCTACGACGGGAGCTGTCGGGGGCGCTCTTCCTCCTGCGCAGCGGATTCCTCCGCCAGTTGCAGACGTACTTCCACCTCCACCTCCTCTGCCTACAGATATGGGGCAGATGCTTACTTTTCTCCAGCAGATGCTGGAGACTCAGAGAGCCCAGGCCGAGGCTCAGCAGAGGCAGACAGACGCGATGCGTCAGGGCATGGAGGATGCCCATCAGTTGGCCCTTGCAGCCGTGGAGCAGAGGGCTCCGCATCCGGGGACGCGACCGAGGTACGAAGATATCCAGGACTTCAAGAAGCTCGGGCCCCGTGACTTTAGCGGGACCGAGGGTGTGGTCTATGCAGATGATTGGCTCGAGGATATCGAGCGGCAGATGAGGGCCTCCCGCCTGGCAGACGACCTGAAGGTCGAGGCGGTAGGTTTGCAGTTGCTAGACATTGCGCGCACCTGGTTCAGAAACGAGCCAGCCCTAGCTGGAGAGGGCCATACTTAGGCAGAGTTCAAGCTCCTCTTCAAGGAGAAGTTCTTTTTCTCCACGGACAAGATTGACCTGGTGCGACAGTTCCAGGATCTGCAGCAGGGCAGTCTATCTGTGGAGGAGTACGCAGCGGAGTTCGGCCGTCTGAGCCGATACGTAGAGTACATGGTTCAAGACCCGGAGATCAGGACGAGCCGTTTCAGGGAGGGGCTGACTTGGGATATCAAGATCCTCATTCCCTCATTCTATGAGACTTATACCCAGATCTACGCGGAGGCCCGCAAGGTAGAGCGGGAGTGGGGCTTGAAGCCCAAGAGGGAGCGTGATCTTTTCTCGGGGGCTTCTAGCAGCGCGGGGGCTGCTAAGCGCCCTCAGCTTCAGTATCGTTCTTTCCAGCATCACCAGCCGCAGTTGCAGGCCAGAGCACCGGTTCAGTAGCAGGTGCAGGACACTCAGCAGAGGCTGGCACAACATGGGGTTCCTTGCGGCTACTGCAAGAAGCCCGGTCACATCTGGGAGGTCTGCCGGAAGAGGCTGGGCTTGTGCCTCTATTGCGGGGAGGCTGGACATCAGTTGAGAGATTGTCCTACGAACCATCACCGTGCAGCTCAGGGAGCACAGGGTAGGCCACCTATGGCACCGCATCACGCCCTCCACCAGCAGCGGGATATACCCCGCCAGGACAGGGCTTTTGCGATGACAGTTGAGGATCCTGCACGCATTGGACGAGGAGGTAGGGTCTTGCTCTTTTTTTTACCTGTTCTTTTCGCCCATTGATTGATGATTGCTTTCTTAGTACCTTTAGTTTGCATATGTGATGATCATGCTAGATTAAATAGAAAACCCCAATGAAGACTGCAATAACACGATACTGTAGAGATTTAAAACCATGCATGTGTTCTGATTTCCTGGATTACATGTTATATAACTTAGGATAAAATTTAGTAGACCTTGATTGTTGGGTGCTTGACCTAGAGAAGAGTACGACCGTTTGAATTTCGAGGACGAAATTTTTTTAAGGAGGGTAGATTTGTCACCCCCAATTTTCGAATTAGGGGTATTTTCGTTATTTTTTTCAAGTTTTATAATTTTTAGGAATTTTTATTTATTTTATGTGATTTTTAAGGATTTATTTGGTTTGGTTTGAATTTTATCCAATTCGGACTCAAGTTGGAGATCCGGGTAGCCTGAACCCTAGTGGGACCCACATACTAGCTGGGCTTGGCCCACATACCATCCTAATTAGGCTAGAAACCATAAACCCTATTTTCTATGGCTTAATTAGTCATTTTAAAGCTTAATTAGTATTTAGAAATTAGACCGAAACAAACCGAAACAAACCGAACCCAACTAAACCTAAGTCTATTGGGTTTGGGGGGTTATTGGATCTTACCCAAACCCAATAACCCCCCTACCATGACCGGCCATAGAGGAGCAGCCCCCCCCCCCCCCCCCCCATTGCTTCATCACCAAGCAACTCTCTCCCTCTCTCAAATTCTTTCTTTCTTTCCGAGCTCTCTCTCTCTCTCTCCAAAGAAACCTTCTAGGTATACATTCAATTCCCCATTAATTCTCCTTTTTCATTAATAGCTTTCACAATAAGTGTAGAAAAGAGAATTCTCTACACTTTGCCCATAGAAAATTGTAGGTTTCCTAAAAATCTAGGTTAGAGGATTAATTAGGGGTTTTCTAATTAGAATGGGATGTATATATGTATATAGGTATATATGTATGTATGTATGTATGTATATATATATATATATATATATATATATATATATATATATATATATATATATATATATATATATATATAATTATATATGAATTTGTGTATATGTGTGTAGAGGAATGAGAGTGGTGATGGTGATATTGGTAGTGAGTGTGTGAGAGAGTGGTGGTGTATGTGTTTGTGAGAGTGTGTGTCTATATGTATATATATCTATGTGTGTGTGTGTATTTATATACATATATATGTGTGTGTATGTATGTATATATATGTAGATATGAGGGTGTTTGTGAGTCTATAGATATATATATAGATGGTTAGATAGATAGATGGATGGATAATAGATTATATATATATATATATATATATATATATATATATATATATATATATATATATATATATATATATATATATATATATATACATATAGAGGAGAGATAGGTAGGAGGAAGAGAGGAGATGAAGAAGAAGAAGAAGAGAACAGCAGCTGCAGCAGCCATAGCAGGGCAAAGCAGCAGCAGCAATAGGCAAGCAGCAGCAGCAGCAATAGGCAAAGCAGTAGCAGCCATGGTAAGTAATCTCCCCCCCCCCCCCCATAGGATATATATATATATATATATATATATATATATATATATATATATATATATATATATATATATATATATAGGTAGATAGGTAGATATATGAAGAATGATAGAAGAGGAAAGTTAGAAGAAATAGGGAGATATATATATATATATATATATATATATAAATAGAAATTAGAAGAAGATATATATATATATATATATATATATATATATATATAGGTAGATATATGAAGAATGATAGAAGAGGAAAGTTAGAAGAAATAGGGAGAAGGGAAAATAGGAAGAAAGATTAGAAGAAATTAGAAAGAAGTTAGAGAGGAGGAGAATTAGAAGAAGTTAGAAAGTTAGAAGTTAGAAATTAGAAGAAGAATAGGAAGAGAGGTTAGAAGAAGAAATTAGAAAGGGAATTAGAATAGGATTTAGAAGAGAATTTTTGAGGGAATCGAGTTAGAAGGAGAATTTGAGCTCGGAGTATCGGAACGCGACGAAACTTGGCGTGGACCTAGAATACGTGAATTAGATTTTGCGGGTAGGCTCCCGAGTTGAAATCGGGGTCGTAGGGCGCCGGTATCGCGTTGTACCATTGCGTATCTTGAAATATTCAAGATATCGGCAATGGGCCGTATCATGGACTAGACGTCCACTTTACTTAGGTATCTTGGTAGGTAATATATGTATAGGCTAGTATCTTACTACCCTAGGGAGCTCGGGTCAAAATACCAAGCGTAGGTAGGCTAACTAGGTTTCCACCTAGGCTAGAAATTTATCTTAGAAAAGGTAAAATAGGATATTGGCCTACGGCCAAGATTTTAGTTTCGAAGTCCAAAATGGACTTGGATATGGGTTATAGAGGTTGGTAATGATTAGAAATAGTCGCCTAGACCTAGTCTTGACCTCGGTTGACCACGGTTGACTTTTTAGACCAAAAGTCAACTATAGGTCAATACTTTACCCAATTTAGTCCCAAATTCTATTAAACTTGGGCAGTTGACCAAAAGTCAACTATTAGCCACCATTGACCTAGGATTGACCTAGGGTTGACCAGAGTTGACCGAAGTTGACCAGTTGACCAAAAGTCAACTGTAAGTCAACTGTTGACTCAAATCGACCTAGATTAATTCCGTTTGACTTGTGTTGACCCAGTTTGACCCGGTTAGACCTAATATGACTTAGGTTGACCCCGTACAGCCTAATTTGACGTGCCTTGACCTAGAATGACTTAATAGGATTCAAATTGATTTGATTTTATTTCCTACGCAGAGTATTGATACGTCTTGTTCTCTATAGGTCCTCGAGACGCGCTGCATTTGCTCCAGTTGACATACCATATCATATTACAGGCGAGTACATTCTCTGACACTTTTCCAATTTATAATGATTGTTATGATTCATGTAATTAGTGTGGATATGCTTGTTCTCGACACATTGGTCACACGGATTGGTATTCATGGATCCCGACATGAGATGTTATTCCTCGTTATCTTGGTATATCTTGTGCAAGTCCCCTTGTAGTTCTTGTGCAGTATATGGACACCGATTCTCGAGGAGACTTGCTCCCTTCTCGTAGAATCCCGTGTCGTAACCAAGGTTTAAAGTATCGGCCGATACCGATACGTATCGGCCGTATCGGATCGGTTTTGGCCCCTGCCGATCCGATACTCACAAAAATTATCGGTATCGGCCGAAACCGATACAAAAAAGTTCGTATCGGTCTGTATCGGCCGTTACGGGACCGATACTGACCGATACGGGACCGATACTGCCGATCCGATCTAATCTGGACGTCTCACAGGAGGTTCGACCAAAAAATTTAGAAATTTATTCCCAAAAACATCAAATCCAACAGAGATCGGTAATAGAAATTCGTATTCGAAGTATAAACAAAAAAAAATCTAGAAATCGATGCAAAATTTTCTACAGACATACAAAAAAAAAATCAAAAAATATCATCAAGAACTTGTTTTAGTTGAATGACGAACAAACTTCACAAACCTGTCTTCCCAAACTAGCCTGCCTCGATCTCCTTCATCGGCTCTTCATCTCGATCTCCTTCATCAGCTCATCATCTCGATCTCCTTCATCTCTCTCCACAGTAACAAAGAGAAAAAAAGAAGAAGGGGGCGGCTGGTTGGAAATGGAGAGTTTCTTCTCTCTCCTCTCTCAAAAACATACTTTATAGGCTTAGGTTTGGGTGGGTGGAGTTGGTTAAAAAAAAAAATCAAAGATGGGCCGGGCTTGAGGCTTTGAAACCACAACCACCCGCCCAGAAATCCTAACATAACGTTGATTCTTCCTACTGACCATAAAGCCAATTTAATTCCTATGATTAACATTGGCAAACTTATATATATATAGTCTAACTATATTATTGTATTTAATTATATTCTACATTGTACATAAAATATACACTAACTTATACGATTGTATCTAACAATATTTGTTATTATATATATATATATATATATATATATATATATATATATATATATATATATATATATATATATATATATATATATATATATATAAAATTTATTATAGTTTATCTACTATTTATTATTGTATGCAACATTTTATTGAAATTCTATCTCCTCTCTTCGTTGTTGTTAAGTTTGTCATTTTGTATAACTATGTTTGAGTAATTTTAAAAAGTTTAACTGTATTAATTATTTTTACTACTATATTTGCAGGAAAATGACGCCAAAAAGAATTGTAGCCAAAGAAAACAAAGGGCAAAGGAGAAGTTGACACCAAGATTTACAGTATCTATGTATCGAATGATTCCAGCATCGAATGTTTACGTTTTTATAAGTGTAATATTATTGTATGTAACATTTTTTATTATTGTATGTAATTTTTGTATAACATTTGTAAGATAACATAATGTCACAAAAATTTCGTACGCGAGAGAAAGTGGATGCTGGTTATAAACCGTTTTAGAATTAGCCTTAGTGATATATTTGTATTTCTTTTCGTATTTGTAGTATCTATTGTAAAAATTATTATTCATGAAATTTAAATGAAGGTATAGACCAGTAAATCTTGTAGCTAGCTTTATTTTGATATATTACGTAACAAAATAATTGGCGCTATGGATCTCATTGAATGGTTTGTAACTATGCATAAAACTAAAATTATGAATATAATTAATTATTTGCATTTTTTAACAAAAAAATTAAAAACATATTCGAAATAATGACATAGTAAAATTGAAACTAAAACATAAAAATGAAAAAAAACTTGTAATCTTGTATATCGCAGGTAAACCAATCAGAAAGGATGACTATTATTTTAATTAATTATAATAAAAAATTAAAAAAATCAAATAATGCATAAATATGTTTAAAAAAATCCTAATTCTTTTAATAATTATTTAATATTGCCGATACTCCCGATACCAAAAAATTCGATACTCCGATCCGATACTGCCGATACCGCCGATACTTCCGATACCGATACTCATACAAAATGTCCGATACCGATACCGATACCGATATTTTGAACCTTGGTCGTAACGTGTCTTGCTTGGATCCACTCTACCAGTCGTGGACGGGGAGTACTAGTGTAGATGTGTGGTCATTATCCACCTTGTTTATTCTTGTAGACCTTGAATGCTACCAATCCTACACTCCACGTTGGATTGACTGATCAGTAGACCTTGTGCAGACCCAAGCCGGCCATATGTTGTAGCTAGTACTCACACACCTAGATATATGATTCTTGATTCTTGTACATGCCATGATCAGTTTACTTGCCTTGTTCTAGCTCTAGATTTACAGCTTACCTTGCCATGATATTCAAATGTACATTCCATGATTTTCTTGTATATACTCTCTATTTACAGTCTTATAGCTTTTGTCATATCTTGTGAACTGTTGTTAGTAGATTGTACTCGTTCCATCCTGACAGGATATGTTGAAAATATTACAGATGCAGATGAGGGAGATTACTGTACCTACTACGGTCCGGATGACGTAGTGGGCTTAGACTTGGAGACTTTGGTCCAGCAGGGGTTAGCTCCGCCTGACGAGACCTTACCTATTGCTTAGTTAGAGTAGGTCTTTTGCACTGGACTTTGTCTCCAGCTACTTTTGAGACTGTTATTACTATGGATTGTATTAGAGACTTGGACTTGTATATATTTTTGTGTTGGACTTGACAGGTTATTATTTTATTATCGTCTTGTTGTCTTTATCTTTCAGTCTTTACTTTGTTATCATAGAGTTGTGATTGAGTACTTATATATATTTATTGCTTGTCCTCCATTCGAAGTTGACCATATTCTCGACAGGTTTTGTTATATATATAAATTGTTGTCAGACTAGAAAATCTACAGCGTTCCACGCCGTTTTTACGGTGAGGGCTGGACGTTGTCACGTGCACATGCCCTTATAGCGGGTGCGGATCGTAACAGAGAATGACCATTCTTCGTGTTAGAAACATGGAGAATGTCATTCTCCGTGTTAAATAAAACGGAGAATGCCATTCTCCGTGTTAAATTAAGACGGAGAATGGCCATTCTCCGTGTATTTGGCACGGAGAATGGTCATTCCAGTGTTAAAACACAGGAGAATAACCATTCTCCGTGTTAAATAAAACAGAGAATGCCATTCTCCGTGTTAATTTACACGGAGAATGACATTCTCCGTGTTAATTTACATGGAGAATGGTTATTCTCAGTATTAATGACCATTCTCCGTATAATTTAGTACGGAGAATGGCATTCTCCGTGTTAATTTATACGGAGAATGGCATTCTCCGTGTTAATTTACACGAAGAATGATCATTCAAATATTAAAACACAGGAGAATGGCCATTCTCCGTGTTAGAAACACGGAGAATGCCATTCTCCGTGTTAGTAACACGGAAAATAACATTCAAAACGGAGAATGGCATTCTCCTTGTTAAAATGCAGGAGAATGACTATTCTTCGTGAGATATCGACGGAGAACAGTTGACAGAAATCTAATTTTTTATTTTTTTGCTTTGTGGGAAGAAATTTGACATGAATAAAGATTCAAGAGTTTTCGTTCTTCTTTCAAAACGATGCTAACTCTTATGGAAAAGAAGAAGATCTTTTCTCCATAATTGACCTAATTGTCGGAAAAGAAGAAGAAGAAGAAGAAGAAGAAGAAGAAGAAGATGAGTGATGATCGGACGTTCTACTAAAAAAAAGCACGGTGAATTACGAACGATCTTTGCGATCTCTGCTGAAAATGAGAGCAATGGAATTCAGATCTCTCGTGAAGAAGAAGAAGAAGACGACGAGAATCGCAATCCAAATCTGAGTTTTGTGCGGAGGGGTAGTTATGGTATTAATTTTGTAAATACAGAGCATCTAAAAGGAATCTTGGAATATTTAACGTGAAAATACTTAATTCTGGGTATTTCATAAAACTCATCCAGCGTGTGGGTTTTTCATAAAAGCCCACCCCGAAATTGGGTTTCTCAGCAATTTCCATATATATATATATATATATATATATATATATATATATATATATATATATATATATATATATATATATATATATTGGGGAAAAAGGGTAAATTTTATTCCAAAAGTAAAGCAGTAATCTTACAACATACAATCAAAGTGGGACTCCCACTCATCAATTTCCCATAGCATTTACATCAAACTCGATGTTATGGAGAATGCCTACCGGAGGGGTGACCAGCCCCTCAAATATCCGACGGTTTCGTTCCCGCTATACATGCCAAACTGAAACAGCCAGACGAACTCTGGCGGTCCAGAACCGGTCCTGCCTTCGACCCCTGCTATCTCGGAGCACTGTGATGATGTCCCCAATACCCTTCCCGGAGGTGCACACTCCCAACGCTCTACTCTGCTCCGACCAGATCTGCCATGCCAGTGTACACTCGAAGAATATGTACTTTATAGATTCATGCTCCAGACTGCAAAGCACATACTTGGGATCCGGAACCGATACTCCAAACGAACTCAGACGATCTCTAGTCAAAAGACGGCCCAGAAGAAGCTTGTATACACAGAGCTGCATCTTCCTGGCCAGACCCCTTGCACCATACGAATTCATAGTCAGAACTCTGAGGGAAGGTGCGCCGGATGAGGTTGTAGCAGCTCCGAAATTGGAACTCTCCAGTTCCCGGAGTTGCTCCTGTCGGCTCCCAAATCCACCGATCAGCAGGTAAAGCCGGATCAATGGCAATAGAAATAATGATCCCACACAGCTCCTCGGTAAACCGATAAGACTCCGGCCTCCACTCCCCGTCGCGAATGATGCGACTACACGTCAGACCCCGCCTGTCCTCCTGATGTGACGGGGCTCCCCTGATGTCCAATAACAAACACCGATCTATCCAAGGATCCCGCCAGAGGTCCGTACCAGACCCATCCTTCATGACCTTCCGGATAGCAGATTCCAGCAACGGCCTGAGCCCCACTCCTTCCTCCTTCCTGGGTCGACAAAGCTGCTCCCAGGAGATCGCATGCATACCCTCCCTCCAAATAAAATTTGCATAGAGCCGCTCCACTTTTCTAATAGTGGCAACAGGAAGGAGGATGGACTGCAGCCAGAAGTGAGTCACAGCCGTAATCACCGATCGGACCAGCTCGATGCGTTCACCAAATGACAGACCGGCGGCTTGCCAACCTTCCACTCTCCTCTAGACGTACTCCACCAGACTATGGCAGTCCTGATCTCGCGCATAGTTGACCGTGAGAGGCACTCCTAAGTATCTTACCGGAAGATCACTTCTCTCGATACCCAGCACATCGGTCCGCTCTTCCTGCTGGGGACATAAGGAGCTGAAGTACACCCTACTCTTTTTTCTGTTCATTTGAAGGTCCGAGAGGGAATACAATTCTTCCATAATCTTCGCAAGCGTCTGCAAACCCTCCGTCGATGGCTGGATGAACACCAAGAGATCATCTGCATATATAAGGTGGGTAACTGGGGGATCCACCCTCCGAAACAAAGGGACCAGCCTCCCATGGTGCACTGCCAGGTCCATCAGGCATATGAAGTATTCCATAACAAGCGTGAACAGGTAGGGGGACAGGGGGCCACCTTGCCTAAGCCCACGATTGCTCTGGAAATATCCATAAGGAATGCCCTGGATGAGGACAGAGAAAGAGGGAGACGTGATGCACTCCCGGATCAATGCAACCCAGTGGTCCGTGAAACCCATGGCAGCCAGCAGATGACAGAGGAAGTCACGATTGACCATGTCATACGCCTTCCTCAGGTCCAGTTTCACACATGCTTTCTCTCCTCCGGGTTTGGTAAAGCCCCTCACCATCTCATGAGCCAGGAGGCTATGCTCAGCGATCGACCTCCCTTGATGAACGCAGCCTGATTCAGAGATACCAAGTCCTGCATGATCTCCTCCATCCGTCGACACATAAGGTGCGTAATTATCTTATAATAATAATTACAACACGCAATAGGTCTGAAATCCGCCAATGCTGTTGCTCCTTTCTTCTTTGGCACCAAGGTCAGGAAAGTGTGATTCAGCTCTTTCAGAAGTTTCCCTTTGGTAAAGAATTCCTGCACCACCTCCAAGACCTGATGCTTCAGAATGTCCCAGTGGCGTTTGTAGAACCCGCTGCTAAAACCATCCGGACCAGGAGCTTTGTTGGGATCTGCCAACTTGACAATAGATTCCACCTCCTCCAAAGTAACGGGTGCAAGAAGAATGCTATTCCCATACGGAGTCACCAATCTCTTCATAACAACCTCTGGGAACACAGACAGGTAGTCAGTCTGGAAATATAACTCAGAATAATACCTGACAGCCTCATCCTGGATCTCAGTCGGCGTCCCCACCAGGGTGCCATCCGCATCAAGAAGCTGGAAGATGTGATTCCTATGCGGTCTTGTCCGGATAACATCATAGAAGAACTTGGAACACCGGTCGCCATCCTTGAGCCAGGAACATTTGGCACGCTGAGCCGAGCTAATCTCCTTCTGTAGCCTCAGGATGTTGACTTCTTCGATCAGCTCCTTCTCTCTTACCGCCAGGTCCCCATTAAGCATGTCAGCTTGCATGTCCTGCTGGATGGCCCGCAACTCCACCTCCTTATCTTCTAAGGTAGACTTGGGCAACCCCTTCACCCAACTCCGAAGGGCCTTCTTCGAGGCCTTGAGACGACGTACCAAGCGGAACTGGGCCGTCCCCTCCTGACAGCTAGTAAGCCCCTCTGAGACAGCCTCCAGGTAGCCCTCCGAAAGATACCAACTGTTGTTGTACCTGAAAGGGCAGGACTTCCTAGGAGACCGAGAAGTGAAGCTAACCCTGATGGGGGAATGATCGCTCGTCCCAGCGGCCAGCCCCTCAGCCGAAGAATTAGGGAAATACCGGAACTATTCTCCATTGCCCAGAGCTCGATCAAGCTGGCATGCAACCCTGTTACGGATTACTTTGTTGTGCCAAGTCCAGATAAAGCCTGAGCGAGACAATTCCTGGAGCCCCGCACGAAGAAGGCATCTCTGAAAATCATATAGAATAAAGTCTGGAACTGGGCGACCACCCACCTTCTCCCCTCGGTGTAGAAGGGCATTGAAGTCCCCGATTAGAAGAAGAGGAAGGGACGCCGAATCTGCAGCAGCGACAACACGAAAGATGTCGCTCCACAGGGACTCCCGTCTCCTTCTGTCGTTGTGGCCGTAAACCGCCCCCAGCAAGAACCGAAAGCCACCCTTGTTCGAGAAGGAGATGACAATCAACTGCTCCGTCATCAATATCAAGTCTCCATCCCAGCTCTTCGAGTTCCACCGAACCCAAATCCTGGCCATGTCACATAGAGCCAGGTTGTATAGTTGGGCCCAATGAGATGGGGTCCGCCGAGCAAGAGTCTTTTCACCTTTGATCTTAGATTCTAATAGAACAGAAATGTCACATTTCTCTCTGTGAAGCACCCCACAAATCTCTCTCCACCTCCCTAGTGAACACGCCCTCCCACTTTACAGGCGATAATAGCCATTAATTAATGTGAGGATGGGTCCCCTGGGAAACACCCGGATCGGCACCTGGGGAATGTGCCACAACCGTCGCTAGAAGATCTTCCTCCATCCCAGTCGGAATGGCCTGCTGGGGAACGCCCTGAGAGAGCACCAACGCCCAGGCAGGATTGTCAACACACACCGCCTCCTCTCTATCAGTAGGATGCCCCCCTCCCTGGAGGGGCCGTCTCTTAGCGGACCGACAACACGTCTCTTCCTACAGTAAACCTGCCCCTCAGCCGATCCGCCACCCCCTCGTGCCTTGATCCCCGACGCCACCATACCTCTTGTAACTATACTACTCTGTCCCGGGCAAGTGGTCAGCGCCCCACTCAAGGGGGCTAGCTGGGTAGAGACAATAAGGCTCATCCCGTCATCACTCACTGGATGGGTAACCCTACACACCAAGACCTCTCCACTATCATCTCTGGCGTCCATGTCATATGGTGAGTCATGAGCCTCACTAAGGGGAGTAGTAGGCTCCATCTGAGGGCCAACCGCTGAATAAGCACTGGCCAGATGGCCAAAGCAAAAACACCGAGAACAGGTAGGTGGGACCCATTCGTATTCCACCCTCCGGGTTAGCACCTCTCCAGAAGGAATCTCATATTCTACCATCTTCGGTAACTCTCCCCCAGCCCGAACCTCCACAAAAATCCTGGCGTACATCAACCTCGACCGAAATGCAGTAGCTTCATCCGCCTTGATCGGGGTGCCCACCAAGCTCGCCAGACGCATCAGCAAAGGGATACTTCTAAACCGGACAGGGAACTCAGGGAAGCAAATCCATACAGGGATGTCATTCAGGACTTCCCTCTCACATCGAAGTTTCGGTGTCAATTCCTTCAGAATGATAAGCCTATCGTCGAACGTCCAGGGGCTACCTTGCAGGATCCTTGCGACATCCTCCGAAAGTCCAAACTTCACATAGTAGAAGCCGTTCTCGCGAGCAAAGAACTCCATACTGCCCTTAGACTGCCAGACTCGTGTGCATATCCCCGAATCTGCCCGTAGAAAGGCTTGTTGCCCAGGACGTACAGGACCAGAGTATTCTCCCAGTAGGCAGTCACTTTCTCTATCTCCTCCGTAGGGAATGAGGCCTGAAAACCCCTCCCTGCCTTAATCGGCGGGAGGGGGAGACCCAGACCCCTGACCGCCGACATCCACTACCTTGCTCTTCCCCTTGTCCGTCGTGGTTGCCTTGGGACACCAGCCTACCGATCTCACCGCAGGCGCTACATGGCCACGAGCCGAAGGCCTCGCCCCTGATCCTCCCTGTCGTCTATCAGCAGAGTGGCGATCTCTAATATGGCCCTTTCCTTGTATCTTAGCACCAGTCTTCGCCATGCGACGACGCGTAACCGTCGTCCATCCTCCTCCCTCCAGTTGGCCTCCCTGAGAACCTGAGCCTGCTCCAAATTTGAAGTTTGGGCCGTTGGAGACACCCCGTAGAATTCGATCCCCGTCCGATCCCAACGATCCCGTCGATCCTGCCCCTCCCCCGTCGCCGGAGGGGTGTGCCGCCGCCCATCACAGATCCGGGGGATCCGTCTGACCCCCCGCAAACGATCCCGTTCCCCCCCACACCGCCGGGGGGTGCACCGCCGCCTGACCCAGATCCGGGGGGTCCGCCCGACCCCTCCGCAAAAGATCCCGACCCCCCCACCGCCGACCGCCGGACCGGGAGGTCCGCCCGACCCCCCTAGATGATCCCCTCCCACCGCCTGGGGGGGCCGCTGCTTCCATCGACAGGTCGGGGGGGTCCGCCCGACCCTCCCCCAGCCGATCCCGCCCCCCCTCCGCTTGGAGGGGGGCGCCGCCGCCCTTTTTTCCTGGTTTTCTCCCTCCGTCGGCGAGGGGATCGGGCGGCCGCGGGTGAGGAACCCTAGCCGCCGCTCGATCGTCGTCTCGATCGCCTCTCGGGAGCGCCATATATATATATATATATATATATATATATATATATATATATATATATATATATATATATATATATATAATCTCCAATTGTAACTGCAAAGATTTTGCTCGTACCTAAACTGCAATATATATATATATATATATATATATATATATATATATAATATAAATTCAATGCTGGCTCTGCATTCTCTTCCCGTGCTCCCCTTCCATCCCCTCCAGGGAAGCCCGTAGGGCTTCCCTTTTCCGCCTCTCCACCGGTGGTTTAGCGTCAGCCGATGGCCCACCCTTGGCCGGCCGAGTGCGTGGAGTTGATCAGTCAATTCCTTCCCCCTCATATCCTTCCTCATCCCGCTCTTCCCCTCTCCTCTCCATATGTTTTCTCTCCTCCCTGTCTCCCTCCCATTCCCCCGACTTCTGCCCCTCCGGCCGCCCCCTACCCCTCTGCTCTTCCCCTTCCCGAGCTCCTTTCCACCTCCCCCTTCCTCCAGCTCTGTTTCCTGCGGCCCACCGCCCTCTCGCCTTCTCCCCCCTCGCCCGCGTTCGCGGCTCCCGGCACCGCCATGGCCGGTCTTCCAGCAGCCGAGTACGCCCTGTGCCCCTCCCCTCTTCACCACCTCCCCTCCCCCCTTTTTCCATTCTCGCCCCTGTTCGAATTTCGAACGGAGCAGCCTCTTCCTCGGGATGGTCGCCCACCTGCGGTGCAGGCCTTTGGGGACCACTTTTCCGGCCTCATGTGGATGGCTCTGACTTACCATCCCATGTGGTGGGCCACCCTATTCTTTACACCGCTTCGCGTATTAATCCCTTGTCCGCGGCTTCCCCTGGTGGGGCCCACTCCTCCCAAGGATTTTATGCGCTTGGCCATTACGCTAGCTCCCCTGGTGGGGCCCACCCCACCCAAAGATTTTATGCGCCTGCTCATTACGCTAGCTCCCCTTACGCGCCTCCTTTGGGTGGGGCCACTCCTAACCCTTACGCGTACGCATCGATCTCTGCCACTCCTCTAACCGCTGCTCCCCGTGCGACTACCGCATTGCAGTCTGTATTCGAGGCTCTGCCAGGTTGGTTGGCTCCCCCCTCCTGTCCTCCTGGGGTCCCCACCGCCCTTAGCTCTCCCGGGGGCCCCTCTCCGCCGTCTTCCACTGACACCGTTGTGTTAGCGGCTCCTGCACCCCTCCGGCTACCAGCTCGACCACCCCCCCTCCACCACCACCTTCTCCTCCGTGGCATCCCCCGGCTCCCAGCTCGATCCTCGTGTCATTCGTTCAGGTGCCTCCTATTCCCTTTACTTCTGCGGCTTCTCCCCCTGAGCCACCGGCGATTCAGCTCGTCTTAGGCGGCGCAGGACGAGGAGGCTCATCCGCGGCGGTCCCGGCTGCCCCTCCTCTCCCGGGTACGGTTTGAACGAAGGAGGCGTCTTCCCTTGTGCTCGGTGCGGCTTCAGACTCCTTAGGCCCATCTCCCCGCCCCGGGCAGAACCCATCCCCGACTGCTCTTCCGCCCTCCTGTGGAGAGATCCAGGATCCTTTATCGTCAGGAGCAGCTCAGCCATCCTACGCCGCCAAGCTTCGCCCGGACTTAGCGTCAACCAATGGTCTCCTATTCCCAGACGTCAAGCTCCCGGACATTGTGTACTCCCAGGAGTCCACAGTGCCTTTGGTTCCGTTCTCCGAAGTGGAATTGTCCTCTCTATCAACCTCCTTCCCCTACACTTTTATCCTCAAATTTTCGACTGGCTGCCCCAAACTCTACAGGGTGCAGGAGACGATTGCCAGTTGGAGACTCTCAGCGGATTACCGCGTGGCCCCCCTCGACCCTAGACATATTCTTCTCCACCTATCTTCCGATGGCGACCACAGGCCCGTATGGTCCAAAGGCACTTGCAGGATTGATCCCCACCAGATGAAGATCATCAAGTGGTCAGCTGGCTTTAGCACCAAAGAAGACTCAGCGCAGGTCGTCGCCTGGGTTATCCTGCCTAATCTACCCCTCATTTGCTTTGTCCCAGCGGCGCTTAGGCGTATAGCCAACTCCTTCGGAACATATGTGGCCACAGCCCCTGAGACCAGCAACCTCACCAAGGCTCACTATGCCAAAATCTGTGTGGAACTTGACCTCACAACCGAACCGCCCAATTTTATTACAATCGAGCTGGGCAACCAGACCCACACCCAACAAATCCTCTACGACAACCACATCATGTTCTGCAACCACTGCCATTTAAGAGGTCACCTCCCAAAGCACTGCCACCGTCTTCACCCGGAACTAAAGAAGAAAGCTCCCCGGAACGACACCGCACCAACAGAGGGGAGGACTCCCAAGCCACCCCTTCTACCACTTCCGAACTCACACACTCGATTCGGCTCCAGTGACGGCAAGTCAGAGAAGAGTGAACCCCCCAGCAAAGCCTTGATCCCCTTAAACACCCAAGCCCTCACTCTCTCTAACCAATTCGACGCTCTTGACTCGGGGGACGCGGAATCGGAGACTGAATCCCCCCAAGTCGACCGAGCTCTCACCGAGACACCCCCAACCCGGAGGACATAGATGCGACCACTGCCACCATTAACACAGATCAACAACACACCAACGAAGACTCTGTTGAAGAAGCCCTAGCAATTCTAGGACCAGACCCAGTTCAGAGAGGACTACAGGTCCTAGCAGCAGGTTATCCTCTAAAGCAAACTATTCTTCGGATAGGGAGTGCCAATGACTCCATAGTGATACCCCCTGAGAATCTGATCCTGGACTCCACTGGGGAATCAGTAAGCCCTCCCCCGAACCCACAAGAGCAATTAATTAGCGACCCTCCCACCTCGACAAAGGCAGGAGCATCAGTCTCTGAGGCCAATGTCAAATAAGGATCTGTAGAAACCACAACAATCCAAATAAGATCCGCCGCCAAGCAGAACAAAAAACCCACCATAACGTCCTTAATGCTTAACATCCTTTTCTGGAATGTCCGCGGCCTGGCGAACAAACCTACAATAAGGAGAATAACCAGCCTTCGAAAAATCCACAAGATCGACATCCTCATTATTCTAGAACCCAAAATTTCCCCCAAAAGATTAAAATCAATCCAGCTACAACTAGGCCTCCCCACGGCCATAGCAGGCAGATACGACATTTGGATCCTCTGCACGAAGGACGTCAACATCGGAGTTATCCAGGACTCCAGGCAGGCCCTTTTCTGCTGGTTTGAACACCCCATGATCCCAGAGCGCGCTATCATCTCAGCAGTCTACGGTAGTTGTCATGCCCTGCTTCCGTAGGAGCGATCGTCCTCGCTAAGGCGTGATGCCACACGAGCCTAGATTGCGCTCGTGCAAGGCGGGTTCCATAACGGCCGATTTTAGCGGCTGCGACGGGGTCGTCGCACAGAAGTCCCAAGCATAGACCTTGAATAATAGCAGCAGAATTTGAAGCAAAAACACAAGTCATTGCAAAACACTCTTTTATTGATATAGAAACAAAGGTTACAGTGGGGCGCAAGGCCAAGATTACAAGTCTCTCAAGCTCACTCAAGCTCACTCATCTCATATTACAAGTCACTCAGCTCTCTCTCATCTCTCAATACATGTCTTGAGCCAGCAGATGCTTTGGAAGGCGGCGTCCATACATTATGTCTCGTATAAGCCTTTGCTCCATGCGGCCGCACGCTTCGAATCGCCAAGGAACTCAGTGCCTCGACGCATCCAAGCGAGCTCCGTGCCACGAGCTTCTACCTGTGTCTGCACATAGAAACTATGTGGGTGTCAGTACTCAACTGTACTGGTGGAATGAGCTCCTCGCCCACCCATACAAAACCAACACGTTTGATTTACTTTGTGCGACATAGCCCCTTTATGATTGTCTTTCTACTCTTGCCTTAGGATCAGTTTTAGGACAGACGCCTTAGCCTATTTCGTGTCTCAAAACCATCCCGTGCTTGCAACATCAACGTTAACCTATCAAATCGTGTTTGTCTTACGGCCCAAATCAGAGACGCAACTACGCGATAAGACTCCATTCCCGTGCGACCGTGCTATAAGTCCTTGTTGAGGCCGTGCCTCGCAACTTAATGAGACTCAATCATATCGCCACCTCGCGGCCCTTGCCGCCTCGCGGCCCTTCGCTACTAAATCATCAGCTGACCCATCCAACTTTTGAACTAAGTGTCACTCGACCAACTTTTGCCTTGCGGCGTTTCCTGACTTAAACTCATGACAACTCAAACCAACTTATGCAACTTATATGCCGACAACTTAAGAATCGATGCCACATCTCGTGCCGAAGCACGTCGCCTACGTTACATCCAATCATAGGCCCAAACATTTTGTGTTCCAACCATACACACATTCAACTAGACTAAATCCAAAGGCATACACGCGGATTGCCGCTCATGCCGACCCATCTATATGAATTTGTCACTAACACCATAAGCTATCATGGACTTATAGCCTTGCTATTCGGTGACCCTTTTAATGCAAGTAGCTAGCCCCGAAGAAAGTTCCCGAATAACCCGAGCGGTTCGTCCAGCTACGGCTATACTTGTTTCCCTCCGGAACGACGCGGTCCCATGGCGCCCAGGGTTGCCGCTCATGGAAACTCCTCCTTGTCGACAAGTTGTCCAATGACCATGCAAGACTCGACTCGAACTGATGTCTCACATAGTCATTCTTCTTCCAATGTTACCATCTCTTTCAAAACCAAGTTGAGACTTCTATCCATGAGACCCCTCGACGGCCCACGCTCGCGAGCATTCTTTCCATGTTACCATATCATTTTATTCAACTCATGAATGCCTATTCGATAGTCCTTTCTCCAAAACTCATTAAATCAACCGTGGTTCATGCCTTAAACACTAAGTCCGTGCATCGTGCCTTAAACCGACTTACGTTCTACGCGATGCTATCGCCCAAGTCATACTTTATATGATGGGCCTTGAGACCGTAAGACTAGGGTTCTATCCAACCGTAGAACTCGTAGGACCGTGCTTGCTACCACTCTGATAGCCTAACATAACTTGCCTGACTTAAATGCACAACCACTCGACGAGCAATGGCTGCATTAAGCCTCGTATTGCGGAAATGTGCCGCGCATGCGTTCGACTTCTGAACGACCAAGTCATTTGGGTGCCTAGACTTATATCATAAGCCGTGCAACACAACTTAACTCATGGGGCAAGCCAAGGCTATGCCAAGCCTTGGACGATAGGACCGTGCATGCTTTATGAAGCATTTATGCGGGCGACGCCTATGACTTAGGCTATGTTAATAACTTCGCCTACTCAACCAACATTCCTTCTCCCAAGCCACGAGACGAAGGATCGAGTGTCATTTTCAAAGCTCGTTGTGCACCAACTCTAAGATGATCGTTGGACCTTTCCGTATTCTAACTCAATTCGACTCGTCGGGATTATTCCCTTAGCTATGTAGATTTGTCTATTTTATTATCAAGCCTATTTGTGCAAATTGAAAACATGCGATTTATTATGTGAAGGCTAAGATGAGGCAAGTTCACCGAAACTACCCCACCTGAGCGAGCAGTTGCCTCGACCGAGCAAAGTCTTCAAGTCGTCGTTGCATGCTAAGTCCGAACGCCATCGGTGTTTCGATTCCTCCGATTGACTGAGCGGGACGGGGCACTACATCATACACCACTCAGAAAAAGTTTTGTCCTCGAAACTAACTGAGTATACTTATCAACTTATCACTCGAACGTTCAACGACTCTCGCACACATTTCTCCTATGCGTTCCCTCAATCTCAGCCATGCTCGTGCTATTCACAATCTTTTCTTCAAAACTTACGATCTCAAAATCCTCGACACTTTCCAGTTCCTCAAGTCTCATTTGAATTCAACGTATCACTTAGTTGGATCGTGCACATATTCCAGGCGTCTCCAAAATACATACATTTTAGCCAAGCCTCGTGATAGCAAATTCTACCATCACCACTCGAGTCGGATCGTGCACATATTCGGGCATCCCTGATATACGTGCATGTCAACCGAGGCTCATGAGCGGTGTCTCCACAATTCCTATCGCTCCGTACCGGAACGTCTGCCTAATCGCTAGGCTATGTCTTTCCGTCAGTACTGGAATCATAGTTCCCAAACAACGATATCAACACTGACCCCATCCTAAGGTCAAACCAAATCGATAGTACGGGGTTTTCTATCCAAGCTCGCATCACTCCGATTTCTAAACTTCGAGCATCGATTCCCTACACACATCCCAATGTTCGTCGCACGGGGTTCGAGTCATTCAGCAAAGCCATCATACTTCAACTTACGTTCAACCAAATTCTACGACATATCAATATCGCTCGTTCAACAAACCATCTTGCATAGTCTATCTCTCCGAACACGTTCGACATACTCCACCTATCATTCCTTCCAAGTCAAGCACGCTACGACACAATTCATCGCTAAACCATAATTCACATTTCATATTTCCTAAGTCATTCATTCCAATTCATGTATTCGATCATGAGGTCGTCTAACTTAACAATATGTTGTGTCCCGATCTCACGCGAGTCAGATTATCTACGGTGGGCATGAATCACCATGCGCGCTCCCGCGGGATGATCATCCTCATCAGGACGTAACTCTTGTTCGAGTCTACACTAATTTATTCTTGATGCGTGAATTGGACCTACTCAATCCTCAAGTTTATTTCATTCATCAATCGCAAGTCCTAATATCCTCAAATTTTCCTTCACATCAAACCGACAAGTCGAGACAATCAAAGTTGCCGTATCCTGATTTTTTTTCGAGTTCGATCATTCCCGCGACATGAATCACCATATCAGCGCTCATGCGGAACGATCGCCCCAAATTTGATGCGACGCATGTGCGAGGCTAGAGTTGCGCTCGCGCAAGACAAGATCGTCGACGTTGTGGTTATCAACGTAACCATCAAGACACGATCATTTTCATCCAACATTCATCTCAATCAAAATCCTAAGTATAGCATCCAACCGAACAATAACATTTGTACGATCATCATTCGCCGAGTCAGAGTACCCCCGAGTTATCGCATATCGATCTTTGATACGCCTCAATACCATCGACGATATGCATAACTTGACGATCTTCCTTCGCAACCAATTTCGAATCATACGAATGATGCTATCATCCGACTGGATAATCTCCTCGACATTCAAGTTCAAGTTCAATCATTATCCTTTGAATCATTCACAACATCAATTTCCTCAAACCAATTTCACGTATTGTCCATCCGTTTATCTTAAGTCGTCGACCAACGTATTTCCTCAATTCACATCATTCCTTGCTAACTCAAATCATCGAACAACATCCATTCCAATCCTCAGAGTCATTTTCAAACATTCGAATCACTTCTATGCACGCTATCGTCCAGTCGTGCTAACTTCTCGTATACGATCCGTATCGATTTCTTCGATCAAGTCATCCATTCGTATCCCCTAACTTTTTCTCGATTCGATTTCACCTACTCAGTCATTTTCACGTTTCATACTTCACACAATCCTAAATCTCGTGCACGTTCCGTGCACGTCAATTTCTAGGTTGTTCGAATCAACTCGTCAAATCTCAAGACTACAACTTGTTCAGCGACACTCAATCTACGGCTTTGCATAACGCGACGCTTGCTAACAGATTCATCGACACCCCACATCCTCAATTGATCGATCGACATTCCTGAGGCTGTCGTATACACTACTTAGGAATGAAGTCATTCAACAAATCCTCAAAACTATCGTTCGAATCAAAATCGACTTCTTCGAATCCCGTTCGAATCATTCCTCTAATTTCAAGCACGCTCATCTATATCGCACTGACGTCATCGTCGCTCGATAGCACCCCTATCGATAGTTATCTCACTTTTACTCAATCGAGTTCAACTCATTCTTGCTCGACACTATTCAATTCCCGCACTCGATATTTCTAAGGTCGACGCAACTTTGGTGTATATACCCAGCCCGACTTAGCCAACCGTGCTTACGCGAACCATCCTTTTGTTTCTTGTCAAAAACTGTTCTCCTACGTTTTGTAAAATAGATAGACTTATTGTATGGACATCCGTGGGACATTTGAGAGAGAGCGCACCAATGATATCAACTTTGCGGAAGCAACAATTCAGAGTTTGCGAAAACAATGGAGTTAAAGAATTCAATCGATAGTCCAAGGACGTAAAGTCGTGCTCTGATACCATTATGTCACGCCCCGCTCCCGTAGGAGCGATCGTCCTCGCTACGACGTGATGCCCTACGAGCCTAGATTGCGCTCGTGCAAGGCGGGTTCCATAACGGCCGATTTCAGCGGCTGCGACGGGGTCGTCGCACAGAAGCCCCAAGCAGAGACATTGAATAATAGCAGCAAAATTTGAAGCAAAAACACAAGTCATTGCAAAACACTCTTTTATTGATATGGAAACAAAGGTTACAGTGGGGCGCAAGGCCAAGATTATAAGTCTCTCAAGCTCACTCATCTCACATTATAAGTCACTCAGCTCTCTCTTATCTCTCAATACATGTCTTGAGCCAGCAGATGCTTTGGAAGGCGGCGTCCATACATTATGTCCCGTATAAGTCTTTACTCCATGTGGCCGCACGCTTCGAATCGCCAAGGAACTCAGTGCCTCGACGCATCCAAGCGAGCTCCGCGCCACGAGCTTCTACCTGTGCCTGCACATGGAAACTATGTGGGTGTCAGTACTCAACTGTACTGGTGGAATGAGCTCCTCGCCCACCCATACAAAACCAACACGTTTGATTTACTTTGTGCGACATAGCTGTAACTCCACATTTTTTAAAATAAAATTTTGTTGTAACAATGTTACCTTAAGATTTAAGGTTATTAAATCTTTTCCTATTCCATTCTTATCAGCCCATTCCTTTCAGCCCATTTACTATTCCATTCTTATCAGCCCATTCATTTCGGCCCATTCACTAAACTATTTTATCCAGCACATTCACTATCACAGCCCAATACTCTAAATTATCAAATTGCTTGAGTCAGGTTTTCTCCTATTCCCTAAATTACTGCTGGAGAGAACCAATCCAAGTTTCTAACCGTTTCCAAATTTCCCGCCATCACCTAGCTGTGGGGGGGGGGGACCCCAAATTCCTCAACAACCTATAAGTAGGCATTGGCCTCACAATAGTTGATTCATTCCGTTTGATTGCTTGTCTTTTCCATTTCATCGTTTTCCTTCTTCCCGAGCTCAACCACAGGGCTACAATGGCGAAGGAGACAGCAACTTGATGAAGACTCTGCTGCTGGCTTGGACAACTGGTGTTCCTGAGGATTCTTCACTCCTTGATTCGTCGTCTCCTCTAATAACTTGAATGATTGGTAAGAACTTTCTGCAATCTTTCACTCTTTTGAATCCAATTGAAGAATAGAGTGACCTAAATTTGTTCCTCTTCTTACATCGACCTAGATCTGGACAACACAGATCATTGGACGAATCGATCAGTGGTTGTTTTTCTCTTTTAGCCAACCAGTGAGTATTGTTATCAACTCTTGATTTGATCAGTTTCTTTAGTTTATGATCGGATCTCCATCTGAACTAATTGATCTATTCGATCGGTTTTTCTTTCACCATTTGTTCAGATCTGATTATTTTTTAGATCAGAGATTGACTCGATCTGTTCGTTGTCTCCATCTAGCACCGGATTAGGTAAGTTGAGATCTGAAGAATTCTTTCAATTTATTTTAGTTGTTGATCGAACTTCGAGAGTCGATCTAGATATAGATTGAAGTTAGTTTAGATTTTGTGGTATTCTGTCTTGAATCGAACAGTTGTTCGACTAATTGTTTCTTGAAGTCTTTGGTTATGATTTGTTGTGTTTTGTTGATCTATGTTAGGAGGATTAGATCGAGATTTAGATCTTCCACAAATCCTTGAGTGTTGTTAATCAAATCGGGATCAGGACAGACAGTGAACTTGTGCCCTGTTTGTGGTATCCGATCTGACACTATCAGGTAATCTTCCTTGTTGAGTTTTCTTCAAAATGTTGAGAATGATGTGTATCAAGAGTCTTAAATCAGTGTTGTTATTTGAGGATAATTAGGCTCATGGCTAAATAATCAAGAGTTGGTTCTGGTGATCTCTGAGATTTGATGAAGTTTTAATTCAAAATTATTTGGTATGGAAGACTGTGAGAGAACTTGGGATATCCATTATGAAGATAATGTGGTGCTCTACAATTTAGATTTTAAGAGTACCTCTCCACAAATTTAGTTCTAATTTTATACTGTACTGATATCCTTAACTTGTACTCAATTCACCTTATTTCCTATTCGAGTTCCTGGGATGGCTGAGAACTTCGAGTATTAATTAAACTACCATGATTCATAACAGTAGGTTGTTCACCTTATCTTAAATCTACAGATTTAAATGGCAGCAATAAGATTTTAGGTTATAGTGGTTGATCATTTGTAGGTTATCTCAGTCCATTTGTTCTGTTAGTTGTGACAGTACATGTGAATGATTTTAGGAGGTTGGCAAGGGAAGGGTGGATATGGAATTTTCCTTGTAATCTACAATTGATAATTTGATGAAGGCTTCATAGGAAGGTTCAGTTCAGATTGTCTGAATTCAGGTCCAAATTGGACTGAATCATGAATCCTATAAATCATATATCTGTCCTGCTGTACAGTCCCATGGCCAGCTTATTATTAAGCAACTCTTGTTTCAATTCTTCCTATCCTTGTTAGCTGTAGTATCTATGGACAGATGGGTTACCTATAGATACTGAGATGCATTTTAAATATGGCTGTAGGACCACTAATTGGTTGTTCTAGCTAGTCTTGTAAATTCTAAGTTTAATGGCAGTGCAAGGAAAGGCTCGTTGGGTTAGCATATTGAGGAGAAATCTGTGATTGATAGAAGGTTCTTAATTGGAAAGTTAGTAAGGATGATATCTGGACTGTTTTAACTAAACTCGAAGGCAATAGCAGGTCAGGTCCTGTTGTACTAACAGTAGGTTGTTTACCTGAGTAGTTGGGATGGTGGATAGCTAGATTTAGGCTCAAACCAATTTTGAGGTAGGCAAGTATAACCTGAACTGGAAGGAACCCTTTTGTCTAGTTAAAAGTCCATATCATTGCCTAATACTTATCAAGTGTGCAACCTGAGAATCAAGATCTCAGTTAAACCTGAGGTTTGGAATCTCAGATTTTAATCTGAGATAGGAGTGCAGATTCTGAATGAGACCAAAGGCAATGCAATAATTGAGTTGTAATCATTTTTGATATAATGGTATTTTGATATTCATATAGTTGAAAATTGAGTTCTCATTGACTCAAGTTATATGTTCATTATCTTGACTAAATGAAAGGACTGGAAATGATGTGTAGTTATGCCTTAGAGTTATTTTTCAAACCAAATGATTGATAATTTTATAGTATTAAATTGACTAGTGGTATTGAAGTATAGTGGTAGAAGCCTAAACCCAATATCATAGTGTAGTTTGGCATGTTAGAATTATAAAACACCAATTAGATCTTGATTAGTTTTTAACCCACTTGTACAAATTATAAATTCAGGAAGACATCCAGTTCCTGATTTCCAGTACTTTCTGGAGCCAGGCAAGTACTTTTCTACGGTTTTGTGCATTTACATTCTTGTACGCTTTCTTGTGACACGTCATGGCACGATATCATGTACTCCTGTACTCCTGTATTCCTGTACCCTTGCTCTTGTACTTATTAGTGTCGGGTGGGGAAATACACTAGCCATGTGACCAATCCCGGTTACTATATTCCTGTACCTAGCTTAGGCCTCGCACTGTGCAGCGGGTCCTAAGTCGTAGCATATTCATGTACTCCTGTGCATGCTCCTGTACTCACCCCAGCCAGTCACATGGACTAGATGTATTTCGATATGCACTTGTCATGTCTGGTACTTCAGGATTATAGTTTCATTCCTGTACTTTACATGTTATTGTACTTTACATTCATGTACTATAGTTTCTGTACTTATTTCATGTACTATTTTCCTGTACTTTCATGTTCATTCCTGTATTTCATTTCCTGTACTCCTGTACCATGTTCATATCATGTTCATGTTTCATTACCTAGAACTGTACTTTGCTCCGCTCGTGAATAGGATATGTTGCAGGTGAGATGGAGGCCTTGTGTGACACCTACTATGGACAGGATATTGCTTTCTCTGTTGAGCCAGCTGGAGCTGCTTGTGACTTAGAGGCTGCAGAAGCCTAGTGCTTATTAGTATTTTCCTATTATCTTTCCATGTATTGAGACTAGCAGATTTTACTAGTTGGAATGTAATAATTCAGATATTGTACTTTACTCTGGTTGGGACACATTTATATAGATGCTGTGATTCATTCATATTCATACTATCTGGTTAGTTTCCCTAGATTGGTACAGCTTACTTTGTTGTGTCTAACAACAAAGGCTGGGCGTGTCCGACTCGTATCCGGTTATTCGGGAGCGGGTCGTGACATGTTTTTTGTGGTGGCCCATGCAGGTCTATCCTAATGGTATCTAGGTCTTAGTGTACTATTGGGGACTTGATTACACTAGGGAAACTTGATCACAGCATAGGAAAAATTAGGAAATAAGGGTATATCAGGTATATCAGGTGTATCGGGTATTTTAATATTCTATAAACACTTGTTGTATGTAGGTCTAGGTTATTTTAACAGTTTTCTGTTTTACAGATAGTTCAAAAGCATGCAACACCAGAACTGTCAATTCACATGCACTTGACGTTTTTGAGCTTCCACTACCTTCTATCACTATACTATCCCCATGGGTAGTACGTAGTTGACGGAGACGTCTGAAGAGTCCCTTGACAACCAGAGGAAGCAGGCCACCCTTTCCAAGTCAGACTTGTGGATACTCTCCGAGTCGGGAAGGACTTCTGATTTCCAGACTCTCAGACACTTGGATTTTTCCGACACCGAGCACGTATCTTACACCAAGGAGCAGATCGAGAACCTGGAGTTACCACTGAAGATCACCCAAGTTTCTGAGGACCCGACTTCTCTGAAGATTTGAGCCACCTGCCAGGAGATCCAGAATGTAGCAACAATAGGACACAACGGGAAACTGAAGCTCAGAAGGAACATGAAGATTTATGACAAAGACAACAACTGCCCTGGACCCGCAAAGCGTCACAACACCCAGTCAGCGTTTCTTCAGTCACGTCACCAGTCGCATCATCAGGAGCAGATCTCAGCAGCCAGCACGCCAGCAGTCATATATTCCTGCCAGAGCCCTGCACTTCAGCCCCAACGAAAGATCCAGATCCAGATCCAGCCGACGATCATTTACAATTTCTGCCACCTCTCAGGATGCCCTATGAAGAGTGCCGCAAAAGATGGAGTCTATGCTTGTTCTACAGATCGTCTGCCCACCCAGTCAGGGATTGCCGGAGACCATTGATCACACTGCCCAAGGGCGAACACGAAGAGCACCAGGACTATAGCAAGAGGACCAGCCTCTCTAGATTCAGCAACCACGTGGAGTACTACCGCAGGGATCAACCTACGCCAGGACAATTGAAGAAGGATTTCCGTTCCGGAGGAATACTGAAGACAGACTAAAGACTGAAGATTTTTGCATGGTTGGAAAACCATGTATCTTGATTAGCAACCTAGTTTTTCTTAAATTTCTTTTAGCATCTAGACCATTTCTTGGAACTTCTTGTTTTCTATTTTGGAATCTTGGTTGGTATTCGAAACTTAACTCGAGATATTGTTTCCTATTCGTTGATTGGCACTCCTCCAATCCATTCTTCGTAACCTTGCTCTTTCGAGATTCTACTCAGGAATTTTGTTTCCTATTCAGGACTAGTTACAATTTGTAAATTTTGTTTTCTTTCCGAAGTTCAGTTTTCTATTTGGGGATTTTTTTGAATTTGATTTTTATTCAATACTTGTTCTATTCATCATTTAAGACATCGTTTGAAAACTTCAGTTTCGACCTGTTCCCTATGTGAGATTTCGTTTCCTACGTGGTTTGTTTTCTATGTTTGAAAATTGTTTTGTTCACAACTTTGCTTCGATCTTTTTCTCTATTTGAGGTATCGCTTGTTTCATGGATAATTGTTTTACTCACCCATTGATTCTTTTTCCTACTCATAACTTGATTCCATTCGAGAATTTAAGATCCTGTTTCCTATTTCGAGACTTTGTTTTGTTCGTGATTTTGTCTCCCATCCAAGATTTACCGGACTTTGAATTTCAATCCTACTCGCGACTCGTTGAGACCGTGTTCCCTATTCCAAATCTTGTCTCCTCATTGAGATTTTCTATTCGAGAATTTGTTCCTTATTCACGACTTTGTTGATCCTTGATTTTCTATTTTCCACTATGTACCTTATTGGAGATTTGTTTTCTATTCAAGTTTTACTTGAGATTTCATTGTTATTCGAGATTTTATTGAAACTCGTTTCCAGTACGGGATTTTATTTCTTATTTTTGAAACTTGTTTCCTATCTGATACCTTGCTTTAGTTCGTCCTTCGAGACTCTGTTATCCTTTCGAGATAACGTCCCATATGTGGAATCTTGTTACCATTCCAGATATCAGTTGATATTCCGTCATAATTTGAAACTTCGTCCTGTCTGAAATTTTAAATCTCCCTGGCTGCCCTTTTGTACTCACTGATTGGATCCTTTGTCATTTTTAGTACCTAATAAACTTGTATTCTAACAGTCAAGTAACTTCATCATTTCGTGACTTGGACTATTGAAACTCATTTTGAATTCCTTGAAACTTTTGAAATTCATAGGGATAAAAGTCGAGAGGCTATTCGACGACCTACTATGGCATGACAGTTGCGCGCTGCAGCCATTAGCTGGATTATGGAGACTGAGGGTTCACTGCAGCCAGTAGCGCACTGGCGAGGCAGGAACTCTAAGTTGAAGTGATTTCAGACACCATAGGTTTTCGAGTACTGTCGAGACTTGTCATATTCTTCCTACCTTGATCTTTTGGATTGTTCGTCAATGATTGTTAGTGGATAAGGTTGATAGAGTATTTGGAGACATATTGTTAATTGAGTCACGGAGCCGAAAGTCTACTGCAGTCAGATATATACTGGCGGGGTAGGGATTCTAGGCAAAGTGATTTCAAATCGCTATATGTTTCTAGACACCATGGAAACTATATCCTTTTTTTATTGGTTTTCGAGAATCATAGATCCTTGCACGTTCATCCTGATTGATACTGTATCTCCTGAGTATTTCGTACGTTCCTAAATCAACCCTTGCTAAATTTTTCCTTCTAACATTTTATCGTTAGATCATTGAATTCCTCAAAATTGTATATTACCAGATTGTGATTCCGTACTTCATTTGTAGTTTGTCTAAACTTCGATCTTAAGTCATGTCCATCTAACCATGATTTCCTATTTTGACCTAGTCCATTTTTTATCGTACTTAATAATTGTGTCTTCATGATTTTGCTCCTCTAAGATGTAATTGAACTTCATTCCATTCGTGCCTAGTCAATCCTTGATCATTGTTAGATCATATTATTTTCTTTGATCTCAAAGGCTCAGGGTGTCTCAGAGTTGCACAGGATCGGCAGAAGCACTAGGCGAACAACAGCAGATGGTCACCGGAGTTCGCAGTTAGAAACAGAGTGTTCCTAAAGAATCTCGTCGACTAGAGGCGTCGTCAGATTTGGCAGAAGTGGGAAACTCAGTCCGAGATTCATCGGACCCTTCGACGTGACTGTACGGATTGGCGAGGTAGCGTATCGACTGGCGCTTCCAGCTAGCTTGGAGGGAGTGCACGACATTTTCCACGTATCCCAGCTTCGACGCTATATTCCAGACCCGAGCCATGTGGTGGACTATTCTGAGCTGGAGGTGGGCCCGAGATTGACATACGAGGAGCAGCCAGTAGAGATCCTTGATCGGAGGGAGAAGCGCTTGCGGAACCAGACTATTCCTCTTGTCCGCGTCATGTGGAGACATCACTCTCCGGGAGAATCCACATGGGAGCGCGAGGACGAGATGCGGGAGCGTTACCCCACTCTAATTGATTGATTTGATCGTACTCTGTTTTTATGAAATTCTATTTTCAATAAATAACTTGTGATTGGATATCTTTTGTGATTTTGAGACCTACTGTGTGGTTGAATTTCGAGGACGAAATTTTTCAAGGGGGAGAGATTTGTAACTCCATATTTTTTAAAATAAAATTTTGTTGTAACAAGTTACCTTAAGATTTAAGGTTATTAAATCTTTTCCTATTCCATTCTTATCAGCCCATTCCTTTCAGCCCATTTACTATTCCATTCTTATCAGCCCATTCATTTCGGCCCATTCACTAAACTATTTTATCCAGCACATTCACTACCACAGCCCAATACTCTAAATTATCAAATTGCTTGAGTCAGGTTTCTCCTCTTCCCTAAATTACTGCTGGAGAGAACCAATCCAAGTTTCTAACCGTTTCCAAATTTCCCGCCATCACCTAGCTGTGGGGGGGGGGGGGGGACCCCAAATTCCTCAACAACCTATAAGTAGGCATTGGCCTCACAATAGTTGATTCATTCCGTTTGATTGCTTGTCTTTTCCATTTCATCGTTCTCCTTCTTTCCGAGCTCAACCACAGGGCTATAATGGCGAAGGAGACAGCAACTTGATGAAGACTCTGCTGCTGGCTTGGACAACTGGTGTTCCTGAGGATTCTTCACTCCTTGATTCGTCGTCTCCTCTAATAACTCGAATGATTGGTAAGAACTTTCTGCAATCTTTCAATCTTCTGAATCCAATTGAAGAATAGAGTGACCTAAATTTGTTCCTCTTCTTACATCGACCTAGATCTGGACAACACAGATCATTGGACGAATCGATCAGTGGTTGTTTTTCTCTTTTAGCCAACCAGTGAGTATTGTTATCAACTCTTGATTTGATCAGTTTCTTTAGTTTATGATCGGATCTCCATCTGAACTAATTGATCTATTCGATCGGTTTTTCTTTCACCATTTGTTCAGATCTGATTATTTTTTTAGATCAGAGATTGACTCGATCTGTTCGTTGTCTCATCCAGCACCGGATTAGGTAAGTTGAGATCTGAAGAATTCTTTCAATTTATTTTAGTTGTTGATCGAACTTCAAGAGTCGATCTAGATATAGATTGAAGTTAGTTTAGATTTTGTGGTATTCTGTCTTGAATCGAACAGTTGTTCGACTAATTGTTTCTTGAAGTCTTTGGTTATGATTTGTTGTGTTTTGTTGATCTATGTTAGGAGGATTAGATCGAGATTTAGATCTTCCACAAATCCTTGAGTGTTGTTAATCAAATCGGGATCAGGACAGACAGTGAACTTGTGCCCTGTTTGTGGTATCCGATCTGACACTATCAGGTAATCTTCCTTGTTGAGTTTTCTTCAAAATGTTGAGAATGATGTGTATCAAGAGTCTTAAATCAGTGTTGTTATTTGAGGATAATTAGGCTCATGGCTAAATAATCAAGAGTTGGTTCTGGTGATCTCTGAGATTTGATGAAGTTTTAATTCAAAATTATTTGGTATGGAAGACTGTGAGAGAACTTGGGATATCCATTATGAAGATAATGTGGTGCTCTACAATTCAGATTTTAAGAGTACCTCTCCACAAATTTAGTTCTGATTTTATACTGTACTGATATCCTTAACTTGCACTCAGTTCACCTTATTTCCTATTCGAGTTCCTGGGATGGCTGAGAACTTCGAGTATTAATTAAACTACCATGATTCATAACAGTAGGTTGTTTACCTTATCTTAAATCTACAGATTTAAATGGCAGCAATAAGATTTTAGGTTATTAGTGGTTGATCAGTTGTAGGTTATCTCAGTCCATTTGTTCTGTTAGTTGTGACAGTACATGTGAATGATTTTAGGAGGTTGGCAAGGGAAGGGTGGATATGGAATTTTCCTTGTAATCTACAATTGATAATTTGATGAAGGCTTCATAGGAAGGTTCAGTTCAGATTGTCTGAATTCAGGTCCAAATTGGACTGAATCATGAATCCTATAAATCATATATCTGTCCTGCTGTACAGTCCCATGGCCAGCTTATTATTAAGCCAACTCTTGTTTCAATTCTTCCTATCCTTGTTAGCTGTAGTATCTATGGACAGATGGGTTACCTATAGATACTGAGATGCATTTTAAATATGGCTGTAGGACCACTAATTGGTTGTTCTAGCTAGTCTTGTAAATTCTAAGTTTAATGGCAGTGCAAGGAAAGGCTCGTTGGGTTAGCATATTGAGGAGAAATCTGTGATTAATAGAAGGTTCTTAATTGGAAAGTTAGTAAGGATGATATCTGGACTGTTTTAACTAAACTCGAAGGCAACAGCAGGTCAGGTCCTGTTGTACTAACAGTAGGTTGTTTACCTGAGTAGTTGGGATGGTGGATAGCTAGATTTAGGCTCAAACCAATTTTGAGGTAGGCAAGTATAACCTGAACTGGAAGGAACCCTTTTGTCTAGTTAAAAGTCCATATCATTGCCTAATACTTTATCAAGTGTGCAACCTGAGAATCAAGATCTCAGTTAAACCTGAGGTTTGGAATCTCAGATTTTAATCTGAGATAGGAGTGCAGATTCTGAATGAGACCAAAGGCAATGCAATATAATTGAGTTGTAATCATTTTTGATATAATGGTATTTTGATATTCATATAGTTGAAAATTGAGTTCTCATTGACTCAAGTTATATGTTCATTATCTTGACTAAATGAAAGGACTGGAAATGATGTGTAGTTATGCCTTAGAGTTATTTTTCAAACCAAATGATTGATAATTTTATAGTATTAAATTGACTAGTGGTATTGAAGTATAGTGGTAGAAGCCTAAACCCAATATCATAGTGTAGTTTGGCATGTTAGAATATAAAACACCAATTAGATCTTGATTAGTTTTTAACCCACTTGTACAAATTATAAATTCAGGAAGACATCCAGTTCCTGATTTCCAGTACTTTCGGAGCCAGGCAAGTACTTTTCTACGGTTTTGTATATTTACATTCTTGTACGCTTTCTTGTGACACGTCATGGCACGATATCATGTACTCCTGTACTCCTGTATTCCTGTACCCTTGCTCTTGTACTTATTAGTGTCGGGTGGGGAAATACACTAGCCATGTGACCAATCCCGGTTACTATATATTCCTGTACCTAGCTTAGGCCTCGCACTGTGCACGCGGGTCCTAAGTCGTACCATATTCATGTACTCCTGTGCATGCTCCTGTACTCACCCCAGCCGGTCACATGGACTAGATGTATTTCGATATTGTGCACTTGTCATGTCTGGTACTTCAGGATTATAGTTTCATTCCTGTACTTTACATGTTCTTGTACTTTACATTCATGTACTATAGTTCCTGTACTTATTTCATATACTATTTTCCTGTACTTTCATGTTCATTCCTGTATTTCATTTCCTGTACTCCTGTACCATGTTCATATCATGTTCATGTTTCATTACCTAGAACTGTACTTTGCTCCGCTCCTGAATAGGATATGTTGCAGGTGAGATGGAGGCCTTGTGTGACACCTACTATGGACAGGATATTGCTTTCTTTGTTGAGCCAGCTGGAGCTGCTTGTGACTTAGAGGCTGCAGAAGCCTAGTGCTTCATTAGTATTTTCTATTATCTTTCCATGTATTGAGACTAGCAGACTCTTTTACTAGTTGGAATGTAATAATTCAGATATTGTACTTTACTCTGGTTGGGACACATTTATATAGATGCTGTGATTCATTCATATTCATACTATCTGGTTAGTTTCCTAGATTGGTACAGCTTACTTTGTTGTGTCTAACAACAAAGGCTGGGCGTGTCCGACTCGTATCCGGTTATTCGGGAGCGGGTCGTGACAATAGCCCCTTTATGATTGTCTTTCTACTCTTGTCTTAGGATCAGTTTTAGGACAGACGCCTTGGCCTATTTCGTGTCTCAAAATCATCCCGTGCTTGCAACATCAACGTTAACCTATCAAGTCGTGTTTGCCTTACGACCCAAATCAGAGACGCAACTACGCGATAAGACTCCATTCCCGTACGACCGTGCTATAAGTCCTTGTTGAGGCCGTGCCTCGCAACTCAATGAGACTCAATCATATCGCCGTCTCGCGGCCCTTCGCTACTAAATCATCAGCTGACCCATCCAACTTTTGAACTAAGTGTCACTCGACCAACTTTTGCCTTGCGGCATTTTCTGACTTAAACTCATGACAACTCAAACCAACTTATGCAACTTATATGCCGACAACTTAAGATCGACGCCACATCTCGTGCGGAAGCACGTCGCCTACGTTACAGCCAATCATAGGCCCAAACATTTTGTGTTCCAACCATACACACATTTAACTAGACTAAATCCAAAGGCACATACGCGGATTGCCGCTCGTGCCAACCCATTTATATGAATTGGTCACTAACACCACAAGCTATCATGGACTTATAGCCTTGCTATTCGGCGACCCTTTCAACGCAAGTAGCTAGCCCCGAAGAAAGTTCCCGAATAACCGAGCGGTTCGTCCAGCTACGGCTATACCTGTTTCCCTCCGGAACGACGCGGTCCCATGGCGCCCAGGGTTGCCGCTCGTGGAAACTCCTCATTGTCGACAAGTTGTCTAATGACCATGCAAGACTCGACTCGAACTGACGTCTCACATAGTCATTATTCTTCCAATGTTACCATCTCTTTCAAAACCAAGTTGAGACTTCTATCCATGAGACCCCTCGACGACCCACGGTCGCGAGCATTCTTTCCATGTTACCATATCATTTCATTCAACTCATGAATGCCTTCGATAGTCCTTTCTCCAAAACTCATTAAATCAACCGTGGTTCATGCCTTAAACACTAAGTCTGTGCATCGTGCCTTAAACCGACTTACGTTCTACGCGACGCTATCGCCCAAGTCATACTTTATATGATGGGCCTTGAGACCGTAAGACTATGTGGTTATACCCAACCGTAGAACTCGTAGGACCGTGCTTGCTACCACTCCGATAGCCTAACATAACTTGCCTGACTTAAACGCACAATGACTCGACGAGCAAAGGCTGCGTCAAGCCTCGTATTGCGGAAACGTGCCGCGCATGCGTTCGACTTCTGAACGACCAAGTCATTTGGGTGCCTAGACTTATATCATAAGCCGTACAACGCAACTTAACTCATGGGGCAAGCCAAGGCTATGCCAAGCCTTGGACGATAGGACCGCATGCTTTATGAAGCATTTATGCGGGCGACGCCTATGACTTAGGCTACGTTCATAACTTCGCCTACTCAACCAACATTCCTTCTCCCAAGCCACGAGACGAAGGATTGAGTGTCATTTTCAAAGCACGTCGTGCACCAACTCTAAGATGATCGTTGGACCTTTCTGTATTCTAACTCAATTCGACTCGTCAGAATTATTCCCTTAGCTATGTGGATTTGTCTCTTTTATTATCAAGCCTATTTGTGCAAGTTGAAAACATACGATTTATTATGTGAAGGCTAAGATGAGGCAAGTTTACCGAAACTACCCCACCTGAGCGAGCGGTCGTCTCGACCGTATGATGTCTTCAAGTCGCCGTTGCATGCTAAGTCCGAAAGCCGTCGGCATTTCGATTCCTCCGATTGACTGAGCGGGACGGGGCACTACAGTAGTTGCGATATCGCAGAGAAAACACCTTTGGAACGACCTCCTTGACATCAATCTCCATCACAGCAACTCACCGTGGCTCTACATTGGGGACTTTAACGCGGTTACCTGCAGAGAAGAGAAAATCGGTGGACGCCCCCTCCCATGCTGGCCATGCAAGATTTCAACAACTTCATCTTCAATGCTCATCTAGTATCCCTCCAGTTCACCGGCAACGCCTTCACCTGGTGCAACATGCAGGAAGGCGACCGTCGTCAATATTTCGGCTGGACAGGGCCCTCACGAACGCCTTCTGGCACGGAATGGGGTTCACTAGCAACCTGTCCCACCTCAATTCCTCTGAATCAGACCACGCTCCTCTGCTGGTTGAAATTAAAAACAATACCAATCCATTCAAAAAAAAACTTCCAATTCCTCGACTTGGATCGAGCACCCACAATTTTTGGGCATCGTGGCGGAAGCGTGGAATCGAGAGGACTCTCCCAATCCCCTCTCTCGAGTGAGAAACAAGCTCAAAGCTACGAGGAGAGCTCTGTCCTATTGGAGCAAACAAGCCTACGGGGACATCTTTCAAGCCGTTCGGATTGCAGGAGACGACGTCACCCGTGTCGAAGCCAAGTTCGCCTCGGACCACTCCTTAGCGGCCATGAAAGCCCTGAACCTCACCAAGGCTATATGCTCAAATTCAGGCTCAAAGTGGAGACTGATTTCTGGAAGCAGAAAGCGAGGTTGAAATGGGATAGCGAGGGGGATAAAAACTCGAAATTTTTATAACTGCGTCAATGGCCGCAGACAGAAGCTATAGATTCACCATACCACTGACGACAACGGGAATATCATTACAGACCAAAAGAGCATTCAAACGGCAGCCTCGGACTTCTATTCCAAACTATTCTCTAAAGAGACGGTTCACAAAGATAGCTCTTTCCTCGATCAAATCCTCCTCCTCATGTTGCGATATTGCAGAGAGAAAACACCTCTGGAACGACCTCCTTGACATCAATCTCCATCACAGCAACTCACCGTGGCTCTACATTGGGGACTTTAACGCGGTTACCTGCAGAGAAGAGAAAATCGGTGGACCCCCTCCCATGCTGGCCATGCAAGATTTCAACAACATCATCTTTAATGCTCATCTAGTATCCCTCCAGTTCACCGGCAACGCCTTCACCTGGTGCAACATGCAGGAAGGCGACCGTCGTCAATATTCCCGGCTGGACAGGGCCCTCACGAACGCCTTCTGGCACGGAATGGGGTTCACTAGCAACCTGTCCCACCTCAATTCCTCTGAATCAGACCACGCTCTTCTGCTGGTTGAAATTAAAAACAATACTAATCCATTCAAAAAAAACTTCCAATTCCTCGACTTCTGGATCGAGCACCCACAATTTCTGGGCATCGTGGCAGAAGCGTGGAATCGAGAGGACTCTCCAATCCCCTCTCTCGAGTGAGCAACAAGCTCAAAGCTACGAGGAGAGCTCTGTCCTATTGGAGCAAACAAGCCTACGGGGACATCTTTCAAGCCGTTCGGGTTGCAGAGGACGACGTCACCCGTGCCGAAGCTGAGTTGCCTCGGTCCGCTCCTTAGCGGCCAGGAAAGCCTTGAACCTCACCAAGGCTATGCTCAAATTCAGGCTCAAAGTGGAGACTGATTTTTGGAAGCAGAAAGCGAGGTTGAAATGGGACAGCGAGGGGGATAAAAACTCGAAATTTTCATAACTGCGTCAACGGCCGACAGAAGCTATCGGTTCACCATACCGCTGACGACAACGGGAACATCATTACAGACCAAAAGAGCATTCAAGCGGCAGCCACAGATTTCTATTCCAAACTATTCTCCAAAGAGACGGTTCACAAAGATAGCTCTTTCCTCGATCAAACCCCCCTCCTCATTAATGCTACCGACAACGCCCAGTTGGAACAAACTCCTACTGCCCAGGAGGTGAAAGATGCTGTGTGGGCTCTGACTGAGCACAGAGCACCCGGCTTGGACGACTTTTCGGGGGTATTCTTTCGCACATGTTGGGATATTATCAAACAGGACATCACCGAAGCGGCTATTGCTTTCTTCGAAGGTGCTATATAGCCCAAAGCTATTTCGAGTGCCAAGCTGATCCTTATCCCGAAAAAAGACAACCCGGAGTCCTTTTGTGACTTTCGCCCCATCAGTCTTTGCACCTTCACCAACAAGATCATCTCCAAGATTATCGCAACCAGAATGGCAGGAATTCTTCCCAAGATCATTTTCGAGGAGCAAAGCGGGTTTGTTCGCGGGAGAAACATCTAGGACAGTATTATGCTGGCCCAAGAGTTAATCACTGCATGAAATTTCCAGTAAGATGGGGCAACATCGCAGTCAAAATCGACATGGAGAAATCTTATGACAGACTGGATTGGCAATTCATGATCTGGGTCTTCAGGGCTTTCGGATTCTCGAAAACCTGGACCAACATCATATGGAGATCCATCAGCAACTCCTGGTTCTCTACGGTCATCAATGGTCAAGCACAGGGGTTTTTTAAATCCAATCGGGGGTTAGACAGGGCGATCCTCTATTATCTACTGTCTTCATCATCGCAGCAGATGCCCTGAGCAGAAACCTTAACAACATGGTCAGCACCCCGAACTTCCAGCACTATCATACATCCAGCGGATGTCCCATCATCACTCATTGGCTTTCGTCGACGATGTACTCATCTTCTCTCGGGGACGAAGGAGCGGTGGAAGTGGGCCACAACACCCTGCAGAGGTACTCTAGATGCTCCGACCAAAAGATCAATCCCTCCAAGAGCGTTATCTACGCCCCCACAACATCAAGAGAGAGCACGCAATCAACCTCGCCAACTTAACATACTTTTCTGTTGACCATCCTCCGTTCAACTATCTCGGTTGCCCCCTTGTATACGGAAAATCCAACGTGGGCATCTTTGAGAACTTGATCACAAGAATCAGGAAAAAACTTGAAGGGTGGCATAATGCCACCCTATCCTCTGGCGGCAAGATGACCCTCATCAATCACGTGCTCACCTCCATCTCCATCCATACTCTGGCTGCATGCTCCCCGCCCAAGAAGGTTCTTTCTTCGATCGAACAGATCTTTTGTAATTTCTTTTGGGGGCATTGCAATGGCCAAAACAAGCATCACGGGGCTAGCTGGGAATCCATGGCTCATCCGACTGTCGAAGGGGGGCTGGGATTTACCAAACGTACTCACATCGTTAAAGCTTTCTCGATAAAATTGTGGTGAAAACTCCGCAAGAGCAACAACTTATGGACTAGGTTTTTGAAGGCCAGGTACTTCAAGCACATCCACCCTTCAATTGCCATATCCAATTGCAGATCCTCAGCGGCTTGGTGTCGTATCCTTATCGGGAGAGACCTTGCTGAGCCTGCGATGAGACTCCAATTGGGGGCGGGCGACTCGGATCCATTCTGGAGAGACGGGTTGGGGATAGCATGATCCCGAGTCTCACGGAGACCCCAAGAGACAGTAGGATTAGAGACATGTGGAATCCTACTACTGACAACTGGAACTGGGACAAAATTTGGAAATGGTCTGGTAACGAAACGGCAGATAGCATCCGAACGCGCGGATTAAGTATCGGTCGTGAGGCCGACGCGCTGATGTGGTCGTTCGAGGCCTCGGAAGAATTTTCGGTGAGGTCGACGAGAATCGCTATCCAGGGAACCGGTCAGCCGCACCATTCTATTGTACACTATTGGCAATCCTGCATCCCAAAGAAGTGGTCATTCCTAATGGAGAGTCATTAGAAAGAAATTGCCAACTGACGATATCCTCAACACCATTGGCATCAGCTTAGCATCAGCCTGCTCGTGCTGTTCTGAGCCTCAGATGGAGACTATAGACCACATCTTCTATCAGGGGAGCCTGCCTGGCAGTATCTGGAGGACCCTTAACCAGCACTACAGTATTAGCCGGACGGTGGACGCTTCAACGATCTCGCGGTCTCCTGGGGTTCAGCCTCCCATGGCCACCAGATCGTCGCAGCGGCCGCCACGTGGGCGATTTGGAAGAATCGCAACAAGACGAGATACGAAGGTCACTAATACTCTGCAGACCAGTTCATTCGGAAAATTTTTCGCCAATGCCGTAAAAGGAGCACCGGGTGCTCCCACAGTTCGAGAGCATTCTGGTCCTCGCTCCACCCCTAACTCTTGGTGGTTGAGTTTTTTCTCCCCCTCGTCTTCCTTTTGGTGGTATACTTGTATAGGCTTTGTCTTTTTGTGCCTTGTATACGTGTGCAGGCTTCGGCATTTTGAGCCTTCTTTAATAAAACGAGGGGGGTTTCTTTTTTAATATATATATATATATATATATATATATATATATATATATATAAGCTATTGTGTTTTTCAAAATAGACAAACACTAGAGAAGTAACTTACAGTTACTAGCAAAAGCTAAAAAAATAGTTTTGCTGCAGTGGAGCTTCTTTTTGTTTTTTTGGCAGAGTAAAAAGGGGCATTTTAAAGTGTGATGTGACTGATGCCCCTGACTCTAGCAGTAGCCGAGAGAGATAGGTAATGGAGTAGGCTAGCCTATGCTAGGCTTAAGTAGCTATTATTTTGAGTTCCTGTAGTCGAACTGTTTACAAAAGAAATTTTTTTGGTCACAAACACATAAACACTCCACTCCACCTATGGATGTGATGGGTCATTGAATGTGTAGCAAGCAAGAAAGAAAACAACTAAAAAACACACTCCATCTTATTTTCAATGTCATTCTATTTCTTTCTCCTCTCCATAGCTCACAAAAAACTCCCCCTCCCCTTCGTTCCACACATCCGCACACCAATGTGCTCTCCGACTCAACAGAGGTAATTTTTTTATCTAACTTATAAAGATTTTAATTTAATGTTTGATTTTTTTTATCTGGATTTTGATAACTGAATTTCTATAATTCAAATCTATTGCTTTATTGGTTAGATTCTATTTTTCTTTGAAATTATTCTTCTTTTTAACAAAATTATTCGTATCGGTTCGTATCAGATCGTATCGGTCTATAGCAGTCCGTATCGGATACGTATCGGCCGATACAGACCGATTTAATATTTTTTTTCCATTGGATCGGCTGATACCGATATTTTTTGTCAGTATCTGATCGGACTTGGTCAAAACCGATCCGATACGGCCGATACGTATCGTATGGGCCGATACTTTGAACCTTGCTTCAAATACTAAGGTCATGGAGATTTTAATGCTTTTGATAGAGGCCATAGATCATGTTAAAGACCCTTCAACTTCACCAACACTCCAGAGTTGTAGCGATGGTTGAGAGTTATGTATTTATGTTATTATAGTATGCCACCGCAAGTTGAAGGCTCGTTTGGTAAGCTGCATTAATGTAGCGGTATAGTTCTCTCCTTTTTTAAATATAAAATATACTTAAAATGCACTCCAAAGGAGATTCAAAATTGGGTTGCTTTGAGACCATTTTGAAGTTATTGCCAACTAGACCAAAACTCTAGATTTGTAGTGTGGGTTGAGGGTTATATTATTATATTTTTTCTAACAAGCCAAATATGGTTCAAATATATAGATGATCCAATACTTGTTAAGTTTGATAGGTTCCTCATGTCATTTGAAGAGTAAGATTTTCCAACTTCATGTTTAGAACTAGCTAATGTGATATTCATTGTTGCTGATTTGTATAGAATACAGGGTAATGTATGAAAAAACAATTAGATTTGAGAAATGTGAATTGTTTTACCGAGCTTGTTAGCATATGATTGCTGGAATGCCCTAAAGAGAGGATACTGCCCAAGTTTTCGTCAATAGACCAAGACCTTTCTGGGAAAGTTGCAAGGCATGGAGGAAAAGTTACTTTGGAAATATTAGGAAACAAAAACTGCATATTGAAGAAGCAGTCAAGGAACAGGATGCCCTGCAAGAGTGAAGTTTCTATTATTTGAGAGAAAAAGATTAGATAGGAATGTTCTCTCTCTCTCAAAAAAAGAAAAAGAAAAAGAAAAAGAGAGGATTAGAGAGGAATGAAGTTCGAAACAGTCATTTCTGTTACTCAGAAATAAAGAACCAAGTTTATGGAGACAGAGTGCAAGATTTCAACAGATTCCAACGACTATAGGATGGGTTCTTGATACTTTTTTTTGGCATTCAGTGGCCAATAAAAGAAGGCTTAATAAGATCAGTCAAGTTGGACAGGATTTTTCTTAGAAACAGAGTAATATACGAAAGAAATTAGATTTGAAAGTCTGGATGTGAATTGTTTGACTGAGCTTGTAAGCAAATGATTGCTAGAGTACTCTGAAGAAAGAATACTACTCAAGTTCTCATCAATAAACCAAGAGATCTCTTGGAAACTTGCAAGACATTGAGGAAAAGTTGCTTCAAAAGTATTCATCATCATTATCCCAGCCTTTACTAGAACGTGGTCGGCTATGGAGCATTAAAAAAAATTCCATACAATATTTCACAAAGTTTTATGATTGGCTGTTGACCTGATGTCAACCCTTTGCGTTGGTGTCAAATTCCTAGCCATGGGCTAGTTGGCAGGTAAGAGCGAAGCAAAGGAATGACAACCCCAGATTCCTTCAAAAGTATAAGGATACATAAAGTGCATACTAGGGAAGCAGTTTAGGAACAAGATACAAGATGCTCTCAAAGAGTGAAAATGTTTATCTGACGAACAAAGATTAGAGAGGAAGAAGTTGGATAAAACATTATGCTATTCAGAAATAAAGAACAAAGTTTCTGGAGCCCAAGATTTCAACTACTACAAGGGAGGTTCTCAATACTGTTTTTTTTGCATTTAATTTAGTAGCCAAATAGAAGAATACTTAATAAGATTAGATTATTCAATGTGTATTAGGAGTTTTCTTGGCAGGGCAATTTCACAAGATTATTTGATGATCAACTTACATTTTCGGTGAAAGCTATTCTTATCTCAAATGGACTACTTAGGTTGTAGTTGCTTTAGAAGATGCATGCTTCTCGCTATTCTTAATCTAGGAAGCATGAACATTGACCACTACAAAAATTGTTGTTTGTTTTGCATCGTGTCGTACATGTATTGGAGATTTTTAAGTATTAGTTATATTAGTCATTTGGCTTTAGTCCCACATCGGATAGAGACAATAATGAGAGGCTAGCCCTCTCCTATATACAAGTACTTCCTCATGAATGAAATTGATCCAATTATTCCATCTAATATGGTATCAGAGCCAAGGTTGTAAAAATCGCTATGTGCTAGTCGGGCGGGCACCTGCCACCTAGTGCCTAGCTTGCCTAGGGGGTTCAAAAATAAATTAAAAAAAATCCAAAAAATTACTGAAAATTGTAGAAAAAGACTATAAAATCCTAAAACATGCATAGTCAGACGTCGGGGGGTCTAGGCGGACGCCTAGGCGGACATCGGGTGGGCACCAGGGGCCTAACGCCTAGGCGGCCGCCTAGACCGCCTTTTAGAATAGTGATCAGAGCCGTTGACGTTGAGTTATCGCCTCACTAAAATCCGTTATCAATGGTAACTCGAGATTCCATCAGAGTTCTGTCTCCTATATACATTTTTTTTTCTTCTTTCCTTTCCTTCGCACTAGTTTGAAGTTTTTTTATTTTTTTAAAATTCTCTGCATTATCTGATGCCTTCTTTCCATGAGAGCTTTTGGTAATGACAGCCAAATTGACTTCTATAATGACTTGCTCGTAGCAATCAAGTCCACTTTTCGGCACATTAACTTGCTGAAAATCACTTTTAATCATGAAACAACGAAAATAATTAGCAATATCCTATGGGGGTAGATGGGTGTGGACTAATGAAGTTCACGGTATGACCACCACAAGGTCGACTTACAATATGGTTACTACCAATCTTTATCTCAGTAATGTTTTGGCACTCGAGAATGGAATTTGTTTTTGTTTTTTTGGCAAATTCTCTTATGTTGGGAAATTCTCCAGGACCATCTCTTAGAGTTCTACTCTTATGTTGGAAAATTCTCTAGGACCATCTTCTAAACCTAGCTTGATTTATTTTATATGGGTATATGTGTACCACGAAAATACGTGTTATATTTTATTTCTGGGATACGATTAACCTAGCTTGATTTATTTTATATGGGTATATATGTACGACGAAAATACGTGTTATATTTTATTTCCGGGATACGACGAGTTGAGTACGTCATAAATTGATGGGGAAGGGGTCCATCCCCATGATGAATTAGTATAGATTTGATCCATTGAAATCGGTAACCCATGGTTGGGTTCGGTCATGTAATTAGCCATTTTTCTGGGTGCAGTTTTATGTGACAAGATTAAGTTTTGGGACGCTATTTTGGAACTGTTGCAGTCATTATTTTTTTGTCTTCAATACCAGGCCCTGGCCCAGGGTGCCCGCTCAGGGACTAGTATACATCATAGGCCTTTTCATGCACAAATTTATTGTGGTGTAGTGGTTTTACATTAGACTATTATACAAAAGGTCTTGAGTTCAATCCTTGGTTGTAGTTGTTTTTTAAAAAGTTTTTTTTATATTTTTTACATTTATGGGGCCTTATTTTGAAAGTTCGTCCTGGGCCCAAATAAGCTCAGGGGTTGTCATGACCCGCACCCACTGTGAGGGTACAAGTACGTAACAGCGTCCAGCCTACGTCGCAGTGTCGGCGGTAGAACGCTGTTCTAGGTCATGAACTATAACTAACACAATATGAAATATTTTCCAAAAGGAGGCCGAATCACAGAAGGTACAACTCAATCACAATCTAGAGGTAGAATATAGCACGATGGAATAGATAAGAAAATCCTCAAAACTGAGGTACAACAGAAATCAAATAAATCAAAGTTAACAACACAAGTCTCAACATCTCTATAATAATACAACTCTGAAATCAAAGACAACAACTAACATGAAAAGAACAGTCTAGACTATCTACATTATGCATGGGTATCATCCTCAGTAGCTGCCTGAACCTCCCCAGGGGTCCAGGTCGCGAGTGTCATCTAGGCAAGCTCCATAGTAAGGGGTACAGGGTTCCTCATCATCCTCTATAAAATTTTCAATAGGTCTAGTCAGGGCGGGTGCGAGTACAATACATCTCACGCAGATCATAACAGGTTAGAAAATATAAACATGCAAGAGAGTACGATACATGAAACTGAAAGAATGTACATGATGTAAAAGAGAGAACTGTAATGGAAATATCTACTATAAGTAGAGAACTATCAGTGACTAGTGATTTATAGTACAAAATCGACATGTGAACGGCTGGATTTGCACATGAATATAAAGAGGCGCACATGGTTATACTACTTTGGAATTGTTTACATGACTATTTATACTCCCCCATACCCCAATTAATACACAAGGATCCAGACAAGTTATGTTACGTACATGATTTTCACATGAAAGCCCATAGATGGGTGTACATGAAGTATACATGAGGGCTCAGAACTGAGTGCACATGAATTCCACATGAAGGCCCATGAAGGGGTACACATGAAATATAGGTTATACATGAGATACATGAGAAACTTGACCGAACATGAGAGCACATGAGAGTACACGAACATGCATGAACGAGCATGAAGCACATGAGAAACATGAATAACATGAGAGCGAGGAATACATGATGCACATGAAATACATGACATGAAGTATCCATGCTCCCGAGGGGATAACATCTCATGTAGGGATCCATATAGTACCAATCCGTTATAATATCGTGACAGCATCAAATAAGGTAATCTAGAGCAGGAATATAATCATAAGCAAGTTATGAAATGATAAGAGAATGTACTCGCCTGGTATCTGAATATCTGTGAGAATATACTGTCCGAGATGAGGTATCTGACTCCTATTTAGAGCAACACAAGTCAAGTATACAGAGATGATAAATGAAATGTACAATGCATCTGCATGCTGTCTAGGTCAAACTAGACTAAAGTCAACTCTTGGTCAACTCTGGTCAACTACACTAGTCAAACTAGGTCAACTAGGCCACTCCTAACCCAATTAAGTCTCACTAAGCCTAACCGAGCTGTAACTCCCAAAATCATATTTGGTAAATTTTAGGATTTTTTCTAATTTTTCTTGAATTTAAATATTGTTTCTTACGAAAACCTAATTTCGATTAAAATGAATTTCAGATTTTCCTCAATTTGAAAAGTATTTTTAATACTAATTTATGTATTTCTGATAAATTGCAATATTGTTATTGTTATTAATATTGATTAAGTTGTATTTAATTATTAATTGATAATTATGTTAAATGATTAATTGTTGTTTTCTGTTAATGAATATATGATTTTATTCCGGGAATGCAGTATCTGATTCTAATAAAAGTTGGAAATTTTGTAATCTAGCAAATCTATTGGAGGGAATATTTGGTTTTGGAAAGCTGTTTTAAAAATCATTTGAATTTTGAAAAATTATTTTTATTTGAAATTCTGTTACAGATTTTTCTAAACTACCCCCAGGTCTACATATAATTATTGCTCTGCCATTATCCTATAATGGGGAACACCCCCAGATCTACAGTTATTTACACATCTGCCACTAACTTATTACACTGTAAATAATATTAAATTATTACACACTTTTTGTGTTCTGACACACATCTCTCTCTACAAGTTAGTCCTCTCTCTCTCTCTCTCTCCTCTCTGCCCGGTCATCCTCAGCCGTGCGCCACCGCGCCCTCGCCGGAGCGCCACCGAGTTCGCCGTCGCTCGACTGCAGTGAAGCTTCTGGAGACCCGTGCTGACCCTTCGAGCAGAGCGCACCTCGATCCTCGCGCCACCGCCATCAATGCGGAACATGGAGCTTCGTAGACCGCGCCACCGCCATCAGTGGAGCGCCGCCTCGGAGACCGCCGACTGCCCTCCTCGTGGCTTGTGCCACCGCCATAGATCGGAGCGCCGTTCGATCTCCGACAGCAGCATCTCGGGATCCGCCCTGGCCGGCTCGTCCTCGCCAGATCAGGAGCCACAATCTCGCCGCCACTTCGAGACTCGCCGGAGCACCACCGTCTAGCCGCTCGTCGCAGAGGATCGACGTCCCCTTCAGGTCGATGAGCCCCTTCTCGATCCATCTCGACCCATTTTCTTCTTATTTTCTAGGGTTTGGGACTAGGGTTTGTGGTGACAGGAAGAAGGGTTAGGGTTTCGAACCCAGGGAAGAAGAACTGAAGATGGGAGTTAGGGTTCCTCCTAGATGGAGTCGGCTGAGAAGAGACTAGGGTCAAGGTTTCCCGAGTGTTTGTAGGAAGAAGATGGAGAGACTGGGAGGAAGCAGCTATGGAGATCTAGGATTAGGGTTTCGAGCTAGGGTTTTTCGGCCATGGTGGAGTCAGAATAGGGTTTGTGGGATGAGCAGAGGAAGAAGACGAGTGAGGTGAGTGGGAGACTGGTTCGAAGGAGAAGGACTGGGTTTGAGCTCGGTCGGCTGAGAAGTTGCGGCCATGGAGGAAACTATTAGGGTTAGGGTTTACTCTTGGCTGGAGGTTGAAGAAGGTGAAGAAGACGAAGTGGTCTGGGGAAGAAGCTGGAGGAAGGAGACGAGTAGAAGAGTCCAGAACGGTTGAGTGTAAGGAAATGGAGAGGAGCGAGAATGTTAATGGGATTATATTGAGGATATTGGGTTGGGCCGGGTCTGTGTGTTAGTAAGTTGGGCTGTTTTTAAAGAAAAATTAAGGTTTTAATTTGTTGATAACAGAGAGTTAGCTGGTCTGGGTTTGAGCCGGGTCTTGTGGGCCAGAAGGCTGGGCTCAGTCCATATTATAAAATCATCCAATCTTCATTTTGACCAGAGAAGAATGGTTCAGGCCGGGTTGGGCTCTAGTCCAACAGATGTTGGATTTACTGATTTTAACCATATAAATAGCTGGGCTTAAATACTGGGCTGGTTTAGTTGGGTTCAATATATGGATTAATAGTTTGCAGCCTTATTATTAATTATTAATAACCCTTAGTAATGTTTTAGTAAATTACTTTACAAAAAATGTTTTCCTAATAAATAAATATATATATATATTTAGCCTTGTCAAATAAATGATTTTTCTATGGTTATATCCTTCTAAAAATAGTTATCTTGTTAGCATTAATAATTAGTATTTATTCAAGTTAAAAAAATATTTGGTTTAATTTTGTTACTATTAATTACTAAAATATTTCTAACAAGTGTCCTATTATTTGCTAAAATGATTACTTTACTAGATATAGCCTAAACTATTATTTAATGTTCTATATGTATATTTGTAATAAAAAGTATTTTCATAAATTCAAGCTATGGTATATGTATTTCTAAAATATTAATTGCTCGTCTTTATAAATATTTTCTAGTTACTTGGTTATACTACTATATGTTCTAATCAACTAGTTAACCTTAATTGGCTAATACCTTTATTTCAAACCCTAATAAATTGTACAAATATAACAGGTGATTCATTACAACCATGCAGTACTACTCTCGTGCAACCAAATCGAGGCAAGTACACTGACTCGACTTGTACCTTGTTTTCTGTCTTACCTTCATGTGCCATGTTCTCAAATCGGACACGAGATACACACGATTGTCTTGTACCCTTGTTCATTGCTTGTGAGTCATTGTTATTGCGGAAATTGGGAAAATATTAGCTTTTGTGACCACACCCCAACATAGGTAATTGTGGATAGCCTAATCGTACACTTCACGTACGATGAAGCCGGACCTTGTAGAATTGACTCATTGCCTCATTGATTGATTGATTGCTCCTAAGCCGGTCACACATTAGTTTTAATATTTCGAAATTGTCACAATTGCATATTGATTGTCGTGATTCATTGCCTTGTACATTGATAGCCGTGTTCATTGTCTAGCATATTGATTGTCGTCCATTGCCTGCAGTTTACATTTCATCTCTGGTACCGCAGTTTTATTTCATGTTCTAGTATTCTGGTATTCTGGTTTCACCTTGTACTATGGATTACAGATTACATTGTATATTGTCTGGTCAGGGTTGTACTTTGCTCTTTTCTGACAGGATCGTTGCAGGTGAGTGGGAGATTACATGGAGCTGGTGATTGCTTGGATATTGCAGCTTTTATTTTAGTTTATTTTTCTGGAGATTGTATTGTAGATATTCATTATTGTATATTATTTCATTTGACCGGATTTGTCTCCGGCTGATTTTGTACTAAACACTTGATGGATATTGGTGATTTTCTGGGAACGTTATAAAAGCTGTGTTGTTTACATTATATTGTGCCTTGGAGTTTTCCTTAGTATTGTACAGCTTACTTCGTCGTGTCCATCGACGAAGGCTGGGCGTGTCCGACTCGTATCCGATTATTCGAGAGCGGGTCGTGACATATTTTTGTGGTGGCCCTTGCAGGTCTGTCCTAATGGCACTTAGATTATAAAGTGCTATTGGGGGACCAGCGAAGCTAAGGAAAACTCATCACAGCATAGGATTCGTGGGAAATAGTTATGGGTATAGTTTTACCAAGTTTGCTTACTATACTATAGTTAAACTTATCTAATCAATTTTCTGTTTTGCAGGGTGGTTTAGACACACAACACCGAGGTTTTCAATTTCCTTACACTTGAAACTTCTGAGGCTATTTATATTTACATTTTGCTAGTATAACTATTTGATTATTAATAACTGAGCTGTCTTTAGATTTTCTTGTAGCACGTGGAAATTTCCTAAATTTTCTTATTATTATTTAAAAACTTTGTTTCTAAATTGAGATTTTATTTCCTATAGAGATTTTTTCGTCTTACTGTTGGTTTCTTATAAAATTCATTATTTCAAAAAGGGAATACTTACACCATTTCTCATTATGATCATAATTTCTAAAACTTATTTGAATTTTCATAAATTTCTTGGAATTTCTAAGGACAAAGTTGAGGGAGCACTCGACAACCTACTATGACGTGGCAGATGCGCACTGCAGTCATTTATCTGGGTTATGTACCGAAGGTTCACTGCAGCCAGCTGCGCACTGGCGAGGCATGAGCTCTAAGTCAAAATAATTTCAGGTATTCATAGGTTCTCGAATATTATTGAGGCTATGTCCTAAATCATAAATTTTTGATCTCTTGAGTTGTTTTGATAATATGGATAAAGTTGACAGAAATATTCGGTAAATTAATATTATTTAAATCACTGAGCCAAAGGTTCATTGCAGCCAGATGTATACTACACTGGCGGGGCATGAACTCTAGGCAATGTGATTTCAGATATATATGATTTTCGGATATTATTGAGACTGCATCCATGTTTATACCATGTTTGATCTTTATTGTCATTGATGATTTTACTAGGAGTTACCTTGATTTTGGCTATATTTGAATGTCGTAGCAGTTTTAAAAAAAATCATTTTGTTACCGAAGGTTTCTTATATAAATTTCTCTTGTCTTTTCTAGAATGTATTATGACAATGATAATGAACATACCTATATGATTTTGATTTCTAGATGGTTTCGTCCTAAATGATTTTTCATAATTTTATGACTGTCTTTTTGGGTTCCATTCTTACTATGTGAAACTTTGATTTTTCTCATGTTTAGAATTCATCATACTTGATTTTTTTAAAAAAGGATCATTTTAGAAAAATCATGATTTTATAGTCGTATTAATTCAGATCTTATGTTTAATTAATCATTTTTAAGTTTTTGTATTTTAATTATATTTACCATGCCATTTGAAATTTCGAGGACAAAATTTTTGTAAGGGGGGTAGATTTGTAACTACCAAAATCATATTTGGTAAATTTTAGGGTTTTTTTTTCTAATTTTTCTTGAATTTAAATATTGTTTCTTACAAAAACCAAATTTCGATTAAAATGAATTTCAGATTTTCCTCAATTTGAAAAGTATTTTTAATACTAATTTACGTATTTCAGATAAATTGCAATATTGTTATTGTTATTAATATTGATTAAGTTGTATTTAATTATTAATTGATAATTATGTTAAATGATTAATTGTTGTTTTCTGTTAATTAATATATGATTTTATTCCGGGAATGCAGTATCTGATTCTAATAAAAGTTGAAAATTTTGTAATCTAGCAAATCTATTGGAGGAAATATTTGGTTTTGGAAAGCTGTTTTGAAAATCATTTGAATTTTGAAAAATTGTTTTTATTTGAAATTCTGTTACAATTTTTCTAAACTACCCCCAGATCTACATATAATTGCTCTGCCATTATCCTATAATGGGGAACACCCCCAGATCTACAGTTATTTACACGTCTGCCACTAACTTATTACACTATAAATAATATTAAATTATTACACACTTTTCAATGTTCTGACACACTCTCTCTCTCTCTCTACACGTCAGTCCTCTCTCTCTCTCTCTCTCCTCTGCCGGTCATCCTCCCGCGCGCCATCGCGCCTCGCCGGAGCGCCACAGAGTTTGCCGTCGCCTCGATTGCAGTGAAGCTTCTGGAGACCCGTGCTGACCCTTCGAGCAGAACGTGCCTCGATCCTCGCGCCACCGCCATCAGTGCGGAGCAGGGAGCTTCGTAGACTGCGCCACCGCCATCAGTGGAGCACCGCTTCGGAGACCGCCGACTGCCTCCTCGTGGCTTGTGCCACCGCCATAGATCGGAGCGCCGTTCGATCTCCGACAGCAACATCTCAGGATCCGCCCTGGCCGGCTCGTCCTCGCCAGATCAGGAGCCACAGATCTCGCCGCCACTTCGAGACTCGCCGGAGCACCACCGTCTAGCCGCTCGTCGCGAGGATCGACGTCCCCTTCAGGTCGATGAGCCCCTTCTCGATCCATCTCGACCCCTTTTCTTCTTATTTTCTAGGGTTTGGGACTAGGGTTTGTGGTGACAGGAAGAATTTAGGGTTAGGGTTTCGAACCCAGGGAAGAAGACGAACTGAAGATGGGAGTTAGGGTTCCTTCTAGATGGAGTCGGCTGAGAAGAGACTAGGGTCAAGGTTTCCGAGTGTTTGTAGGAAGAAGATGGAGAGACTGGGAGGAAGCAGTTATGGAGATCTAGGATTAGGGTTTCGAGCTAGGGTTTTCCGGCCATGGTAGAGTCGGAATAGAGTTTGTGGGATGAGCAGAGGAAGAAGACGAGTGAGGTGAGTGGGAGACTGGTTCGAAGGAGAAGGACTGGGTTTGAGCTCGGTCGGCTGAGAAGTTGCGGCCATGGAGGAAACTATTAGGGTTAGGGTTTACTCTTGGCTGGAGGTTGAAGAAGGTGAAGAAGACGAAGTGGTCTGGGGAAGAAGCTGGAGGAAGGAGACGAGTAGAAGAGTCAAGAACGGTTGAGTGTAAGGAAATGGAGAGGAGAGAATGTTAATGGGATTATATTGAGGATATTGGGCTGGGCCGGGTCTGTGGGTTAGTAAGTTGGGCTGTTTTGATTAAAGAAAAATTAAGGTTTTAATTTGTTGATAACAGAGAGTTAGCTGGTCTGGGTTTGAGCCGGGTCTTGTGGGCCAGAAGGCTGGGCTCAGTCCATATTATAAAATCATCCAATCTTCATTTTGACCAGAGAAGAATGGTTCAGGCCGGGTTGGGCTCTAGTCCAACAGATGTTGGATTTACTGATTTTAACCATATAAATAGGAGCTGGGCTTAAATACTGGGCTAGTTTAGTTGGGTTCAATATGGATTAATAGTTTGCAGCCTTATTATTAATTATTAATAATCCTTAGTAATGTTTTAGTAAATTACTTTACAAAAATGTTTTCCTAATAAATATATATATTTAGCCTTGTCAAATAAATGATTTTTCTATGGTTATATCCTAAAAATAGTTATCTTGTTAGCATTAATAATTAGTATTTATTCAAGTTAAAATAAATATTTGGTTTAATTTTGTTAATATTAATTACTAAAATATTTCTAACAAGTGTCCTATTATTTGCTAAAATGATTACTAGATATAGCCTAAACTATTATTTAATGTTCTATATGTATATTTGTAATAAAAAGTATTTCATAAATCACTATG